>CANTAL010000121.1:0-600000 GCA_947650365.1 Chamaelirium japonicum
ACACTAGATCGCGTGTTTCCCCCCTCGAACCCAAAGGCCCAAAAAGACTCACTTTCTCTCTCTAAAAGAAGCTGCTACTCACTTCTCTCTCTAGTGTTTCCGATCCGTATTTCTCTCTATATTCTTGTCTTCCTTTGTAGAGAGAGAAACACAAGGAGAGACAGAAAAAAAGAGAGAGAGGAGAGAGAGACAGAGAGAGAGAGAGAGAGAGAGAGAGAGAGAGAGAGAGAGAGAGAGGTGAGTTAATTTCGCTGTTTGTATTCTCACTTCCCTACAGTTTATCCTTTGCTTTAATGCTGTTCCTTCCTCCATCCCTTCCTTGATTCCTCCTCCTCCTCCTCCTCTGTCTCTCTCTATTATATATATTGGTGTCCATTTCTCCCTCAATATGTTGTTTTGCTAAGCAGGTCTGCATCTATAGTGCTTGTTCATAAGAGATCAGAAGAATCCTCTGTTCCATCTGTTTGTTGAGGGATTGAGGTGGGTTCTTGACGAAGAACCCCCCATCCCAAGCTCAGATTTGGAGGAATTTTGATGCCGGGTCATCTCAAAATGAGGTTTTTTTAAGTGGGTTATTGCCGGTTTTCGATTCCGGGGACCGGCGGCGATCCCGCCGAGCCCGGTTCTTATCAGGGTAATTCCATCAGATTGGTGGTGGGTATTGTTTGTGCCCGCTGTCTGTGATCTCGGAAGCCTTCAATTGGTCGCCGGATGGCCGGAGTCTTCGATGTCTCCAAGTATGCGCACAGCCCCATCCACAAGGCCGTGCTGGGTCGGGACTATGCTGGGCTGAAGCACATCTTGGCCGCCCTTCCGCGCCTCTCCGACCCTTCCGAGATCCAGACAGAGGCGGCCTCGCTCGCCGAGGAGGAGAAGGCTGATGCAATCTCTGCCGTGATTGACCGCCGGGGACGTCCCCGGGCGCGAGACCCCGCTCCACCTCGCTGTCCGGCTCGGGGACCCCACCGCCGCTGAGATGCTCATGCTGGCTGGCGCCGACTGGAGCCTCCAGAACGAGCAGGGGTGGAGCGCCCCTCCAGGAGGCCATCTGCACGCGGGAGGAGAACCTCGCCAAAATCATCGTCCGGCACTACCAGCCCCTCGCCTGGGCCAAATGGTGCCGGCGGCTGCCTCGCGTGGTGGGGACCATGCGGAGGATGAGGGACTTCTACATGGAGATCACCTTCCATTTCGAGAGCTCGGTGATCCCTTTCATATCCAGGATTGCTCCCTCGGACACCTACAAGATTTGGAAGAGGGGGTCCAATCTCCGGGCTGACATGACGCTGGCCGGTTTCGATGGTTTCAAGATCCAGCGCTCTGATCAGAGTATTCTGTTCCTCGGGGAGGGGTCGGAGGATGGGCAGGTGCCCCCCGGGTCGCTGTGTATGATCTCTCACAAGGATAAGGAGGTGATGAATGCTATGGATGGTGCTGGGGCACCGGCCACCGAGGAAGAGGTCCAACAGGAAGTCTCGGCGATGTCCCAAACGAATATCTTCCGCCCCCGGAATCGACGTGACGCAGGCCGTGCTCCTCCCACAGCTGACATGGAGGAGGCAGGAGAGGACGGAGATGGTTGGCCTGTGGAAGGCTAAGGTGTACGACATGCATCATGTCGTAGTGAGTGTGAAGTCCCGGCGGGTCCCTGGTGCCATGACGGACGATGAATTCTTCTCTTCTTGTAATGAGAATGACACCGAGAGCGAGGAGTACGAGGACATCTTGACAGAGGAAGAGCGGAAGCAATTGGAAGCTGCCCTGAAGGTTGAATCATCTAGTGCGGTCGATGAGGACTTGTCTGATGGTTTCGTTGAGCACCGGCATAGCTGCTATGAGCAACGTGAGATCCCAATCGAAGACATTAGTAGTTGTAGCAATAGCCATGGTAAAGAAGATAAAAAAGGATGGTTTGGTAATTGGGGAAAGAGGGGTAATAATCACAAGCATGATCAGAAGAAGTTGGTACCCCCCTCGAAGCTCACTTTGCATTGATGAGAAGGTGAGTGATCTCCTTGGTGATTCTCCGTCTAGCTCTCAAAGTAGGCCGGGAAGGCACTCAGTGGAGGTTGATATTAGGAGAGGAAGGGATAAAGATTTGAAGAAGTCTGCTTCGATTTTGGATGGACATCGGCGCAAAGAGGGTAGCCGAGAGAGCGAATATAAGAAGGGCTTGAGGCCAATTCTCTGGCTTTCTCCTAACTTCCCACTTCGAACCGAAGAGCTTCTGCCATTGCTTGATATTCTTGCAAACAAGGTCAAGGCAATCCGTCGCTTAAGGGAACTACTCACAACTAAGCTCCCTCCTAGTACTTTCCCAGTCAAGGTTAGTGACTTCAACTACATGACTTCAAGCTTCTTATAATAATATACCATTCGATCTATGCATTTGTAGATCTCACTATTGACTTTTGTGATTGTTGCATATCCAATTGAATCTCTGGACATATTTGAATTATTATTCTTTCTAGTGATTTTTATTTTGAGTTCATGTAATCTACTTTTCCTATGATTCTTATATTTGGGGTGAACAATAAAATATATGTGGTGCTTCTTTTGTTGAAAGCAAAGAAGCTTTGTCAATGTAATGTTTCTTCTGTTGAGTTCAGTAGAAAACAAATGCCCTTTACATCCTATTATCATCCTGATTTTTTGTGTACGAAGAATGATTCAGCCTTCACCCATCATACTTTTAAGATGGACCTATAATGATGAAACATAATAATTTTGGCAGTTATTGCAAGCGGCTTTGTAAGTCCATGCGCTGAAGATTGGATATGAATTTGCTTGTGCCAAATTCTAGGAACAGAACCTTTTGAAGCATTGGGTTCTAATTTTGTAACATGATTGTGCTTTGATTCAGCGATGAAGAATGTGCCTTGTATTTCTCATGTTACAACTTTTTATTTCTCATTTTCAATAGATTGCTGTAGGGAAACTTCTATATTGCCAATGCTCTTATAGTTTTATTCAAGTTATAATGGCCAAAACTGGTCCATAGAAAGATATGTTGTTAGATGCAATGAAGACAGACATGAGAATCACAGAAAAGAAGGTAGAGATCTTAAATAGAGAGAGAGAGAGAGAGAGAGAGAGAGAGAGAGAGAGAGAGAGAGAGAGAGAGAGAGAGAGAGAGAGAGAGAGAGAGAGAGAGAGAGAGAGAGAGAGAGAGAGAGAGAGAGAGAGAGAGAGAGAGTTGGGCAGTCATTCAAGACTCTTCATGATTCGAGGGTTCTGATATGGCCATTCTAAACCAAATTACCTCCGGAACTCACATTTTGCCTCCGAATTAGGCCTTATTCGGCTTGGTTCAGATGATTTGTTCGAATCAGACCTTGTTCAACAGTATTGTTCAAATCGCTTTGAACTAGGCCTGCTTCAGTCGAACTAGACCTAAGTCCAGCCGAACCAGTTCAACAAATAAGAGTTAAGTAGTTGTCTGGGTACTCATGATTGCTATTTGTATTCAGAATATCAGGAAGAGCATCTCTAACTCCCTAATTCCAGCCAGGCATGGCTATGTTTATCGATCCATAAATTGAAATTATACTTAATTATTGTGGAGGAAAACCATGCTTATATAAATATATCAACAATGTACATAGATTAATGGGCAAATTACAAAAACTTCCCCTGAACTATTCACCTCATTTTGTATTTGTATTGGACCCCAGCTTTTTTTATAAAACAATTTGAACCCTGAATTATGCCCTGTCAGTATTTAACCATCTCCATCAACTTTTGTTCCGAAAATATCCTTGTCCTAGTAAGCATAAGTTAAATTGTAATAGTTCGAAAGGATTAATAACTGGTAAGGGGCTGCCTTAACCCTCCCTCTGATGAGACGCTAAGGGGTTCTAAAAAAAAAAGAAGTACAAAAGTATTTGAGTCTTATTGGAAATTGATAAGGGTATTTTCAAGATAAAAAGTTGATAGTGGGTAAAGAGGGAGGGGGAGTAAATGCAAACTGAGTATAGTTCATGGTTCAAATTGTTCAAAATAAATGTTAAGGACCAATGTGAAATAAGGTGTATAATTTAGGGAGGCTTTTGCAATTTTTCCTAGATTAATAGATGGTTAGTTGAAGCTGTAAACTTGGTACTCCTATGATGTGTTACCATGGCTTGGTATTTGGTAGATTTGTTACATATCATCGTATAATTAGTTTATATGACATATGTAATTAGTAGTTATTCCACATTTCATATTGTTAAATTAAACTGTATTCTCTAATGCTAGTTTTTAAGTTAACCGATATGTGCTAATACCACTGTAAAAAATCTCAAAATACTAGTCTTGAGTCGTAGCTATGCCTCTTCCCTATAATCATCTGTTGAGGACATGAGAATCTTAGATTAAAACATAGACAAATAATTATTGTTTATTTGTTGATATCCATATAACCCTATAATCAAAATTGGGGTTGTTCACAGATTAAACACCAGCAAACAAATATTGTGATGAATTATTAGTTCCGAGTCTTCTGATATGGGCATGAAGCCAATACAACTAAGTTCTGTTACTTATGTATTTATACCAATGTTGTGAATTGTGAGGGCATGCATTGTTATTGACCGATTAATATCATATACTTATTGACATTTATGCTAGTTCATATATCATATATGTTCAGGGATGGGGGAGGGGTTTGAATAAGGTTTGGCCGACTATTCGTAGTTGGCCCTTGGCCGATTAGGGGCCGACTACCAACTTTGACTGCATAGCTGCACCATAGACTTATCTTTATATAGATATATATATTTATATATATATCATACATTATTGAACAAGGCTAGGCACGTCTAGTTGCCTACAGTCGCCTTGGCTCGTCTTAGCGCCTTGATGACTATGAAATATGCAATCGAAGCAAGGCTATCTAAGTTCTCTAGGTCACATTACCTGAAGTTTAATGGTTGAGGCTGGGCTTGTTGCTCCGAGTTTGAATCCGCTAGAACACTAATCTGATTCTTCCATATGTGCTTTCCCATCCGTAACTTCATGACGAAACTTTCTTGACAAACTTTGTGACTCGAACACCCTTACAACTTTTTGCACACTTTTTTCAACTCGGCCACGTAATTCATCAGCATAAGTACTTCACATATTTATCACAAGACTCAGATCTGAAAGGAATCTTGATCCTCGTGATTTTCGTTAAATTTGGCCGAAAGACCTAAATCGGCTGAACCAGACCTGAATCGATATTTTTTCCAATGTGAACCTGAATTCGCGAATCTTGAGAGCCGCTCAACATTTTCTAATATACTCTAGGTAGGCTACCTTGGATCAAAGTCCCAAATACACTAAGTTGCTAACCTACTATGTCAATAATTTCGCTATAGGACTTACATTGAGCCAAATTACAGTATTGGCAACCCGAAAAAGCAACCTAAGAAGATAGGAAGATATATTGAGAGCAAGAAGTGAGACATTCTATCATTGCCCCTCAAGTTGTATTTTATCTATGATTCTAAGTAGTTCCTTCAACCTTGTACATCTAGGTCCTTCATTGTGTATTTGGCACTTGCCCCTCTAATCAGACAAAAGGAGTAACTATTGCCTATTGGTTTCCCATGAATTTTTTCTCGAATCAAGTATTGATCCACTTCAATGTTCTAATCACATCTGTGGCGCATTGAATTTTAGATAAATTGGGACTTGGATGTCACATGACTCACGTCACAACTTGGGTATTATGCACACTTTCAGTTGAGATTTTGCATGAAATTGCATACCTAGATGCTCATTAGTTGCCGAAGCCATTTGCTCTGTATTATGCGTTTGCATTATGCTTTAGCACCGGATCTTGCCACCACGTTTGGCTTTTCCCTCAACCAAGTGTCGAGGTGCCAGATTTTGATGTTGATCTCAATCATGCTTGTATCCAGTTCAACATGCAATACTTCTCAGTTGGGTCTTGTTGAACAGGGGTATCTTTATTTTGATGTTGATCTCAATCATGCTTGTATCCAGTTCAACATGCCAGATTTTGATGTTGAGTTTTCTAGTCGGGGCCTAGTTGGGTCTAGTGATTAGTCGGGGTTCCACCAAGCTATGAAGGAATCTGAATTAGTCGGTCGGTAAAATGTCGCATGGGGACTAGTCGCCGACTAGTCTCAATTTTTATAGCATAGGGCAATGAAGAAGAGGTTCCCTAGTTTTTCTAGGATTCCTACTTTGGATGAGATTCCTAATTTGTATATAATTCCTTTGACAAGTATCTCTAGTTTAATTAAGATTCCTACTCAAAATAAATTTCAACGTAAAACAGGATTCCTTGATGAGTCAGTATTCCTACTCAATGTAGGATTCCTTTATGAAGTCATTGAGTTGATTGAAAGGATTTTTTTGTTTTTTATTTCTTATTTTTGTTCTACTTTTTGGAGTTTTTTTTTCTCTAGCTATGTTTTAGGTGGTTACAAGGAGTCCTAGTTTAGACGTATACTGGGTTAGGATAATTTCAAGTTGACTAGGATTAAGTTTTGGGTTGATTTGAGAGTTTTTATATACATGAAGTGGAGTTCCTGAATTAGCATTGATTTTTGAATAGCATTGTGGATGGTTCTCCACGTTTTCAAGGGTAAGTGTGACTCTCGTCCATGGTGTGTCAGAGTGCCTTGGTGAGACATCTTGTTCCCATGATTCAAAGCCACATGTACTATGGTATATAACAAACCTGTTATTGTAGCACTACAGTGACCTCGGTTTTATCCGTTCGATCTATGAATTTTTATTTGGTACAAAATCAAATCGCTATCTTTAAGCCTCTTCTACCCGTAGACATTGTGAAAAGAGTCACATTTTGTGAAATGAGCGACCTCTCTCTCTCTCTCTCTCTCTCTCTCTCTCTCTCTCTCTCTCTCTCTCTCTCTCTCCATTACCTGGGGTTCGCACTAGTAAAAACATATGGTGATATGCCTTGATGCCCGTTAGAAGTGAAATGATTCTAATGTTTTATTTTCCGTTAGCTTTAAGTTTACTTTCCGCTTGCATCTAGTTCTTATTTCATTAAACTTTTTATTCAACCATATTCTATTAGAAAAACCTTCATCTGCCCTCCATGATGAAGAAATTTCGCTATAAATGATTTTGAACAACCACCAATTACTCATCCAATTTCCCTCGCAATTTTTATTTAATTGAAAATTCCTTCTAAACCAATACCCTGCTATTACTAGACTTCATTCCACCTATTTTAATCTCACTTTCGTGCACCTTCACTATAAGAAGTCAGATCATACTCAGATCTGATCTTTATTTTCTAGAATGGTAGTCAGTCCCCAATCCCAACAAAATATTAAACCTTGAGAAATCCACTAGCGTCTAAGAGATATTGGTGGTCTATATTTAACTCCTACATCAATTTGGTATCAAAGTATCATCTCTTTGACTCTCTTGCATCAATTTTGTATCAGAGATTTTGGTTTGCTTCCATGTTGTACCATAGTGGCCGATCCTATCCATGGGAGAAATTCAAATGACCAATGAGATGAGATCCTTGATAGCGTCGTACATCTGTTGCGAATCTAGATGATCAGGTGACTACTATGGAAACTGGAAGAGGGCCAAATTCTTCATTGTCCATTAATCAACCAGCTAAAGAACATATGGATCTACATGTGGTTGTGCGCATGAGTAAGTCTGGCACTTCCCTTACAAGTGTTAGATTGTTGAGAAAGTATGCTACTTAATTCTTGATTGGAGGGGGAGAATCTAATGGGAATGCGATTATCTTGGAGACTGAAGTCAAAGTGTGGGGAAGATATTGTCTGAGGGCTACTTGTGTAATTTTTATCTTGTATTAATTTGTAATTTTTATCTTGTATTAATTTATGAACGAGAGGGAAAGGGCTATTAGTTGGTCCTATTGAGAGCCTCAAAATATCTATTCGAAGCTGACTCTTTGGGATTACTAAAAGATCTTAATTTGGCACTTCAGGAAACGGCTTAGTGCATGATTCGAGGGTTTGTTTGCACCCGAACCTATTTGAATTTCCACCGTTCTGAACTGAAACACCTCCTCGAACTTGAAGTGGTCCGAATTTTGACCGATCTGAACCAAAATACATCCCCAAACCTAAGTATGGCATGGTTCAGTTATGGTTCTAACCAATTGGCTGGATTAGAGACTGAACATGCTGGACCAGACCCGATTTGGCCGAATCAAGCCCAAATAGGCTGACTCAGACCTCAATTAGACCAGAATTGTCAGCATCAGCAAAAAATTGTACGAGAATCAAATTAGCGAAGAATTTCTGAATTTCAGTTTTTATATATCCTAGGTCGCAGACCTGCGTGATGAGAGATGGAGTCACAAAGTTGGGGAGAATCTGTTTACCCTGATCGCAACATTATGTACCAAGGGCAAATGGATCAATCTAAGTTGTGGAATTACATTACGAGGGGAGACATGATTCATTTGAAGAGAAATTCAGGCAAATGGAACTCAGATCCAACCGTTACTATTGACAGATGGCCTCAATAGCTTTGAACAAAAATAGTACTTGTTCTTCTACCAAGCAGCTTTTAGTTCTTCTAAAATGCTAACGTAGTTTGGTAGTTTGGTGGGTCCTATACCATGAACTGCTAGAGATTCATCCAACTCCGATCATTTCAAGGAAGGCAAAGTGAACATGCAAATGTCCATGAATCAAATAACATATATTAAGACTAAATTGCATTTGGTTAGTGAAAAGTCGCACACTTTAATACTGATCCAATAGCCTATCTATTCCTTCTTTCTTTTAACCCATAACCAACTGGATGTTGTGGTACTTTGAAAATTCGTTGGACATGGAAATAAGACTACACAAAAATAAATCCAGATGTAGTAACGACTAACGAGAATACAAGATTAAAGAGATCATGATTTTCTAGGACTTCAAATCTTTTTCTCTATGAAGGTACCATGCTGAACTCATTATGAGGGTCTCAAACTAGTTAACTATAATAATTCCATCATGAATGCCATTATGAGGTAACGACTAACGAGAATACAAGATTAAAGAGATCATGGTTTTCTAGGACTTCAAATCTTTTTTCTCTTTGAAGGTACCATGCTGAACTCATTATGAGGGTTTCAAACTAGTTAACTATAATAATTCCATCATGAATGGCATTCAGTCCAAATGGAAAAGAAATAAACATGTAAGTTTAATTTAGTAGACCTTTATCTGATGGTACATGCTAATTAAGGGTTAAAAAAGCTTAGGACATAGTAGATATGGATTGTGTCAGACTCCTCGACCAAGACTATGACAAAGGCGAAATCTAATATGCGCAAAACACGATAAAATGTATGATAAAAAAACCGATGCATGTGAAAATCGATGAAATCATATTAGTAAAAAACGTAAACCCTGTGTAGCGCAACTTGGTTCGACCCGGGGCACACAGTATGCCTCTGCTAGTCCTAACAAGAAAACCAATTATAAACGTGTCAAATCCTCGAAAAGTGTGATAGAAGATAACGATAAAAATGCATGCAAAACGTTGCGATCGAGCAAATCTATTCTACCCTTATAAACCCACACATCGCACGTCTCTTAGGTGAGGGTGTGTGATAGACTACTGAGTCTTCAGATGATCTTGAACCACTTTGATGCACTCGATTGATCTTCAGGAGTGCAAGTACTACCATGACTCAACAATAAATGACTTACATGTAATTTCTCATAGATTGGTTTGGACTCATAAATTAAGACAACAAAGATAAGACCCTGCAAGCGGTAACACAAGTAAACTAATAGAAATAAGATTCATAAACAGATTAGGCGCAAGAAGTAGACAGACAGTGTTGGACAACCACTGGTCAGAAGAGGTGGTGATGATCCTCCGGTAAGAGACCATGAGGGGTGAGTAGGGAGAACACTACCATGATCAGTAAGAGCGGAAGTGTCTGTTGTCAAGTGGTGAGTGGCTCCTAAGTCCAGGATTCATGAGGTAGAGGCAGTACTAAAGGAAACAAACATAATTGAAGTAGCTCCAGAGTCCACGATTGACGAGTCCGCTGTGCTTGCTGAAGCTACTGTAACTAGGTAGCTAGTTGTAAGAGCTTGGGAGTAAGATCAAGAGAAGTAGCGGCTGACGACATAATTGAAGTAGCTCCAGAGTCCACGATTGACGAGTCCGCTGTGCTTGCTGAAGCTACTGTAACTAGATAGCTAGTTGTAAGAGCTTGGGAGTAAGAGCAAGAGAAGTAGCGGCTGACGAAGTACTGGTTACATTAGACCGCTGTGGTCGACTAGGCCTCCCGACGAGTTTATAGCAAGTATCCCATATGTAGCCATGATTCTTGCAATAGGAGCAAGAGATAGGTAGTAATACCACTAGCTAAGGTGCTTAAGCGTGGTAGCAAGAATAGAGTCGGAGACTGGAGCGGATGTGGCAATAAGGTGCCTAAGTGTGTCTCCTCTGCAAGTACCTCGAAGAAAGCATCTTCCAAACTCGAAACGGGATCTCGGTGGAGTAGTTGCTTGTTGACCGGGTCGAACTCAGGGCGAAGATGCATAAAAAACTGGCACAAGTGTTGATGCTCCTTGTAACATTGGTGAGGAGCAACTGCCTCAGTGGGGGATAGGTACGATCCATGGTAGCAAGCTTACGCCAGATGGTAGACATGGAAGTGAAGAACTCCTGAATGGTGCTAGCACCTTGAGTCAGAGACTCAAACTCATGAAGTAACTGGTACTCACGAGCTCCACTGATCTGATCGAATATTCAAGTCAAGTGTAACCACATCACCCGGGAGCAGGCTGCTGCTACATTTCAATTTTCTAAAAACATTTGTAAGGAGTATGATGAGTGGAATTATTATTATTATTATTGAATTTATATCAAGATAGGGCATGCTGCTATGTGAGTTATATTTCACTTAGATATCTGGTCTTTTTAAAAAGTCTTCTTGCTTAACTGCTTGATTATAGGAGTTGAGTTTAGGAACATGATAATCAATATTACTGACCACATCTTTATGGAATAAGGTTGATAGTGTTGTATTTAGGTAAATGGGTCGGATGCATTAAAGACCAAATCCAAACCCGTCAGCTAATATGTAATGTCCATCGAATTTGGGCTGGACTCTTCCATTTGTTACCAGCTTTGGGTCAGGTTTCAGTTTTATAGATCCCTAAAAGTTAATGATTTCATACTAGTTTCTTAACATCTCAAATGCTTAACTGAGCATTTTTTTTATAACTAAACACTGTTATGGTTTGTTCTATTTAACTTCAACATATGATAGTTGTGAATCCTGATGAATATGCTAATATGGAGCAGATATATCAGCACATAACTATATTGGAACATATAGTTCATAATATTATTGTGTGTATATATATTTAATCTTTGTATAGGTTCTGGTTCATTTGCCTCTTGGGGTATGACAGGTATGTTCACCCTTGGTGACCCCATAGACATATATTGGGCCTATTGCCCCAATGAGTAAAGTATTCTCTTTGCTCCTAAATCTCCTCTGTCCCCTGCCCCTTTTTGGGCTAACACCTTTCTCTTTGGCCTAACATGGTATCAAAGCCATTAATGGTTCATTTGTGAGTAATGTATTAAGTGATGTTAATGACGGAGGGTTCATACTGTCAGTTCAAATAGTGTGAATTAAATTTATTTTATCCATTCAAAATAATGGGTGGATGTTGTGGCATTTCAATTTCCCCATTACATTGTGCTTTCTAGCAGTGGAATATTTTTGCGAAGGTTGGATTAAGATCGATACTCATGTTAATAAAGAACTATATGAACCTATGGTCCTTACAGACCTTCATAAATAGAGAAGCTGATCAACGAGGTGGCGTCCCTCGATCTTTAAGATAGCCCCTTCGAACTCAGGGCATTCTTATTCTGCTACCGACTTTGTTTGTGTGCTTTTTTTTGTAGATGCATGTCATCGAGGGAGATAATAGTATTTGGGTCATCCGATTTTATTCTACAGTAGGTCTGCTTGAAATTCTTTGTTATGATATCTGTTACCAATGATTTGGAAGATACTTGCAGGTTGCCATTCCGGTCGTACCCACAATCCGTGTCCTGGTTACATTCACCAAGTTTGAAGAGCTACAGCCGTCCGAAGAGTTCTCAACGCCTCCATCGAGCCCCGGGAGCAGGAGTCCTACGACCCAGCCCTCGAGCTCCTGGCTTCAGTGGATAAAGGTGCCCTACCGTCAGAACTACTCTATGGTGTCAGGACCCAGCAGTCGTGTGGAGGACGTCCAGGACCCATTCTTGATACCGCCCGAATACACGTGGACGACCCCTGAAGCGAAGAAGAAGAAGATGCAGGAGAGCAAGAGCAAGTCGAAGAAGGGGAGAAGCCAGAACCAGTGAGAACTCCGCAGAGGTGAGATCCGGCATAGCCGTTAAAGATGCGCAGCGATCGGCCCGTCCGAGACCCATGATGCAATTTCCGTTGATAGTGTTCCACGATGCGATGCAAGCTCGGACTGAACCTGAAGGGACGAGATCCACGGAAGCAATTTGGCGGTGGTGATGTATGATGTGCGAGGAACCATTCATAACCAAGTTCCACCTGTTTAGATTTGTTGTGACATTTGTTTATTATCATGATGATGGATGTGTTGGCACTGCTTTCTTATGCTTGCTACTATTAGCCATAACCTCAAATCCTATTGCTCGACATTCTCTCTCTTTTTTTCCCCATCATGTTATGTCATGCTTTTGATTCAGTTGCATTCAGCTTTGGGTATAGTGATATGAATTAGAATATTTCATGTGTGATCATTCAGGTGTTGAGATTTAAGATTGCAACACTGAAAGCTACCGACCAAAAACAAAGCTCTAGGGGACGTGGACCGAGGTGCTGACACATGGGGGAAGTAGGGGAGAAGAACCTACATTGGTGTAAGGTGGGGATAAGAGAGTAGGTTCACTGGGAGGGGAAAGAATAATGCACCTCCATGATGGAGAGGTCGATAGCACCATCGGATTGAGATTCTCCAAATGTCACCTGGAAGAGAAGTCGCCTGGAAGAGAAGATGTGCCACCAGCGAGGAAGTTGAAGAAGAGATGGTTATTGGGAGGAGGAAGAAGCGTCATGCGGGAAATCGCCAAGTTACAGGGAAGATGAGGATATCGTGTCGCCGTGGAGGAAGTCTCGTCATGTCATCACGGTGAAAAAGAGATGGGGGATTTGTGAAGAATGTAATAAAAAGAGGGATTTTGTGAATAGTAAAGAACTAGAAAAATTCAGGGGGTACTTAAGTCATACTTTTTCATTCATTTTTTCTTTCATGGAAAAACTTGGGTTTTTTTTTATAGATTTTTTGGAAAGAGGGCATCAAAGGGGGTTCATCGACATCACGGAGAGTGGGGGAGAGCTTGTCAGAAATTGCGGGGGGGGGGGGGGGGGGGGGGGGGGGGGGGGGGCCTCCATTCTCATGGTTTACAGTCTAATTGAGGGTTTTGAATGCGTTGTGGGGCTTGCGCGGGGGTACGGCCCATGCCACTAGCTTAGTTGGTGTCTTTTTTTCATTAAATGTGTCATGGTGGGACAATCTTTCACACCTAGGCTTACTTACAAGCAAAAACAAGGTCTTGTTTGTATTTATCTGTAGTAAAGAAAAAGTATATTTAAGTTAAAGTTTTAAAAATCTCATCAAAGCAATGCAAATAACTATATAGGTAATGTTTTGGTTAAGAGTAATGCTATTTGAACAAACTGCATTGACAAAAACTTTGACAAACCAGACCTATGCCCTGGTGGCGGGGCCCATTTGGTGCGAATGCTGATGCACTGAGCCCTGGGCCTTGCCACCTGTGTCTGGATCCGATTTGTCAAAGTTTTTGTCGATGCGGTTTGTTCAAATAGCATTGCTCTTTGGTTAATATCTGGTTTTTGGGACCTCTAGGGGTGTTTGGCATGAGGAACGGTGGTTCCGCTTAAAACTCATCCAAAAGAGAGTATTCCTGTCAATTACTATTTCTAGTGTAATTAGATGGTTCAGCGTGCCAATTGGCAAAGAAATTCACAGAACGATAAATAATCGTCCCAACTCTTCATTCCAGTGGAACAAAAACTATATGTTAGTTTTAAAATAACGGATCTAGGAATAGGAACGAGCGGTTCTGGAGTGATGCCAAACACCCTCCTATTTGCCATGATTCTAAATCTTATTACTGCGGTCTATAACGGACAATCTCTGGACTGTCACGATAGACATCATATTGGTATACAGTTTTTAAAAAGAAAGAAAATTTGGAAAAGAAGATATAGTTGCGTTTATTACACTGTTAAAATGGCTGTCGGAACGGAGCAATCATGATGCTTTGATAACGATAATTAGATTTTTAGAACTATATAAAACATTATTAAATGATATATTATTATAATAATTAATTTTTTTAATATATTTAATAAATAAAATATAAAATTTATTTCTTAATTAATAAACTACTATAAATAATATTTTTTTACTACATAATAGATATTTTTTTGGGTGTGGAAGAAGACAAGAACCATTATTTAGCCATCATGTGCGTCAATTTGTTACGACTGTCACGACGTCATGTAACGGTAATAACGGATACCCTTTGTAATAGATATGCCTGATATGGGTTGGGAGCTTTAGCGTCTTACAGGGACCATGATGCATCACTCGGCCATATTTAAAACTTTACTTGTCGCTGAAAGAAGTAGATCGAGAGCGCACAACGGAAGACGATGAAAATAGTGTTTTTTTCGACAGAACGTGGTCATGTTTTCTACTTTAGGATTATGAAAAATTCTCCATGCATCATAATCAAAGAACATGCATTACAATCTATGGATTATTAGAGGTTACCTTACAAGATTTATAAATACATGTGAAGAAGATCGAGTCGATGAACATGTTGAAGAAGATCGGGATGAAGTCTTGCTTCCCTCGAATAGTAACATCTATTACATGACACGGCCGGTATTGGATGGACTTGTGGGAGTCACCTTCTTCCTTGCATTATCTCTTTCTTCTCTTAGAAGAACTATGATAAAAACCCAAAGAAGTGGTGGAGAAAAACCTCTCTCTCTCTCTCTCTCTCTCTCTCTCTCTCTCTCTCTCTCTCTCTCTTTCTTTCTCGCGCGTGTGTGTAGGGGTCTTTTTGTGATTGGGATACCCTAGGGCCAGCCACAAAAAGCCCTTTTATATCCTAAAATGGTCGGCCTCTATAGGAAGTCCTAGTTCTTGTGGGTTTCCATCGAAGAAGATCTCCTACTAAAATTTAGGGCCTACCTTAATAGGACCCCTAGTGCAACTAGGATACACATTATTGGTCTTTATAGAGTCCTCATAAACTCCTATGGCCAGCGATATGGTTTCTTTATTGGATTTGGTCACCTGAGGATAGGAATTTCACATAGGAAAGAAACCTCCTTTGGAAATGGGACTTCGAAAAACTTAAGAATTAATTTCATTGATCATCTCCTTAACTCATAGGAATTGTATTCTCCTAGTCCAACTACTAATCCATTAAAGATATAATTATTCATTATGGACACCTATGATTAATCCATATTAATTAGGGATAATCTTCTTAGTCCAATAGGATACATTATCCAAAAGGAACTTGAAGTCTTGCTCTTACATGGTTACTTATGACACCTTAGGGGAGTCAAGTTAGTCCACTAGGAGGCTTTTAACCATGACAAAGATGTATGACAAAGTGACCATCATTCTCATGAGTAAACTCCACTCACTTTGATTCGGTTTCACTTCCACATTCTAAGAGATGGGACCCACTGGGGTGGACCATGCGGTGAATCCTAGTCAAACTAGGAATCTCCCACTAAAGAGCATCTAGAAAGTGTCACATAGGATACATAATCCAATTAGAAAATCTAGGTTAGTGAGTCTCCTAATATACCTGTGCTGGGTGTTCGAATCATCTTAGAGCTACCCACTACTAGTAATCCTAATTGTACTAGGATTAAGTCAGCTCGGTTGTTAGAGGTGTCTAGGAGTTGGATTTTTCGGGGCCCCAATAACTTTGGCTCTAAGTGACATATGTTTATAGTCATCCCATTACTTAGACCATGAACTAGTTAACTATAGGTACAACCACTACCAAAACATAATTGCACTCCTAGATTTACACGAGTGTCCGGTGTCCGTGAAGCTATTCGGGATATATCATCTTAACTAACCCTTCCAATACAACTCACCCACTTGAGTTCTGACATCTCATTACCATGTGATCACTATCTTTACTTTAATTTCCGTCCGACTGGACTAAATGATCAACCCTTTTATAAGTCACTCAAGGATACAACATGTTTCCGTTAAGGAATATAAAAGTTCTATGAATTGTCTGTGTTCCTTAGCATTCAATGAGATCGACCTAATCTACCCAGATATCGGCCTATGATAGACCTCACTGATTGACATACTAAAGTGACAAGCACCAATCTAAAGTAAACAATACATCATAGGATTTATAATCTAGACAACTAGTAGTAGCGTAACCCAAATCTTCTACATGTAGATCTTATCCGCACATCTGAGTTTCATAAACCATACAAAAGTAGACTAGTGGATTTATGCATCTCATGCACTAAATTAGTATCTAGCATGCTAGAATCTGCATGAAAGGACACACCAAACCCGATAATTGCTTGCTCTTATCCTTTCTTAGGCCCCTTATAACTGTTATCAAATTTGTTTCTAATACCGTGGCACTAAATATTGCTGCACCCTTCTTTATGGGGTAATGTTTTGTTATTGTTGTGTCCATATTAACATCCTAATCCAAATCTGATATGAAAGATTGCTTAAATATTGAGATCTTCATCACAAACATAAACAAGAAACAGATCTCCTACACAGTAGCCATGGCAATGCATCTTTAGTTCCACTGCCAACTCCTGAAGTTCCAGATGCCTAACACCACCAACAGGATGAGACCCAGTGAAGCAACCCGCAACACGAGGAACCCAAATCCGATCCGTGATGCAACCGTCCCGGCCTTCATCCTCTCATCAGACATAGAATTCTCATCCTTACCTTTGCGTCGCTCCCGGACTGATACCTGCACCCCAGGATCTCTCATGACCACACGGCTCCCGAACAGAACGGAGTTGGTCACTCCTTGTATGTTGTTGTTCACATAGATGTTGACGCAGCAGCAGTGCCCGGTGTCTGCACCCTCGATGAACATCACGGCACCCGTACTCGCTCCATCTGAAGCCACAGCTGATGTGCTTCCCCCAGGGACCATGAGAGAGAGAGAGAGAGAGAGAGAGAGAGAGAGAGAGAGAGAATACCATGATAGAGAGAGAAATAGAACCATGTTAATAGATTTCTGTTAACCTTCTGACAAATGGTCTTTTCCCTCCACAACTGCAAGGCAGGCTTATATTCCCTGGAATCACTTTGCCCCAGCTATTTCCTCCACTTCAGAATCAGCCCTTTCCTTCCAAGGGCAGTAACCTTTCCTGAAATCTTGCCCCTCAATTCTCTTCAGCCATACAATAGAATCAGACTTTAGTTGCGAGATAGAACACAAATTACATACACATATATATACATATGTCTCGAGGCCAATACGTGTTCTTACAACCGAACCCCACAAAAATTTAAATCAAGGCCGACCTGGTTGAAGCGCTCGATCTTTCGACCCTTTCAGCTTCCAAAACTTTCCATGATTCATGCTGAAAAAACCTAGGATCAGCGATGTCTAGGCCTGTGTTGCCTCGGGGAATCCATAAGATGATTAGCTGAAAAAAAATCGAATGCTGATAGTCATCAGTTTACATGCAGTGAACTTCTGAAGTCATACATCAAATTTAAACTATAACATGAAGGCCATTTACCATGTAACACACAAGACATGCTCTGATTTTCATATTGCAATACCCCATTCCCATTGACCATATGAATTGCAAAATACCGGTAATTGTTTCTTTTTTTTATAACATCTGAGTGTCTCATCTGAGGGAGGGTTAAGGCAGCCCCCTATCAGTCGATATAGGCGGGTATTTGATCCAAGGTCTCCGGTACACCCACCAATAGACTTTACAAACAAAACTAAATGGTACCCACAATATCGGTTATTGTTAGAAGTACACATACTGTCATTCAGAAAATGACAGGAAATAGTAGTTTTCGATTACCTAATAGCACCACTTACTTTTTTTTCCTTTTGAAAAAATCTCAGCAACTCATCTAAGGGAGGGTTAAGGTAGCCCCCTACCAGTCGATGTAGGTGGGATTCGATCCCAGGTCTGCTACAACCACTAAGAGACTGTATTAGCTATCCTAGCAGGCACCCACCTAACAACAAAGTGTTACCAAAAGCATAAGTCTCATTAATAATCAACATGACCAAGTTTGAGGGGATGCAGACGGGCTTTAATAGGATTTCAATAGTTTTTTAGGTTCAGCTGTAGAAAACAGCTATTGGTTAAAAAAATGGCAATGGAGCTCGATATGGATTTGCAAGGTTTGATGGCAAAGGAAATTGGTTTCAGTTTTGCAAGGTTTAAAACTGCACAAAATAAAGAAAAGGAGGGAAAATAGAAAGAGAAGAAGGATAGATGAGGCCTCACACCTCTCCAGAATCAAACCACACACATCTCCAGAATCAAACGGGTCTCGGAATCACACCGTGGGCTAGGAATCACACGAAGAAGAAAATAGCAAATTTTACTATTAAATCTGAAGTCCTAAACGCTAGATGGAAAAGGGGCCATGAGTCCTTATACAGATTACAAAGTATTTGAATCAGCAGGTTTCCAATTCTTAAAGGATTAGGATTACTATGATGAAATTCGCTACTCCAATTATTTGTGATTATTAAGACTTCAAAATCAATGAAAAAATACCCAACTCTAACCAACTTAAATATCATACGAAATCTCTTTTAAACATAATCCTACTAAAATTGCTCAAAAAACATAATCCTACTAAAATATGACTCTTGAACACACCTAAAAATAATAACTAGAAAATGACCTGAAAATAATATCAATTTTGTTTCGGAATTAATGCAAAAAAACAACTCTAACCGACTTAAAACATCCCTAACTTAATATAATACGAAACAAGAACTCTTTTAAACAAAATCCTAATAAAATAAAACTCTTAAACCCACACAAAAACAATAACTAAAAAATGACCCTAAAATAATATAAATTGACTTAATTACTACACGTGTCCAAGTGGCATCCATCACCTAACAATTACATAAAAAGAAGACCAAAAGCTAGTCCAAAACGCTCCACACATGTCCTTGATGATCTTGACATGTGTGGAAGAGTGGGGATCCTTGCAGAGAGAGTGGGGAAATTAGCCAGTGTTGAGGCTGGTGTCACGTTCCTTTAGGAGAGATCTTCTACTCAAAAGAGTGAGTGCAACAAGACCGGAGGCCAAATTCCTCGCTATCTATTCATTGCTATCTTTTACTTTGCCAGTCAAAAGAGATCATGTGAGGTGGCCTAGTGATCCTAACCTTCGTGGCTGCCATCCTGGCAGACATCCTTTTTAGCTTCCTGACAACGAGGTAGCTCTTCAGAAGCCTTGGTAGTCACCTAACTCCTTCCACGGTCGATGCAGTGCTACTTGGCTCCCAAGATCTCGTGGTCATGATGGCCACAATGGGGAGCCAATCCACACAAAAGAAACCATGCTTTCGACTTGAGTTTGACCGGAGTAACCTGATCGTCACCACCTTGAGGCATGTTGAGGTGATCAAAGACATTTCGAGACTACTGGGAAATCACATCGTGTTCATGCTTTGGTGGTCATTCCGTGGCTCGGAACTACCACTTTGAGGGAGATTGTCAACAGTTTGCCATCAAGCATGGGAATGCCTCGATCGTCCTGGGGACCACCAATTGAGGTAATGTGCACAGGTGGAATCTCGCTAAAGTTCCAAGGGACTGGCTATAAGCTTTGGCTCATAGCTTCTCATTGTTATGTAGTGTGGTATTTAGCCTGACCAAAATTACATGTTATTGAGCTATTAGCATTTTTATGAGAACGTCTTGTGCAATTAGCATCAGGAGTTGTAGGGGCGGAGATGGTGCCCACGCCACCGAGCACCGCAAAGATTGGTCGGTTGGTTGCTTCGAAGCACTGCTTTTCTAGTTCAGCCTTGTGGAAACCATTACTTCGCGAAGGAGAAGAAACGAAGGGAAGGAGGAATCCAGAGATCAAGTATGGTTGGGAACTGTTGTTCTCACAAACAGTACCAGAAAGATTGTGGAGAAATTTCTTACCAGCTACCTCTTTCGAGGTTTTAGCTCAGCTGAAGGGGGTGTTCCAATGTGAGAATCAGTACTAGTCTAGGAAAGTCAAATGAACAATATTGAAATAAGGTTGTTAAGTGTTCAAATCTTTTGATCCCCATACGTGGATCCCAAAGACTGCTCATATAGGTCACGGACCCTGCTTGTCAGTAATAGTCACCCCGGTCGTGCCATGACTTAATCATTGTAGTTAATCGTTACACACCATTCACGCTCACCTTCTTTCCTTGGAGAGTGCATTAGTGGATGTCTGGTGCATGATCTATGGGTCCCACATGTGAGCATGAAGTTGTTGCCATCATGCACGTGGGATTGGCTTGTGGAGGGCATAACCATCGCATATAGTCCATCACCCCTCAATGTCCTCCATGATTTGGGTTCATCCCAGTGTTGTCAAGGCGTCGCTTAGGCCTTTTCGGACCTGATCGCCTAGGCCATAGTCTAGGCGGACGGCCATATAAAATTGATTTTCTTTAATTTTTTAATTTTTCTTTTTTTTGAATTATTTCCTATGTACGTATGATTCATATACTTAAAACTCATTTTCTTTGTATTTCTTATTACCTATCTATATGTCCTAATATTGAGTTTGTATTATGTTTTTTTTACTAGAGTTAATATTATTGTTTGATTATAATTTTTTTGTTATCTTTGAATTATCTTTCTATATACATGTAATTTACCATCTCTAGTACTTCTATTTCTCCAATTTTACGGTTGTGCTAAATTTTTAGAATTTGTTTATTATGTTTGATTTGTTTCACAATGAATGTTAGAGGGCAGGGGTTTTTAATGTTCTTATAACTTTCTAATAGTAACATAATTTGATTCGTTGATTATTATACGTTTTTTTTTGTTGAATTGATTATTATACATTGATGCATGATATACATGCCTTTACGTATTCTTCTTTCAGTGATTTAGCATGACATTGATAATATGAATATTCTTTTGAATAAGAATGTTTGATTACAATTGTTTGATTAATTTCACATGAAGTTTTTAAAGGTAATATTTGTTTAAAGAGAAAATGTGTGAGCGGTCCCTGACACATGAAGTTTTTAAAGATATATATAATTTTTAATATTAAAAAAAATGTTACCTAGGCCATGCCTCGCCTAGGCATGGCCGCCTAGGCATCGCTTAGCCACTTTGATAACACTAGTTCATCCCATGATCCGGAGAGAAGTTAATCGATGAAGTGGAACCGACTTGAGGGAACTCAGCTCGGGCTCCCCCTTGAGAATCAACATGATCATAACTCTGCCTTTAGTCTCCACGACGTTATCTTGGACTTGGGGCCCCTTTGATAGTTGGCTTGACTAAAAGTCGGCGTTTAGTATCCACGAAGTCAACTCTGACTTGGGGTCAGCCAACCCAGACCTCCATCTGATGTGGTTGGTTCCCAAGTTTTCCTGAAATAGTTCTTAACTTCTTATTGATGCCACATGGCAGTCCATCGTCTATCGGTCTATCCTTGTGTCTGATAGGGATATGTGCAGATTTACTACCCACAGAAGATATTCACCGTGTTTATACCACTAGCAAACTCCATTTAATTATGAAAGCACGTGAAAATGCCGTTGATTCCATTTCAACACCACTAGCAAACTCCATTTAATTATGAAAGCACGTGAAAATGTCGTTGATTCCATTTCAACACCTTACAGATGAATTGATGTAATGTGTTACCTCTACTCACAATGATTTATGCATTTATGGCAAAAGTTACTTCATGAATACATATTCATATAAAATGTATGCAATAATTTGAATTTGATCAAGATCCTTATTGTTTGTATACAGTATGCATGAAAATTGTCTAATTTGACCCTCTACTTAAATATTGTGTGGCTTGTGATAAATTGCGAAATAACTGCGACAAAAGGAAAACAAAATTTAGGCATTCCTCACTGATTAACAAGTGTAATATAGTAAACAGTTCATACATCTGTTGTGCCTCATTAATTAGCAAACCGAAGTAGAGGGCAGGGGGGGTTATGTGGATCAAGAGTGTGTGCATCAGTGCATGTGGTCTCTTAGATGTTATGTGGTACATGAGCAGGTATTATTTTCATACTGCACGTTTGAAAATAAACAATGAACCTATATTTCAACCCAAACTTGAAAATGAAGCGGCGGCATTACATGTATGAGCACAAAGATTCAAAAGATCAACAGTGTGATCTGGAGAGACAGCATTTCAAGTGTGCATTTGTGTGCATGTTGGAAGCTCGGGTCATTACGAACTTACGATAACCACAAGGTTGAAGAAAACATTGATACAGTGCAGAAAGATGCAGAGATTTACCTATGCAACAATGTTCGGTCAACTAAGAAGTTGGAGTCGCCGCAACCTGATGAGAGCCTTGTGATTCCTCCAAAATGCTACACACTTAAACTATAGTGTTAACGTCCCGACACATTCATCGACCACCCCATAATCGATGCTCAGCTCTCTCATGGGTGGGATGTTCTCCATCGCGAAAATCATAAGATGAGGGTACGACACATTATAGTGGTCGAACAGTACAAACTGCACAAATACATTTGGGCTGCAACTATGGCTCAAATAGCATGCAACATTCCTCGCTCTCGAAACATCTAGGGAAAAACTCAACTCGGGTAAAGGAGGAAAATCAGGTGGCATATAATCTGGAAAGACACTAGAGATGTCTCCCCATTCCGCCCACCGTCCTGGAAATCGATTCGGGTACACCAGGCTGTCGCCATTCATAGAGAGCACCTCAGACTGCTGCTTTGTGAGCGCAATCCCACTAAACTCGCAGATAAATGTCCCGGCGCGTATCAAATCCAGGGACCTGACTCCCCATCCTGTCTCCCTCGACCTGAAAATCTCCAACCGGTGCCTGACATCCTTTTGGCTCACCCGGTTCGGACAACTCAGCGGGCACCGGCACAAGAAGCCACATTCATATATCAATGGCTTCCCTCGTAAAAGAATACCATTGACATCATAAGGAAACTCGCCCCCGTTCCTCTTGGCACAATCGCACTCAGCCGAGCAATTGGATAGACATCCACATCCACCTCCTCCGTAGAGATGAGCTTGTCCATGGAAAACCGAAGGAGGGTAGACGGGGCGAGCGACGTACTCGAAAAGCAAAGGATCCCGGTCATCATCTATGTCATTAAACAGGGATACTGGGAAATTCTCCTTCCCCATTGAAATGTCGAGGCTCAAATAGCCGGTTGGCCTCACTGTCAATGGGTTTCCTTTCAAATCCTCGGCCATCTTCAGAATCCCACTGCCCATTTCTTCTTGACCCTCAAGCCTCACCAGCTTGTACTTGTAAACGCCGAATCCAGACTTCCCGGTCTCCATCCAGTAATCAACAATCCTATACAGCCCATCGTAGACATAGACCTTACTGGTGGGGCTCCTGTCGAATTTGATCCCGCGGATCACCCGGATCTCAATCCCGTAGTTCATGCTGCGCTCCAGCGCAAGGTTCCCCCCCTCGAGCTTCTGGCTGACTGAGTGCCTCAGCATGTTGCGCTCGCGCCCACCGTGCCCAGTATAGATGACCACATCCCCATGGTCATCGTCGTCCTCATAGCCGCCTGACATGATAATGCTGGTGGCGATGGGCTCGCCACTCGCGCTCCGGCTGGCGGGGACGTGGTCGATCCCGGCCTGGACCTGCCCGTGGAGCCCGATGACGCAGAGCTCCATCCGGAAGAAGAAGACGTCGCCCACGGAGATCCCCGGGATGGAGCCGATGATGCGCTTGTCGCGGTTGAGCCAGAGGTCGCGGTCGGTCATGAGGGCGGCGGCCTTGAGGTCGGCGCGGCTCCGCTTGCCGAGCAGGCCGCGCCGCTCGGCGCGATCCTCGTCGTGGACGAGGAGTGTGCGGAGGGACTCGTAGGTGATGCGGGTCCGGCGGACGAGGTCGCGGAAGTAGATCTGGTCGTGGAGGGAGAGGGCGGAGACCCGTACCATCTCGGCGGAGCGGGCCTTACGCTGCTTCCTGGCGACCACGACGGCACTGGAGGTCCTTGTGCCGGGGGCGGGGACGAGGGAGAGATCGGCGGCGGCGGCGGCGGCGGCGGACGAGGAGGAGGAGCGGCGGAGCTTGTCGGCGTATGAGGAGAGGAAGAGGCGGGCGAGGCGGAAGTACTCGGCGAAGAGGGCGTCCTCGTCGGGATCGGGGGAGAGCTGCTGCAAGGGGGTGTGGACCTCCGGGCTGAGGAGGGAGCTGGCGCTAGGGCTAGGGTTTTGGACGGCGGCAATGGCGGCTTGGTTCTCGTCCGGTGGCTCGACCTTCGGCTCCGTTTTGGGGGAGACGAGGTGGTACGGCAGGAGATTCAAGTCCGGGAACGGGATCGGAGATGGAGAGGGATCCATCAGTGATTATCACGATATCTGTGGGTTTTTTTGTCAAATAAAAAGGAGGGTTAAATTGCAAGAAATTTAGTAAAGGCGAGGAGGGACTGGAAGATAGTTGGTGAGGGAGGAGACGGAGAAGAGTTTCTGTTTTTTTCTCAGGTTGAAGGTGGGGAAATGGTGGTTCTGATACACTCACCCCTCTGTTTCCCCTCCTTCTCTCTTCTTAATTGGCAATAAAACCCAGCCGGCCAGCCCTATCATCCAATTCGGGTGAGGTTATCAATTTTTTTATTGGCTTTCGTGTTTTTTTTATTATTAGGTCCTTGGGGTGGGGGTTTTCAGTTCACCAGCACGGGTCATCCTTGTCCATTTCAGGTAAGCATACCGGTCGTGATGGGATACGCCACTTATAAAAGTTTGTGCCACACTCCGTGGGAACCGTCCATCACAACAGATCGAACACGAACGGTGGGATCACCCCCGCCAAGAGTTGTGCATTGCGTGAGATTCACGGTTGCAGAGGCGTGTGGTCAAAGATCTCGCAACTAAAGCACCGAGACTGACACCCTATGTGACGTCATCCCCGCGAAGATTCGAGCAGTGGAGAGGATGCACGGTTACGGAGGCGTGTGGCCAAAGAATCCCTCGAGTTTAGGTTGCATGCGTTATTACACGGATTGGAGTCGCAGGCCATTGGCCCTTGGAAATGGGTTCTTCGGAGGGGCCGTGCGAACTCGCGTACGTGGCCGTGACCGTGGCCGTAGCAAGGCAGAGGACACGTGGCAGGATCGGTGTTCAACGGACAGGATCAGCTCTGAGGTCAGGGCAGGGAACAGAGACTGTCCTGGCCTCAGCTCGTGCTCTACGTGAAATAACGGCCGAGCAGAGTCCGTTAAGGCAAGGCGACGGAAACCGAACAGCGTACAGCCTCTACTCAGCTGGCACGTGTCCTAGAACTGTGAATTCCACGCAGTAAAGGCTGCCTGTTGTCCTTGCGGTGACGTCACCTTTAACGAGAACAATTTTTACACCCACCCCGGTGGGTCCATTTGTGCAGCGGTGCAGGTCGTTTGATGCCTGCCTAAAACTGCATCCAAGGGCTCACATTGGAGAGTTTTGTTGACCCATACTCGGATAGGTCAACAAAATTATTCGCATAGCTGGAGAAACAGGAGCATTCGAGTGCGACGATATATGCATTCCAATTTTTATATGTATTGGTCAGGCATCCAGTTTCTCAAAGCTCGATATAGGATCGAACCGATGACACGACTAGAGCAGTTGATGGGAAGTCCCCGTGATAAGTTGCAGATACAATGAAGTTCAAACTCCACAAACATGTTGAGGTATGGCTCGACTTTGTGCTCACGACCTGGTCCTCCGATAAAGTTGACACGTCCTTGAAAAAGGATGTGTCTGTTCCCAGGCAGTCAGGCGCACGACCCTACAGTTATACGCACGACTTTGGCCCCCGAAATTGTCGACGCGTCATTTGCGAAAGGCTCCATGCAGTCGTGAACACGACTTTGCCATATCGTGTGCACGACTGTGGCTGACAGGCACGAGTTTGACCTAGTCATACACGTTTTGACTTTCTAGATTTGGCTAGTTTGGGGGATCTTAGAATTAAGCTTATATAATATATTCCTATACTATGAGGGGTCTAGGGTTTTGGGGATGAGAGAGCTTTTGTATGCATTGAAGAGAAAGCTTTGAGGGAGGCTTGGAGAGGGTTCGGAGAAGAAGGAGGTGCTCTCGGTGAAGGAAGTTCATCTGGTTGGAATCGGGCATTGCTTGTAACCCCGTTCCGTCCTTTGTGATAGTGGATCGTTCAATCATCTTCGCCCGTGGTTTTTTCCGGGAGGGTTTCCATATAAATCTCTCAACTCTCTCTCTCTCTGTGATTGCTTTGTGATTATTTATCTCTTGCTTTGCTATTTCTCTATTGTGTGGTGAATTGCTTGTTCCGTATCGATTCGTCGAAGAATCGTTCTTGTGCAATTGATTTTTGTTGACCCACGTAGTCGTTATTCGGTATCGGATTGTTCATCTGATATCATCGAGGGCGATCCGTAACAAATTGTTATCATAGTGGGTTTTCATTATTCTTAATCAATTGCCATGACAACCAACCATTCGAATGTATCGAATCTCAAAATCGACGTAGAGAAATTTGATAGGAAGACTAACTTCGCCCTATGATAAGTTAGTGTCAGAAATTTGTTGATTCAAAGGGTCTTCACAAACCTTTGTATGGTCTAAAGACGAAGCCTGCAGATATGTCACGGAAAATTGGAAAGAATTTGATCTTCATGCCTATTGTGGGGGAAAAATCTTCGTGCCGATCCGAAGACTTCACTCCACCAGTCAATTGAAGTTGAATGGTAGATCTGTTGATTGAAAGGTGGCTTCAAAGGTCGATGCCTTAGTGATTTTGAGTTATCACTTTCGATATGCAAATAGAGAGAGATGCAATCAGAAAGAAGGTTGACACAAAGTGTGGTCTCGAAGTTCAGCCGAAGCTTACGTCTCTGAGCTATAGGGAGCAACCCGAATTCACTAACTCTTTTCTCAGAGTGACCTCGACAGGCCGAGTGTCACTAATCTTTTCGATGAGAATATCGAATGGGTTGGAATATCGAAGTCAGAGCTCTGGGTTTTTGGTTTCTGTTCTCTGGTTTTCTGAATCAGATTTCAGAGAGATTTTTTTCAGTCCCTTCTACATTTGAAGGCTCTGCTATTTATAGGAAATTCTGGGTAGAAATCTGGGGAAAATGACGGTTTTTGCCTTTGTAGCCGGGGATTCCACAGGCAAGGCTGGTGGGTCCCGCTGTCGTCTCTAGGGACTCTCCAGGCAGGGCTGGTGGGTCCCGCGGTAGTCTCTGTGGGCCCACCGGGCAGGGCTGGTGGGTCCCGTGATAGTCTCTGTGGGCCCACCAGGCAGGACTGGTGGGTCCCGCGGTAGTCTCTGTGAGCCCACCAGGCAGGGCTGGTAGGTCCCGCGGTAGTCTCTGTGGGCCCGCCAAGCAGGGCTGGTGGGTCCCGCGGTAGTCTCTGTGGGCTTTTTGCCAAAATTTGCGCCCACAGTTACCCCCTCCAAGTTAGCTAGAGGTCATCCTGGCTGGCTTGGATTCTTGGTGCAAAATAATAACCCCCTGCCATGAGCATAGTCGATTGGTCAAAATTGATCGATCGGTCAAGTTCGACCGATCGGTCAATTTTGATCGATCGGTTAAAATCATCCGATGGGTTGATTTTGACCGATCGGTCAAATTTAACCGATCGGTTAAAATCAACCAGTGGAGCTTGAGGCGATCGATTAAAAAGCAAAGTTCTTTGCCTGATCCAATATAAATTGAACCGATCGGTTGACTTTATTCGATCGGTCAAAGTTAACCGATCAGTTAAATTCAACTGGTAGAGGTCGAGGCGATCGGGTAAAAAACCTAAGTTTTTTGCCCGATCCTATAGAAATTGACCCGATCTAGTAAAAATCGAACTAATCGGTTGAATCTATCCGATCAGTCAAAGTTGACCGATCGGTTAAATTCAACCGGTGGAGGTTGAGGCGATCAGTCAAAAAAGCATGTAATTTGCCCGATCCAGTAGAAATCGAACCGATCAGTTGAATCTATCCGATCGGTCAAAGTTGACCGATCGATTAAATTCAACCGGTAGAGGTTGAGGTGATCGGGCAAAAATCCTTGTTTTTTGCCCGATCCAGTAGAAATCGAACCGATCGGTTGAATCTATCCGATCGGTCAAAGTTGTTTGATCGGTTAAATTCAACCGATGGAGGTTGAGGCGATCGGGCAAAAATCCTAGTTTTTTGCCCGATCCAGTAGAAATTGAACCGATCGGTTGAATCTATCCTATCGGTCAAAGTTGATCGATCGGTTAAATTCAACCGGTGGAGGTTGAAGCGATCGGACAAAAAAGCATGTATTTTGCCCGATCCAGTAGAAATAGACCCAATTGGTTGAATCTATCCGATCGGTCAAAGTTGATCGATCGATTAAATTCAACCGGTGGAGGTTGAGGCGATCGGACAAAAACCCAAGTTTTTTGCCCGATCTAGTAGAAATCGAACCGATCGGTTGAATCTATCCGATCGGTCAAAGTTGATCGATCAGTAAAATTCAACCGGTGGAGGTTGAGGCAATCGTGCAAAAGAGCCTGTTTTTTGCCCGATCCAGTAAAAATCAAACTGATCGGTTGAATCTATCCGATCGATCAAAGTTGACCGATCGATTAGATTCAACCGGTGGAGGTTGAGGCGATCGGGCAAAAGAACCTGTTTTTTGCCCGATCATTTGGAAAATTACCCGATCGTCTGCTTGTCGAACGGGTAAAGTCTTCGAATGGTGATTGGTCAATTTTGTTCGATCAGTCATATTTGACCGATCGTCCAATTTAGACTAAGGGAGGTTAAGGCGATCGGTCATATTTGACCGATCGGCCAATTTAGACCAAGGGAGGTTGAGGCGATTCGCAGTTATTTCTCCAGGTTCGTTGTTTTGCTTGAGCCGATGGTTCACATGGACCGGTGAATCTTCTGAACCGGAGGTTCGCTCGAACCGGCGGTTCGCTCGAACCGGCGGTTCGCTCGAACCGACGATTCAGCTGGTCTGACGCTTCGTTTGGTTTTGACGGTTCGCCTGGAAGAGCGCTTCCTCCTGATTGACGCCACGTGTCCCATTCGAAAACACGGATTTTGACGTGGTGATGCCACGTGTCATTTCGGTTTTCACGCCAGTTTCTCCGGGGTTTATAAGCTCTTTCTGGATTTCATTTTTGCCTCACGCTTTCAAACTTTTTTCAAAGTCCAGAACTTTTTGCTCCCGAATTTCCTACTTCCTGTTCTCTGCGCTAGATTGGTTGCAATGGCATCATCAGGCAGCATAAAGATCAAGAATGTCGTTCCGTCGAAGAGGGGGAAGGAGAAAGCTGAAGTCTCACCTAAGCCTATTGGCAGAGGCAAGGGTAAAGTTGCCCTCGGTGTGCTTGGTAAGAGGCATATAGGAGTGGCATTTGCCTCCGCACCGTCCAGGCCCGAGCATATCCCCAAGGCCAGCTTCATTTTGGGGCCTTTGATGCCGTCGGAGGAGGAGCCTGTCTTCGAGTACAACATTGGTGGAAAGCTCACTGACGTAAAAAGGGCTAAGTGGCAGAAGTTGCTCGCCTGCTTCACAGAAGGAACTCACCGACCAGCTCTCGCAGGAGTCCAATCTGCCTTTGGGATTGACAAGCAGACCGTTTTCATGGGGTTGCCAGCAAGAAGCAGGTACTGGGGACGATCGTCACCATTGGCCAGCTGAACTGTGGGCTGCGCCTCCCTCTGCTGCCGTTTGCTACCCGGGTGTTGAACACTTTAGGACTTTGTCCTGGGCAGTTATCGGGGAATGCATGGAGGACAATATATGCATTCTGCAGGGTGGAATCGGACTTCCAAGAGGAGCTTAGGGCGTGCTACTCCAGCATCCCTGAAGGCGAAATGCCCCAGATAGAGTTAGGATACTTCTTCTACCACTACCAGTGGGTTTCGAGGAAGGATAGTCCTTTCTTCAATCTGCATGGCATCTCAGCACTCCCCCCGATAACCGACACCGTGCCTTCTGACAAGCTCTACACAGATTGGCTGATTTTCGTTGCTGGGGCGTGGACTCCCCTTTCTGTGCCTGAGACTCCTCGTACTCAAGTATACAATGCGGTCGAGAGATATGCTGCAGGAGGGGACTTGGCCTGGTCATCTGATCGAGTCGGGGCCCTGGACAACCTGTTCTTGGAGTTGACTTGCAGTACCCGATCATGGAAGTAGTTTTCGAACTGCCCGGTCCGGCATGGCAACGCCAACCTCTTGCACAGGTTGCAGGACAGGTATGAAGACAACGACGTCTTATACTCCGATTACGAGGAAGATCCCGAATCGGGCAAGATAGTTAGAGTTGTCAGGGTCGAGAAGAAAGCATACGGGGCGAGGCGCCGCTCAGGCCCGACGGAGGAGAAGCTGGTGATGACCCGCAGGGGTCAAGTGAAGAAAAGAAGAGTCTTCAAGAAGGAGGAGAATAAAGAAGAAGAGAAGAAGAAAGAAGAAGAAGAGGAGAAGAAAGAAGAAGAGGAAGACGACGAGGAGGAAGAAGAAGAAAACGAAGGGGGAGGAGGAGGTGGTGAAGAAGATGAAGACGATAATGATGATGGCGAGGATAATGATGATGAAGAGGACGGAGGAGATGGCGATGGAGAAGGTGGAGGTGGCGATGAAGGCGAAGGCGGAGGTGAAAGTGGAAGCGAAGGCGGAGATGGAGGAGACGGTGGTGGAGATGGCGAGATTCCGCCTACTCTTATCGACGAGGCTAAGGCCCGTCGAATAGAGGATGTCATGGATATGGTGGGCGATGGCAAGAAAGTGTCGCCCACCTATCATTTTAAAGAATTGAAGCGCCCAACGCGCATTAGAATAAGGTACTCGGGGAGTGATGGGGTTGCAAGCAACCCCACGCCCTTCACGCAAGTACCTCCGAGTGTCCTTCGCTTGGAGTGTGCTTCGACGAGCGGGGTGTTGAAGGTTGAGAAACCTCTGCCTGCGCTTCGTTCTTCGGCTGCCTAGATAGCGGAGGAGACGGCTTCCCTCATGGCCACTCTCCAACAGGCCGGCGAACATTGTGAGGAAGGGGAGATCACTCCTCCCCGCGATATTCCTTCCCCTTTGCAAAGGGAGGGAGGGAGTCGCGTAGAGGATGGGACACCCCAACCCTCACCCGAGGCATCTTCCATGAAGGAAAGGTCGACCCCTGGGGGTAAGAGTTTCGATCGGGGGAAAGGCAAGGCCGAAGTGTCTCGAGTCGACACCACAGGTACGTTTCTGCTAACTTCTCTTCTCTTTACTGCATCTGATATTCGAAATTCTAACTGTCGAACCTTTCTATTGTCGACAGATGTTCCTGTCGGCTCGTCTCAGATGATTAGAGATTTGGGTGTGGTTGATATCAACCACCCAACGGGTGTGATCCGGAAGCTCTGTAATCTTCCTGACGCTACCCTGGACGAGGCCTACAACAGGCTTGAAGTTGTGGTAAGCACATCAGCATAACTTGGCTTTTGAGTTGTAATCTTTCGAGATGTTTCTGACTTTCTCTTGGCTGTTGGCAGAACTCAGCGGTCCTGAAACTCGCTAGTAGGCTCTTCAGGAGGGCCAGTGAGCGGGGGGCTTCGGCAGAAGTCTCTCGCTTGACCGCTCAATTGGAGGTCGCGAACGAGGAGAAGGAGAAGCTGAAGGAAGCTTTGTCTGCCAGGAAGGAAGCTTTGTCTACCAAGAAGGAAGCTCTCCGCAAGGTGAAGATTGAGAGCAAGAGATGGCTCGATAACTACACGGCTCGGGGTCATGAGCTCCACGAATTGAAGAATAGATTCTTCAAAGTGAAGACCTTGGCTCACGATCATGCGGTGGAAATAAAGGAACTGAAGGCCCAGCTTGCTGCATAGGAAGCTGCTTCTTTAGACAAGGAGGATGCCTTTCTGAAGGAGCTTGAGCAGACACGCACCGAGTGCGAGAGCTTCAGATCGATGACAGAGAAGGCAGTAGAAGCCCTCAGGGCTCACACTAGCGGCGTCCTGTCTTCCAAAGCGTCTGCAGCGAGCAAGGCTCGTGGTAAATCTGAAGGAGACAAGTTGTGCGCTCCAAGTGTGGCCAAGCCCTGATGTATTCTCTCTTTCCTTTCGCTTTTGTATCTGTAAACCTTGCACATGTAAAAGCTTTCTTGTATTTGAAAGTATGAAAAATAAAGACTTGTTTTTGATGTTTGAATCGAATGTCTCTTGTATTGAATTCTTTGAATGTTTGTACTTTGAAGGGAATGTTTGAATGTGCTTAACACTTGTTTGTAATGGGTTGAATCGCAACTCGATCATCCAAACATGTTAAGTAATTTGGCAATTGAAGGTTGCGTTGTAGCACAACTTGAAATCGTTTAACATCTGCCTGTAAGGGGTCGAGTCGCAACTCGAGCACCCAAACTTGTTAAACGATTTTGTAATTGAAGGTTATTTAATATCTGCCTGTAAGGGGTCATGTCGCAACACAAGCTCCCAAACTTGTTAAATTGACCTGGTAACTTGAAGGTTGTTTTATTTTACAACCCGAAACCGTTTAACATCTGCCTGTAAGGGGTTGAGTCGCAACTCAAGCACCCAAACTTATTAAACGATCTGGTAATTTGAAGGTAGATAACTTGAAACTACTTGAAAACTTGAGTAGACGAGATGGACATTTGAAAGCAATCTTCATTCAGCTTGGAATTTACATCAAGGATAGAACATTTTGAGATGTCTAGCGTTCCAAGCTCGTGGTAGCTTGTCTCCTTCTGAGGTGATCAGACAATAAGACCCTTTTCCTCCTATTGATTCGATGATGTAGGGTCCTTTCCAGTTGGGAGCTAGTTTTCCGCTGCTGTGCTCTTTGGTATTGTAGAAGACTGCCCTGAGGACCAAACTACCAATTTGGAATTGTCTTTTGCTAACTTTCCGATCATAGGCTTGTTTGATCTTCTGTTGGTATTTGGCAATGTGGATAGTTGCTTGATCACGTAACTCTTCATAGAGATCGAGATCATCGACTCAATGTTCATCGTTAACCCCTTCTTCGATTGCTCTAGTCTTCAGAGTGTTTGATATGGCTTCTAGTTGGGAGAACCGCTTCTGATCCATAGGTTAGGCGAAAGGGTGAGAACACAATTGATCTTCTCGGAGTAGTTCGATAGCCCCATAAGACTTCTGGTAGGACTTTCTCCCATAATCCTTTTTTGTCATCGAGCTTCTTCTTGAGCAGACCAATGATAGCTCTGTTAGAGGCTTCGGCTTGTCCATTGCATTATGAATATCTTGGTATTGAGTAGAAGAGTTTGATTCCGTGGTCCATACAGAAGTCTCAGAATTTGTCGGAATCGAATTGAGCGCCATTGTCAGCAATCAGGACTTGTGGCGTGCTGAATCTTAAGAAGATGTTATGTCTGATGAACTTGATGACTTCATCGTCAGTCTCTCGGAAGAGTGGCACTGCTTCCACCCATTTGGTAAAATAATCTGTGGCAAACAGCAGATACTTCTTCTTGCTGGGAGTTGGTGGGAAAGGTCCCAAGAAGTCCAACCCTCATTGATGGAAAGACCACGGACTTGTTAGTTGATGGAGCTTGTCTGCTGGGAGATGGATGGCTCGAGCGTGTCGTTGACAAGGCTCGCATCTTTGAACCACTTGGTGAGCATCTCTTGCCATAATTGGCTAGTAGTAACCTTGAAGCTTTGTTTTGACTTCGAGAGATCTTCCTCCCGAATAATTTTCGCAAGCTCTGGAATGGATATCGATTAGGATTACCTTTACTTGTAAGGGACCAACATATTTGAGCAGCATCCCGTTGTGCGATTTGAAATATAGATCCGCTCCTCAGAGGCTGTAGAATGGAAGCTTCCTTTGAAGTCTTCTGGCTTGAATTGGATCTTTCGGTATTCTACCATGCTTGAAGAAGTCGAAAATTGGCCGTCTCCAATCCTCGAGTTCATGTGTTGTGGTAAGATCGGAGGCTGGCTGTTCTCCACCCCCTGATCTTTGGTAATCTTGGGCGATTCTTGATAGTCGATTTGTATTCGCCTTTCCTCGAGTGAATCTCCAAGAACCGAGGCAGCATTAGCCAGGGCATCTGCCTCTCGATTTTCTGCTCTCAGAACTTGGATGAACTCGGTGCTAGCAAAATATTGCTGGTGATGTCGCACCAGAACTAAGTAATGATGCATCCTTTCTTCTCGCGCTGTGTACTTTCCGTTGATCTGCCTTATTATTAGCTGGGAGTCGCTGTAGATGGTGAGTCGATCTATCCCCAGGGATTCAGTCATCTCTAATCCGGAGATAAGTGCTCGTACTTGGCTTTGTTGTTTGTAGCGTTGAATCCGAGGAGAATAGCCTTTTGAAGGTGATCGAGTTCGGGGGATATCAAGACTATCCCAATTCCTGAACCAATTGCACTTGAAGCTCCATCAGTATAGAGTTTCCATCGAGCTGGCGAGGTAGCAGGAGCCTCAAGGGTAGGATTGGTCTTTGGAATCAGATTGAATGGAGGTTCATCTCCGTCTTTGAGGCGCATATCGACGTCTTCTTCCCAAGTTATGGGGTCTTCCATGGGGAAGTCAGCTAGGAAGTCAGCAACTGCCTGCCCTTTGAGTGAAGTGCGAGGTTCAAATTGAATCCCGAGAGCACTCATCTCGATCACCCATTTGGTCATTCGACTCGCTCGACCTGCCTTGTCGAGGATGTCTTTGAGTGGGTGCTCTGAGATCACTATGATCGCGTGAGAGATAAAATAGGGTTGAAGACGTCGTGATGCGGTGAGCAAGGCTAGTATGACCTTCTCAATCTTTGAGTAGCGAGTTTCTACCGGAAGAAGTGTATGACTGATGTAGTAGACCGGATATTTGACGCCTTCTTTTCTGCTAACTAGGACCGCACTAATTGCTTGATCGGTGACGGCAAGATAGAGCCATAGATCTTTTTTTGGGAGCAGAGCTGTTAAAATGGAAGCACATATGAGATAACTTTTGACGTCTTAAAAAGCTTGTTCGCAAGTTGGAGTCCACCCAGAGGTATCTGCCTTTCGCAATTTGTCGAAGTGCAGTTTGCACTTGTCGGAAGATTTCGAGATGAATCGATTAAGGGCAGCTAATCTTCCAGTGAGGTGTTGCACTTCCTTCCGATTGGTAGGCGATGGCATATCGAGGATAGCTCTAATTTGGTCGGGGTTGGCTTCGATACCTCTCCTGGTCACAAGGTGACCCAGGAATTTACCCGATTGAACACCGAAGGCATATTTAGCTGGATTGAGCTTTATGCGATATTTTCGGAGGATCTGAAATGTTTTCGCCAGATCAAAGAGGTGGCTTTCATGATTGGAACTTTTGGTGAGGAGATCATCGACATAGACTTCGACGTTGCGTCCGAATTGATCTTCGAACATCTTTGTGACTAGCCTTTGATAGGTCGATCCAGCATTTTTGAGACCGAAGGGCATTATGTTGTAGCAGTAAAGACCTCGGTCAGTCACAAAGCACATCTTCTCTCGATCATCCAGATGTAGTGGAATTTGATTATACCCAGAGTATCCGTCCATGAAAGATAGGAGCTCGTGGCCAGCAGTGGCTTCGATGAGTCTATCTATCCTTGGCATGGGGAATGGGTCTTTGGGACAAACCTTGTTGAGGTTGGTGAAGTCGATGCATACTCTGACTTTCCCATTCTTCTTTGGGACAACGACTATATTGGAGATCCAAGTAGGGTACTCTACTTCACGAATGAAGCCTACTGCGAGTAGCTTACTGATCTCCTCTTGAACTGCAACTTGTTGTTCTGGTCAGATTGTGCGTGGTTTTTGCTTGACAGGCTTCACTCCTTCTTTGATTGCGAGTTGGTGACATGCATCATCTGGGTTGATCCCAGGCATATCTTCGAAACACCAGGCGAAGACGTCAATGTTGGATTGAAGGAAGGATACCATGTCTCGCGCTTCTGTGTCGCTGAGACCGGTACCGATGAAGATCTCTCGAGGGAGATTTTCACTGCCGATATTGATTGGAGTGATTTCTTCGATTGAAGGTGAAGCTTCCCACTCGATCGGCGGAGGTTCGGATAGTGGGATCTCCTTTGGTTGCTATCTTGAAGAAGGACTAGCTTCATCTATTGGTCGCTTTGGGGGGGAGAGATTTATTCTGCGATCTGTTTTTGCAGTAGCCACTTCGCAGGATCGCCCAGTTTGTTGATCTCTTCGAATGCGAACAATACCCTCTCCTGTTGCAAATTTGAGGAGTTGATGGTAGGAGGAGGAGATGGCATTGATCTGATAGAGAAATGGCCAACCTAGGATGATGTTGTAGTTGGATGTCCCTTCGACGATGGCGAACCTTATCGAGACTCGCATCTCTCGGCTGAGATCGAGGGTGAATCTTGACTCCCCCATTGTTATGCTTTGCTCCCCGTTGATGCTCGTGATCCCAGTTGGGATGACTTCAAGACTTGAATATTTATGTCTCAGGCGCTTGAAGCAGTCTGAGAACATGATATCGATAGAGCTTCTGGTGTCGATGAGGATGCGGTTGACGGTGCTCCCGTCGATGATGAGCTTCAGGACCAAGGGATTCCGATGTGGAGTATGGACTCCTTGAAGATCAGAGTCATTGAAGATGATAGATGGCCAAGTTAGGCCCTTGACAGGTTTCTCGATCCAGGTGTCTTCTTTGTTCGCTACAGAGTAAATATTGAAGATGTATCACACTTGCCGATCGACTTCTTTCTCCGTCAATGTTTGATTGTGCAACGCTCCGTGAATGCCAAAGACGTTGGCACGCACAGTGATAGGTGATTGATCGGTAGAGATTTGATGGATCCAGCAAGTTTCTTTCCCCTTTGCAGAAGGTCGGCGTTGATCTACTCCGTATTTCACAAACTCTTGGAGATGGCCTTCTCGCAGCAAATCCTCGAGATGATATCTCAGTCGGTAGCATCGATCGGTAGAATGGTCATGGCTGCGGTAAAAATCACAGTAGACTATTTTATTAGCAGTGACCTTGGTGTCAGGCTTCAGAGGATTAGGCCTTCGGAGGAACTCTTTATGTTGAATTCGATCGAGAACCTGTTCGATCGGTAGAGTCCAATCCGTGAATATGGTCTTCTTTGAAGGGGATCTACGTCCGTCGTTTCTTGATCGCTTGGATGCAGGGGGAACCACTGCCTCTGCATTGTGAGCTTTGGCAGCGTACTTCGGGGCTTCTCTTTCGACAGGTCGTTGGTTTGTTTCTCGTCCCTTTCGGGCGACCTGATCATCTTCAACTTCGATCTCCCTCTGGATTCGATCAAACATCAAACCGAGGGAAGGGGGAGGATTGCTGATGAAATAATTATAGATGTGCAGATCGAAACGGAGGGCATTCTGGAAGGCTAGCATGATAACCTCATCATCCAGATGCCGTCCTGAGAGAGCGGTATGCTCGTTATAAAATCTTCGCGTGAAGCTGCGAAGACTCTTGTCAGTACCCATCCTCAGCCTGTAGAGGGAATCAAGCTTCTTCTCCAGCTTCAAGTTGAGTTGATAGTGTTGTACGAAGTGGTTAGCCAAGACTCCGAACTGGGTGATGGACCCAGTCCGAAGGTTATAGTACCAATCGAGAGATGGTTCATCGAGGCTCCTGGCGAAGGTTCAGTAGAGCACGTTATTCTCTTCCTCATGCGAAGTGAGGGCTTTCTTGAAGACCAGGATATGGAGGGTAGGATCCTCTTTGAGGCAATTGAATTTGGGGAGAGTTGGAGTTCTCCATCCCTTCGAAAAGGACGATTGAAACAAACTTCGGTGGAGATGTCCAGTAGAAGAGTATCCCTTTCTACGACCATGCCCTCGACCTGGATGCAGGTCGAGAGGCAAAATCGAGAGATCTTGTCCGGGCCTTTGAGTAGTTACCGGATGGAGTCGGTGACGAAGATCCATTCCAGCTTCATGTTGGAATGAGAGGGATGGAGAAGCTCTGCTCTTTGATGGTGCCCCTTTTATCTGGTGCCTCCCATGTAAGTTGGGCTTCAACTGTGTCCGTCTGGCACAGTTGCGACCCGAAGATGATTGAGAGGACTCATTATCGATACGATCCCAGACGCTCTGCTTCCATGGAGCCGCAGAGGGGGTTGGGTTGCGACGAATCCTTTCAAGGGCCGCGGTGCTCATTGATCTTCGTGGTTTGGAGTGAATCGATTGCTGTGGCGGATCAACTCTTTCACCGAATGAAGGGATGGGGAGAACAATTACGGCCTCGGAGGCTGTCTTCTTGAGGGCGTCCCTTTCAGTTGTAAGGGTGGCATTTTGCTTAGCCAATTATAGCAGCTGAAAGTCGACCGCCGAGATTTGGTAGGTAGATGGCGGGTCTTCAGCAGGAGCAGGGGCAGTCCGCCCTATCGACTGTCGAGGAGGTGGGGTGATCAGTCGATCGATCTATCTCCCGCTTGCTGAACGAACCCCTATTTCGGGGACAACGAGGGTCTGCCCGAAGTTGAGCCGTTGACTCATCGAACGAGTCTCTAGTCGAGGCTGATGTGTGTTACTTCCCTCTGGATGATCCTGATGCTTCATCCTCGCCATTTAGAGAGAGCGAAGGATGCAACAAGGTCGCCGGTATCCTAACGGTTGTCTGCTCAACCGAATGGGTTGGGAAGTTTGACTATCTAGACCGGTTGTCTGCTCAACCGATCCGATGTTTGTTGCAAAGCGAACTTGGCTTCTCGCTCGATCCCACAGACGGCGCCAAACTGTGGGGGAAAAATCTTCGTGCCGATCCGAAGACTTCACTCCACCAGTCAATTGAAGTTGAATGGTAGATCTGTTGATTGAAAGGTGGCTTTGAAGGTCGATGCCTTAGTGATTTTGAGTTATCACTTTCGATATGCAAAAAAAGAGAGATACAATCAGAAAGAAGGTTGACACAAAGTGTGGTCTTGAATTTCAGCCGAAGCCTACGTCTCCGTGCTATATGAGCAACCCGAATTCACTAACTCTTTTCTCAGAGTGACCTTGACAGGCCGAGTGTCACTGATCTTTTCAATGAGAATATCGAATGGGTTGGAATATCGAAGTCAGAGCTCTGGGATTTTGGTTTCTGTTCTCTGGTTTTCTGAATCAGATTTTAGAGAGATTTTTTTCAGTCCCTTTGACATTTGAAGGCTCTGCTATTTATAGGAAATTCTGGGTAGAAATCTGGGGAAAATGGTGGTTTTTGCCTTTGTAGCCGGGGATTCCCCAGGCAGGGCTGGTGGGTCCCGCTATCGTCTCTAGGGACTCTCCAGGCAGGGCTGGTGGGTCCCACTGTAGTCTCTGTGGGCCCACCAGGCAGGGCTGGTGGGTCCCGCGGTAGTCTCTGTGGGCCCACCAGGCAGGGCTGGTGGGTCCCGCGGTAGTCTCTGTGGGCCCACCAGGTAGGGCTGGTGGGTTCCGCGGTAGTCTCTGTGGGCCCACCAAGCAGGGCTAGTGGGTCCCTCGGTAGTCTCTGTGGGTCCGCCAGGTAGGGGCGGTAGTCTCTGTGGGTTTTTTACCAAAATTGGCACCCACACCTATATCATAATCCGATCTTGTCTGGGGAAGGAGATCAAGTTTCTCATCATGTATGAAAGTTCAGCTACGACACTCTAGATAAAACTAGAAAGCCAGTATATGACGAAATCTCTTAGAAGTTGGTTATTCTTGAAGCAACAGATTTATAAGTTTCGCATAAAAGAATGTCCTTCCATCTACCAGCACCTTAATGAATTCAGTCGGATTACATTTGAATTATTGAATTACGAAGTAGACATCAAAGAGGAAGACAAAGCTCTTATCCTTCTCTCTTTTCTACTGGAGCACTATGAATATCTTGTTATAACTATGCTCTATGGGAAGGACACCATTGAACTAACGAAAGTCACATTGACCCTCCTATCCAATAATATCAGGAAGAAGTTCTCGATTACGGAGTCACAAGTAGAAGGTTCTGGCTTGTTTGTGAAGAGAAGAAGGTCAGAAAACAAGGGTTCTTCCAAGTGGAACTCTAGATCGAAGTCTAGACCAAGAAAAAACATGGAGTGCTATTACTGTCACAAAGGGGGTCATATTAAGTATGACTGCCCTAAGCTAAAGGCAAAGGGGAGTATGTCTGGGAAGAATGCACATCCTAAGACGTCGTCTGAAGAGGCTCACGTAGCGAAGGATCTGTCAGATGATGTAGTCTTATCGGTTACAGTTCAAGGGGATCTGAATAATAAGTGGATTCTAGATTCTAGTTGCTTCTACCATATGTTTCTCAATCGGGATTGGTTCTTCTCCTATTAGGAGGTGAATGGTGGTTTGGTCTTGATGGAGAATGATTTTGTATGCAAGACCATCGAGAAGGAAGGAATCAAAATCCATATGCATGATGGTATTGTTAGGACTTTGACAGACGTTCGACACGTTTCAAAGTTAAAGAAGAATCTTATATCTCTTGGTACTTTGGATTTCTTAGGATGCAAGTTCACCGCTCAAGGTAGAGTTCTCAAGGTATCTCGAGGGATTATGACTGTTATAAAGGGTGACAAGATTGGGAGCCTCTATGTTCTTTCTGGGAGCACTGTTACATGTAGTGCAGTGGTTTCTACTGTTGTAGCTCGTGTGTCCTGAGCGTGGACATTCTGTATTAATATTAATAAAGATGACTTTGGTTATTGCTTTATTTAGAATACTACTTTGGTGTACATTAATTCATATATATAATAAAGGACCCTAGGGAACACAGTAAGCCACTGAGGCGCATGGTGGATCTTTGTTTGGGAGACCCAGTGGACCGGTTCTGCATAAATCTAGCTCTAGTTCACGGTTTTGGTGATACTGGTCACTTCATTGAGAAAAAACTGCTGGCAGGTAAAGGATGTGGTGAACTCTCCACCACGGGAATGTAAGATTCACATTCACCTAACCAAGCATGATGATCGTGTTGAACAAGAACCAAGACGGTGCACAGTTCAGTGATTCAGACACTAGTGTATAAACCGTCTTACTACTATAGATAATCTGTCATTAACCTCGAGGGACCATACACACTGAGCCAACTAGTTGAGTGGTGCTTTGATGTACCAACGTGTGCAGGCCTTCCATATTCCAATACCACGGTATGTTGGGTTACCCAGTTGGCGCTTGAGTGGCATGCAATCCCCACAAGTTATCCGACGTCTAGTATTGGATGGGTGCGTTTTGATGAGTCAATCTGTTCACACAATTTGTGGGGGGTATTTTCTTGGATCGGGTGGTTCACTTGGAATGCACAATCTAACACACCAAAGAACGAAGAGGACCGGATTTACGTGAAAAAACCCATTCTCAACGTCGAAGGGGAAAAAACCATAGGGTGGGACGAGAACGCACTAACACGGTAAACTGGTTACAATCGCTCACCCTGACCCAGTTACACCATGAGAGGACTGGTCACCCAAAATACCGACCTCTGCAATCTCACTCTCTCTAGCTCCGTAAATTCCGGAAAGAATCGGGCAGCACCTCCTCCAGAATTCGATCCTTTTTACTGAGGGGGTAGGGCTCCTTTTATAGTTTCCCGAGGTGACAGTTGGAGCGCTCCGCGCAGGAAGGCGCTGACGATGTTTTCCCGTAATGTGCTCAACCGTCTGTGTGGTAGGGACGTGTCACGCAACTGGCGCCCGATAATTTCAGCCCAGACCATTTCTTGCCTTATCAGTCAACCGGGAATATCGGGAGTATGGGCTGTTCTCCCATAACCATTGTGCGATCGAGATTTCCGGGTTCAACCGTTGCACATTTTGGGGACATGATTCTCGGGGAACTCGATCTCCCTCGAGCCGCTTCTTCGCGCGTGACCGACCATCAGAGAATGGGGGTACTCCCCCCTCTGTTTCGTGTATGGCCGACCAGCAGGCAAAAGGAGGGGCAGTCCCCCCTCTCTCTGCTTTAGTGCGTGGCCGACCACCAAAGGGGGGGTGGACTCCCCCCTCTCCCTACTTTCATATGCAGCCGACCAGGGGGGTGGACTCCCCCTTCTCCCTACTTTCATGCGCGAGCGACCAAGGGGGGTGGACTCCCCCCTCTCCCTGCTTTCGTGCGTGGCTGACCAAAGGGGGTGGACTCCCTCCTATCCCTACTTTCGTGCATGACCGACCAGGGGGGGTAGACTCCCTTCTCTCTCTTTTCGCGTGCGGTCGACCCACAACAAAAAAGAGGGGCAATCCTCCCCTTTCTCCTCTTTGTGCGTGATCGACCCGCAACGAGATTATTGGCCCCGGTAGGTTCGCTCGCTTCCCCGGGACACAAAGCCCATCTTTTCTCCTCTTCGCACACGGCCGACCCATGACGAGATTGATGTCCCCGATAGGTTTTCTTGCTTTCCTCGGGGGCGAAGTGCACGATCGGCTCACGACGAAGTTCACGACCGGTCCACGACATGGTTGACGGCTACCTTCCGATCGGACCATTGAGGTACACACACAATTAACACAGGCCTGGTGGTTATCAATGTGACTGACGACGTTCCGGATGCTACGCATAGCACCGAAAGGTGTGTGGTGTTATAGATGACAAGTCATCAAATCCTAGTCAGATGATCGATCAGGATCTGATGGTATTCCTTGTTGGAATTGGATCCGCTTATCAGAGTCGCAGCGGAAGCAAAAGATAGATTCGAAGATCATACGGTCTATGTTTCATTACAATTAATTCTACAAAACAATCTACATGCAAATCTATGATCTTAGCATATATGCGGACACCCTAGAGGCATACTACGATCTACGAAAGACATGCATGCATCTAGTTAGGTGTTTAGAATTATCATACCTTGTAGATCTATGATCTGGAGAGAACAGAACGATGATGAACCGTACTTGAATCGCAAGGAAAACTATCGGATATCACCTTGTCCTTTGTGAATTGAGGAATCCTCAAAGTCCTATCTCTGAGTGCAAGGACTACGAGCCGAAAGGAGGAATTCGTTGCGAAGACGATGGCGTGCCAGTAGATCTCCTCCTTCTCTTTCTCTCTTATTCCTTCTCCTTCCTTCCTCCTTCTTCTTCCTCTTTCTTCCTTGGCCGAAACCTTAGAGAGGGACAAAGGGAGAGGGGGGTTCGGATTTTAGGAGGGGGAGAGCTAGGGCCGGCCTCCCCCTCTCTTTTCCTCTTATAGGGCTGGCCCCTTAGTGCTACAAGCGAGCTAGGGCCAGCCCTAGATGGATAGGGTTGAGGGGGAGGCGGTTTTCAGGGTTTCCACAGCTCTATCGTTAAGCCTGGACGAAAACGCCCTTCACGAACAGTGAAAACCTGAAAGAGAGATTGAGTGAGGTGCGCTACTCGGAATCGACTTCCGTCAGCGCCTATGAGCTCCTAGAATTATTCTGCTCATTTTAAGATCCATATTTAATATATTTTGAGCTATATTTCAGTATTTACCAAAATACCCCTACGACCCCTAACACATGTGAATTAGGTTCTTAGGCTCCGGGCTTGCGCTCCATCGCGCTACTTCGCATCCAACGTATCTAACCAGGTCGGGGAACAATTCCTATATGCAATGACAGGGTGGAACCTTCAGGGTTTGGGATCTCTAGCTCCAACCGGATCCCTGATTAACTGTTCTGGTGACATACCGAAAGTTCCGTTAATCAGCCCTAATCCGATTAACCCGCGTAGCCACCCAGAGTGCGACGCGAGTTGAACTCTACTGATCCTAAACTTATGTTACTCCCTCGTAACCCTATTCTCTACTATACTCTGATAATCCTTAGTCCCCCCTATTACTGGTGCCATGATACGACTCGGGAGGTGGGGAGCACCGTCAGATCTCGATCGATCATCTGACTAGGAATTGATGACTTGTCATCTATAACACCACACACCTTCCGGTGCTATGCCTAGCATCCAGAACATTGTCAGTCATACTGATAACCACCAGGCCTGGGTTAACTGTGTGGACAGATTGACTAATCAAAACGCACCCATCCAACACTAGACGTCGGATAACCTGTAGGGATTATATGTCACTCAAGCGCCAGCCGGATAACCCAACGTACCGTGGTATTGGACTATAGAAGGTCCACACACGTTGACACATCAAAGCACCACACAACTGGTTGGCCTAATGTACATGGTCCCTCAGGGTTAAGGATATATTATCTATAGTAGTAAGACAATTTATGCACCAGTGTCTGAATCACTGAACTGTGCACCATCTTGTTCCTGTTCAACACGATCATCGTGCTTGGTCAAGTGAATGGAAATCCCACGTTCCCGTGGGGGAGACTTTACCACATCCTCTACCTGCCAACAGTTTATTCTCGGTGAAGCGACCGGCATCACTTAAGCTGTGAACTAGTTCTAGGTTTGCACACAACTGATCCACTGGGTCTCCCAAGCATGGATCCACTATGCGCCTCAGTGGCCTACTATGTTCCCTAGGGTCATTTATTATATGTGTATTAACATATACCAAAGTAGTATTCTAATTAAAGCAATAATCAAAGTCATCTTTATTAATGTTAATATAGAAAATCCACGCTCAAGACACACGAGCTACAACAATCTCCTACTTAGCCTAGCGGGGAACAACAGTCTTAACTCCCATGGCATCCATATGCTTCTCAAAAGCCTTGGTCGGTAACGCCTTTGTGAAAGGGTCCGCTATGTTATCTGCAGACGCCACCTGAGTTACTGCAACCTCCCCTCGCTTCTGTAAGTCCCGGATAATGTAGTATTTTCGCTCGATATGCTTACTCTTCTGGTGATATCTTAGCTTCTTGGATTATGCTACCTCTCCACTATTGTCGCAGTAAAGGACAATAGGATCTTGAGCAACTGGTACACATCCCAAGTTCGTGAGGAACTTCTTGAGCCACACCGCTTCCTTGACTGCTTCGCACGTCGCAACGTACTCAGCCTCTGTCGTCGAATCCGTGATGCATCACTGCTTCACACTCCTCCAACTGACAGCTCCTCCTCCCAATGAAAACACAAACCTTGATGTCGATCTCCTGGATTCCGGATCTGATGCAAAGTCAGAATCCGTATACCTAATCGGCATCAGTTTCTGTATACCTAATCGGCATTAGAATCCGTATACCTAATCGGCATCAGAATCCGTATATCTAGTCTCGTGCACTGCATAGCATACATCAGACTCCCTACAGCCAAAGCATAATGTATCTTCTGCATCTCTGCCCTCTCCTCAAGAGTCTTAGGACCCTGATCCTTGGACTATTTCATTACATGTCTGAATGGAATCAGTCCCTTCTTGGAGTTGTGCATACTGAATCTGACCAAGATAGTATCTATGTAGGCTGACTGTGACAGTGAGAGAGTCTTGTTCAGGCGATCTCGAGTTACCTTGATCCTCAGAACATAACTCGCTTTACCCAGGTCTTTCATGTCAAATTAAGAGGATAACCATACCTTCACTGTAGACAACATTCCAACATCGTTTCCCATGAGTAGGATGTCGTCCACGAAAAGTACCAGAAAAACTACTATAGTCTTATCACTCATTTTATAAACACATGGTTCATCCACGTTCTGTTCAAATCCATAAGACTGGATAACCAGATCAAAACGTATGTTCCAACTTCTGGATGTTTGCTTCAGTCTATAAATGGACCTTTGCAACTTGCACACTAGACTTTCCTAACCTTTTGAAACAAAGCCTGAAGGTTGGGACATATAGATGTCTTCTTCCAAATCCTCATTGAGGAATACGGTCTTGACGTCCATTTGCCAGATCTTCTAATCATAATGGGCTACAATGGACAAGAGGATCCGGATTGACTTAAGCATATCCACTGGCGAAAAGGTTTTATCATAGTCGATCCCTTCTCGCTGGGTATTGTTAGGTTTGATGTGGTCTACAGCTCGTAAAAACCTAAGTTTGGCTGTATATGGTTGATAGTTTATTTAGGATTGTATAAAAGTACGTATTATTATACGTGTTCTGTTTACAGATCTTTAAGAACCATGGCTATATAGTAGTCCATCTGAGTGGGAGACTCAGTGGATCGGTCCTATGAGCCTAAATTGTTCACAGCTCTGATTTGGGTTGGTCATCCTATCAGGATAAGCTATTGGAATGACAGAGCATGAGTATCTCTATAATGGTCATTACCAGGCACAATGTCTGTGGCCGAACGGAACCAACACGGTGCACAGATCGGTGAGCAGACACCGGTGCATATAGTCATGTGTCTGCTTAGAGTAATCGGTCCTAAACCCTGAGAAACCGTGACCGATGGACTAACCAGTTGCGTGTAACTTTGGTTTACCAACGTGTGAGGGATCTAACCATAACCCAATACCACAGTGCACTGGGTTACCGGGCTGGCGTTGCATCGGCACGCCACTCTTGCAGGCCATCCACATCCTTATCGGGAGGTGCGTTCCTTGGTATGACATACACCGCACTAAACCCAGGCCTGGTGGTCAATAGTTGAGCTATTGACCGGATCCGGTTGCTTGGCCAAAGTGATCGGAGGTGCGATGTGATAGTCAACCTGGAAGGAACCTAGTCATATGGTCACTCGAGTCTGACGGTGCTCTCCACCGCTCGAGTTGACTCATGGCACCAAGTGGAGGGACATCATATTACCAATACTAAGCGGGGAGCAGGGGTATGCGAGAAAGCTTAATAAGTCTAGGAGAATTGGAGTGCAGCCTGCGTTGCACTTTGGGTGGCCACGCAGGTTAACCGGGACCCAGAGGATTGACAGGGACACTTGGATAGTGTGTTGATCGGGTTCGATTGGAAGCCATAAATCCTAGTCCCTGAAGGTTCCACCCTATCCACGATCATTACGGATCATTACTTTCTCCTTGTCTCACATCATATTATGAGTTGAAGAAATAATGCCTAATCGTCCTGTGTTCCGTGAGTGCATCACAATGGAGCATGGTGGTTGCACAGGACTAAGTGTGTTCACTAAGGGGCAACCCCAGAGTAGTGTAGAGACATACGATGTTGCCATTATACCATGAGAAGTCCATTCCGTGTGTGCGTGTTGCACTAGAACGCAAAATGCGAGTTCAGTAATTTTTACTATAGGGCACCCCACCTTTTACTAAGGGCACCCAAGTAAATAGTAAAAGTATTATTCATCATCCCATGGTATATTGACTTGTTGCTAATGCCGATGAGGTGCCCTAAGTGTTAGGGTGCATTATCGTGCACGTAGATGAGCCATACATAGTCCCGTATGAGGTGAACGACTACTAGATGCATGAGGGCATTTTGGTTATTTCAAAATATCCCGCATGCCCTAGTGGCCGCCATCCTCACTAGAGCTAGCTTGCATGGCCATCAAACTTATAATTAAGGGATTAATTCAGATTTAAAAGATTTTGAATCATCTCCTTAATTGCAATAATTTTAATATGGCAACTAGTAATAAAAAGGGGCATTGAATTTGAGAGTAATGAAATGGAGAGAGAGAGAGGAACGGTTTCAAATGGCAAGGGAGAGTGAGGGGCACGAATTTCAGATCTGAAAGTGTGCATCCCTCTCAGATTTCCGATGAAGAAACCAAAGCCCCTTCTCTTATGGTTTGGTTTTTTGCTATCTCTCTCTCTCGGGTTCATCTCTTCTCTCTCCCTCATCTTCTTCTCCAAGTGTGTGTGTGAGATTGATGGAGATGGCTTGCACTCTGAGGCACTTAGTGATTAGAGTACAAGGATTCGGAATGATATGTGAGATCGGGTGAATCCGGTGAGATTCATTTCTCTCTTGCGCGAGGATCCCGCTCATGAATGCTGCCCAGATTTTACGAGGAAGATCTGCACTGTTTTGATTACTTCAGGAGTTATAGAAGTCCAAATGACTTCAAACCGGTTACAAATTCTTGGTGTTGAAGTCTTCTTTCCGGCAAATCAAGTTTCACTCCGTTCCGATGTCGGGATAGAAAGTTACGGCCTTTGTACTGAAGGGTGTTTGTGTAGATCCGAATTTGTCTTCATTAACATTGAAGCAATTCTTCGCGGTGTTAAATCCCGCACGAAGGTATAACCTACTAACCCCTTGATCTATCATAATGCATACATATGAAATATGTTAATCATTTTGATAGATGACTATAGGGGTTCGATTCGTATTTGTTTTATCATTTGTGCATATGATTAATATGAGTGAAAATTTTAAAAAGCACCGCACACCGAAACGATCCTTGGGATCAACTCCACCTTCCGTTGCGCCTCCGATATCATTCCAACAAATGGTATCAGAGCCATTTGGTGTGCGATTCATGAGAAAATTTTTCATGGAACGAATCGTATGTACATTTGATGAAGGAATTCGTCACCGGGGTTTGCGTAGATCATATATTCATATTTGTCGCATGTTATGCATAGTATGTTTTGCAGGGCACCGCTATAGTGTGATTGTTTGCTTTCGGGGGTCGGACCCCGAAATATAATTGCATGGTATTTCAATTGTTTCTGTGATGGATGAATGTAAGGCCTAATGGGACAAGCGCGTGGAGGTTGACCACGGCTTGGTTTTTCCCGGCCCTTATTTCTATTCTTGTCTTTATTCTTCTACCTAGGAAAATGTGTACGAACGAGTAATTGCTCGGAGAGTACTAGTATTTTCAGTTACAGGTTGAAGTCTTGGAGGACAAGGATAGATCGGAGATTCATCACTGGAGGACCGAGCGCGGTGGCCCAAAGGAAGGAATATCTGGAAGATGCCATTGAAGAAATGTCAGAGCATTGCTAGTCAGGTTCAGGGGTCGGACCCTGAACTTGATATCAATGGATGTTTGTTTTTCTTTGGTTGGATATTTCTTTAAACTCCGGTGAAAGAATATAATCTAATGCAGTATGTGTTAGATTGTGGGATGCCCTTTCCCCACTATTTGTGGGATGCCTTTTCCACACTTGGTCCATGCGACCATTAGGTTAGATCTCCATTTATTGACACCCGTAGTCTAATTGGTGTTTGATGGTAGTTGGATCCCATAACACTCGGTTATGCCACCGTTAGGTAGAGGTCCGACGGAGGTTGTCGGATGTCCCTAATTGGTTTGACATCGAAATCAATAGTGATGTGGTGATCATCTACGACATCAGACATCAAGTTACATATAAGGAGTCATACTAATGGGAGACCTTTCCTTGTATGTCTAGACCATAGGCTAGGCTCTAGAGCACAAAGGGTAATGATCATTTTATTTAGTATCGAAGGCTTGGAGAGTACATAATGTGATTCTCGGGAGAAAGGTGACAACTGAGTATTCACGGGATATGGACTATGGTCCTTTCCAAGTCTATCTATACTTTATAAGAGGTCTTAACTCTAGTAGGAGCGCGGTATTACCAGGGTCCAGGTCTAGGTTATCGTAACCTAGGATCTAAAATACTTGTATTAAAATAACCCTCACCATAATTAAGGGATGTGTAAGAGGACTCAGGTTGAGTGCCCCTGGCCTCCACGGCTAATTGCTGAATTTCTGGGTGATACGGTATGACTCAACATCCCCCTCGGGTGAGAGTTATATTCTGTCATGTCAGAGGCTTAGCAGTCTCCTTCGGGATATGGTGGTCACGATGCCAGGAGAGAAGGGCTTTTCCCGCCTCGCGGGGGCCGCATGAACTCCCGTGTCGTGATTGCCTAGGCTCGTGGGTAAGCATCCGAAGCACCCGTGAGGCTACCCGTTACGTCGCATGGAGATCACGGGGGGCTGGCCAAAAGGTACCATGGTCCATCATAGCCCGATGTGGCAGATTTGTATTGGGTCGGAAAAATCCGATGTGAGCGGAGGACGATACACACTGCCCCCTCGGGCGGGTGTATCCGAATCCTAGATCTTGCATACATGGTAAATTACTCCATGGAGATGTCTTCGCTTTGAGGGTAGCATTGGCATATGGATGTAATTAGCTTGTTTTAAAAATATCCTTAAAATAAATTTTAATACAATCTATATTCAACCATAGATCCCCTGTCCGCTATCCCATTAGACAACTAGATAACGGGTATCGACTTCGTAGACCGGTAGCGTCATCATGACCTTATGTTTAGGGTTGGTAAACTACTATGGCTATAATCTTAATGTCCCTAAACCAGACCCATCGGGTCCAGATGCAACTGTGGTACAGGCTAGGGCACATAACAACTAACGAGAGTCTATAGAGATGTGCAAGTGCTATGTCATAGCATACTTGCGGACAACTCTTCAGAAGTAAGTCAGACATATGTCGGGTCCTCTGATGTAATGTTCTGTTATAGCATCAGATGTCTGAGGGACGCAGTCAAATGACTAGCTATCTCACCATCAAGAAACTCGTCAGCACTTAGATGTTTGATGAAATACTGGTTTGGAAACACATTCTTGGGTTCCAGAGCGAACTGGTTTTCTTTGACATAGTACTAGATGTCGAGGTGATGGAGAATATTTGTCTTGCATCCTTATATGGAACCTTTGAAGGCTTTGTCAGAGACTTCAGCCCAAGCTGGAGATGGCAAATGTGGAACTTCTAGGAGCTATCCAGATCACTAAGGATGAGATCAAGATTAAAGGTAATTCCTTTAGTGCATAACTTAGGCTTTCTATGAAATGCCTAAAAGTAAGAACTGATCAGAAACTAAAAACAATGCTTGTATAGAATCAGGAGCGGACTCTTAAGTCTGGTGAAGCCTAGTACGAAAGTGCTTCCGATGTGGCAACAGAAGGGGCATTTGAAGATTGAATATGGTCTCAAGGTGCTAGGACAGGTAAACATCAACTCTTGGTAGAGTTGAATTGCCATCTAGTAGTAGTGCTTCTGCTTCTTGAAATATGGACTTCGTGTCTATAGAGATTCAAGGAAAGTAGAAGGTTACTTGTTGGTAAGGTGGTCCTAGCATAGATACTGATACCATAACAACTGTTGAAGCTGTTAATATGTTATCTTAGTTTTTTCGATATAAGGATTTTGATCCTTAAAGATTTAGTTATGTTTCATTCGAGCTAAATAAAGGTTTTTAGTTCTAATCGATGGCTTCAGTGCATCTCTTAAACTGAATAGGTACCTTCATTGCTAAAGAAATAGCTCATAACAATCTTTTTGTATCAAAATCTAGTTCGAAAATAGATTACATAATATCTGTAGTATCTAATTCATATTCATCTTATTCCTTGGGATAACTTAATCCAATTGTGGCTCCTATGACTTAGATATATTGTCTCAAACATAATTCAAAGGTTAGTGAAGGCTGAGTTTCTAGATACAGATTCCTTGGAGACCCTTTCGACCTGCGAGTCTTGTTTGGAAGGCAAAATGACTAAAAGGGCCACTGAGGTATTGGAGTTAACCCATTCTGACGTATGTGGTTCCAAGAGCATCCAGATGGATGATATCCATTGGATGAGTTCCATATGTACCTGATGGGGCATGGGATGATATCCCAATTAATTGCTCTAGGGACACCATGCCAGAATGGCATATCCAAGAGAAGGAATCAGACCCTGTTGGACATGGTCTAAAGAATGATGAGTTTTGCCAAGTTTACTATCCACCTTCTATGGGTTACACCTTGAGAAACAGTAGAGTATATCTTGAATAATGTCTCATCTAATCAAAGCCTCATACCCCTGAAAAGTTGTGGTCTGAGCGAAAGCCGATACTACGACATTTTAGTATATGGGGATGTCCTACATATGTGCAGAAGGACAAGAGGGATAAGATGGAGACTAAGTTCAAGGTATATATGTTTATAGGTTATCCTAGAAAAATATAAGGTGGACTATCCATGATCCTGAGGAATAGAAGGTGATCGTTTCTACGAATGCCATCTACCTAGAGCGGGATTCTATTATAGACCATATGTCCACTAGTAAGGTAGTTCTGGGTGAATTACTGGATACTAGTGGAGAGCGCATGATCAGAAACGTAGTGGTAGTAGATGATACAGACACTAGTATACCAGAAACTGTAGAAATAATTTGCTCTGTACCACAACCATCTTGTCGCAGTGGGAGCACCATTAGAGCTCTTGAAAGATTTTGTGGACAAACTTTGTAAATTAGTCCATAAATTCAAGAGGATGGCCCCTTGAGCTACGACGAAGTAGTGAAATTTTTTTGACAGAACTGTCTGACAGAAAGTCATGGAGACAAAGCTTGCATCAATGTCCAGTGATACTCTTTTATACCAGGGTTTATCAATGCTTTATTAAAGCGTATTTGGATTAGGTCAAAGTTAAAGACCCGTGTAAGCGGATCACTGTGCGCACCCTCCCTCGAGTGGGCGTATACTGAATCTAAGTCTTGCGCACCTGGCAACTTAGCCCATTGGATAGAAGTTGGCAGAAGAGAGGATATATGATGCAGTTTTCAGGCTTAGGAGTTAGCAGGTCAGGAATACCTGGCTTACCGAATTGCAAAGGTTCATTTATGGACTGAAGCAAGTATCCAGGAGAAGCAATATCTATCTTGATCAATTATGATCTATTCATACAGATTTGATCAAAATAAGCCAAGTGTGTACAAGAGGAGCGATGAAACTATAGGGTGTACTTAGTACTTTACATAGACGATGTTCTACTGATTGAAAATGAAGTAGGAACGTTGCCTAAATTAAATGTCTGGTTATTATCTTAATTCGATTGAAAGACCTTCGTGAGGCGAGTTATATTCTGGAGATCATGGTCAGAACAGGATTCTCACACTATCACAGGCTGTGCATAGAGATATGGTTCTAGCCAGTATCAATATACAAGACTTCAAAAGGGGTTTCTTGCTAAAGCTTGAAACTGTCGAATGATATAAATCATATGACACCTAAGGAGATGGCAGAAATACAAAAGGAGCCCTATGCTTAAGCAAAGGGTAGTCTTATGTATGCCATGATTGTATAAGATGCTAGTTATCTGTTGCGCAGCAGGATTGGAGGGTCGGTTTTAGTCGAATCCGGGTCCAGTTAGCTGGACTGATGTGAAGAGTATACTCGATATCCTCGTCAAACAAGGACTACGAGTTAGTTTACACTTCATAAAACTTGACGCCGATTGGATGCACAAGATCTGATTTAACATCATATGTATAATCTAGATAATCGACTTCAGGTATAGTTTTCACCTTGGGATGAGAAGCAGTTAGTTAGCAGAGTGTGAAGCTATAATGCATCACGGGCTTTACTACAGAAGCCTAAGCACATTGTAGCGTGCGTAATAGGAAAATAGGTGGTATGGCTCTGTAAGTTCATTGTAAACTTGGAAAGCATACCAGAGGCTCAGTTTTTTGTAACAACAAAAGAGCGGTAGCTAGAGCCTATGCACCACCATAAAGGGGAAACATATCAAATACAAATTCTACTTGATCTGGTAGTTTTAGGAGGAACGGCAAGTGGCGGTAACTGACTTAGCATCTGCAGATAATGTTGCTGATTCCTTTAGGGAATTCCTGCAAAGGCTTTTGAGCAGCATGTAGAAGCTATAGAGCTCATGACCGTTTTTCCTCGCTAGACCAAGTGGGAGATTGTTAGGTTTGATGTGGTCTACAGCTCGTAAAAACCTAAGTTTGGCTGTATATGGTTGATAGTTTATTTAGGATTGTATAAAGGTACGTATTATTATATGTGTTCTGTTTACAGAACTTTAAGAACCATGGCTATATAGTAGTCCATCTGAGTGGGAGACTCAGTGGATCGATCCTATGAGCCTAAATTGTTCACAGCTCTGATTTGGGTTGGTCACCCTATCAGGATAAGCTGTTGGAATGACAGAGCATGAGTATCTCCATAATGGTCATTACCAGGCACAGTGTCTGTGGCCGAACAGAACCAATACGGTGCACAGATCGGTGAGCAGACACCGGTGCATATAACCGTGTTTCTGCTTAGGGTAATCGGTCCTAAACCCTGAGGAACTGTGACCGATGGACTAACCAGTTGTGTCACCAACGTATGAGGGATCTAACCATGACGCAATACCACGGTACGTTGGGTTACCGAGCTGGCGTTGCATTGGCACGCCACTCTTGCAGGCCATCCACAACCTTATCGGGAGGTGCGTTCCTTGGTATGACATACACCGCACTAAACCCAGGCCTGGTGCTCAATAGTTGAGATATTGACCGGATCTGGTTGCTTGGCCAAAGCGATCGGAGGTGCGATGTGATAGTCAACCTGGAAGGACCCTAGTCATATGGTCACTCGAGTCTGACGGTGCGCTCCACCACTCGAGTTGACTCATGGCACCAAGTGGAGGGACATCATATTACCAATACTAAGCGGAGAGCAGGGGTATGCGAGAGAGCTTAATAAGTCTAGGAGAATTGGAGTGCAGCCTGCGTCGCACTCTGGGTGGCCACGCAGGTTAACCGGGACCCAGAGGATTGATAGGGATACTTGGATAGTATGTTGATCGGGTTCGGTTGGAAGCCATGAATCCTAGTCTCTGAAGGTTCCACCCTATCCACGATCGTTACGGATCATTACTTTCTCCTTGTCTCACAGCATATTATGAGTTGAAGAAATAATGCCTAATCGTCCTGTGTTCCGTGAGTGCATCGCACTAGAGCATGGTGGTTGCACAGGACTAAGTGTGTTCACTAAGGGGCAACCCCAGAGTAGTGTAGAGACATACGATGTTGCCATTATACCATGAGAAGTCCATTCCGTGTGTGCATGTTGCACTAGAACGCAAAATGCGAGTTCAGTAATTTTTACTATGGGACACCCCACCTTTTACTAAGGGCATCCCAGTAAATAGTAAAAGTACTATTTATCATCCCATGGTATATTGACTTGTTGCTGATGCCGATGAGGTGCCCTAAGTGTTAGGGTGCATTATCGTGCACGTAGATGGGCCATACATAGTCCCGTATGAGGTGAACGACCACTAGATGCATGGGGGTATTTTGGTCATTTCAAAATATCCCGCATGCCCTAGTGGCCGCCATCCTCACTAGAGCTAGCTTGCATGGCCATCAAACTTATAATTAAGGATTAATTCAGATTTAAAAGATTTTGAATCATCTCCTTAATTGCAATAATTTTAATATGACAACTAGTAATAAAAAGGGGCATTGAATTTGAGAGTAATGAGATGGAGAGAGAGAGGAACGGTTTCAAATGGCAAGGGAGAGTGAGGGGCACGAATTTCAGATCTGAAAGTGTGCATCCCTCTCAGATTTCCGATGAGGAAACCAAAGCCCCTTCTCTTATGGTTCGGTTTTTTGCCATCTCTCTCTCTCGGGTTCATCTCTTCTCTCTCCCTCATCTTCTTCTCCAAGTGTGTGTGTGAGATTGATGGAGATCGCTTGTACTTTGAGGCACTCAGAGATTAGAGTACAAGGATCCGGGATGATATGTGAGATCGGGTGAATCCGGTGAGATTCATTTCTCTCTTGCGCGAGGATCCCGCTCGTGAATGCTGCCCAGATTTTATGGGAAGATCTGTACTGTTTTGATCACTTCAGGAGTTATAGAAGTCCAAATGACTTCAAATTGGTTGCAAATTCTTGGTGTTGAAGTCTTCTTTCTGGCAAATCATGTTTCACTTCGTTCTGATGTCGGGATAGAAAGTTACGGCCTTTGCACTGAAGGGTGTTTGTGCAGATCCGAATTTGTCTTCATTAAGATTGAAGCAATTCTTCGCGGTGTTAAATCCCGTACGAAGGTATAACCTACTAACCCCTTGATCTATCACAATGCATACATATGAAATATGTTAATCATTTCGATAGATGACTATAGAGGTTCGATTCGTATTTGTTTTATCATTTGCGCATATGATTAATATGAGTGAAAATTTTAAAATGCACGTCACACCGAAACGATCCTTCGGATCAACTCCACCTTCCGTTGCGCCTCCGATATCATTCCAATAGGTATAACCCTTAGTGACTAGTCTAGCTTTGTAAGTCTCAACGGTACCATCCGGATCTCTTTTTCTTTTGTACACCTACTTACATCCAACATGTTTAATGTTGTAAGGCGGTGTTACAAGTGTCCAGACCGAGTTTTGGGACATCGATATCAGTTCTGCCTCCATGGCTTTCTGCCATGCTGTATGGTCAGAGGATACCATTGCTTCATCATAGTTCAGAGGATCATTCTCCTGAAACTTTGGATCTCCATGAAGGCTTCTCCAATATATCTATCAGGAGCACTTGTGGTCCTCCCACTGCGACAAGACTGCGGTGGTTCCATAGGAGTCGATTCTACAGTATTATTTATCTTAGTAGTGCCGGCTCCCACTACGTTTTCTGTCTACGTACTCCCATCAGTACCAAGCTATTCTTCAAGAACTACTTTACTGGTGAGATTATGGTCTATGAAATAATCATACTCCAGGAATACGGTGTTTGTCGAGACGATAACCTTTTTATCCTCAGGATCATAAAATAAATCATGCATCCTTTGTCCCTTTTGGATATCCAACGAACAGACATACCTTAGTCTTTGACTCCATCTTATCTCTCTTGTCCTTCCGCACATGTGCTGGACAACCCCAAATCCTAAAGTATTGTAGGCTTGGCTTTCGCTTCAACCACAGCTCCCAAGGAGTTAGAGGTACTGACTTTAATGGAACAAAGTTCAAAGTATATGCTACCGTCTCTAGGGCATATCTCCAAAAACTAGGTGGCAATATTGTATAACTCATCATAGTCCGAACCATGTCTAACAAAGTTCGGTTTCTCCTCTCAGATACACCGTTTTGTTGCGGTGTCCCTGGTACAGTCAACTGGGATACGATCCCATGCTCACGCGGTACCCAATAAATTCATCCGATAGGTTTTCGCCTCCTCGATCCGATCGAAGAGACTTGATACTTTTACCCGTCTGCTTTTCTACTTCAGCTCTGAACTCCTTGAACTTATCAAAGGATTCAGACTTCCTCCACATTAGGTATATGTATCCAAACCTCGAGTGATTATCCGTGAAGGTGATGAAATACTCGAAGCCTCCTATGGCACGGACACTTATGGGCCCACATACATCAGTGTGTATCAACTCTAATACCTCCTGAGATCTGCTACCTTTAGCTCGAAAAGATCTTTTAGTCATCTTGCCTTCCAGACAAGACTCACACGTTGGTAGGCTTTCTAAAATATCTGGACTTAAAAGTCCTACCTTAACCAACCTGTGAATCCTGTCTGAGGCTATGTGTCCAAGCCTTAGATGTCAAAGAAGTGTTGGATTATCTGAGGGATTTTTTTCTTTTAGATGAATTAACTACACAGGCTTCAGTTATGTTATCCTGCTTATGATTAGAGTTAATTACATAGAGACCATTCTGTGTCTTTCCCTAATAACCAAAGGAACCATTCAATTTAATTGACACACCAAAAGCATCAAATAAAATTGAAAAACCTTCATTATTCAATAAGGAAACAGAAATTAAATTTCGTCTCAAGGACGATATATAAAGTATGTCTCTAAGTAATAAACTTCTTCCATCAAGAAACTGCAAGACGACATCTCCAACTGCTTCAGCCTCTACCACGGCCTCAGTTCCCATGCTTAGGATTATCTTCTCATTACCCAGTTTTCTTATCTCCTTGAACCCCTGCAAATTATTGCAAACATGGTTAGTGGAACCAGAATCCATAATCCATGAATCTGGAGAACAACTAGATGCTACAAGGGATTCCACTATATGGATTGTAGATATACCTATCTTAGACTTCTTGGGAGCCGCACGGCAGTCGGTCTTCTAGTGCCCCTTCTTGCCACATTGGAAATATTTTTCTTTGGACTTTGCTGGACCATCCTACTTAGGAACCTGTGACTGTACTTGGCCCATCTTCACGGGCTTCTTAGACTTTCTTTTCTGAAACTTGCCTTTGGCTTTTAGAGAAAACTTTTACTCTATATTCAGGGATTGGGCTCCTGCCTTAATCCCGTCCTCTGTCGCCTGGAGCGTCGCTAGGAGTTCTGCGTTAGACATCTCTAACCGGTTAAGGTTAAAGTTGGTAACGAAGCCGTCAAATGTTCCTGACAGAGATGCGAGAAAAATATCGGTCTGGATCTCTGCATCCAAGATTACATCGAAGGAACTAAGCTCATTTACATAGCCAAATAATTTCAGTATATGATCCCAAACTAAAGTCCCCTCTGCCATCTTCGTGGACACCAATTTCTTGATGGTCAGGTAACGAGTTACCCGACTACGATCCTCGAACATTTCCTTTAAATATAGCATCATGTCTGAAGCAAAGGCCATGTCTTCGACTTGCTTCTGAAGGACGATCTGCAAGGATGCCACTATGTAGCACTTTCACATCTCATCAGCATCTAGCCAGTCTTTCCATTCCTTCAATTGAGCCACAGTAGCACTTGGTCTCGACATGACCGGTTGAGGGGTGCTTAGGGTAATTGTGTGTTTGCCAACCCTTAGGGCGAGCATCAGGTTACGTTTCCAGTCCTCGTAGTTTAGTCCCGTAAGTTTGTTATCATTAAGGATGGAGGCAAGGGGATCGAGCTTGGTCATGATTTCTGTAAACAATAGTTTAAAGAAAAAAATTTGGGTCTACCATAATCTATTTTATGGAATTAAAAAATAGATAATATTTACTCGAGTCGCTATGTCTTCACTAACTCAAGTGGAGACATCCATGAATCTAAATTCCTTGGGCTTGAGCATTGAGACTATCGGCCTTGAATTGGAGACAGCATCTTGGTGAGAGCATATAACCGCTTCTGCCAATGGGGTTCTGACGACCCAGTCTTCATCAGAATTACCCATGGCAAACTGAAAGACCTTCTAGTCTCATTTTGGCCAGCTTTATGTGACCCGCGTGCGCAGCAACGGCGGCTTCACACGAGCTTTCAGATGCTTTCCACAAATCTAGGTGGTGTCGACAGAGGGGTTTATAGGCTCTCGCGGTGTAGGAAAAAACTGTCACCCACTGCCACCGGCATCCTCCATGTCCCGAAGGAAACCACTAGGCGAACAAGCATGGAAGGAAACACAGCTCTCACCCGGTGGGAATATCGAACTGCGTACCTCCCACCCAGACCCTTAGCCGGTTGATTGTGGAGGCCAGGGGCTCCCCTTTGGAGGGAACCTTTTGCACATCCCTTATTTAGAGGTTTTATACATATCTAGAAAGGTCACGACCTCTTAGACTTAGACCATGGTCTACCGTGCTCCCACTAGGATTACAAACCTTCTTGCAAAGCATTAGTATCCTTGAAAAATATCATAGTCCCTACCTCGAATACTCAGCTTTCACCTTTCTTGCAAGGATCACATTACATAGATTCCAAGGATCTCGATACCTCACTAGTTTGCCCATAATCCTAAGATCTGGAGCCTAGCCTAAGGTCAACATGGAAAGGACTCCCACTAGAATGACTCCTCGTTCACAATTTGATGCTTGATGTCATAGTAGACCTCATCTCATTATAGGTTTCGATGCTGGCCAAATAGGGACATCCGACAACCTCCGCCAGACCTCAACCTAATGGTGGTATAACCAAATCGTGATGAGTTCACACAACCATCAAACGTCCACTAGAAACGAGTATCACTTAGTAGAATCCTAACCTAACTTGGTCGCTAGGACCATGTGGGGAAAAGGCATCCCACTAGGGTTATCATACTTCGTATGGGGACATTAGTTATCTCTTAACAAATCTAACACTACGTCTATCTCGGTGCACAGTACTTGGCTACCTGAACTACCACGAGGGCGGTTACCACCTTTTCTTTTAGCTAGCCACCAGATTGGCACGTGTTAGAACCATATAGAGACACCGATGAATCCATAAGCTTAGTACTAACCCTAAGCCTGATCTAGAGACTAACTCACAAGCAAGATAGATAATTAAATTATCATCAGAGTTCTCTAAACACTAAGAAAGAGAATAATAGAAAAACATCCAAACTAAATCAAGTCCAGGGTCCGACCCCTGAACCTGAATAGCACAGCCAAGATATTCTGTTCTTCCGTTCTGCACGATCTCTGACGACGATCCCGATTATCGCCAACGTGCACACTTTCGCCGGGTCCTTGCACTCTATGGTACCGCTTGCCTGAACCGTGGATGTATTATCATCTCATTCTTCCTGTGACCGAAAAACTAACACGCTCCGAGCAAGTGCTCGTTCATGTACAATTTTGCTAGAAAGAAAAGGAAACAATCCTAGAAAACATGGCCAAGGAACCGAGGGTGGTCAACTTCCACCCCCGCCCATCTAGAGCCTTAAAATCCATAAGCACAATAATAATCAATGCAAAATTAAATCCGGAGTCTGACCCCCGGAGGCATGCAATCATAGATTACTATTCAACGCGGTACCTGCAAAAAGACGATACATAGCACAATCCATATGCATTGATCTATGCCGAACCCCGACGAAAACATATGCCATCATATATTCACATAATGTTTTCATGAATTCATGCATGAAACACACACCAAAGCATGCTCTGATACCAATTGTTGAAATTGGATCCGCTTATCAGAGTCGCAACGGAAGCAAAAGATAGATCTGAAGATCATACGGTGTATGTTTCATTATAATTAATTCTATAAAACAATCTACATGCAAATCTATGATCTTAGCATATGTGCGGACACCCTAGGGGCATACTACGATCTACAAAGGATATGCATGCATCTAGTTAGATGTTTAGAATCATCATACCTTGTGGATCTATGATCCGGAGAGAACGGAACGATAATGAACCGTACTCGAATCGCAAAGGAAGCTGTCGGATAGCACCTTGTCCTTTGCGAATTGAGGAATCCTTGAAGTCCTATCTCTGAGTACAAGGATTACGAGCCGACGGAGGAATTCATTACGAAGACGATGACGTACTGATAGATCTCCTCCTTCTCTTTCTCTCTTCTTTCTTCTCCTTCCTTCCTCCTTTTTCTTCTTTCTTCTTTCTCTTTCTTCCTTGGCCGAAACCTCAGAGAGGGACAGAGGGAGAGGGGGGTTCTGATTTCAGGAGGGGGAGAGCTAGGGCCGGCCTCCCCCTCCCTTTTCCTTTTATAGGGCTGGCCCCCTAGTTCTACAAGCAAGCTAGGGTCGGCCCTAGATGGATAGGGATAAGGGGGGGGCGGTTTTCAGGGTTTCCACAGCTCTATCGTGAAGCCTGGATGAAAACGCCCTTCATGAACAGTAAAAAGCTGAAAGAGAGATTGAGTGAGGTGCGCTACTCGGAATCGAGTTCCGTCAGAGCCTATGAGCTCCTACAATTATTTTGCTTATTTTAAGATTTATATTCAATATGTTCTGAGCCATATTTTAGTATTTACCAAAATACCCCTACGACCCCTAACACATGTGAATTAGGTTCTTAGGCTCCGGGCTTGCGCTCCATCGCGCTACTTCACATCCAACATATTCAACCAGGTTGGGGAACAATTCCTATACGTAATAACAGGGTGGAACCTTCAAAGTTTGGGATCTCTAGCTCCAACCGGATCCCTGATTAACTATTCCGGTGACATACCGAAAGTTCCGTTAATTAGCCCTAATCCGATTAACCCGCGTAGCCACCCAGAGTGCAATGCGAGTTGAATTCTAGTGATCCTAAACTTATGTTACTCCCTCGTAACCTTGTTATCTGCTATACTCTGATAATCCTTAGTCCCTCCTATTACTGGTGCCATAATACGACTCGGGCGGTGGGGAGCACCGTCAGATCCCGATCGATCATATAACTTGGAATTGATGACTTGTCATCTATAACACCACACACCTTCAGGTGCTATGCCTAGTATCCGGAACATCGTCAGTCATACTGACAACCACCGGGCCTGGGTTAAATGTGTGGACAGATTGACTCATCAAAATGCACCCATCCAACACTTGACGTCGGATAACCTGTAGGGATTACATGTCACTCAAGCGCCAGCCGGGTAACCCAACGTACCATGATATTGGACTATAGAAGGTCCGCACACGTTGGTACATAAAAGCACCACACAACTGGTTGGCCCAGTGTACATAGTCCCTCAAGGTTAAGGACATATTATCTATAGTAGTAAGACGATTTATGCACCAGTGTCTGAATCACTGAACTGTGCACCGTCTTGGTTCCCGTTCAACACGATCATCGTGTTTAGTCAGGTGAATAGGAATCCCACGTTCCCGTGGTGGAGACTTCACCACATCCTCTATCTGCCCACAGCTTGTTCTCAGTGAAGCGACCGGCATCACCTAAGCTGTGAACTAGTTCTAGCTCAATTGGTCCACTGGGTCTCCCAAGCATGGATCCACCATGCGCCTCAGTAGCCTACTGTGTTCCCTAGGGTCCTTTATTATATATGTATTAATATATACCAAAGTAGTATTCTAATTAAAGCAATAACCAAAGTCATCTTTATTAATATTAATATAGAAAATCCACGCTCAGGACATACGACTACAACACTCCCTACCGCCCGAGTCGAATCATGGCTCCAGTAATAGGAGGGACTAAGGATTATTAGAGTATAGTAGGGAACAAGGTTACGAGGGAGTAACATAAGATTAGGATCACCAGAGTTCAACTCGCGTCGCAGTCTGGGTGGCTACAAGGGTTAATCGGATTAGGGCTGATTAACGAAACTTTCGGTGTGTCACTGGAATAATTAATCAGGGATCCGATAGGAGTTAGAGATCCTAAACCCTGAAGGTTCCACCCTGTCGTTGCATATAGGAATTGTTCCCCGACCTGGTTGGACACGTTGGATGCGAAGTAGTGCGATGGAGCGCAAGCTCGGAGCCTAAGATCCTAATTCACATATGTTAAGGGCCATAGGGGTATTTTGATAAATATTAAAATATGGTTCAAAACATATTGAATATAGATCTTAAAATGAGCTGAATAATTCTAAGAGCTCATAGGTGCTGATGGAACTCGATTCCAAGTAGCGCACCTCACTTAATCTCTATTTACAGTGTTTCACTTTTCGTGAGGGCGTTTTCGTCCAGGCTTCACGATAGACAAGGAGAAACCCTAAAAATCGCCCCCCCCCCCTCATCCTTATCTCTATGGGGTCGGCCCTAGCTTACGTAGAGTACTTAGGGGCCGGCCCTATATGAGGATTAGAGAAGGAGGGGCCAGCCTTAAGAGATTCCCCTCTCAGAAAACCCGACCCCCCTCTTATCTCTCCCTTTTTGAGGTTTCGACCAAGAAAGAAAAAGGAAGGAAAGAGAAGGAAGAAGAGAGAAAAATAAAGAGGAGATCTCGAGGCTCGTCATCGTCTTCGCAATGAATTCCTCTGTCGGCTCGAAGTCCTTGCACTCAGAAATAGGACTTCAAGGATTTCTCCCTTCGTAAAGGACAAGGTGCCATCCGACAGCTTCCCTTGCGATTCACGTGTGGTTCATCATCGTTCCATTCTCTTCGGATCATAGATCCATAAGGTATGATGGTTCTAAATATTAGGATTGATATGTTCTAGATTATAAAACTATATGTTTTGATCTAATAAATAAAGATTGATAGTTATTATATGTGATGCATATAGGTGCGTAACGTAGTTACGTGTTCTTTTAAGAATAGAGAGCCATGGTTATATGGTAGTTTACTGAGTAGAAGACTGATTGGACTGGTCCCATATAATCTAAATAAGTTTATAGCTATGATCAGATTGGTTGCCTCATCATGATAACTTGTTGGGGATGACAGTTCATGGGAAGTCTTCACCATGGTCATCACCAGGCACAGAGTTTGTGGCCGAACGAAACTAACGTGGTGCTTTGGCGCACCAATATGTGAGGATCCGTATGTAGTGATCCAAAACCATGGTGTATTGGGTTACCCGGCTGGCATTGCACCAGCGTGTCACTCCTGCAGGCCATCTACACCCTTGTCGAGAGGTACGTTCCTTGGTCTGACTTACACTGTACCAAACCCAGGTCTGGTGGTCATCAGTTTGACTATTGACCGGGTTCGATTACTCGACGGGGTAATCAGAGGTACGATCGATGTATAGGTCAACCTGGAAGGAACCAAGTCATATGAGTATTCGAGTCTGATGGTATTCTCCACCGCTCGAAGTGCATCATGACATCAAGTGGAGGGACATCGGGTTTACCACTACTAAGCAGAGAGCAGGGGCATGACGGAGAACATAGTAAGTCTGGGTGAATTGGAGTGCAGCCTGCGTCGCACTCTGGGTAGCCACGTAGGTTAACTCGAGCTCAGAGGATCGATGGTACACTCGGGTAGTATATCGATTGAGCTTGAGTTGGAAGCCATGAACCTCGGTCCCTGGTGGTTCCACTTTATCCACATTATGTACAGTTCTTAAACTAACTCCTCGAAACATAGTGAGCAGTAAGAGGAAGACAAAAGTCTATGCTCTGTGAGTGCTTGGCACTATAGCTCGGTAGATACGTAACTATATGCGAGTACTAAGGGGTAAGCCCGAAACTAGTACAGAGGCGCAAATAGTTATCCCTAGCCATAAGTGAACTTCACTGCATAGATGCGATACACCAGGACATATTGTGAGTTGACTAGTTGACTTTACTAGGGGCATCATCCGGTGGCCTCAGTTAATAGTGAAGTAACTGGTAAAAATCACTTAAGGAATGGTCGCTAGGTCTTGCACACTAGAAATGATCAAATTGAGGCATCAGGGTGTTTTGGTAAAAACTCACTTTGGCAAGCCTTACTTGTGGCCGACCCTAGCAGTGGGAGACCATGCTCGGGCCGGCCCTATATTTGGGGGATGAGAATCCCCCAGTAATAGGGCTAGCCATAGGGATAGAGTAGGGTTTTGAATTGGTCAAAATAAGCCCTAAAAGTGGGGAAAACGGATAAATAGAGGGAAAGATAAAGTGAGATTTTTAGGCAGATTTCTGGGGGATGAACCTATCCTCTTGGAGTCTTATCCAAGGGGGTAGGCTGGCCTTATAAAATGAGCATGAGGGGGCCGGCCATGGGTGCTCAAAAACCGAACCCCCCCCTCTCTCTAATCTCCCTAGTTTTCTCCCTACTTCCCCGCTTGCGACTTCGTCTTACTCGTGTGGAGTTTCGTAGAAGGAGAAGGGTTATTCTTCGGATGCACTCAGAGATCTGAGAGTGACGTACAATGCATCATGCGAGATCGGGTGAACAAGAAGGTATCATCTCCCGGCATATCATCGGCTTCTTCACGGATGATCTTCCGTCTCCATCGACAAAGAAGTTAATTCTCCGTGGTCAAAAGATCCGCACGAAGGTATGAACATTCTAACATGTAGATCCAGTGAGTTCTTTGATTTGCATACATGCTAGATAATCATTACGGTAGATTACCGTTAGGGTGTTTGATTCACGTGCACACATATGCATGCACATGTAGATTAGTTTCGATGAAAAATTTAATCATGTAACGTGCGCCATGAACGGTCTTTCGATCGTCAAATCGCTTTCGTTGCGAGCCTCTACCATAGGATTATTTTCAACAATTGGTATCAGAGCCGCATTAGTGGTGTGCATTTTATGACTTTTCATGAAACCATCATGTGTGCGCATAATGAGCGCGTGATATCATCGGGGTTCCTTCGCTTAGATCATGAATATGTATATATTGTGCTTGTTCTATGAATCATGCTTGCAGGGCGCCGCTATAAAAATCTAGATCTATATTTGTGCTTGCTACCGGGGGTCAGACCCCGAGTTAGCCATTGTATGGATTTGCTCTCTTTATGTGTGGATATGTTTTAGAGCCGTAGATTGGGCGAGTGATGGGGGTTGACCATCCTCGGTTCCCATGGCCTTTTTTCTAGACGTGTTTTATTTTCTTTCTTGAAACTTGTGTACGAGACTTGCTCGAAGCGTACTAGAACCTTTTCGGTTACAGATCGAGAAAAAAAATATGCAAAAGATATCCACCATCGGGAGTGTAAGTGAAACCCTGGAGGACGAAGACGATCCGATAAAGTGTTCGCAAGCGCGACGGAGGAGTCGGACCAAGGGACCTTACGAAGAAAGCTAGAGGCCTGCGCTGTGCTAATTAGGTTCAGGGGTCGAACCCTGAATTTAATTCAGTTTTATGGTTGCTTTGTTAATTAGTTATTTATGTTTCATATTGAACCCCGATGAGATAATATTATTATCAGTTTTTAAAGGGATGTCTTTCTCCTCCGGTCCAAGTGACTGTTTTAGGATAGGATCCTGCTAGATGACGCTTATTATTTAGTTGGCTTTTGATGTTAGTGGGATCCCATCACATATAGTTATTCCACCATTAGGTCAATCCCTGACTAGTCGGGTGTGCCTATTTGGCCAGCATCGAAACCTAAGATGAGATGGAGATCCATTGAACATCAATTGTCAAATTTATAAGAGAGGTGCTATGACTAGTGGGAGTCCTTTCCAGTATGTCTGACTTTAGACTAAGCTCCAGGGCATTAGCATGATAGCCAAGTTTGCAGAGCATCGATGTTCTTGGAATATGTAATGTGCCCCTTAAATGGAGAAATCCACTTGAGGCAGTGACTATGATATTCCAAGAGCGATTAATATTAGGCGAAAGGCTTGAAGCACTAATGAGAGCACGATGTGACCAAGGTCTAGTATATAGGAGGTTGCTACCTTTGCATTGGCATAATTCATACTCGCAAAATAACCCTCAAATTTAATAAGGGATGCAAAAGAGGACTTTTAGAGCTCCTCTGACCTCCACGACCAATCACTTCGTGCTCGAGTGGGAGGGCATAACTCAACAACCCCCTCGGGTGAGAGCTCTGTTTTTCCATGCCAAGCAACTTAGTGATCTCCCTCGGGATATGGCGATTACGGTACCAAGGGTTCAGGACTTTACTTGGCCTAGTGGGGGCCGTTTGAACTCCCGTGCCGTAATTGCTTAGGATCGTGGGTAAGCATTCGAAGCACACGTGAGGCATCCTTTGCTCAGACAATAGTGATCACGTGGTGCCGGCCAAAAGATAACCATGGTCCATCAAATCCCTTAGTTGGCAAATTTGGATAGGGTCAAGGAAAAGACCCATGTAAGCGGAAGTCTTGCATACTGCCCTCTCGGATAGGTGTAGCCGATTCTGAGATCCTACATATATGGTTAAATTAATCCGTAGAGATGTCTTCACTTGAGGGTAGCGCTGAAATTAGGATATAATTAGTTTGCTTTAAAAATCCATAAAATAAGTTTTCATGCATTCTCATTATTCAATCTTTTATTTTCAGATGACCAAGTTAGACCCTCTGTCCGCTATCCTAAATGACCGCAAACTTACTGGTCCCAACTATGAGGACTGGAAGTGCAACCTGTACTTGGTCTTAAGGATTGATAAACATATAACAGCCCTGAATGACCTTGAGCCAGATTTGCCAGGACCCAATGCCATAGAGGCATAGTTAAAGGTGTTTACTGACTGGAAGGAATCTAATGAAATATATAAATGCTATATAATAACATCCTTGCAAACAACTCTGCAGAAGCAAGTCGAGGAGATGCCCGACGCTTCTGACATGATGTTATACTTGAAAGAAATGTTTAAGGGTCACAATCATATTACGTGATACTTTACCATCAAGAAACTCGTCGGCACTAAGATGTCTGATGGGACGCTAGTTCGGGAACACATGATGAAAATGTTTGGGTTTCAGAACGAACTAGCAACCATGGACATTATGCTAGAAGGCGAGGTGATGACAGATATCGTTCTCTCATCATTATCTGGAGCATTTGAAGGCTTTGTCATCAACTTTAATTTAAACAAGTTGGCTATGATAAATACAGAGCTTCTGGGAGCTCTCTAGGTAGCTGAGGATGACTTCAAACAGAAGGGCGAAGCACTTCACGTGCAACGCAGATCCTTCAAGAAGTTTGATAAACCTCAGGGCAAGAAACACAAGAAGAAACCTAAGACAACGCCACTGCAAGACTCTGCGGGGGCCTTTGGGTCTGGAGAATTAAAAAAACCTAGCACGAAGTGTTTTCGGTGTGGCCAAAAGGGTCATTAGAAGAAGAACTGCAAGAAGCCTCAGAATGCTGGTGAAGGTAATATACAACTCCTGGTTGTTGAATCATTTCTTTTAAGTAACAGTTCTTTTGCTAGTTGGATTGTGGATTCAGGATCCACTAACCATACCTGTAACTCTCTTCAGGGGTTTCGGGAAAGCAGAAGGTTGCTTAATGGAGAGGTGATCTTGAGCATGGAAACTGAGGCTGTGGCTACTGCTGAAGCTATTAGAGATGTTACTCTTAGTTTTTTGAATAATAAGACTATGACTCTTAGAGATGTTTTTTATATATCGTCCTTGCGACGTAATGTGATTTTTGTTTCCCCTTTAGTTAATAAAGGTTATTCAGTTTATTTTGATGCTTCTGGTGTATCGTTTAAGCTGAATGAAACTTTTATAATAAGAGGAATGGTTCAGAATAATCTTTAATTTTGTCAATCCTAATTTTGAAAAAGATAACATAATAACTTCAGCATTTAATGTTAATTCATCTAAGCGTAAGAAACCTTCAAAAAATTTAACCCAATTATGGCACTTACAACTTGGGCATATTAGCTTAGATAGGATCCATAGGATGGTAAAGGCTGGGCTTTTGGAAACAGATCCTACGGAGATCATTCCCACCTGCAAATCTAAGATGATCAAGAGGGCCTTTAAAGGCAAAGGAGTAAGAGCTACTGAGGTATTGGAGTTAATCCATTCAGATGTATGTGGACCCATGAGCGTCAAGGTGATAGGAGGCCATGAGTACTTCATCACTTTTACTGATGATTACTCAAGATATGGTTGTATTTACTTGATGCATCGGAAGTCGGAATTCTTTGATATTTTCAAAGAGTTCAGGGCTGAAGTAGAAAAGCAGACAGGTAAATATATAAAAACCTTTCGATCTGATCGAGGAGGTGAGTACCTATCTGACGAGTTTCTTGGGTATTTGGTGGAGCACGGGCTAACATCCTAGTTAACTCCTCCAGGTACCCCACAACAGAATGGAGTTTCTAAGAGAAGAAATCGAACCTTGCTAGACATGGTTCGCAGCATGATGAGTTATACCTGTTTACCAACAACCTTTTGGGGATACGACTTACAGACAACAACATATGTTTTGAACCACGTTCCGTCTAAATCAGTGCCTCAGACCCCTAAAGAAATATGGTCAAGGCAAAAGCCAACACTATAATATTTCAGAATATGGGGATGTCCAGCACATGTATGGATAGACAAGAGGGATAAGATGGAGCCGAAGTCTAAAGCATGTCTATTTATAGGGTATCCCAAAGAGACTAAAAGTGGACTATTTTATGATCCTGAGAAAAAGAAGGTAATCGTTTCTACGAATGTCATTTTTCTAGGACAAGATTATATTATGGACCATAAGCCTGCTAGTAAGGTGGTTTTGGATGAACTGCTGGGTTCTAGTACAGAGAGCGCATCCGAAAGCATAGTGGGAGCTGACACTAATATACCAGATATTGTAGAACCTATTCATCTTGTAACACCACTACCATCTTATCGCAGTGGAAGAAGCATCAGAGCTCCTGACAGATACTATAGAGAAACCTTATTGGTTGATCCAGAGGGTCAGGAGGATGATACACTAAGCTACGATGAGACAGTGGGAGCTTCTGACGGCTCTGACTGACAAAAGGCCATGGCGGTAGAAATTACATCAATGTCCCATAACGCTGTCTGGACTCTTGTTACACCATCATCCAATATTAAACCTATTGGGTGTAAGTGGGTGTATAAAAAAAAGATAGGATCGGATGGTTCCATTGAGACTTATAAAGCTATATTAGTTACCAAGGGTTATACCCAGAGAGAAGGAATCGACTTTGACAAAACCTTCTCGCCGGTAGCTATGATAAAGTCTATTCGGATCCTCCTATCCATTACATCCCATTACAACTGGGAGATCTGGAAAATGGATGTCAAGACAGTATTCCTCAATGGGGATTTGGAAGAATACATATATATGATGCAGCCACTAGGTTTTGAGTTAGAGGATCAGGAGCATCTAGTTTGCAAGTTGCAGAAGTCCATTTATGGACTAAAACAATCATCTAGAAGTTGGAATATTCGTTTTGATCAGGCAATCCAGTCATATGGATTTACTCAAAAGGAGGATGAATCATGTGTATACAAGAGGAGTGATAAGACTATAGTGGTATATTTGATACTTTACGTAGATGATATTCTGCTCATTGGGAATGATGTTGGAACATTATCAAAGGTAAAGGTCTGGTTGTCAATACAGTTCGATATGAAAGACTTAGGTGAAGTGAGTTATGTTTTGGGGATTAAGGTAACATGAGATCGTCAGAACATGATTCTTTCGCTGTCGTAGGCCGCGTATATAGATAAGGTTATGGCTAGGTTTGACATGTAAAACTCCAAGAAGGGTTTTGTGCCATTTAAATATGGTGTAAAACTGTCTAAGGATCAATATCCTAAGACACCTGAGGAGAGAGCAGATATACAGAAGATACCTTATGCTTCGGCAGTAGGTAGTCTAATATATGTTATGCATTGTATAAAGTCAGATATCTATTTCGCAGTAGGCATGATGGATCGGTTTCAGTCGAATCCGGGTCAAGATCACTGGACAGCTATGAAGTGTATACTCAAGTACCTTCGTAGAACAAGGGACTATGAGTTGGTTTATACTACACAGAAACTGACGCCGATTGGATATATAGATTCTGACTTTATGTCAGATTTGGAATCCAGAAAATTGACATCAGGATTTGTGTTTATATTAGGAGGAGTAGCGGTTAGTTGGCAAAGTGTGAAGTAGAAATGCATCGCGGAGCTAAGTACGTTTTAGCGTACGAGGTAGCCAAAGAGGCGGTATGGCTTAATAAATTCCTTATTTATTTGAGGTGTGTACCAGAGGCCCAGTTACCTATTGTGCTTTACTGTGATAATAGTGGAGCGGTAGCACAAGCCAAGGAGCCAAGACATCACTAGAAGGGGAAGCACATCGAGCGCAAATTCCATTTGATTCGGCAGTTTCAAAAGTAAGGGCAAGTAGTGGTGACACAGATTGCATCTACAGATAATATTGCTGATCCTTTCACCAAGGCAATACTTATCAAGGCATTCGAGTGACATATGGACGCATTGGGAGTCAAAACCGATTTGCTTTGCGAGACCAAGTGGGAGATTGTTAGGATTGATGTATTCTAAGCTTGTAAAACTTTATGTTTTGATCTAATAAATAAAGATTGATAGTTATTATATAAGATGCATATAGGTGCGTAATGTAGTTACATATTCTTTTAAGAATAGAGTGCCATGATTATATGGTAGTCCACTGAGTAGAAGACTAAGTGGATTGGTCCTATATAATCTAAATTAGTTCGCAGCTATGATCAGGTTGGTCGCCTTATCATGATAAGCTGTTGGGGGTGACAGTTCATAGAAAGTGTTCACCATGGCCATCATCAGGCACAGTGTCTGTGGCCGAACGGAACTAATACGGTGTACAGATTAGTGAGCAGACACTGGTACACTAAGCCATGTTTCTGCTTAGGATAAAATGGTCCTAAACCTTGAGGAACCACGTCTGATGGACTAACCAGTTGTGTGGTGCTTTGACGCACCAATGTATAGGGATCCATATGTAGTAATCCAAAATCATGATGTACTGGGTTACCCGGCTAGCGTTGCACCAACATGTCAATCCTGTAGGCTATCCACACCTCTATTGAGAGGTGCGTTCCTTGGTTTGACTTACACTGTACCAAACTCAGGCCTTGTGGTCATCAGTTTGATTGTTGACCGGGTTCGATTACTCGACGGGGTAATCAGAGGTACGATGTATATGTTAATCTGGAAGGAACCAAGTCATATGAGTATTCAAGTCTGACGATATTCTCCATCGCTCGAAGTGCATCATGGTATCAAGTGGAGGGACAACGGGTTTACCACTACTAAGCGGAGAGCAGGGGTATGACAGAGAACATAGTAAGTCTGGGTAAATTAGAGTACAGCCTGTGTTGCACTCTGGGTTGCCACATAGGTTAACTCGAGCTCAGAGGATTGATGGTACACTCGGGTAGTGTGTCGATTGAGCTTGAGTTGGAAACCATGAACCCCGGTCCCTGATGATTCCACCTTATCCACATTATGTACGGTTCTTAAACCATCTCCTCGGAACACAGTGAGCAGTAAGAGGAAGAAAGAAGTCTACACTCCATGTGTGCTTGGCACTAGAGCACGGTAGAAACATAACTATATGCGAGTACTAAGGGGTAAGCCCGAGACTAGTACAGAGGCGCAAGTAGTTATCCCTAGCCATAAGTGAACTTCGCTGTATAGGTGCGATGCACCAAGATATGTTGCGAGTTGACTAGTTGACTTTACTAGGGGCACCCTCTAGTGGCCTCAGTTAATAGTGAAGTAACTGGTAAAAATCACTTAAGGAATGGTCGCTAGGTCTCGCACACTCGAAATGGTCAAATTGAGGTATCAGGGCGTTTTGGTAAAAACTCACTCTAGCAAACCTCACTTGTGGCCAAACCTAGCAGTGGGAGACCATGCTAGGGCTGGCCCTATATTTGGGGGATAAGAATCCCCCAGTAATAGGGCTGGCTATAGGGATAGAGTAGGGGTTTTGAATTGGTCAAAACAAGTCCTAAAAGTGGGGAAAACGGATAAATAGAGGGAGAGATAAAGGAAGATGTTTGGGGGATGAGCCTATCCTCTTGGAGTCTTATCTACGGGTGTAGGCCGGCCCTATAAAAGGAGCATTGGGGGCTGGCCATGGGTGCTTAAAAACCAAACCCACCTCTTTCTAATCTCCCTAGTTCTTTCTCCCATCTCTCCCTATATTGCGTAGAGTTTCGTAGAAGAAGAAGGGTTGTTCTTCGGAGGCACTCAGAGATCCAAGAGCGACGTACCGTGTATTGTGCAAGATCAGGTGAACAAGAAGGCATCATCTCTCGGCATACCATCGACGTCTTCATGGATAATCTTCCGTTTCCATCGACAAAGAAGACAATTCTCCAAGGTTAAAAAATCTGTACGAAGGTATGAACATTCTAACATGTAGATCTAGCGAGTTCTTTGATTTGTATACATGCTAGATAATCATTACGCTAGATTACTGTTAGGGTGTTTGATTCACATACACATATATGAATGCACATATAGATTAGTTTCGATGAAAAATTTAATCATGTAACGTCATCATGAACGATCTTTTGACTGCCAAATCGCTTCCGCTGCGAGCCTCTACCATATGATTATTTCCAACACTAAATACCTAACTAGATGCATGCCTTCCGTAGATCGTAGTATGTCTCTAGGGTGTCTGCACATATGCTAAGATCATATATTTGCATGTAGATTGTTTTGTAGAATTAATTATAATAAAACATACACCGTGAGATCTTCGGATCTATCTTTCGCTTTCGCTGTAACTCTGATAATAGGATCTAAATCTAACAATTGGTATTAGAGCATGTTTCAATGTATGTTTCATGTATGAATTCATAAAAATATCATATGAATATGTGATGTTATATGTTTTCGTCGGGGTTCGACGTAGATCATGCATATGGATTGTGCTATGTATCGTCTCTTTGCAGGTACCGCACAGAATAATAATATATAATTATATGCCTCTGGGGGTCGGACCCCGGATTTATTTTTTGCATTGATTATTATTGTGCTTGTGGATTTGAAGGCTCTAGATGGGCGGGGGTGGAGGTTGACCACCCTCGGTTCCCTGGCCATATTTTTTAGGATTATTTCTTTTCTTTCTAACGAAATTGTACATGAACGAGTACTTGCTCGGAGCGTGTTAGTTTTTCGGTCACAAGAAGGAGATGATGCTATATCCACTATTCGAGCAAGTGGTCCTATGGAGTGCAAAGACCCGATAAAAGCGTGCACATTGGCGATGATCGAGATCGTCGTCGGGAGATCGTGCAGAATGAAAGAATATGATATCTTGGCTGTGCTATTTAGGTTTAGGGGTCGGACATTGGACTTGATTTAGTTTGGATGTTTTTTTTGCTATTCTCATTACTTAGTATTTAGAGAACCCCGATGATAATTTAATTATGAATCTTGCTTGTGAGTTAGTCTCTAGATCAGACTTAGGGTTAGTACTTAGCTTATGGATTCATCGATGTCTCTATATATTTCTAACACGTGCGAATCCGGTGGCTAACCAAAAGGAATGGTGGTAATCGTCCTCGTGGTAGTTCAGGTAGCCGAGTACTGTGCACTGAGATAGATACAGTGTTAGATTTGTTTAGAGATAACTAATGATTCCATAAGAAGTATGATAACCTTGGTGGGATGCCCTTTTCCCATATGGTCCTAGCAACCAAGTCAGGTTAGGACTCCACTAAGTGATACCCATTTCTAGTTGATGTTTGATGGTAGTGTGAACTCATCACGATTTGGTTATGCCACCATTAGGTTGAGGTCCGACGGAGGTTGTCGGATGTCTCTATTTAGTTAGCATCGAAACCTATAATGAGATAAGGTCCACTATGACATCAGGTATTAAATTGTTAATAAGGCGTTATTCTAATGAGAGTCCTTTCCACGTTGACCTAAGTCTAGACTCCAGATCTTAGGATTATGAGCAAACTAGTAAAGTATTGGGATCCTTGGAATCTATGTAATGTGATCCTTGAGAGAAAGGCAAAAGGTGAGTATTCAAGGTAGGGACTATGATATTTTCCAAGGATACTAATACTTTGCGGGAATGTTTGTAATCCTAGTGGGAGCGCGATAGACCTAGGTCTAGGCCTAGGAGGTCGTAACCTTTCTAGATATACATAAAACCTTATAAAGAAGGGATATGTAAGAGGTTCCCTCCAAAGGGGAACCCCCTGGCCTCCACAATCAACCAGCTAAGGGTCTGGGTAGGAGGTAAGCAGTTCGATATTCCCACCGGGTGAGAGCTGTGTTTCCTTCCATGCTGGTTTGCCTAGTGGTTTCCTTCGGAACATGAAGGATATCGGTAGCAGTGGGTGATGGTTTTTTCCTGCACCCCGGGAGCCTATGAACCCCCCTGCCAATACCACCTAGATTTGTGGAAAGTATCTGGAAGCTTGTGTGAAGCTGCCGTTGCTACGCATGGCCGGTTACATAAAGTTGGCCAAAAGGAGACTAGAAGGTCTTTCAGCTTGCCGTGGGTAATTATGATGAAGATTGGGTCGTAAACACCCCGTTGGCAGAAGCGGCTATGTGCTCTCACCGAGATGCTATCTCCAATTCAAGGCCGATAGTCTCAGTGCTCGAGTCCAGGGAATTTTGATTCCTGGATGCCTCCACTGGAGTTAGTAAAGATATAGCGACTGGAGTAAATATTATCTATTTTTAAATTCTATAAAATAGATTATAGTATACCCTAATTTTTGCTTTGAACCATTGTTTATAAAGAATATGACCAAGCTCGATCCCCTTGCCTCCATCCTTAATGATAAGAAACTTACGGGACCAAACTACGAGGACTGAAAGCGTAACCTGATGCTCGTTCTAAGGATTAGCAAACACTCGATTGCCCTAATTACCCCTCAACCGGCCATGTCGGGATTAAGTGCTACTGAGGCTCAGTTGAAGGAATGGAAAGATTGTCTAGATGCTGATGAGATATGCAAGTACTACATTGTAGCATCATTGCAGATCGTTTTTAAAAAGCAAGTCAAAGATATGGCCTTCGCTTCAGACATAATGCTCTATTTAAAGGAAATATTCGAGGGTCATAGTTGGGTAACTCGTTACTTGACTATCAAGAAATTGGTATCTACGAAGATGGCAGAGGGGACTTTAGTTCGGGATTATATACTGAAATTGTTTGGCTATATGAATGAACTTGGTTCCTTCGATATCATCTTGGATATAGAGATCCAGACCGATATTTTTCTTGTATCTCTGTCATGAACGTTTGAGGCATTCGTTACCAAGTTTAACCTTAACGGTTGGAGATGACTAACGCAGAGCTTCTAATGGCGCTCCAGGCGGTAGAGGATGGGATAAAGGCAGTTGCCCAATCCCTGAATGTAGAGTGGAAGTCATCTCTGAAAGGCAATTCAGAAAAAAAAAAAAAGTCTAAGAAGCCCGTAAAGGTGGGCCAGGGGCAGTTGCAGGTTCCTAAGTAGGATGGTCCAGCGAAACCTAAAGAAAAATATTTCCGATACGGCAAGAAAGGGTATTGGAAAGGTGACTGCCACACGGCTCCTAAGAAGGTTGAGATAGGTATATCTCAAATCCACATAGTGGAAACCCTTGTAGCATCCAGTTGTTCTACAGTCTCATGAATTGTGGATTCTGGTTCCACTAACCATGCTTGTAATAATTTGTAGGGGTTCAAGGAGATAAGAAAACTAGGTGATAGGGAGATCATCCTGAGCATGGGAACTGAGGCCGTGGCAGAGGCTGAAGCAGTTGTAGATATCGTCTTGCAGTTTTTTGATGGAAAAAGTTTATTACTTAGATACATACTTTATGTATCGTCCTTGAGACAAAACTTAATTTCTGTTTTTTTATTGAATAGCGAAGGTTTTTCAATTTTATTTGATGCTTCTGGTGTGTCAATTAAATTGAATGGTTCCTTTGTTTGTAAGGGAAAAACATAGAATGATCTCTATGTAATTAACTTCACTCATAATTAGGATAACATAACTGAATCCTGTAAGATTAATTCATCTAAAAAGAAAAAATCCTTCAGATAATCCAACACTTCTTTGGCTTCTAAGGCTTGGACACATAGCCTCATACAGGATTCATAGGTTGGTTAATATAGGACTTTTAAGTCTAGATATTTTAGAAAGCCTACCAACGTATGAGTCTTACCTGGAAGGCAAGATGACTAAAAGAATTTTTCGAGCCAAAGGTAACAGCTTTCAGGAGGTATTGGAGTTAGTACACACTGATGTATGTGGCTCCATAAGTGTCCGTGCTATAGGAGGCTATAAGTATTTCATCACCTTCATGGATGATTACTCGAGATTTGGATACATATACCTAATGCGGCGGAAGTCTGAATCCTTTGATAAGTTCAAGGAGTTCAGAGCTAAAGCAGAAAAGAAGATGGGTAAGAGTATCAAGTATCTTCGATCAGATTGAGGAAGTGAATACCTATTGGACGAATTTATAGGGTACCTGCGTGAGCATGGGATTGTATCCTAGTTGACTGCAGCAGGGACACCACAATAAAACGACGTATCTGAGAGGAGAAACCAAACTTTCTTAGACATGGTTCGGATAATGATGAGTTATGCAATATTGCCACCTAGTTTTTAGGGATATGTCCTAGAAACGATAGCATATGCCTTAAACTTTGCTCCATCAAAGTCAGTAATTCTACACCTTGGGAGCTGTGGTTGAAGCGAAAACCAGGCCTACATCACTTTAGGATTTGAAGTTGTCCAGCACATATGGGGAAGGACAAGCGAGACAAGATGGAGTCAAAGACTAAGGTATGTCTATTCGTTGGGTATCCAAAAGAGACAAATGATGGTTTATTTTATGATCCTGAGGATAAAAAGGTTGTCATATCGACAAACGTTGTATTCCTAGAGTAGGATTATTTAATAGACCATAAGTCCACCAGTAAAGTAGTTCTTAAAAAATTGATTGGTACTGATGGGAGTATGCAGACAGAAAAAATAGTTGGAGCTGATACCACTAAGATTAACGACACTGTAGAATCGACTCCTATGAAACCACCGTAGGCTCGTCGCAGTGGGAGGACTACAAGAGCTCTTGATAGATACATTGGAGAAGCCTTCTTGGTAGATCCAAAGTTTCAGAAGGATGATTCTCTGAACTACAATGGTATCCTTTGACCATGCAGCATGGCAGAAAGCTATGGAGGCAGAACTGACATCGATGTCCCAAAACTTGGTCTGAACACTTATAATATTTCCTCACAATATTAAACCTATTGGGTGTAAGTGGGTATTCAGAAGACAAAGAGGTCCGGATCATACCGTTGAGACTTACAAAGCTAGATTAATCGCTAAGGGTTATACCCAGCAAGAAGGGATCGACTATGATGAAACCTTTTTGCCAGTGGCTATGCTCAAGTCTATCCGGATCCTCTTATCCATTACAGCCCATTATGATTGGGAGATCTGGTAAATGGACATCAAGACCGCATTCCTCAACTGGGATTTGGAAAAAGACATCTATATGTCTTAACCTCCAGGTTTTGTCGCAAAAGGTCAGAAAAGTCTGGTGTGCAAGTTGCAAAGGTCTATTTATGGACTGAAGCAAGCATCCAGAAGTTGGAACATGCATTTTGATTAGGCTATCCAGTCTTATGGATTTGAACAAAATATGGATGAACCATGTGTTTATAAAAGGAGCAATAAAACTATAATAGTTTTTCTAGTGCTTTACGTAGACGATATCCTGCTCATTAGAAACGATGTTGGAACGTTGTCTACAGTGAAGGTATGGTTGTCCTCTCAATTTGACATGAAAGACCTGGGTGAAGTGAGTTATGTTCTGGGGATCAAGGTAACTCAAGATCGCCAGAACAAGATTCTCTTGCTGTCACAGTTAGCCTATATAGATACTATCTTGGTCAGATTCAGTATGCACAACTCCAAAAAGGGACTAGTTTCATTCAAACATGGAATAAAATTATCCAAGGATCAGGGTCCTAAGACTCTTGAGGAGAGGGCAGAGATGCAGAAGATACCTTATGCTTCGGTTGTAGGGAGTCTGATATATGTTATATAGTGCACGAGACCAGATATATGCTATGCAGTAAGTATGATGGGCATATATCAGTCAAATCCGGGTCCAGGGCACTAGACTGTTGTGAAAAGTATACTTAAGTATCTCTGTAGGACGTGAGATTATGAGTTAGTTTACTCTTCACAGGAACTGATACCGAGTGGATACATGGATTATGACTTTGCAGCAGATCCGGAATTCAGTAGATCAACGTCAGTGTTTGTGTTTTCATTAGGAGAAAGAGCTATCAATTGGAGGAGCGTGAAGCAAGAATGCATAACGGATTTGACGATAGAAGCTGAGTACATTGTGACGTACGAAGCAACCAAGGAGGCGGTGTGGCTCAAGAAGTTTCTCACGGATTTAGGATATGTACCAGGAGCTTAAGATCCTATTGTCCTTTACTGCGACAATAGTGGAGCAGTAGTACAATCCAAGGAGCCAAGATATCACCAATAGAGTAAGCATATTGAGTGGAAATACTATATTATCCGAAACTTGCAGAAGCGAGGGAAGGTTGCAGTGACTCAGGTGGCGTCTGCAGATAACAAGGTGGACCATTTCATAAAGGCATTATCGACCAAGGCTTTTGAGAAGCACGTAGATGCCATGAGAGTTAAGACTGTCATTTCTTGCTAGGTAAAGTAGGAGATTGTTGTAGCTCATGGTCCTGAGCGTGGACTTTCTATATTAACATTAATAAAGATGACTTTGGTTATTGCTTTAATTAGAATACTACGTTGGTGTATGTTAACTCATATATATAATCAAAGATCCTATGGAGCACAGTAGGCCACTGAGGCGCATGTTGGATCCATGCTTGGGAGACCCAGTGGACCGGTTTAGTGTAAACCTAGATCTAGTTCACGGCTTTGGTGATGCCGGTCGCTTCACCGAGAATAAGCTGTTGGCATGTAGAGTATGTGGTAAAGTCTCCACCACGGGAACGTAGGATTTCTATTCACCTGAGAGATAACCGGTCCTTAACCCTGAGATATCATGTACACTGAGCCAACTAGTTGAGTGGTGCTTTGATGTACCAACGTGTGCGGACCTTTCGTAGTCCAATACCATGGTACGTTAGGTTACCCGGCTGGCGCTTCAGTGGCATGCAATACTTACAGGTTAACTGACGTCCAGTATTGGATGGGTATGTTTTGATGAGTCAATATGTCCACACAATTAACCCAGGCCTGGTGGTTGTCAGTATGATTGATGACGTTCTGGATGCTAGGCATAGCACTGAATGGTGTGTGGTGTTATAATAACAAGTCATCAAATCCTAGTCAGATGATCGATCGGGATCTGACGGTGCTCCCTACCGTCCGAGTTGTATCATGACACCAGTAATAAGAGGGACTAATGATTATCAGAGTATAGTAGGGAACAAGGTTACGAGGGAGTAACATAAGTTTAGGATCACTAGAATTCAACTCGCGTTGCACTCTGGATGGCTATGTGGGTTAATCGGATTAGGGCTAATTAACGGAACTTTCGGTGTGTCTCCGGAACAGTTAATCAGGGATCCGATTGGAGCTAGAGATCCTAAACCCTGAAGGTTCCACCCTGACATTGTGTATAGAAATTATTCCCCGATCTGGTTGGACACATTGGATACGAAGTAGCGCGATGGAGCGCAAGCCCGGAGCCTAAGAACCTAATTCACATGTGTTACGGGCTATAGGGGTATTTTGGTAAATACTGAAATATAGCTCAGAATATATTGAATATAAATCTTAAAATAAGCGAAATAATTTCAGGAGCTCATAGGCGCTAACGAAACTCGATTCCGAGTAGCGCACCTCACTCAATCTCTCTTACTGTGTTCATTTTTTGTGAGGGCGTTTTCATCCAGGCTTCACGATAGACAAGGAGAAACTCTAAACCCCCCCCCCCCATCCCTATCTCTATGGGGTCGGACCTAGCTTGCATAGAGCACTTGGGGGACGACCCTATATGAGGATTAGAGAGAGAGAGGCCCGCCCTAAGAGCTTCCCCTCTCAGAAAACCTGACCCCCCTCTCCTATCTCCCTCTTTTAGGTTTCGGCCAAGAAAGAAAGAGGAAGAAGAAGGAAGAAGAAGGACGAAGGAAAAAGAAGGAAGAAAAGAGAAAGAGAAGGAGGAGATCTTGCGGCTCGTCGTTGTCTTCTCAACGAATTCATTCGTCGGCTCGTAGTCCTTGCATTCAGAGATAGGACTTCGAGGATTCCTTCCTTCGCAAAGGATAAGGTGCCATCCGACAGCTTCCCTTGCGATTCACGTGCGGTTCATCATCGTTCTATTTTTTTCGGATCATAGATCCATAAGGTATGGTGGTTTTAAACACCTAACTAGATGCATGCATACCTTCCGTAGATCATAGTATGTCTCTAGAGTGTCTGCACATATGCTAAGATCATAGATTTATATATAGATTGTTTTGTAGAATTAATTATAATGAAACATACACCGTGAGATCTTTGGATCTATCTTTTGCTTCCGCTACGACTCTGATAATACGATCAAAATCCAATATCTACTTCGGCGGAAGATCAGGAGGTAGTCTCATCGCAGTTGTGGCATAAGCGTTTGGGCCATATGAGCGAGAGAAGCATTTCCGAACTAAGCAAGCAGAATTTACTCTCAGGTGTGAAGACGTCAAACTTGACTTTTGTGAGTACTGTATGTTTCAGAAGTAACACTGGGTTAAGTTTGGTACAACAATTCATCGCACTAAGGGGACGTTAGATTAGATCCATGCAGATGTTTGGGGTCCTTTTAGAGTTGCTTCTATTGGAGGATCGAGGTTCTTCGTTTCTTTTAAGGATGACTATTCCAGAAAGGTCTGGGTCTACATGTTGAAAACCAAAGATAAGGTGTTAGAGACATTTTGAAGATGAAAGACTTTAATGGAGAAGCAAACTGGCAAGAAGTTGAAGCATCTTTGCAGCGACAATAGGGGAGAATTTACATCAAAGGAGTTCTAGTATTACTGTAAAGAAGGCATTGCCAGACACTTCATAGTCAAGGAGACACTACAATAAAATGGAACCATAGAGAGGATGAACCAGACTTTACTCAAGCGAGCACGCTGTATGCTCTCTGAGTCAGGTTTGGGTAAAGAGTTTTAGGTAGAAGCCGTGAACACGACATGGTATTTGGTGAACCGATCACCAGCTATGACGATTGCTTTGAAGACTCCAGAGGAGGTTTGGTCAGGCAAACTGGCAGATTACTCGATTTTGCGAGTGTTTGAATGTCTGGCTTATTATTACGTCAAATATAGTAAGTTGGATCTATGTACGAAGAAAGGCATATTCTTGGGGTATGCTTTTAGAGTTAAGAGGTACATGATTTGGTGCCCAGAATCGCGTAGCTTTATTACTAGCAGATATGTGACTTTCAATGAGACTCAGCTGCAGACTTCCAGCAGGCCGGGGTTAGAGATCGATCTTGAGGGCGAAAGTCATGATGATCTATTGCAGGTGGAGCTATAGTTTCTTACAGTTTTCTACAGAGGTAAAGCAGACTACTCCGATAGAGGTGACTACTCTAGAGGAGGCAGTTCAAGTTCCAATGCAGTAGTCTGTGGCAGCCGACAAGTAGAAGCGGACTATCAGAGCTCCAGTCAGATACAGGTAGGAGGAGTTAGTTGCTTATGCACTAACCCTTGATGATGGTGATGAGCCGACCACCTTTCATGAGACAGTCCAGGATAAGGATTGCGTTGAGTAAGGAGCGGTCATGGATGAAGAGATTGAGTCTCTTCATAAGAATCAAACTTGGGAGTTTGTTGCGAGACCCAGAGGACAGAAAGTGATCAGCTGCAAGTGGGTTTACAAGAAGAAAGGGGAGGCTCCAGGTGTTATTCGGTACAAGGCGCGATTAATAGCTAAGGGCTACTTACAAAAAGAAGGCGTCGACTACAACAAGGTGTTTTCATCTTTGATGAAGCACATCTCTATCCACTTTTTTATAGGCTATGATGGTATTGTTTGATCTCAAGCTAGAGTAGCTAGATGTGAAGACAGTGTTCTTGCATGGTGAGTTGGAGGAGCTTATCTACATACAGCAGCCTAAGGGGTCCATGATGGAAGGTAAGAAACACCATGTGTGCTGATTGAGGAAGTCCTTGTACGGCCTCAAGCAGTTACTGAAACAGTGGTACAAGAGATTTGACACGTTCATGGGGGATCATGGGTACGTTAGAAGCGAGTATAATCGCTGCGTCTACTTCAAGAAACTTCATGGTGGTTCCTTGATATTTCTTCTTTTATATATAGATGACATGTTCATTGCTATAAAAAGCATGTCAGATATCAACGTCCTGAAATCTCAGTTGAGTAATGAATTTGAGATAAAGGACTTGGGCGGTACAAAGAAAATTCTTTGGATAGAGATTCATAGGGATCAGAAGCGTGGTACAGTTCATTTGACGTAGAAGAGCTATCTTCAGAAGATGGTTTCTCGTTACGGGATAGGTAGTACTAAGCCAGTTAGCATCCCCCCTGCTGCACACTTCCGAATATCGGCAAGATAGTCTCCGAGCATCGATGAAGAGTATGTTTACATGGCTCGTGTGCCGTATATGAGCGCAGTCGGCAATTTAACATATGCTATGTTGTGTACTCATCCAGATATTGCATAGACAATCAGTATAGTCAGTCGTTACATGACTGATTCGGAGAAAGAGCATTGACAGGCCGTGAAGTGGATTTTACGGTACCATCAAAGTACCCTAGACTTGGGATTACGCTTTTAGCAGGATGTCGAGTCAATCAGAGATACAGTGGGATAGGTTGATGCAGACTATACTGGTGACCTGGATAGGCGTCGGTCTATGATAGGTTATTCGTTCTGGTGAGTTAAAAGGCATTCCTACAAGACACGATTGCACTGTCGACAATTGAGGTTGAATATATTGCGATTACAAAAGGCACCAAGGAGGCAATTTGGCTCCGAGGCATTGTGGGCTAGTTCGGTCTTTTGTAGGTTAACATAGAGATGTTTTTCGATAGCCAGTGGTATCTACTTCACAAACGACGATTATGTCCATCACTTATAGACAAAGCATATTGATATCCATTATCATTTTGTTCGGTAGCATATCAAGTAGAAGATGGTTTCTTTGAAGAAGATTTCCACGCATGATAATCATGCCGACATATTGATGAAGCCGATTCCAGTGACTAAGTTCAGACATTGTTTGAGCTTAGTCAAGATGATTTGAGGAGTTTTTGCACCTTTAGGGTGCAGGCACCTTTTGGGTGCTTTGCGTATGTTCGGAACATATTTTGGGATACCGAGGAGGCATCTTTGTGCACCATCAGGGTGTAGGTGGAGACGACGATCAGATTTGGATTCAGACTTCTCGCCAAGGTGGAGATTGTTGAGGTATAGCTCGACTGCAGAAGTCGTGCGCACGACTTGGACAGGTCATGTGCATGACCCGGTCCTTCGATAAAATCGACGTGTCCTTGAAAAAGGGAGTATCTGTCCCCAGACAGTTATGCGCAGGACATTGGGCCCCGAGATTGTTGACGCATCTTTTACGAAAGGCTCCAAGCAGTCGTGTGCACGACTTTGCTAGGTCGTGCGCACGACTGTGGCTAATAGGCACGGGTTTGACCTAGTCATACACATTTTGACTTTTCAGATTTGGCTATTTTGGGGGAATCTAAGGATTAAGCTTATATAATCTATTCCTCTACTATATAAAGGGGTCTAGGGTTTTGGGGATGAGAAATCTTTTATATGCATTAAAGAGGAAATTTTGAGGGAGGCTTGGAGAGGGTTCAGAGAAGAAGGAGGTGCTATCGACGAAGGGAGTTCATCTTATTGGAGTTGGACGTTGCTTGTAACTCCGTTTCGTTCTTCGTGATAGTGGATCATTCGATTTTCTTCGCCCGTGGTTTTTCTGGCAAGGGTTTTCACGTAAATCTCTCGACTCTCTCTCTATGATTGCTTCTCTCTTGCTCTACTATTTCTCTATTGTGTAGTGAATTGCTTGTTCCATATCGATTTGTCGAAATATCGTTCTTATGCAATTAATCTTTATTGACCCACGTGGTCAGAGCGATTCAGTATCGGATTGTTCATCCGATATCGTCGAGGGTGATCCGTAGCAAAACCTTTTTTCTATATAAGCAAGCTTGCATACCTCACAAGTATTACAATCTGGATAGAAGCAAACACAAAGTGCTGGGTAGAAACAAACAAGGCTCAAGGCACAACTAAACTACAACATACGGTATTTAACGAGGAAACCCTTCTCGAAAAAGAACCTCATGGGCAAGCTGGAAAATGTGAGAACAATCCACTAAAATAAAAGGTCTAGTTACAGACTTGGATACACAACTCATGGGTCCTACTAGGAGACGACACTCCACACCATGCTGACTTCTATTGTGCTACTTCTAGCTCACCACGAGCTCCCTGCCGGGCTGCCTTTGTCCATTCCCCAACACAAATGGTCTGGATGCTCACCGGTGACACTATACCTACTTCGTCGATTCACTTGATAAAGACACCTGATGCGCTAGCCATAGCAAAGGCTAGAATGCACCTCAGAGGAAATCGCACCCCATTGTAGGCCTATTCCTGTATAGGGATTTCTTCACTGAATCTAACCGATGGACCTTAAGGAATTACATTGGTTCACCCAAACATCTCAATGGAGGAATTACTCATGCTTGGATCGTTTCCCACGTCAACCTTTGCTTCTCACAAAGGCACCTGTCGGGGGAATATCTCAAAGATGTTGACTCCCCTCGGAGTGCAGACCCTCTGACGATCAAGTTAGCATAGCTCTCAAAAAGGGGAGGTTGAATGATCAGTAGGTAGTTTGGGTTTTTGGAATTCGAACCTCTACTTTGGAGCCTTGGATTGTACCTTTATAGCCTTTCTCCGATCGATGTAGGCTGACATGTGCCATCCTACCTGTCTTTTTATGCACCCTTATACTCGCACATGGGTCTTTAAATGCGCTATGTCATCTTGCTGGCCAGCTGGCTGTCCGAGGTCGAGGGGGGGATGCACTGGTCTTATCCACTGTTGGTGGCACCCCAGAAGGCGTTAGACCGAGAGTCAGTTTCGTTTGCAGCCAAATAGATTCATGCAGAGCGAACTTGGCCTGCAATCGTCCTCATAGTTCCTTCAAAATGAGGGCACCTGTTGATCCAATGTCGTCTTAAGTTATGGGACACCTATAGGCAAAAGGCGATCTCTTCCATGAACGAGTTAGCTATCTCACTGTGAGGTGGATATTCGAGTTGTTGGTGTTGAGTGATGCAGGTGCTGAATCTTCTGAAGTGTTCTTTGAGCTTCCAACAAAACGTGATACCTCGTGTATGAGTTGATCGTGGGCGATCTCGCGTGAGAGCTAATCACGGGCGACCTCGTGTACGAGCTGATCGTGGGCGACCTCAGTATCTGAGTTATAGGTGAACATGTGCTAAATCTTCTAAAGTGTTTTTTAAGCTTCCAATAAAAAATGAAACCTTGCGGGTGACCTAATCGTGGGGGGCCTCGGTATCCGAGTTGTAGGTGATCAGATGTTGAATCTTCTGAAGTGTTCTTTGAGTTTCCAAAAAAAAGTGATACCTCGCGTGCGACCTGATCGCGAGTGACCTCGCATGCGAGCTGATTGCGAGCGACCTCAGTATTTGAGCTGTAGGTGATGTTGTAGCTCGTGTGTCCTAAGCGTGAATTTTCTATATTAACATTAATATAGATGACTTTGGTTATTGCTTTAATTAGAATATTACTTTTGTGTATGTTTAATTTATATATAATAAAGGACCCTAGGGAACACAGTAGGCCAATTAGGTGCATAGACTAGTTCTGAGTAGACCTAGAACTAGTTCACAACTTTGGTGATGCCGGTCGCTTCACTAAGAATAAGCTATTGGCATGTAGAGGATGTGGTGAAGTCTCTACCACGGGAATATGGGATTCCCATTCACCTAACCAAGCATGATGATCATATTGAACAGGAACCAAGACAGTCCATAATTTAGTGATTCAAACACTAGTGCATAAACCGTCTTACTACTATAGATAATCTATCCTTAACCCTGAGGGACTATGTACACTGAACCAACTAGTTGAGTGGTGCATTGATGTGCGAACGTGTGTGGACATACCATAATCCAATACCACGGTACGTTGGGTTACCCGGCTGGCGCTAGAGTGGCAATCCCTATAGGTTATCCGACATCCAGTATTGGATGGGTGCGTTTTGATGAGTCAATCTGTTCACACAATTAACCCAGGCCTGGTGGTTATTAGTATAACTGACGATGTTCCGGATACTAGGAATAGCACCAGAAGGTGTGTGGTATTATAGATGACAAGTCATCAAATCCTAGTCAGATGATCGATCGGGGTCTGACGGTGCTCCCTATCGCCCGAGTCGAATCATGGCACCAAAAATAGGAGGGACTATGGATTATCAGAGCATAATAGAGAACAGGGTTACGAGGGAGTAACATAAGTTTAGGATCACTAGAGTTCAACTCGCGTCACATTCTGGGCGGCTACACGGGTTAATCGGATTAGGGCTGATTAGCGGAACTTTCGGTGTGTTACCGGAACAGTTAATCAGGGATCCAGTTGGAGCTAGAGATCCTGAACCCTGAAGGTTCTACCCTGTTATTGTGTATAGGAATTGTTCCCCGACTTGGTTGGACATGTTGGATGTGAAGTAGCGCGATGGAGTGCAAGCCCGAACCCTAAGAACCTAATACACATATGTTAAGGGCCATAAGGGTATTTTGGTAAATACTGAAATATAGCTCAGAACATATTGAATATGAAGCTTAAAATGAGCAGAATAATTTTAGGAGCTCATAGGTGCTGATGGAACTCGATTCCGAGTAGCACACCTTACTCTATCTTACAGTGTTCCCCTTTCCGTGAAGGCGTTTTTGTCCAAGCTTCACGAGAGGTAAGGGGAAAATCCTAAAAACTGCCCCCCTTATCCCTATCTCTAAGGGGCCGGCCCTAGCTTGCGTAGAGCACTAGGGGGCCAGCCCTATAAGAGGAATAGAAAAAGAGGGAGCCGGCCCTAAGGCTCTCCCCTCTCCAAAAACCCAACCCTTACTCTCTCCCTTTTTGAAGTTTCGACCAAGGAAGAAAAAGGGAGAATAAGGAAGAAGAAGGAGGAAGGAAATATAAGGAAAAAAAGAGAAAGAGAAGAAGGAAACCTCGTGGTTCGCCATCGTCTTCGCAATGTAATTCTTCGTCGGCTCATAGTCCTTGCACTCAGAGATAGGACTTCGAGGGTTCCTCCCTTCGCAAAGGAAAAGGTACTATCCGATAGCTTCTCTTACAATTCGCGTGCGTTTCATCATTATTCCATTCTCTTCGGATCATAGATCCATATGGTATTATGGTTTTAAACACCTAACTAGATGCATGCATGTCTTCCGTAGATCGTAGTATGCCTCTATGGTGTCCGCATATATGCTAAGATCATAGATTCGCATGTAGATTATTTGAAAGATAGATTGTAATGAAACATACACCATAAGATCCTCGGATCAATCTTTTGGTTCCGCTACGACTCTGATAATAGGATTTAATTCCAACAATTGGTATCAGAGCACGCTTCGGTGTATGTTTCATGCAAGAATTCAAGAAAACATCATATGGATATATGATTGCATATGTTTTCGTCGGGGTTTGACGTAGATCATGCATATGGATTGTGCTATGTATCGTCTCTTTGCAGGTTCCATGCTGAATAATAATCTATGATTCTATGCCCCTGAGGGTTGGAACCTGGATTTATTTTTGCATTGATTATTATTGGGTATATGGTTTTTAAGGATCTAGATGGGCGAGGGTGGAGATTGACCACCCTCGATTCCCTGGCCATGTTTCTAGGTTTGTTTCTTTTCTTTCTAGTGAAATTATACACAAACGAGCACTTGCTCGGAGTGTGTTAGTTTTTCGATCACAGAACGAAGGAGATAAGTAATCCAAGATGCAATATCCACTATTCGGGCAAGCGGTACCATAGAGTGCAAGGACTCGGTGAAAGCGCGCACGTTGGTGATGATCGGGATCGTCATCGGGAGATCGTGCAGAATGGAAGAACATGATATCTTGGCTGTGCTATTCAGGTTCAAAGGTCGGACCCTGGACTTAATTCAGTTTGAATGCTTTTTCTATAATGCTCTTTACTTAGTGTTTAGAGAACCCCGATGATAATTTATTTATCAGTCTTACTTGTGAGTTAGTCTCTAGATCAGGCTTAGGGTTAGTACTTAGCTTATGGATTCATCGGTGTCTCTCTATATTTCTAACACGTGTGAATCCGATAGCTATCTAAAAGGAAATATGATAACCGATTACTGTGCACCGAGATAGATGCAGTGTTAGATTTGTTTAGAGATGACTAATGGCCCCATAAGAAGTATGATAACCCTAGTGGGATACCCTTTCCCTATATGGTCCTAGCAACCAAGTTAGGTTAGGATTCTACTAAGTGATACCCGTTTCTAGTTGATATTTGATGGTAGTGTAAACTCATCACGATTTAGTTATGCCACCATTAGGTTGAGATCCGACGGAGGTTGTCGAATGTCCCTATTTGGCCAGTATCGAAACATATAATGAGATGAGGTCCACTATGACATCATGCATCAAATTGTAAACGAGGCGTCATGCTAGTGGGAGTCCTTTCCATGTTGACCTTAGGCTAGGCTCCAGATCTTAGAATTATGAGCAGACTAGTGAAGTATCGGGACCCTTGGAATCTATGTAATGTGATCCTTGCGAGAAAGACAAAAGCTGAGTATTCAAGGTAAGGACTATGATATTTTTCAAGGGTACTAATGCTTTGCGGGAAGGTTTTTGATCCTAGTGGGAATGCGATAGACCAATGTCTAGGTCTAGGAGGTCATATAACCTTTTATAGACATGCATAAAATCTCATAAAGAAGGGATATATAAGAGGTTCCCTCCAAAGGGGAGCCCCTGTCCTCCATAATCAACCGGCTAAGGGTCTGGGTGGGAGATACATAGTTCGACATTCCCACCAGGTGAGAGCTGTATTTCCTTCCATGCTAGTTTGCCTAGTGGTTTCCTTCGGAACATGGAGGCGCCTATGAACTCCCTGTCGATAGCACATAGATTTATGGGAAGCATCCGTAGGCTTGTGTGAAGCCGTCGTTGCTGCGCATGGCGGGTCACATAAAACTGACCAAAAAGAGACTGTGAGGTTTTTCAGTTTGCCGTGAGTAATTCTGATGAAGATTGGGTCGTAAACACTTTGTTGGCCGTAGAAGCGGTTGCATTCTCTTATCAAGATGTTGTCTCCAATTCAAGGCCGATAGTCTCAGTGCTCGAGCTTAGGGAATCTCGATTCCTAGATGTCTCCACTAGAGGTGGTGAAGACATAGCGGCTGGAGTAAACATTATATATTTTTAAATTTAATAAAATAGATTATAGTAGACCCTAGTTTTAGCTTTGAATCATTGTTTACAGAAAATATGACCAAACTCGACCCTCTTGACTCCATCCTTAATGATAACAAACTTACGGGACCAAACTACGAGGACTAGATACGTAACCTAATGCTCGTCCTAAGGGTTGGTAAACACTCGATTACCCTAAGTACCCCTCAATCGGCCATATCGGGACAAAGTGCTACTGAAGCCCAGTTCAAGAAAAGGAAGGACTGGTAGACATTGATGAGATATGCAAGTACTATATTATGGCATCCTTGCAGATCGTCCTTCAGAAGCATGTCGAAGACATGGCCTTGGCTTTAGACATGATGCTCTATTTAAAGGAAATCTTCGAGGGTCATAGTCAGATAATTCGTTACCTGACCATCAAGAAATTGGTGTCCATGAAGATGGTAGAGGGGACTTTAGTTCGGGATCATATATTGAAATTGTTTGGCTATGTGAATGAACTTGGTTCCTTCGATGTCATATTGGATACAGAGAACTAGACCGATATTTTCCATACGTCTCTATCAGGAATGTTTAAGGGCTTAGTTACCAACTTTAACCTTAACCGGTTAGAGATGACTAACGTAGAGCTCCTAGCGGTGCTCCAAGCGGCAGAGAATGGGATGAAGGTAGGTGCCCAATCCCTGAACATAAAGCAAAAGTCTTCTTTGAAATCCAAAGGCAAGTTTCAGAAAAAAAAAGTCTAAGAAGCCCGTGAAGGTGGGCCAGATGCAATTAGGTTTCTAAGCAGAAAGGTCCGGCAAAACTTAAAGTAAAATGCTTTCGATGTGGCAAGAAGGGGCACAGGAAGGGTGACTATCGTACGGCTCTTAAGAAGGCTGAGACAGGTATATCTCAAATCCACATAGTGGAATCCCTTATAACATCCAGTTATTCTCTAGTCTCATGGATTATGGATTCTGGTTTCACTAACCATGCTTGCAATAATTTATAGGGGTTCAAAGAGACAAAAAAACTAGGTGATGAGGAGATCATCATGAGCATGGAAATCGAGGCCATGGCAATTAGAGATGTCAGCTTGCAGTTTTTTTATGGAAGAAGTTTATTACTTAGAGACATAATTTATGTACCGTCATTGCGACGAAACTTAATTTCTGTTTCCTTATTGAATAATAAAGGTTTTTCCGTTTTATTTGATGCTTCTAGTGTGTCAATTAAATTGAATGGTTCCTTTGTTTGTAAGGGAAAGACACATAATAGTCTCTATGTAATTAACTCTACTCATAAGCAGGATAACATGACTGAAGTTTGTATAATTAATTCATCTAAAAGAAAAGATCCCTCAGATAATCCAACACTTCTTTGGCATCTAAGGCTTAGACACGTAGCCTCAGACAGGATTCATAGGTATTGGAGTTAGTACACACTGATGTATATAGGCCCATAAGTGTCCGTGCTATAGGAGGCTTCGAGTATTTTATCACCTTCACGGATGATCACTTGAGGTTTGGGTATATATACCTAATACGGCGGAAGTCTGAATCTTTTGATAAAGTTTAAGGAGTTCAGAACTGAAACAGAAAAATAGATAGGTAAGAGTATCAAGTCTCTTCGATCGGATCAAAGAGGTGAATACCGATCAGATAAATTTATTAGGTACCTACGTAAGCATGGTATCGTATCTCAGTTGATTGCACTAGGGACACCACAACAAAATGGCATGTCTGAAAGGAGAAACTGAACTTTGTTAGACATGGTTCAGACTATGATGAGTTATGCAATATTACCACCTAGTTTTTAGGGATATACCCTAGAGGCATATACTTTGAACGTTGTTCCATCAAAGTCAGTACCCCTGACTCCTTGGGATCTATGGTTGAAGCGAAAGCTAAGCCTGTAGCACTTTAGGATTTGGGGTTGTCCAACACATGTGCGGAAGGACAAGCGAAACAAGAAGAAGTCAAAGACTAAGGTATGTCTATTCGTTGGATATCCAAAAGGGATAAAGGGTGGTTTATTTTATAATCCTAAGGGTAGAAAGGTTATCGTCTCGACAAACATCGTATTCCTGAAGTAGGATTATTTAATAGACCATAAGCCCACCAATAAAGTAGTTCTTGAAGAATTGCTTGGTACTGATGGGAGTATGCAGACAGAAAACATAGTGGGAGTCGATACCACTGAGATTAATGATACTGTAGAATCAACTCCTATGGAACCACCGCAGGCTCGTCGTAGTGGGAGGACCACAAGAGCTCCTAATAAATATATTGGAGAAACCTTCTTAGTGGATCCAGAGTTTCAAGAGGATGATCCTCTGAACTACGACGAAGCGATGGTATCCTTTGACTATGCAGCATGGCAAAAAGCCATGCAGGCAAAACTGACATCGATATCCCAAAACTCGACCTGGACATTTGTAACACTGTCTCACAATATTAAAATTATTGGGTGTATAAATGAAAAAAAGGTCCGGATGGTACTATTGAGACTTACAAAGCTAAACTAGTATCTAAGGGTTATACACAGCGAGAAGGGATCAACTATGATGAAACTTTTTTGCCAGTGGCTATGCTTAAGTCTCTCCGAATTTTCTTATCCATTGCAGCCCATTATAATTGGGAGATCTGGCAAATGGATGTCAAGACCGTATTCCTCAACAGGGATTTGGAAGAAGACATCTATATATCTCAGCCTCTAGGCTTTGTCACAAAAGATTAGGAAAGTCTGGTATGCAAGTTGTAAAGATCTATTTATGGACTGAAGCAAGCATCCAGAAGTTAGAATATATATTTTGATTAGGCTATTTTGTCTTATGGATTTGAACAGAATGTGGATGAACCATATGTTTATAAAAGGAGCGATAAGACTATAGTAGCTTTTCTCGTTTTTTACGTAGATGATATCTTGTTCATTAGAAACAATAGTGGAACATTGTCTACAATGAAGGTGTGGTTGTCCTCTCAATTTAATATGAAAGACCTAGGTGAAGCGAGTTATGTTTTGGGGATCAAGGTAACTCGAGATCACCAGAACAAAATTCTTTTACTGTCACAGTCAGCCTATATAGATACTATCTTGGTCAGATTCAGTATACACAACTCCAAGAAGGGACTAGTTCCATTCAAACATCGAATGAAATTATCCAAGGATCAGGGTCCTAAGACTCCTGAGGAGAGAGTAAAGATACAGAATATACCTTATGTTTCGGCTGTAGGGAGTCTGATGTATGCTATGTAATGCACGAGACTAGATATATGCTATGCAGTAGGCATAATGGGATATTTTAGTCAAATCCGGGTTCAGGGCACTGGACTGCTATGAAAAGTTTACTCAAGTATCTCCATAGGATGAGAGATTATGAGTTAGTTTACTCTTCACAGGAACTGACGCCAATTGGATATACGAATTCTGACTTTGCAGCAGATTCGGAATCCAGGAGATCAACGTTAGAGTTTGTGTTTTCATTAGAAGGAGTAGCTATCAATTGGAGGAGGGTGAAGCAGGGATGCATCACGGATTCGACGACAGAGACTGAGTACGTTGCGGCGTACGAGGCAGCCAAGGAGGCAGTGTGGCTCTAGAAGTTTCTCACGGACTTAGGATATATACCAGAAGCTCAATATCCTATTATCCTTTATTACGATAATAGTGGAGCAGTAGCACAATCCAAAGAGCCAAGATATCACCAGAAGAGTAAGCATATTGAGCAAAAATACTATATTATCCGGGACTTGCAGAAGCGATGGGAAATTGTAGTGACTCGGGTGTTGTCTGTAGATAACATGGCAGACCCTTTTACAAAGGCATTACCGACCAAGGCTTTAGAGAAGCACGTGGATGCTATAGGAGTTACGACAGTTATTCCTCGCTAGGCCAAGTAGGAGATTGTTGTAGCTCGTGTGTCCTAAGCGTGGATTTTCTGTATTAATATTAATATAGATGACTTTGGTTATTGCTTTAATTAGAATACTACTTTGGTGTATCTTAATTCATATATAATAAAGGACCCTAGGGAATACAATAGGCCACTGAGGCATATGATGGATCCATGCTTAGGAGACCCAGTGGACCAGTTATGAGTAGACCTAGAATTAGTTCATAGCTTTGGTAATGTCGGTCGCTTTACTGAGAATAAGTTGTTAACAGGTAGAGAATATGGTGAAGTCTCTGGCCACCACGGGAACATGGGATTCCCATTCACCTAACCAAGCATGATGATCGTGTTCAGGGGCGGACCTACATTGGGCCTAGGGGGGGCTCAAGCCCCCCCTCACTTTGGAAAAAGTAAAGGTAAGTTACTCTTACCCCCTTGAAATTTAGCTTAAAAACATGTAACCCCTATAATTAATTTTGTTCCAAATCACTCCCTAAAGCCTGAAATGTTAGCACAATACCCCCTTTTGTCAACTACTTGATTTCCTCACTTGGTAATTTTTATTTGATCGAAACTGAATTGAATGGGGGGGGGGGGAGGGGGGTGTTTTCAAAATGTTTTTTTGTTACTATAGGGGGGTTAAAATGTTTTTGAGCTAAACTTCAGCAGGGGAGGAGAGCCAAGTGTAATTTATAAAAAAAAAACAATTCTAGCCGGTTTGTCAACTTTTGGTTGCCAACTTCACATAGAGGTGGCCCCCACCAGTCGCCACTGCCCCACCGGCCACCAACCCCCGCCAATCAATGTCCACCACCATACCGTCGACCACCACCCCACCGCCACATGGGCCATCCGTCGCCACCGCCCACCACCCGTATGTGCGACCCATGGCGGCCTCGCCGGCCACCGGCCACCACCCATTGCTGGCCACTAATGCCTACTAATGTCCGACCGACATCCACCACCGTCTGCCACTACCCGCACACGTGGCATTCCCGCAAAGTTCATCACATAGCCCTTAGTGAATGATAATCGAGTGGGAATCGGGGCCTATTTATAGGTTTTTGGGGGTACATATGAAATACCCCCTCCACCCAAAAAAAAAAAGAGGATCTAGTCTATTATTTACAACCCATGCATCCTGATCGATTCGGTTAGTTACAGCTCCAAATTTTCGAAGGACTCTGAGGATCAAAATTCTCCTCCACTCGAGGTAAAATCCTAATATGTCTTTTGTTGCGCGATTGAAGGAATGGTAGGGAAGTTGTCACACTGTTTGCTGAAGCCTTCGATTGTGAGGTAATGATTATAGTTACTTTTTAATAATTATGCCCCCCCTGAGAAAAAATCCTGGGTCCGCCACTGATCGTGTTGAACATGAACAAAGAAGGTACACAGTTCAGTGATTTAGACACTGGTGCATAAACCGTGTTACTACTATAGATAATTTGTTCTTAACCCTGAGGGACCATGTACACTGATCCAACTAGTTGAGTGGTACTTTGATGTGCCAATATGTGCGGACATAATATAATCTAATACCACGGTATGTTGGGTTACCTGGTTGGCACTAGAGTGGCATGCAATCCCTACAGGTTATCCGACGTCCAGTGTTGGATAGGTGCATTTTGATGAGTCAATCTGTCCACACAATTAACCCAGGCCTGGTAGTTGTTAGTATGACTGATGATATTCCGGATGCTAGGCATAGCACCGGAAGGTGTATGGTGTTATAGATGACAAGTTATCAAATCTTAGTCAGATGATCGATTGGCGTCTGACGGTGCTCCCCACCGCCCGAGTCGAATCATGGAACCAGAAATAAGAGGGACTAAGGATTATCAGAGTATTATAGAGAACAATGATACAAAGGAGTAAAATAAGGTTAGGATCACTAGAGTTCAACTCGCGTCGCACTCTGGGTGCCTACGCGAGTTAATCGGATTAGGGCTGATTAGCAAAACTTTCGGTGTATCACCGGAATAGTTAATCAGAGATCCGGTTGGACCTAGAGATCCTGAACCCTGAAGGTTCCACCCTATCGTTGTGTATAAAAATTGTTCCCCGAGTTTGTTGGACACGTTGGATATGAAGTAGCACGATGAAGTGCAAGCCCAAACCCTAATAGCCTAATTCACATGTGTTAAGGGCCATAGAGGTATTTTAGTAAATACTGAAATATAACTCAGAATATATTGAATATGAATTTTAAAATGAGCGGAATAATTTCAGGAGCTCATGGGCGCTGATAGAACTCGATTTCGAGTAGCGCACCTTACTCTATCTCTCTTATAATGTTCCCCTTTTTGTGAGGGCGTTTTCATCCAGGCTTCACGAGAGATAAGGGAAAACCCTAAAAACTACCCCCCCTCATCCCTATCTCTAAGGGGCCGGCCCTAGCTTGCGTAGATCTCTAGGGGGCCAGCCCTATAAGAGGAATAGAGAGAGAGGGGGCTGGCCCTAAGGCTCTCCCCTCTCCAAAAACCCGACCCCTTTCTCCTCTCTCCTTTTTTGAGGTTTCGGCCAAGAAAGAAAGAGGGAGAAGAAGGACGAAAGAAAGAAAAGAAAGAAGAGAGAAAGAGAAGGAGGAAACCTCGCAGCTCGCCATCATCTTCACAATGTAATCCTCCGTTGGCTTGTAGTCCTTGCACTCAGATATAGGACTTCGAGGATTCCTCCCTTTACAAAGGACAAGGTGCTATCCGACAGCTTCCCTTGCAATTCATGTATGGTTCATCATCATTCAATTCTCTTCGAATCATAGATCCATAAGGTATGATGGTTCTAACTACCTAACTAGATGCATGCAGGTCTTCCGTAGATCGTAGTATGCCTCTAGGAAGTCCGCACATATGCTATGATCATAGATTCGAATGTAGATTGTTTGAAAGATAGATTGTAATGAAACATACACCATGAGATCCTCAGATCTATCTTTTGCTTCCGTTGTGACTCTAATAATAGGATTCAATTCCAACAGGTGATCAGGTGCTGAATCTTCTGAAGTGATATTTGAGCTTCCAATAAAAAGCTATACCTCACGGGCAATCTCGTATACTTTGATGGCAAACTGGTGCTAATTTTTGGGCACCATCATTACCCGTCCTAGATAAACGAGTGCATTATGCTTTGTCAAGGTTTTTCTAGGAGCTAGACGAGGCTGCTATCGCTGGATGAGGTTGCCCCCGGCTCTATTGGCTAGTCAATTCATCTCTGATGCGTCACTTCAAAGAGGCGTCAGGGTATTGGATCATGATTCGAGGTACTCGGTTTCATTGCTCAGCATTAATGGCACCATTATGATGTCTGCACGGCACCGTAACACGTGGCACAATCCGAATGGTTATAGCCAAATCATTGCTCTGACGACAGAATCACCAGCAATGTTGCTTCAGATCTCACGCACGCGGTGGGACATATGGCAAGCCACTATTGGGAGAGCGAATTTGTTGTGTCGGGCGCACCTACACCGCCTTGCACATCGAGTCCATAATTAAAGTTTGGTCTATTCATCTGCCTTCAATGTGCCTATAAATAGGGGGTAGGTGAACTTCTTAACTGATCACCTTTATTACAAAGAGCTCTCCATTCAAGATCGCTTATTTCTCTTATCTTTTCGATTCTCATGATGACCTTAACGGCTCCAGTTGACACTGCGGATGGACCAGTCGAGCTCATCGTCACTGTCCTGGCATTGACTGCGTCGATCCTCAATAAACAGATACAGGAGATCGGTCTCTTTGTCGAGGAAGAAACTTTTACATCTGTACGAGAGCCGGCGGTGGTATGGTTCAAGGATGCTGCTTCGAAGCCCGTCCTTGAAAGTCTGTGCCAGGTCCTCAAACTTCCCTTTCACCTCGTGTTCGCTCCCATGCCGATCTCTAGAAGGCCACCCACATGAACTATAGTTTCCATGGGGCTATTGTGGTTTGGACTCAGGCTCCTGCTCAGTCATCTGGCCGGCGAACTATTGGAGATGACGGAGCTGTGCCCTGCGTAGCTCACATAAAATTCATGGGGCATCCTCTACGGGCTCTCTCAGCTCGAAGACACCCTCCTCGTGAAGATCCCTCTTTCCTACCTCCTAAAGAAGTGGAAGCTGAAGATCGGGTCCACCTTCCGCTATATGGGGTACAGTGTCTTCTATCTGGCCGATCGACCAGGCGAGGTGATCCCCTTCTCGTTTATTGTGAACAAGGATAAGTATTGGAAGAATTTCCCCTTTGTGGTCGCCAGCGAATGGAGAGGATAGCTGAAGGACATTCCTTTCCACCCGGTCAAGCCATCGAAGTCCGTTTTTAGGGACATCAACCATTACCAGGCCAGTTGGTCCAAGTGCATTGCGGCGTTGCGAGAGCAGTCACTTGATGCGGCGATCTTGGATTTCCTGGGAGGGTAGACTCCCGACAAGATCGTGGCACCCGTCTTTGTATTCAAGATAAGGGACAAAGGGTTATGTTTCATCACTCTATAGAAGAAGGCCATCTGGAAGAAAACAAGCGTTGCTCCTTCTAAGCCAGGAGCGAGCAAGAAGGGTCAATCTGACGGGGTCCTTAAGGGAAGCATACGGAGTAGAGGAGGCAGGAAGGGAGCTCTCGCTATCAACATTATCGACCCTGATACTCTACGGATGCTTGAGGAAGAAGATAACGTACCCCTGCCACCCGTCTCATAAGGTCGCCCCTCCGCGGGTCAGTTATAGGTTCCTCTTCCTCCTCTTCATCTGACAGCTTCTACCCTCATCTCTATAGTGGGCACCAGCCATGGTGGGGAGCTCCTCGTCAGGCACACATTCATCTTCGTTGAGTCTGACAACCCCCACATCGACCTCCTACTCTCCTCACCGGAGGTGAAATCCGGGATTGCATGAACTTTAATTCGTCAATTCTCTAGGGACCCCTCAGTGCCAGTCCGGGTCGCAGTGATGACCCCAGAGATGGAGGCCCTAAGGAAAAGAAGGAGGCCTCGCCCTAAGGAGGTCGCTATACCAAGGCAGCCTACTGAGGAAGAGTGGGGGGAGATGGTCCGTATTGCTCAAGAGGCGATTGTGAGGAAAGCCGCCGAGGCGAAGTGAAGCGCATGCCGGGAGGTAGGACTAGGGTCAGACGTCGACTACTCGAGCTGGAACATCAAGGAGCCCGCCCAACCGGGGCCCCCTTGTTGAGATACCGCTATTGAGCTCGGTCCACATAAACAACCTTCCCAGGCACCAACTTCGGCGTCATTCCATTGGGGGGCGAGGCTCCATAACTTAAGATTCCATTATTTATCCCAAGAAGTGGACATCTCGGCCGGGGAGACACAGGTCGCTTCCTCTGCACGAGACGCCACCTCACCGCCCATGCCAATGGAGTTGCTTGCTGACCTTGGTTTGGGAGGCGATCTCATAGAGGTCATCTTGGAGCCAAGAAGGTTGCCACACGAGCTAGCTCCAGAAGGTACCAATCCTTTGGGGGGCCTGGGGGACTTGGTCTACAAGTCCCCTACCCTAGAGCCTATCGGGTCTGACTCTTCAGGCTCGAGCTAGGAGGAGGGGTCATCTGGCTCTAAGATGGAGTCTGATGGCGAAGAGTCGGACAACCAAAGCTGGGAGGCTGACGACAATCACACCCCAGAGATCCCTCTTGTTGAGTGAGATATGGTCTAGGGCTTGTAAAAACCATGGTTGATTAATAAATGAGTTGATATTTATATTAGAATTGCTTAATTGGTACATATTATACGTGTTCTATATACTGAACTGTAAAGAGCAATGGATGTATAGTGGTTCATCTGAGTGGGAGACTCAATTGACTAGTACTATTAGCCTAAATTGTTCGCAGTTCTGATTAGGATTGGTCGCCCTATAAGGTTAAGTTGTTGGAATGACAGAGCATGGGTTTCTCTATCATGGTCATTGCCAGGCATAGTGTCTGTGGCTGAACAGAACCAATACGGTACATAGATCGATGAGCAGACACTGGTGCATATAGCCGTGTTTTTACTTAGGGTAATCGGTCCTAAACCTTGAGGAACCATAACCGGTGAACTAACCAGTTTGGGTAATCTTGGTTCACCAACGTGTAAGGGATCTAACCACGACCCAATACCACGGTGCATTGGTTACCGGGTTGGCATTGCATCGGTATGCCACTCCTGCAGGCCATTCACATCCCTATTGGGAGGTGCGTTCCTTGGTCTAACATACACCGCACTAAAACCAGGCCTGGTGGTTAACAGTTGAGCTATTAGACCGGATCCGATGGTTTGGCCAAAATAATTGGAGGTGCGATATGTTAATCAACCTAGGAGGAACCTAGTCATATGGTCACTCGAGTTTGACGGTGCTCTCCACTGCTCAAGTTGACGTATGGCACTGTGTGAAGGGACATCGAATTACCAATACTAAATGGAGAGCAGGGGTATGCGAGAGAGCTTAGTAAGTATGGGAGAATTGGAGTGTAGCCTGCGTCGCACTCTGGGTGGCCACACAGGTTAACCAGGACCCAGAGGATTGACAGGAACACTTGGGTAGTGTATCGATCGGGTCCAGTTGGAAGCCATGAATCCTAGTCCCTAAAGGTTCCACCCTATCCACGATCGTTACAGATCATTACTTTCTCCTTGTCTCACATCACAATATGAGTTAAAGAAATAATACCTTAATCGTCCTATGTTCCGTGAGTGCATTGCACTAGAGCATGGTGGTTGCACAGGACTAAGTGTGTTCACTAGGGGGTAACCCCAGAGTACTGTAGGAACACACGATGTTGCCATAATGCCATGATGAGTTTATTCCGTGTGTGCGTGTCGCACTAGAACACGGTATGTGTATTTAGTGATTTGTACTATAGGGGCACCCCAGTAAATAGTAAAAATACTATTTATCACTTTCCGGTATGTTAAATAAGTAAGGATGAGGTGCCCTAAGTGTTAGAGTACCTTATCATGCACGGAGATGGACCATGTATGCTCTCGTAGAAGGTGACCACTAGATGCATGGGGGGCATTTTGGTTATTTCAAAATATCCCGCATGCCCTAGTGGCCGCCCCTCTCATTAGGGAAAATATACATGACCATCAAATCTATAATTAAGGGTATTAATTAAGATTTAAAAAGATTTGAATATATTCCCTTTAATTGCAAAACCTAATATGGTAACAATACATTAGTTGACATTTAATATTAAGGTTTAATAAGAGTGAGAGAGAGAGGGGGGAATGGTTCAAACGGACAAGGAGAGAGAGGGGGCATGGTTTTCAAAGCATTATAGGCAAGGAAAACCATTACTCTCTCAGATTTATCTGAGAAAGGCCGATCCCCCTCTCCCTGTGTGGCGGTGTGTTCGGTTTTGCCTCCCTCTCTTTCTTGGGTTCTCATCTCTTTTCATTCTTGGGTTTTGACCTAAGGTGTAAAATGAAAATTCTCTCCATCTCATCATCTCCTCAAAGAGTGTGTGTGAGATAGAAGAAGAGAAAACTTGCACTCCGAAATACTCAGAGATTGGAGTATAAGGATCCGAGTCGATTTGCGAGATTGGGTGTACCCAAAGAAGAACAAGGCTTCTCCCTTGCATGTGGATACTTCTGTCATCATCAACTTGGAAAATTAACATCGCAGTACTAAATCCCGCACTGAGACATAGTATTCTAAACCCTAGATCTATCGAATTTCTTGTATAATATTTATGGTGTGTTTCAGTAGATGACCATAGGGTTTTGTTTCCATTTTATCACAATCTTTGCGCATATAATTGCTTCATATGAAAATTTTAAAAATGTACCGCACACCGTATCGATCCTATGATCGAGTCCGACTTCCGCTGTGCCTCCTACATCATTTCCAACAAATGGTATCAGAGCCAGGTTCGGTGTGCGATTTACCAAAATTTTTCTATGAATTGAATCAAATGCGCATTTGATGAACGATGCGTTCACCAGGGTTTTGCATGCGTTAGATCATATATACATATGTGTTGCATACTATGTTTTTCCTATAGGGCGCCGCTACAAAATAATAATTGTGATTGTATGGTTTTGGGGGTCGAACCCCGGAATATGATTGCACGGTTATTTTTTGTTCTTTCTGTGATGGATGTTTGTAAGGCCTAATGGGACAAGTTGGTGGAAGTTGTTCCACGGCTTGGTTTTTCCTGGCCAATTTTTTTTGTTCTTGTAATTTTGTTATTCTTCAACCTAGGAAAATATATATGAAAGAGCGATTGCTCGGAGCATACTAGATTTTTCAATTACAGGCCGAAAACTTGAAGGACAAGATCAGATGGAAAATCCATTACCGGAAGACCGGATGCGGTGGGCCAAAAGAAGAGATATCTAGAAGATGTCATGAACGGGATCATCAGAGCATTACTACTTAGGTTCAGGGGTCAGACCCTGAACTTGATATCAATGGATGTTTGTTTTTGTGGTTGGATGTTTTCTAAGACCCCGATGAAAGAATATATTCTAATGCTGTAGGTATTAGATTATGGGATGCCATTTTCCTACTATTTGTGGGATGCTTATTCCCCACTTGGACTCTGCGACCATTAGGTTAGATCTCCATTTAATAACACCTATAGTCTAATTGGTGTTTGATGGTAGTTGGATCCCATAACACTCGGTTATGCCATCATTAGGTCGAGGTCTGATGAAGGTTATCGGATGTCCCTGATTGGTTTGACATCGAAACCAATAGTGATATGATGATCATCTACGATATTAGACATCAACTTGCATACGAGGAGTCATATTAATGGGAGACCTTTCCTTGTATGCTTAGACCATAGGCTAGGCTCTAGAGCACAAAGGGTAATGACCATTTTATTTAGTATCGAAGGCTTGGAGAGTACGTAATGTGATTCTCAGGAGAAATATGACAATTGAGTATCCACAGGATTGGGACTATGGTCCTCTCCAAGTCTATCTATTCTTTATAAGAGGTCTAAACTCTAGTGGTAGTGCGGTATGACCAGGGTCTAGGTCTAGGTTGTCGCAACCTAGGATATAAAATACTTGTATTAAAATAACCCTTACCATAATTAAGGGATATGTAAGAGGACTCAGTGTGAGTGCCTTTGGCGTCCACGGCCAACTGCTGAATTTTCGGGTAATAGGGTATGGCTCAACATCCCCCTCGGGTGAGAGTTATGTTCTGTTATACCGGAGGCTTAGCAGTCTTCTTCGGGATATGATGGTTATAATACAAGGAGAGAAGAGCTTTTCTCTCCCTCGCATGAACTCCCGTGTTGTGATTGCCTAGGCTCGTGGGTAAGCATCCCGTTGCGTCGCATGGAGATCACGAGGGGCTGGCCAAAAGGAAACCATGGTCCATTATAGCCCGTCTATGGCAGATTTGGATTAGGTCCGAGAGACCTGGTGTGAGCGGATCGAGGACGCTGTATATTGCCCCCTCAGGTGAGTGTATCTGAATTCGAGATTTCACATACATGGTAAAATTGATCCATATATATGTCTCCGCTTTAAGGGTAGCATTGATATTTGGATATAATTTGACTCATTTTAAAAATACCATAAAATGAGTTTATGAAGCATTCTAATATAATCTCATTTATTTTCAGATGACCAAACTAGAACCCTTATCTACCATCCTAAATGATAACAAGCTTACAGGTCCTAACTATGAGGACTGGAAACACAACCTCATGCTAGTTTTGAGGATCGGTAAACATACCATGGCCCTGACCACTCCGGAACCAAACCTATCGGGTCCAAATGCCACTGAGGTAGAGACCAAGGCCTTCTCCGACTGGCAAGATTCTAATGAGATATGCAAGTGCTATATCATAGCTTCCTTGCAGACAACTCTACAGAAGCAAGTCGAAGAAATGCCTTATGCTTTTGACATGATGCTATATCTCAAAGAAATATTTGAGGGGAATAGTCGTGTAACACGCTACCTCACAATGAAAAAGCTCGTTATTACTAAGATGTCCGAAGGGATGCCTGTTCGGGAACACATGCTAAAAATGCTTGGGTTCCAAAACGAACTAGCTACCATGAACATTGTGCGGGATAACGAGGTTATAACTGATATCTTTCTTGCATCTCTGTCTGGAGCCTTTAAAGGCTTTGTCACTAACTTTAACCTTAACAAGTTAGAGATGACAAATGCAGAGCTTCTTGGAGCTCTCCAGGCAGTAGAAAACTGGTTCAAGGTGAAGAGTGAGGCATTAAGAGTTAAGCGCAGGGCTGCTCTGAAGGCTAAGAAGCCTATGAGCAAGAAACCCAAAAATAAGAAGCTGAAGGCATGGCCTCTGCAGAGCCATGTGGGGACCTCTAGGTCAAAAGGGATAAAGTCACCAAGCACGAAGTACTTCATATGTGGCGAGAAGGGCCACTGGAAAAGGACTGTACAAAGCCTTAGGGTGCTGGAACAGGTAATTCTCAGCTACTTGTAGTTGACTCACTTCTTTCAAGTAGTAGTTCTTTTGCATCTTGGATTGTGGATTCTGGTTCCACTGACCATGCCTGTAACTCTTTACAGGGGTTCAAGGTAAGCAGAAGGCTACTTGATGAGGTGGTAGTCCTGAGCATGGGTACTGATATTGTTGCTGTGGCTGAAGCAGTTGGAGATATTTCTTTATGTTTTTCTAATGAAAAGAATTTGATATTAAGAGACGTATTATATGTACCGTCATTGAGATGTAATTTAATTTCTATTCTTCTATGGTAAATGATGGTTATTCAATTTTTTTTGATACATCTGGTGTGTCTATTAGAATGAATGGAACCTTTATTATTAGAGGAATAGTTCAGAACAGTCTCTATATTATAAGTCCTAAATTAAAAAAAGAAAACATAATCACTTTGAATATTAACTCATCTAAACGTAAGAAACCTTTAGAAAATCTAACTCTATTGTGGCATCTAAGACTTGAGCATATTGCCTTAGATAGAATTCATAGGTTGGTCAAGACCGGGCTTTTAGAAACAGATCCCTTGGAGATCCTTCCAACCTGTGAGTCTTGTCTGGAGGGCAAAATGACCAAGAGGACTTTTAAAACTAAAGGTAATAGGGCCACAGAGATATTAGAGTTAGTTCATTATGATATATGTGAACCCATGAGCGTCTAGGTGATAGAAGGCCATGAGTACTTCATTACGTTTACTGATAATTACTCAAGATATGACAATATCTACCTAATGCATCAGAAGTCTGAGTCCTTTGACAAGTTCAAAGAATTCGGAGCCGAAGTTGAAAAGTAGACTGGTAGACATATGAAAGCCCTTCGATCTGATCGAGGAGGTGAGTAACTATTGGACGAGTTCCTTGGGTACCTCAGAGATAGTGGGATTGTATCCCAGTTGACTACTCCGGGTATACCACAATAGAATGGAGTTTCTAAGAGAATGAATCAGACCTTGTTGGACATGGTCTGTAGTATGATTAGTTATGCTAGTTTATCGACTATATTTTGGGGATACGCCCTATTAACAACGGTATATATCTTAAGCCATGTCCCATCTAAGTCAGTGCCTCTAACCCCTAGAGAACTGTGGTCAAAGCGAAAACCTACACTGTAGTATTTCAGAATATGGGGATGTCCTACACATGTGCGGAATGACAAGAGGGATAAGATGGAGACTAAGTCTAAGGTATGTCTGTTCACAGGCTATCTTAAAGAAACAAAAGGTGGTCTACTCTATGATTCTGAGGATAAGAAGGTACTTGTTTCTACGAATGCCATCTACCTAGAGCAGGACTATATTATGGACCACAAACCAACCAGTAAGGTAGTTCTAGAGGAGCTACTGGGTACTGGTGGAGGTAGCACATCCGGTAATATAGAGGGAAGATGAAATATTGAAACTAGTATACCAAAGACTGTAGAAACGAATCGCTCAGTACCACCATTACCTCATCGTAGTGGGAGACAAATCAGAGCTCCTGAAAAATACTATAGAGAGACTTTATTAGTCGATCCAGAGATTCAGGAGGATGATCCCTTGAGCTATAATGAGGTGATGAAATCTTCTGACAGTTCTGCTTGGCAAAAAACCATAGAGGCAGAAATTGCATCTATGTCCCAAAATAATATCTAGACACTTGTTGCACCATCATCCAATATTAAACCTATTGGGTGTAAGTGGGTGTACAAGACGAAAAGTGGACCCGATGGTTCTGTTAAGACTTAGAAAGCTAAACTAGTTGCCAAGGGTTTCACCCAACGAGAAGGGATCGATTATGATGAAACCTACTCACCGGTAGCTATGCTTAAGTCTATTCGAATTCTCTTATCCATCGTAGCCCACTATGATTGGGAGATCTGGTAACTGGATGTCAAGACAGCTTTTCTCAATGGGGATTTGGAGGAAGATATATATATGATGCAATCTCCAGGTTTTGAGTTAGTAGGTCAAGAAGATCTAGTTTGCAAACTTCAGAGGTCCATCTATGTACTGAACAAGCATCCAGGAGCTGGAACATCCATTTTGATCAGACAATCCGCTTATACGGATTTGATCAAAATAAAGGTGAACCTTGTGTGTACAAGAGGAGTGATAATACTACAGTAGTATACTTAGTACTTTATGTAGATAATATCCTACTGATTGGAAATAACGTAGGAACTTTATCTACAGTAAAAGTTTGGTTATCCTATAATTTGATATGAAAGACTTAGGTGAGGCGAATTATGTTCTGGGGATCAAGGTAACTTGAGATCGCCAGAACAAGACTCTCTTGCTCTCACAAGCTGCTTACATAAATAAGATACTGGCTAGATTCAGTATGCAAGACTCCAAGAAGGGTTTCTTGTCATTCAGATATGTCATGAAATTGTCTAAGGATCAATGCCCTAAGATACCTAAGGAGAAGGCAGAGATACAGAAGATACCCTATGCTTCAGCAATGGGTAGCCTAATGTATGTCATGCAGTGCACGAGGCCAGATATCTGTTTTGCAGTAGATATGATGGGTTGATTTTAGTCGAACCCGGATCCAGCACACTGAACTGTTGTGAAGAGTATACTCAAGTACCTTCGTCGTACGAGGATTATGAGTTAGTTTACACTTCACAGGACCTGCCGATTGGATACAATGATGCTAACTTTATGTCAGATATGGAATCCAGAAAATCGACTTTAGGTTATGTTTTATGTTAGGAGGAGGAGCAGTAAGTTGGCGGAGTGTGAAGCAAGGTTGCATCGCAGACTCCACCACTGAAGCTGAGTACGTCACAGCGTGTGAAACTAAGAAAGAGGCGGTGTGGCTCAAAAAGTTCTTATTGGACTTAGGGTGCGTACCAGAGGCTCAGTCACTTATTGTCCTTTATTGTGACAATAGTGGAGCGGTAGCATAGGCTAAGGAGCCAAGGCACCACCAGAAGGGAAAATATATCAAATGCAAGTTCCACTTGATCCAGCAGTTTCAGAAGGAAGGGCAAGTAGCGGTGACCAAGATAGTGTCTGCAGACAATGTTGCTGATCCCTTTACAAAGGTGATTCCTGTGAAGGTGTTTGAGCAGTATGTAGAAGCTATGAGAGTCAGAACCGTTTTTTCTCGCTAGACCAAGTGGGATATTGTTGAGTAAGATATGGTCTAGGGCTTGTAAAAACCATGGTTGATTAATAAATGAGTTGATATTTATATTAGAATTGCTTAATTGGTGCATATTATATGTGTTCTATATACTGAAGTGTAAAGAGCCATGGCTGTATAGTGGTTAATCTGAGTGGGTGACTCAGTTGACCAGTACTATTAGCCTAAATTGTTCGTAGTTCTGATTAGGGCTGGTCGCACTATCAGGTTAAGCTGTTGGAATGACAGAGCATGGTTTTCTCCACCATGATTATTACCAGGCACAATGTCCGTGGCTGAACATAACCAACACGGTGCACAGATTGGTGAGCAGACACTGGTGCACATAGCCGTGTTTCTCCTTATAGTAATTGGTCCTAAACCCTGAGGAACTATGACCGGTGAACTAACCGGTTTGGGTAATCTTGGTTCACCAACGTGTGAGGGATCTAACCACGACCCAATACCACGGTGCACTAGGTTACCAGGCTGGTGTTGCATCGGCATGCCACTCCTGCAGGCCATTCACATCCTTATTGGGAGGTGCATTCCTTGGTCTGACATACATCGTACTAAAACCAGGCCTGATGGTTAACAGTTGAGCTGTTAGACAGGATCCGATTGTTTGGCCAAAATGACTAGAGGTATGATGTGTTAATCAACCTGGAAGGAACCTAATCATATGGTTACTCGAGTCTGACGGTGCACTCCACCGCTCAAGTTGACACATAGCACCGTGTGAAGGGATATCGAATTACCAATACTAAGCGGAGAGTAGGGGTATGCGAGAGAGCTTAGTAAGTCTAGTAGAATTGGAGTGCAGCCTGTGTCTCACTCTGGGTGGCCACGTAGGTTAATTGGGACCCAGAGGATTGACAGGGACACTTGGGTAGTGTGTCGATCGGGTCCAGTTGGAAGCCATGAATCCTAGTCCCTGAAAGTTCCACCCTATCCACGATCACTACGGATCATTACTTTCTCCTTGTCTCATAGCACAATATGAGTTGAAGAAATAATGCCTTAATCATCCTTTGTTCCATGAAAGCATTGCACTAGAGCATGGTGGTTGCATAGGACTAAGCGTGTTCACTAGGGGGTAACCCAAGAGTAGTGTAGGGACACACGATGTTGCCATAATGCCATAAATAGTTCATTCCATGTGTGTGTGTCGCACTAGAACGCGGTATGTGTATTTAGTGATTTTTACTATAGGGGCACCCCATGTTTTACTGAAGGCACCCTAGTAAATAGTAAAAACACTATTTATCACTCCACGATATGTTAAATAGGTAAGGATAAAGTGTCCTAAGTGTTAGAGTACTTTATCATGCACGGAGATGGACCATGTATGCTCCTGTATGAGGTGAATGGCCACTAGATGCATGGGGGGTTGGTTATTTCAAAATGTCCCATATGCCCTAGTGGTCGCCCCCCTCATTAGGGCAAATATGCATGGCCATCAAATCAATAATTAAAGGGATTAATTAAGATTTAAAAAGATTTGAATATATTTCCTTTAATTGCAAAACCTAATATGGCAACAATACATTAGTGGGCATTTAATATTGAGGTTTAATGAGAGAGAGAGAGGGGGGAACGATTCAAATGGACAAGGAGAGAGGGGGGAACAGTTTCCAAAGCATTTTAGGCAAGGAAAATCATTCCTCTCTCAGATTTATTTGAGAAAGGCTGATCCCCTTCTCCCTGTGTGGTGGTGTGTTCGATTTTGCCTCCCCCTCTCGCTTTGGTTCTCATCTTTTTTCATTCTTGGGTTTTGACCTAAGGTGTGAAGAAAAAATTCTCTCCATCTCATCATCTCCTCAAAGAGTGTGTGTGAGATAGAAGAAGAGAAAGCTTGCACTCTGAAGCACTCTGAGATTGGAGTGCAAGGATCCGGATCGATTCGCGAGATCGGGTGTATCCGAAGAAGAACAAGGCTTCTCCCTTGCATGTGGATACTTCCATCATCATCAACTTGGAAGATTAACATCACGGTGCTAAATCCCGCATGGAGGTATAGTATTCTATACCCTAGATCTATTGAATTGCATGCATAATATTTATGGTGTGTTTCGGCAGATGACCATAGGGTTTCGTTTACATTTCGTCTCAATCTTTGCGCATATGATTGCTCATATGAAAATTTTAAAAATATACCACACACCGTATCGATCCTATGATCGAGTCCGGCTTTCGTTGCGCCTCCGACATCATTTCCAACACCTCTGCCGATCTCAACGGCTGCAACAACCGCTCCTACTATTCCCTTGGCACCGGGCTCTGGTGAATAGGGGTTCCTGGGGCCTTGCTTCCCGACAGTGGGGAGGAGAATACAATTTCCTACTACGTCCATGAGGTCCTAGGCTCCAATTTATTTGCCCGGCACCCATCTGGGATGATATGTGAAAAGCTCCTAGAGGTAACTCTGCGACCTTTCCATATCTTTCCTTTTGCTGCCTTGTCTTTAATATCTACTTTGTTTCTTAGATGGATAGGAAGGCCAAAGCTTTAGCCAAAAAAACTTGCTCCGTCAAGCAAAGCCTTATGGTCTTTATACAATGACACCCTCCTAGGCTCTGAGCGTAAGCTGGACAAGCATATTCATCAACTTCGTAAAGCCGACAATTCTGCCAAACTTGGGGAGTGGGTGGTGGAACTGTGCCAGCAAGTTGCTGTTTTGACGGAGTGGTCGGCCCTGGTGGAGGAGGCCAACGCCAGGCAGCCAGTGAGCTCCAAGAGGCGATCAGAGCGAAGGAGGTCGCGCAAGGTGAGGTGTCTAGCTCTGCGGCAAGGTGAGCGCCTTGAAGGCTGAGTTAGCTGTGGCGAGGGAGGTCCATTCCAAAGGCCTTCAAGCGCAGCAAGGTCGCCTTCAGGTACAACTAGAATAGCTCCTAAAGAAGGGCGTCGCCGCCGCTGTGGAGAATTACAAGGTGGAGAGGGCTAGGAAGATACACCGCCATGGCTATAGTGGTGCCGAGATGAGCAATCCGTGAGCTCGCTCACTGTACTTCCTCTATATTTCTTTTTCTTAATGGATGGATGAAACGTCTTTCTGAGATCGCTCTCGTGGTTTCATTATCACCATAGTTATGCTTACAAACTCGATATTTGTCAGCGGCATAAGGGCTCTATCCCGGGCGAGGCAGTCAAATCGATAAAAGGAAAGAGCTCACTTAAAACGATATGCAAACATGAAAAATTGGTATGATCAAGAAAAAACGATGGCCCTTACCTTGGAAAATCAAAATCTAAAGTTGAGCAACTAAAAAACAGGGATAGGAGAGTTAAGGGTCTAATATGTCAAATTTTTAGAATTTAAGCTTAAAGCTGACTACCCCCTGCCCAGTTAATGGCCCTTATCAACCCTGATTGCTGGACTTACCCTAAGTTCGACTTTGGCGGCACTTGCACCTCTTTGCGGCCTTACTAACTTTGAGCTTCAAGTCTACCAAGGGATGCTTAAGTTACCGAAAAGGGATTCCCTGCAAATCACCTCATGGATCCCCTGATCATAACGTGCGAGCACGAAAATCCTTGGTCAAGCTTTAAGTTTACATAACAGCGGACTACCCCGACGATGTCAAGGTCGTTCGAGATGGCCAGTGAGAACCCCAGTCTTGCTTTAAGTCTTCAGAATGGTGGATTACTGCAGCAGCCTTATTTGCTTGTTCTAGAAATTTACACATCGTATGCACATAAATTTTCCACAAAAGATCACTTCAATTCTCAAAAAAAAAAAAAAATTGCAAAAGGGGATAACCCCAGTCATTAGTAATACTTCCGGAGATGGACTGTGTTCCATAGTCGCTCTAAGAGGTCACCATTTGCAGTCTTCAACCGATAGGAGCCCGACCCTCCAGCGTCGTGAACTGTATATGGGCCTTCCCAGTTCATCCCGAGTTTTTCAATTTTAAGCTCTTATATGTTTGCAAACACCTTCCTCATTACATGTTCTCCTGACTAGAAAACTTGATGCCAAACTTTTTTGTCATAAGACCGCTTCATCTCCTGCCTATACTCGGCAAGGTTGAGATTTGCACGCTCTCTGTGTTCCTCGAGCCGGTCTAGGGAATATACCAGCAGGTCGTTATTGTTGACCACTTCGGTGACCAAGAGTCGCTCTGTGGATACCTACGCTTCTATCAGTAGAACGACCTCACAGCCATACGTAAGGCTAAAAGGTGACTCCTTCGTAGAGCAGCGTGGGGTGGTTTGATAAGCCCATAGCACTCCGGGGAGCTCCCTTTTCCACAATCACTTGCTTCCGCCCTGTTGCTTTTTGAGATTATCCAAAATCACTCTGTTGGTGGCCTCATCTTGTCCGTTACTTTGGGGACACCACAGAGAGGAGAATCGTAGCTCGACTCTGTACCCGGCACAGAAGGTCTTGACGAGGTGATTGTCGAACTGGCATCCATTGTCCGTGATGAGTACTCGAGGCAATCCGAATCGACAAAAAATATTTTTCCAAAGGAAATCTCTTACTTGCTTCTCGCCGATCTTAGACAGTGAGATTGCTTCCACCCATTCGGTGAAGTAGTCCAAGGCGACCAAGATGAATTTCTTCTGTTGAGTAGAGACAAGAAAAGGTTCGACTATATCAAGTTCCCATTGTTGAAATAGCCACGGGCTGACAAGACGGTGCAGGTAAGTGACTAATGGTGCCGTGCTTCTGACACTAAAGACACCTTCGGGTGACCTCGATAGCGTCTTGGGCGAGAGTGGGACACCAATACCCTTGTCGTTTGACCTTCCTAGCTAGAGATCGTATGCCAGAATGATTGTCGAACTCTCCAGAGTGAATGCGATTCAGAACGTCGTCAACCTCGGATTTTTATATACATCTGAGGTTAGGGCCGCCAAAAGATCTTCTAAACAATCGACCCCACAAAACAAGATACCGGCTGGCATTATTTTCAATACGTCGAGCTTCACTCTTATCTCTAGGGAGCTCGCCTTCTTAGAGATACAAAAGGATGGGCGATGTCCAACTCGGGAGAAGGGGTGTTAATTCTGCAGAGATTTGGTTAACAGTACCTTCGTCATTGAGCTGTATCCGAGCGCAATCTTGCACTTTGATGACTATTTGTTGGACTTCTAGATCTCCAAGTAAAGAGGCAGTGTTGGTGAGAGGGTCAGCTCGCTTGTTGTCCGAGCTTGGAATTTGCTCAAATGAGACTTTACTGAATTTTTGTGTCATGCTCTTCACTAGATCCAAGTTGCTCGACATGTGGATCATGGGAAGCGTAGTCACCATTAACTTGGTAGATGACGAGCTGGGAGTCACTGAAGAATTTGAGCCTCCTGACGCCGATGCTTGGCATTTGAAGAAAATCAGAAGCGCCCAACACTTCGGCACATCCAACAAGTCCAAGGCCCAGCCCTTGGCATTCGAAGAAAGTCCAAAGCGTCCAATGCTTCGGCACATTCAACAAATCCAAGGCCCAGCCCTTGGCATTCGAAGAAAGTCCGAAGCGCCCAGCGCTTCGGCATATCCAACAAGTCCAAGGCCCAGCCCTTCAAATTCAAAGAAAGTCCGAAGCGCCCAGCGCTTCAGCACAACCAACAAGTCCAAGGCCCAGCCCTTGGCATTTGAAGAAAGTCTGAAGTGCCTAATGTTTTGGCACATTCAACAAGTCCAAGGCTCAGCCCTTGGCATTCGAAGAAAGTCCGAATCACCCAATGCTTCGGCACATTCAATAAGTCCAAGTCCTAGCCCTGGCATTCGAAGAAAGTCTAAAGCGCCCAACGCTTCGGCACATCCAACAAGTCCAAGGACCAGCCCTTGGCATTTGAAGAAAGTCCGAAGTGCCCAACTCTTCGGCACATTCAACAAGTCTAAGGCCCAGCCCTTTGCACTCGAAGAAAGTCCGAAGCGCCCAATGCTTCGGCACATTCAACAAGTCCAAGGCCCAGCCCTTGGCACTCAAAGACATCCAGAGAAAATTCAAATAAACATTCATTCATTCAAAGACATCCAAATGGCATCTAGAGAGAGGCAATCCAATCACAAATCATCCAGACCAGAAGACTGATCTTATATGTCAAATCAAAAGGGCACAAGATTCAACTATAGACTTAAGAAAACAAAAAACAACAATGGGCACAACTACAAGGGGCCACCACAGGACCCCTTCGAAGAGTGTGTGTTCAAATACTTGCGAACAAACTCGAGTGCTTCATTCGATGTCTTTGTCAGACTTGTTCACCTCGAGTTGCTTCACCCTTAGCTCTAACTCCCTCTCGTGGCCGGGAGTCCACTCGAACTTTCTCCTTCGCTGCCTTCCGGCTCTGGCAGACCACTTGCTTTCCTTTCCTCCTCTAAGGAACCGATGGGGGAGTGGTCTTGGCCTTGCTTGCCTAAGGTTTAGCGGCAGACTTCGTTGGGGGAGTGGTCTTGGCCTTGCTTGCCTAAGGTTTAGCGGCAGACTTCGTTGGCGTCTCCAACGCAACCACGTCTGCAAAGAGCAACAATCAATCAAATTAGCATCGGTAGACTATCAATTAAATTCGAGCAACAAGTTGGCAATTACGAGCTTATTATCACGGATGCTAGCATCATCGCCGGTCGGCAGAATTGGCTCTGGAGGGGAGTAGGCCGACAATAAGGGCGCTGTCACAACGCCCATTCTCTCTCTTAGTAAAACTGCGAGAGCGGCGGTCATTGCAACTGCGTCAACTTCTGGTTGAAGTTTGTTAGCCGCATCACCCGTCACCACTATCGGGATGCCGGAGCCGCCACTCGCTTCGAATATGGGGCCGTCGAATCATAGCGGCAAAGGCTCGAACTCCGCCCCAGTAGACTTGCGGTGCTTCGAGATGGGTGCCTTCCGCTTTGCTACCTCGAAGCCCAAGTCCATTCGAGCTGGTTGGGTGGCTCCAGCCTCCATCTCTAGTCGCTGTTCTAGCTAGCAGGCCTTGGGGTCAGTATCAATGTTCACTGGTGACCCGCCTTTCGAGCGGGGAGGACTCACTTGGGGGATTGGGGGTGAAGGAATCCGGCCTGTCATCACCACCAAATTCTTCTTCCCTTTCTTCTTCCTCTTCCTCCTCTTCGTCTTCTTCCTCTTCCTCACTAGAGTCTTCACTCCCCTGGGGGTGAAGATTCAACCTCGTCATTTCCTCCTATGTGAGAATTGGAGGAGACTTTGCCTTCCTCTTTCGAATCTTGGGAGGCCCCAGCCCGCAGCGCCCCATTATGTGTTCGGACCCAGGGGTGAACTTCCCCTTCATCTTCGAGACGAACTTGGGCACCACCTTCACCTTGCGAGGCAGCTCCATCACCTTCAGGTCTTGATTACTATTCGGCTGTCTCTTGTTCCACTCCTCGTCTTCATAGTCAGAGTAGACGACATCGTTGTTAGCATACCTAGCAGGGAGGCGATGCAGCAGATTGGCCCCCCATGACAAACGGGGGAGAACCGGAACTATTTCCACGAACGGCTGCCGCACGCCAACTCCAAGAAAGCATTATCTATAGCGGCAGGGTGTTCAGAAGTCCAGGCTCTGTCGTCACCCCTTGGTAGCGAAGGACCTCATCAGCAACGTCGAACCTAATCGAATCGGGGGTGCTGATCGGCGACGAAGCATTTGACACTGACAGCGGCTAGCAGTTGAACTATCTATCGGATTGGAGTGTATCGTCGATAGGTCGTAAAGCCGACGCCCCTTGCAAGTGGAAGAACCAGCTATCATTCTTCCTCATTTGCCACTTGTAATGATGGAAAAAGTAGCCCAGCTTGATATGGGCGCGTTCACCTTCCTTTAGCCCCGAATAACATTGGCGCAGTGCCTCCTGGCCATCAGACTCAACAAGACAGAATGCGTAGAAGATGTGCCACATGTTGCCTCCCACTTGCCTAGGACATATCCCCGAGGCATTCAGGAACCAACTAGCGAAGGGTGGCAGCGAAAGTCGGAGGCCGCAATTCAGCTGACCGATCGAGATGATGGTTCCCATCACCTTCGACGCACTGACTTCAGACAAGTAGATGCTTCTGGGATCGATACTGAAAGCGTTGTATACAATGTTGATCTTCGGCTGCCTCTCCTTCTCCTTGAAGATTCCCAACATCGCTCTCCAATCATCTCGATGGCCTGCTACCTTATAGTAGCCCAGTTTATAACCGAACCGGGTCTCCGCCTCTAGTGGCAGCAGGGGAGCTAGCTTGAACGGCATCCTGGGGATTGTGGTTGGCTTCATCAGAGCTGTGCTTTCACGTACAAGCATTCTCTTTAGACCTTTGACCTTCCTAGAAGGACCTTTATTGGGTGCACTCTCTGTCGGTACGCTCACTGTTGCGACGGTCAACGAGCCACCCGATGCTCAATCAAGTTCCTCAGGCCCTTTTATAGGCCTGGGGCGTTTTTTTCCAGCCAAAAAAGCAGAATGAAAGGAAAAATTCCTAGAAATTGAGACGTGTGGCGCTCTTCTCGCCCTGCCACGTCAGCTCAGGAACCCTACCAAGTGGCAGAGTCCCCACTGGGTCTGTCAAACCGATCGATCGATCACTTGTGCACGATCGATCGATCTTCCGTCAGAGATCGATCGATCGGTCGCCTGGCGATCGGTCGAGAGCCTCAAAGGATCGGTCACTAGAGGCCCTATGGTGATCGATCACCTCAATCATGACCGTCTGCCAATGACCGATCGATCGATTGGTCGCTTGTGCTCGATTGATCAATCGATCGAACGGTCGCCTAGCGATCGGTCAAGATCTTCAAAGGATCAGTCACTAGAGGCCCTCTGGTGATCGATCACCTCAACCTCGACCGTCTACCAGCGACCGATCGATCGATTGCCTGCTCCCAATCGGTCCATCGCTTGTGCGCAATCGATCGATCGGTCGCCTGGTGATCGGTCATTATCCTCAAAGGATCGGTCACCAGATGCCCACTAGTGACCAATCGCCTCAACCTCGACCGTCTGCCAGTGACCGATCGATTGGGCGCAGGTGCCCAATCGATCGATCTGTCACCTGGCGATCGGTCAAGATCCTCGAAGGATCGGTCGCTAGAGTCCCTTTGGTGACCGATAATCTCTACCTCGACCATCTGCCAATGATCGATCAATCGATAGACCGCCTGCGCTTGATCGATCAATCGGTCACCCGCGATCGATCGATCGCCTATACACGATCAATCGATCGCTTGTGCCCGATCGATCGATTGGTCACCTGCGATCGATCGCCTATACACGATCGATCAATCGATCATCCGCGACCGATCGATCGATCAATCGCCAACCTGTGCCCAATCGACCGATCAATCGTCCACGCTCGACTTATCGCCCGATCCTTCCTAGAGCCAATTAACCCCCTGTTGAAGCTTGTGCCCCTTGGTCGGCCCTTGGCAGAGGGTTGGCAGACAGACGACGGTCGGCCCTTGGTAGAGGGTCGGCAGACGCATAACGGTCGGTCCCGGACAGTGGGTCGGCAGACAAATGACGGTCGACCCCAGACTGTGGGTCGGCAGACACACGACCCTTTCAGGGGATCGACCGGCAGAGTCGGGAAAACATACAAAATTCAAACCCCTCGATGGGCGATTAGGATGGATTCCTTCTACTAGGGTGGGACTTGGGCGGGTCTGACCCGTACCCAACCCGCCCAACCCAAAAAATGGACAAACATGGGCAAAGTTGGGTAAAAACTTGGACGGATTTGGATAAAAAAAGATCAACCTGATTTCAATTTGGATGGGTTTGGACATGACTGATCTTCCCAACCAGAGGAACCTGAGGAAGTGACACACTAAGGTTGAATGCTTTGGTAGTTTTTTTTAATGGAAATCAAAGACTGTCTTTTTGATGTTGAATGCTAAGAATTCGTTTGAAATATGTGAGGATATGGGTTGGACTTTATGTTTTCGTTATGCAAATCAAAGATTTTTTTTATGCAATTCAAAATTATGTTGGGTTTTTTTCCATCTATTTATGTGAACAAGCATTTCTAATTGGCCAACCCGCCCAACCCATCCATTGTTTTGCAAATTGGGCAACCCGAGCAACTAGAATGGGAGCACGGGTAGGCCTTCCACGGGCAAAACGGGTTAAGGTTTGTGCAAGTTGGGTTTGGCATGGGCAAACCCTTCAACCCGCCCAAGTCCCACCCCTACCTTCTACCCTCCTTCAGGATCGGCTCATCGAATCCTTACAAATAGGAAGTTGAATATTAGATCGACATACAGGCCTGAGGACCACTGCCTTTAGCAACAACTTTAGAGTGATCGTCTTCAGCCATGTTAACCAAAGCAATCGTAGCTTCAAGCAGCCTTCGTTCCAGTCAGGCATCGGCAGACAATTACTGGTCGGCCCCGGGCACGGGGTCGGCAGACCTGACGTTCTGCCTTTGGTAGGGGGTCGTCAGTCTCTCTTCAACATACATCAACATTACCTGGACAACAGAAGCCATGGATTTGAAACCATTCCAGCTCAAACTCATGGTGGATCACATATCAAAGACAGGAAGCTGAAACAACAAATTAACATCCAATTTTGGAAGCGGTTGCCTTCAACGTCAATCTAAGAGTGATCGTTTTTAGCAACATCACCTCAAGAAGAACTAGCTTGAGGCACCCCTCATCTGGTCGGCCCCGGACAGTGAGTAGGCAGATGGAACTTTGGCGGGCCCTTGGTAGGGGGTCGGCAGATTCTTTCCAAGCACTCATCAAAGTCACTTCGACATTGACAAACCGGTTTTGCACCATAGAGTCCCAGCCAGCTATGTTAGCACCTGCCTAGTTGGGAGGGGGTAGCTGTGGGTACAAAATCTGGCCAACACCCGACGGTAAGACCCGTTGCCTTGCTTGGGGTCCACGGAGACAATAGTGGGACCCGCAACCTTACCTAGGGCCCACAGAGATGATAGTAGGACCCACAGCCCAGCTTGGTCCCATGAAGATGATGGTGGGACCCGCAGCCCTGTCTGGGGCCTATGCTCACTATCCGGGGTCTGGTAAATATCACCAGATAATTATGAAAAACCCTAGATATTTCCAAGAATATCTCCAGAATATTCATCGTATATTCTTGGGAATATCTCTAGAATATTCTTCAGATATTTTCGAACCTCTATATATAGCAGACCCGACAAATATTCCAGATCTAATATCCAGTCAAGCCTACTCCACTCTCTATCTACTTGTATAAGCACTCCTTGGTCTGTCGTGAGTAGCCCTACTTTTCTCAAAGATAGCGGATTCAAAGGTTGCATCTTACCGCATTGAGACATAGGCTTCGACCGAACTTTGTCACCACATCCTGTGTCAGCTCTCTCTCTCTCTCTCCCTCTCTCTTTATCCTTCTTTGTCTTTCTCTCTTTCTTTCTCTCTCCACTCTACAGTGTTAGCGTGACAGCTCAGCACTTGACAGCTCAACGCTTTACAGCGTGCCACATCTCTGAAGCTCAACCCTTCTATCGACTGTTGGAGGGGAACCGTATGACGGCCATAATACTCCCCCACAATAGTGTTGAGTAGAGAGAGAATTGACACATGATGTGATAATAAATTTGGCCGAAGCCTACGTCTCCGTATGGTAAGATGCAACCTTGAATCCATTATTTCTGAAATGTAGAGGGACCTCGACAGACCGAGCATCACTTGTACAAGCAATCGGAGAAAAGAAGACTGGGGGATAGAAAAGGAGATCAATCTTCAGCCATAGCTCTGCAATTCTTAATAACTGAAGGAAGATCTTTGAAATAGAAATTGGAATGAAAATCTCATCTAGATTATCGGTTTGGTTTGCTATTTATAGAGTCTTGGAAATATTCGGGGCTTTGATAAATATCTAGGGGGAGAGTTACTAGGTCCCAGATCGTCTGTGGGGTCTAGGCGGGGATGGTGGGTCCTATTATCACCTCCGTGGGCCAAAGCAGGCTTGGCAGGTCCCACTATCGTCTCAGTAGGCCCCAGACAGGGCTGGCGGGTCCCACTATCATCTCCGTGGGTCCTTGGCAGGGTTGGTAGGTCCCACTATCATCGCCGTGGACCCTAGGCACGGTTGGCATGTCCCACATATCAGGCGTTAGTCAGATTTTGCACCTTAGGTTCAAGAAACATAGGGCTGACAAGGGGTCATGTTGGGCCGTGCTCAACTCGTGTACAGAACCTCTAAACTCAGAGTCGATCCATTTAACTAATCTTTTTATGGATCCTAAATCCGTACCTGACCCGTTTATAAACGGGTAGACCCGCTATGACCCGTTTACATATCCATTTATTGTTTTTTTTTAATTCTATATTTCGCTGCAACTCTCCATCCGTGGATGTCCTGATCACAGCCGTCTGTTGCACCCAGTGCAAACCAGTGAATCACATTGAACCCGGACGACAGGCTAACTAACTAAGTGACGTTGTGATCGGATGCCGGATAGACCCGACCTGACCCATTGAATTTTAAACGGGTCTTAAATGGGTTGGAGACAAAACCCGGATCAGACCCATTTACTAATTAGGTTAGTCGTGTCGACCCGTTTATGACCCTAGCCCGTTTAACTCAGACCCAAACCCGCTAATTTCGTGTCGGGTCCAAAATTGCCTGCATATTAGAACCCCCCCCCCCCCCCCCCCCCACTTGGCACCAGTTTCAAATTTCCAGTAGCTACCAACCATGTAGCAAAAGGTTTTTTGGTTAGGTAATTTTTGGCACAAGCATTCTTGTGAGCTTCACCAAATCTTAGGAAAACGAATCTAGGGTTAGGGTTTCTTTCGGGCAACAGCTTAGAAAATGATTGAAACTCAGCGGCCCCGGCCCAACGGTCACCATTGTTCATTCCAACGCGCAAACCCTCCTATTTCTAGAAGACCCAGAGGTGTGTCCACCTACACCTCTGTGGGTCAAACTACAACCATTGGATCAACCATTGGTCTGAAATCAAACGGTTCAGGTTGTTTTGATCCGCACCTCTTTCTGAGATGATGGGTCTACAGGACATTTCAGACCCTTGATTTTTTTTTAAAAAAATTCTGGGGTACACAGAATGGTACATAAAGGGGTTGGGAATGGGAGCAGCTCTGGCTTTGAAGAGAGGAATGCTGTGTTCTCTCCTGCTGATTCCTCACACTTAACACCAGGAAATGTAAGTCCTTACAACTCCATGGTTTTGTTTCAACATAGTGTTGGTCTTATAGGATAGATAAGTTGCATGTTGGGGTTTTATAACTTACTGTGATGAGTACTGATTGAAGATTTGTAACTTGATGTGATGCGCATTGAAGCATTGGTTATCGGTGTTCTGGGTTTCGTCGTCAATTGTAGTTATTTCATCGGGGAATCTTAATTTTTGGATTATCAATGGGGAATCTTGGATCTTTTGGTCAATCAAAAGTCTTCGAGTTTTTGCAAGTATGATGCTCTTTTGGAATGGAAGACTTCATCATCTATCGATGAGCGTTGAGCTATTGTCTACGGGCAAGGCGATCGACTTTCTTTCTTCTACGGATTGATATTAGTTAGGTTTTGGTTTTGTTTTGATAGTAGAGAAATCTTTTATTACAGTTCTTTTCGTTTATGCAAAGCACTTCGCTTGATGTGTGCTTCTTTTACTTAGGTCCGTTGTCTATAAAGAATGTGCCACATTACTGGTTTTCCTCTTTTCGAACTTAATGAACACGAGGAGATAGGACTTTGCGATGTTTGAGTTCGATCTCATCTCTCGTGAAAGCTTAGGATAAGAAACCTATAAGTTGAACATTTGTTCAATCTTTTTGTGGAGATAGTTTTACGCGGACAAGTCTTGAATCATGATAAGTGTCCCAATATTTTAATAACATAATGACAGGTGGCCCTCACAGGACAAGGCTACCATATTATGCAGCCATTGTTTAATCTAAGACATTAATTAAAAAAAAAATCTTATTTTAGCACTATCTAGCTAGATACTACTAAATGGAAAACAACGGTATTATCGTTCTACTCATTGTTATCCTTAATTTGTAGAGTTGAAAGCCAACTGAGCCTGTTGGGAGTATCATGTTAGAAGGCATTAGAAGGAGTGAGGAAATGATTGAATCGGGAGAACACGTTTTTGCCAAACAAGAGAGTGCGACATATTCATTGAGAAGGAAACAATCTTTGCAAGCTCGATATGTATATGGTTTCATATTCTTCGCAACAAACTTAATGGCCTGGTTAGTTCGCGATTATGGACATAAGGTTCTCACCGTATTTCAATGTAAGTCATTTTCAGTCAATGTAAGTCTTTACATGCACATTTTATGCTCTTGATATGCCTTTTCTTTATATAGAACTATTCTGCTTTATAATTTTTTCACTATGTACTTGGAAACATTGCATAAACATTGAGACGAAAAATAAAGCCTTATCCCATCGACATAATGCCAATTAGATGGATCCTTCTTTGCTAATGGTAACATCCAAGACCAAGGGCCACTTCATCTACTAAAATCTTCTGAATTTCAAGTTGTGTTTCTATTTGTAATGTTAGAGAAAATCTTGTAAGTAAAGATTGTCTTTTCACACCATAAGATCCATGCATACTTCTGACAAATATGCAATAGATTCACTAAAGAACTGCCCACATTTATGTACAAGAAGAGGGTGATGAGATCATCGTAAGTGGACTACCGTGTACATGCGTATAATGACCCCTCTTAAACTCAAGGCCGGTGAAATACAGTTTTTTGCCCAAGAAAGAGTATACAGGTCTTTCTAAAACAAATCTACTAAATGCACTGAGCTAGACATGTGAGGGAGAGAGATCGAGCCAATCAGACCATGCTTGATATGCTCCATCCTCATGCAGATGGAAGAGATCACTCTACTTAATAAAATGGAGTAGATATGTAGTTATGTACCCTGAGTTAAAGCTTCAGTGTAGAGTATGAGGACAAGTGGTAGTGCCACAACTGTGCTAACCAATGGGAACAACCATTTATAAAGCACGAAGTGTGGAGCACTAATGAACCTGCTCACTACATAAACTCTATAGCTAATGTCCATGCTGAAAATATTCCGATAAACTCAATTCAACTAGCTGAAAATAATTGCATGATCCTCTAGAGGCTCATTATCAATGCTATGCAGCTTCCTATGGAGCTCTATTGGCGTGTCAAATGTACAAGTGTTGGTAGGACAAGCAAAACTAATCAAATTAGAGGTGTACTTAATTCTACTCCATACACTTTGGAAAACTCAATCTTAATGTCTAAGAAGTAATTCAAGGCGAAACTATTATTGAAGGTGATCGTCTTGAACAATTTGAGACTTTTCCATCACTAGTGATGATCATGGCAGCCATTTTATTAGATACCCTCATGCCCCAAAACCCGGGTCGTAAGGGGAGGTCCACAGGGGATACATTAAGCGAGTGATGGGTGCCTCCCTCTTCGATGTGGGACTATCCGTCAACACTCTCCCTCACGCAGAGCACGCGTGGCAAGGCATGATCAGTGGGGAGCACTCGCAGTAGGAGACGGTTAACCCTAGCTCTGATACTGTTAGAAGATAACGGCTAGTGCTTGGTTAGAATGAGAATCATCTCTATTAAGGGACTCAAGCCCAATATATATGTACATGAATACACAAGCAACCCGACCCAACTGTACATAGAACCTGACCCGGTATATACATTAACACTCCCCCTCAAACTCATGGTGGATCATGTACCGAGAGTTTGCTTATAAAATGATGAAATTGAGCAATTGTAAGGGGCTTTGTGAGAAAATCAGTAGTCTGTTCCGTCGAGGGAATGAACGGCAAGGAGATGATGTTTGTAAGAAACTCCTGCCAAACATAATGACAGTCGACCTCGATGTGTTTGGTCCGCTCATGGAAAACCGGGTTGCTAGCAATCTGAATAGCACTCCAGTGGTCACAGAAGATGGTTGTAGCCCCGAAAACCCTGACTCCCAAGTCGAGTAGAAGGCATCGAAGCTGGACAATCTCTGCAGTGGTGGAAGCCATAGCCTGGTATTCGACTTCGGTACTGGAGTGTGCAAACATACTCATGTTTCTTGTTGCGCCAAGAAATAAGGGAGTCACCAAGGAACACACAGTAGCCGGTGGTAGAGTGGCGGGTAGCAACATCTCCAGCCCAATCTGCATCGGAGTAAGCACGCCGAACCAGTGGAGAGGTGGAGGGAAATAGCAGCGAACGAGTCACGTTGCCGCGGAGATACTGAATAATTCAAAGGACTGCTGTAAAGTGAACCGAGCAAGTAGCCTGAACGAACTGGCTGACAATGCCAACGGCATGGGCAATGTCAGGCCTAGTCATGGTGAGATAAACGAGCATCCCAACCAGCCACTGGTAATGAGAGATATCATGGAGAGGCTCACCATTTGTAGAGAGAAGCTTCAAATTGAGCTCCATGGGCGTGTCAGCAGTACGAGAGTCAGTAAGAGCAGCCTCTGCAAAAATATCGGAGATGTACATCTGTTGGGAACTTGGGAGATCAATAATTCACGAGTTGATCAGGCAATCTCAAGGCCAAGAAAGTATCAGAGAGGGCCCAGATCCTTCATCTCGAACTGACTCTGGAGGTGACGCTGAAGGGATGCTATTGTAGTACTATCATCCCTAGTGATGATCATATCATCCACATATAGAAGTAGCACAACAATACCCTAACTGGAGGAGCGGGTGAACAGAGCATAGTCAGAGTGTCTCTCTATAAACCCAGCTACCAGAACTGTACTGCGGAATCGCTCAAACCATGCCCGAGGTGCTTGTTTGAGTCCATAGATAACTTGACGCAGACGGCAAACGTGCCCTAGAGGAACAGAAATGCCCGAAAGAGGAGCAATGTATACCTCCTCGGAGAGGTCACCATGAAGGAATGTATTGGTGACATCCATCTGATGGAGAGGCCACCCTCGAGCAGTTGCCACAGCTAAGAGGGTGCGCACAGTAGTCATCTGAGCAATTGAAGCAAATGTCTCCTCGTAGTCAATCCCATACTCCTGGAAGAAGCCACGAGCAACTAAGTGGGCCTTGTGTCGCTCAATGGAACCATAAGGTCGAGTCTTGACCTTGAAGATCCACTTGCAACTGACAGACACCATGCCGGAGGGACAAGGAACCAGATCCCAAGTCTGGATCCTCTGAAAAGCCTCAAGCTCCACTGACATGGCCTACTACCACTCTAGGTGCAAAGCTACCTCACGGTACGACTGGGGCTCCCGGTGGGTATGGAGAGCAGTAAGAAAAGCCTAGTAAGACGAGGAGTAGGAGGCAACAGCAGAGTAGCCAGAAGCGTCATAGGTAAAGTCAGAGTAGCCAACCCTGTCGGGAGAGTAGTCATATCTATCAGGAGGGTGATGTTCGCTCGCAAGGTAGCGCCCAACAGGACCAGGATTCGCTGTTGAAGAGGTGGGAGCAGTAGCAGGCAAAGGAGTACCAGTGGAGACAGTCTCGGTGGGAGGGACTGTAAAGCGACAAACATAGACACGCGTGATAGGTGGTGGTGATGGAGGTGGCAGGGAAGACGGGGAAGGGGAGGTGACGGTGTAGGTGGCGAAGGAGGTGGTGGAGACTGGGGAGGTAGAGGTAGTAAGGGAGGTGGTGGAGACTGGGGAGGTGGAGGTGAGGAAGGGAGGGAAGGCTCAACCAGGAAAGGCACAGCCGTAGGCGTGGGAGCAGGAAACGGAGGTAATAAGGGGATAGTGAGAGGGGGTGGAGGTGTAGAGGGTGGCAAAGGCAGTGAGGAAAGATCTCGAGACCAGTGGAAAAGTACGGGACGTCCTCAACAAAGGAGACGTGACGAGATATACGGATCCGACGAACCAAGGGATAGTAGCACCGATAACCCTTGTGCTCCCGATTGAGCCCCAAGTGGACACACCTAACAGACCTAGCAGAGAGTTTGGTGCTCTTTTGGAGAGGGAGGAGGACAAAACATGTACACCCAAAGGTACAAAGAAGATAGTAGCCAGGGGGTGTGGAGTAAAGCCGCTCGTACGGTGTAAGACCGGAAAGGGTAGAGGACGGAGTGATGTTGATAAGGTGAACTACGGTCAGAACAGCCTCGGCCCAATAGGAATATGGAACAGATGCAGACTGAAGTAGAGCTCGATCTGTCTCGAGGATATGACAATGTTTGCGCTCAGCGACTCCATTCTGTTCATGGGTATGGGGGCACGACTGTTAGTGAAGAGTGCTGTGAGTCTGAAGGATCTCACGCATCTCAGATGAGAGATACTCCTGGGCATAGTCAGATCGAAAGGTCTTAATACACCGACCAAACTAGGTGTGAAGTATAGTGGTGAAGGTCCTGTAAATATGAGAAATCTTGGAGCAGTGATGCATTAGATAGACCCAGTGCAGCGGGAGTAATCATCTATAAAGCTCACATAATACAAAAAACCAGTAAAGGAGGCAACTAGAGTAGGACCCCATACGTCAGAGTGCAAGAGATCAAAGGGGGCGTTGGAACGGGAGGTACTAGCAGAAAAAGGAAGAGCAAGGTGCTTTGCTAAGTGACAACCAGTGCAGACAGAGAGGGGGGAGAAGGACACCCGATCCAAAGCACCTGAGCGAAAAACGCTTTGGAGTCGATCACTGGATATGTGACCTAACCTTCTATGCCACAAGTCAGCATTAGAGGTGACAGACAGAGCTGACGGGGTAGAAGAGTGGAAGTGAGAACCTGAAGGTGATCCAACTGATAGAGACCCCCTGCTCTACAACCCAGCCCAACTCTTTGACCTATCCACAGATCCTGCACAGAACAAGAGGAAGAAATAAATGTTAAGAGAGGAGCATGGTGAACACGAGGCAATGTTAGGCGACTAATAAGATCGGAGGCAGGGGTGATGGATCCACACTGCAAAATTGGTACAGAGTCCCGTCAAGAGTGTGGACCCCAGGTGGGTGGGAGCAGGGAGACAGTCCGTGAGTACGGAAGAGTCAGAGGTAAGGTGGTACGAGGCACCCAAATTGAAGATCCATAGAGCAGTAGTACCAGGAGTGACAAATAGGCTGTGATCTGTCAAAGAGCTGGTGGAGACGAGGTATCGAGAAAGTAGCTCCTCAAGGTGCTGGAGACGGTCGGAGTAAGACCGAGGCTGAGCAGGAGTGGTGACAGATGAAGCCAGAGTAGTGAGATCAGAGGCAGGAGCAGTCCCGCCATCATGGTGGAGGGGACCCTGACGATGGCCATGGTCGATTGACATGGCGGAGGGACGTGACTCGAGAACATTGTCAAAACGAAGAGATGGAGAAACTCGAGCCCAATATATATGTACATGAATACACAAGCAACCCGACCCAACTATACATAGAAGCCGACCCTGTATATACATTAACAGATACCATATTAGATACCCTCTCACTTCAAAACCCGGGTCATAAGGGGAGGTCCACAGAGGGTATATATTAAGCGGGTGATGGGTGCCTCCTTCACCGATGTGGGATTATTCATCAACACTCCCCCTCACACGGAGCACGCGTGGCAAGACACGATTAATAGGGAGCACCCGGAGCAGGAGCAGGAGACGAGTCAGCTCTGATACCATGTTAGATACCCATACATCCAAAACCAGGGTCATAAAGGGAGGTCCACAGAGGGTATATAAAGCGGGTGATGGGTGCCTCCCTCACCGATGTGGGACTATCCAATAACATGGATAATTGATATTGTTTTATGGCTAAACATGTATCAGTTCATTACATATATCGAGGGATCTATTGATCCAATCTGCATGAAGGTCCGATGTTTGTGATCGTAATCAACTCAGAAAATTCCACACTTCCTCCCGACAGATCTCCCTCTCTCAGGGTTTCTTTGATCACCGTCCAAAGGACAAGAGGTTATCCTCTCTCTTTCTCGGTTTACTCTTGTCACCAGTCACAATTAGGAGGGCTCTCCTCCCTCTTTTATCTAAAGTTTTGAGCATCAACCATCAACAACTCTCTTTTCTCCTTGAAGCATGGAAAAGGAGACACGTCACCATAATCACTCTCTACCTACCTATGGATTAAGGATGTGTCATGTAAGAATCCAAGTCCGATTCAGACTGGTTTGGTGATGATGGGATGCGTATGCTCAAATAAGTCCAAGTGCAGAATTTAGAACATTAAACATCAGATTTCAGCATATGTAAACAAATTTCAGCAATGCTTAGAATCACTATTCAACATTCATTCAATTCCCAATCAGATTTAAGTCAATGAGATCATAAAACTGGCAATAAGAACAATAATTTCAGATTATAAGGACTGAATGTCAGCAATGATAACAATCACTATCTCAAATAAAATGCCAATGTCTCAAGAACAAATAAAGATCTAAACGAATAAACCCTAACGGATGAGACTCTCGGGAAAACAGAATTTTAGGGTTCCTACAATGAAATCAGCAATAGGGCCGGTTGCAAGAAAGCAGGTTATCACATGTAAATTATCGAGGATCGATCTCACCGTGCTTGGGTCAATGCCGGCAGCTTTCCGATGCTCCGATGTTGCAGAGGAATGGCGCGGAAGGAGGAGGTGTGGTCCAGAAGACGGGGTGAAGAAGCCGAGATGATGATCTTGAAGAAGAAGACACTCCACGTCGATCTTCCGTGAAGCCGAGGATGAATAGCGAGGCGACGGGGTAGAAGCTTGCGAAGGAAGAAAAGGTTGAGAAGCAAGGAAGAATCCGTCGAAAAGGATAAACCGAACAAGCGAGCCGCTTCTCCGTTTCTAGGGTTTCAATTTCAATTCATCTCCCCTTTGTGCGATTAGGGTTTTAGGCTTTATAGGGAAGCAACTAAAGAAAACAAAAAAGGAAAGAAGAGAGAGAGAGGCCGGTCGGGTAGAGAGAGAGACGGACGCGGGAGGAGAGAGAGAACCCGCGCGGGAGGGGAGAGAGAGAGGGACGCGCGCAAGGGGGGCCGGCCGGGTATGGGGTGCGGTAGGCTAGGATTTAGGGTTTTTTAGTCTCCCTTGAATCTCATCCGTTGAGATCTAATTTAACTTAAAATCCTACGGCCTAAAACCTAACACAAAAATGAGTCAGTTCGGCATCTGTGGCTCGAACCGGATGCGAACATGGCTCGCACCTACCCAAACCAGAAATAAAAACAGAAATATCTAACGATCCGTTGGTCGGATCGAAATAAAGTAAAAACCAAAACTGTAGATCTTCAATTGATCTTTCCACTGATGCAGACGGATCGACGATCGAGTTCCTGGATCTCCGGTGCGGTTGAAAATACACGATCAGCTGTAGAAAAACTGCACGTAGAAGGCTCGTCTGCATCAAGTCCCCCGGACTCAAAAGAACTCGACTCCTGTCGAACAAGGTCCTGGATCCGGCGGGGGCGCTCCTGGTAGTAATGGCAGCCGCTGAATCCGCTCTGACTGCTCTCCCGGGTCCGGTGGCCAAGTAATCCGCCTCAGGTACACGGCAACTCCATCTCGTAGCCTCTGCCCCTCGCCGCCAAGCGAAGACCTGAAAGTCAACACCAACATCCTCCGCGGCACGATAAGATCTTCAAAAGACTCAGATAATTTCATGTGATAATAGGAATGTGGGTTGACATGAAAATCAAATGACATGTGAAAAGAAAGGCCGCGGGAGCATAATGTGCTGCGGGTCATCGGCTTGCGCGATTGGCAATGGTATACTTGAAAGGCCGTGGGTTGCGGGTGCGTAATGTGTTGCACAAAATGGCCTGCGCACGGTGCAAAACAAGGGGATTCTAAACCAGGAAGATATGTCATGTCATCATTGTCCGGATGCAGTGAATAAAATAAGAAATTAAAGAATCTATCATGCCAATTATTATGATTTCGAAAAATTAAAGATGATGGGTTGGCTGAAAGTGGAAAGCATGATTCATAAGTGTTCTGCATCGAAAAGTGATCAGACATGCCAAAATCGTCTTTACTGCTTAATTCAACACCTGGACAACATGGATGCACATATGAATGATCCATGAATGTGTGTACGTCAGGCAAATGATGAATGCAAGTGTCATGAATGCCTACCGACTCTAAATGCGATGTGCATGCCATGGAATGCAAGATGTTGCTTAATGCCTTATCAATTCTTAGTAAATCAGATGAACATCCAACTAAGTTTTCAGCGAATGGCGGGATGGACGGACTCTGACTCAGAAGGGCGTGAGGTGCATGGGATCGGTGTTGCCTAAAACAGGTAGGCCATAGGGTGACATTGATGCCATCCTTCAGGAAAGTATAGGTGTTGGCTCTACCGTGATGTTGGACATCTCGGTCGAACTGCCATGGACGCCCTAAGATAACATCAGCAACCTCTAATGGAATGATATCGCACCAGATCTCATCTCTATATTGCAGCCCAACGGATAACGTTGCCAAACAACAGTGAGTTACCAGCTGACTCGTGGTGTTGTCTAGCCAGGAGGTCTTGTAAGGGTGAGCTAATGGTTTAACTTTCCATTTCTTGCTCCTAACTACCCTTTCATTTATCAGATTGGTGGTACAACCTCCATCGATCAAGAGACAAAGGTCCATTCCATTGACAGTGCAGACTGTTCGGAATAGTTCGAACCTCTGGTTCTTGCAGGGTGGCTTAGGGGGTCCTCCACAGAGCTCGTGGGGTAACAACGCTTTGGGTGCTTGGGGTGATGGCGACTGGTGAATGACCAACAGTGGTGCAGTCACATCATCCCCCTCCAAGACTAATTCATTGAAGTGTTCCCCATCAGATTCGTGACTATCCTCGTCATTATCCGCAAGATTTGTCTGTGGATGGAATTGACGGCGAGGACAGTCGGCGGACTTGTGACCCGGCTGGTTGCATTTAAAACACTTGATCTGACTCGGGTTGGGTTCTAAGACTCCTTTACCCTTCTCAGTGGGTGCAGGAACTGTGCCAGCTACAGGTGAAGGTCCAGGGGGTGGTCTACTAACGGATCCGGATGGTGCCCTAGTGATGTCATATCGTCGGGACGCAGATCGGGAGTGGTGAGACTCGACTTTCTTGGCCCGACGGTGTGCATCACTGACCTGATACAAGTCGTGAAGGGACACCACCTCCTGAATTGAAGACTTGAGACCGTTGACATACCTAGCGACGCTCTGCTCTTCATCTTCGTGCAGATCGTTCCGAGCTTGGAGCTTGTAGAATTCATTAGTGTAGTCGTCTACAGATTTATGCTCCTGTCGTAGGTTCTGGAATTTCTGGAACACATTCTGCTTGAAATCCGAAGGGAGGAACTTCTGTTGCATTTTTCCTCGCATATGTGTCCAGGTGGAAATCTTTTCTTTCCCTTTCCTACCCTTAGCGGTCTGCAACTGTTTCCACCAAATCAGTGCATGACCTTTCAATTTAAGGCTGACAAACTTGACTTGTTTGTCACGGGGGATTTCTTTCCACTCGAAATACTGGTCGATTCTCTCGGCCCATTCTAGGAACTCCTCGGGGTCCATCCTACCCTCGAACTCAGGAATTTCTATCTTAATGCCCTGATCCCAGCCCCAGTGAGATTTCGATCTCCTATGACTTTGCCTACTTGGCCGCTCAGATCCATCAGAGGAACTGACGCTGTCACCTCCTGACCCTAGGTCTAACTCACTACGCCCGGGTGACGCTCTAGTCCTGTGTTCGCGACGGGGTCGCGGTGGATTCTGGGAATTATTGAAGGCTAAGGTCAAGGTTTCTATTTGGGTCTGAAGCCTCTCAATGTTATCTTGTTGCCTCATGAAGGCATCCTGCCAAGTACGGGGCGGAGACGATCCAGCCATTCTAGATTGTTTAGTAGATGCTATCGATTCAATCACGAGAGAAAGGGATGACCCTAATATGGATGCGACACGCGATGCGTGTGACTAGCTAATGCAAGATACAAACTAAAATGAAAGAAGGCAAATAAAAAAAAAAAATTTCAGCAAACAGGTAATGATGCGAATGATGCGAGAGGACCGGCCGTGGCGTAAGGACGCGACGACTAGTGCGCTCTGATACCAACTTGATGGGATGCGTATGCTCAAATAAGTCCAAGTGCAGAATTTAGAACATTAAACATCAGATTTCAGCATATGTAAACAAATTTCAGCAATGCTTAGAATCACTATTCAACATTCATTCAATTCCCAATCAGATTTAAGTCAATGAGATCATAAAACTGGCAATAAGAACAATAATTTCAGATTATAAGGACTGAATGTCAGCAATGATAACAATCACTATCTCAAATAAAATGCCAATGTCTCAAGAACAAATAAAGATCTAAACGAATAAACCCTAACGGATGAGACTCTCGGGAAAACAGAATTTTAGGGTTCCTACAATGAAATCAGCAATAGGGCCGGTTGCAAGAAAGCAGGTTATCTGATGGGGACATCGAGCGGCGCCCATGGCGCGTGTACCAGCGCAGGAGGCGCCACCTGAGCCTATGGCTCTGATCAGACAGCCTGCACCAGCATGGATGTTTTCAGTTGTTTTTATTTTCTGCATTGTGTTATTTAGTCCCACCTCGACTTTCAGGGGTTTTCGTTTGTTATCGCAGGCCTTTATATAGGTCTGCCCATGGAACATGTAAGGCAATGAATAAAGAAATTTATGTTTTCCTCCACACTTGTGTTGAGAGAACCAGGGTGAGGCGTGTGAAACCCCAAACCCAAACCCTAGGTGTGTGAAACCCTAGGTTCAGAATTAGGTGTGTGAAACCCTAATCTGAAACCCTAAATTTTTCCTTGCTTTCCCTAACCTAGCTACCGTCCCTCTCCTCTCCTCTCACCCGGCCGACCCACCCAGGCACCGAAACCCCATCCCTCTCTCTCCCCGCGAGCCTCTCTCCCTCCCCGCCCCTGTCCGTGCCTCTACCCGACCCCGGCGAACCCTCCCCACCCGGTCCCCCGCCGCTCCCCTCTTGCTGCTGCTGCTTTCCCGACCCCAGGCCCACCCGATCCCCCTCCCCTCCCCTCTTGCTACTGCTGCCTACCCGACCCCAGGTCCCACCCGATCCCCTCCTCTCCCCTCCACCAGCTGGCCGCCCAACCCCGATCACCAGCCACCCGAGCCCCCTCCATCCTCCCCCATCCAGCCCGGCCCCAACCTCTCAAACCCCTCCCTCATCCCCATCCGGCCCGGCCCCCAGCCATCCGAACCCCTCCCTCATTCCCCATCCGGCCCGGCCCGAAACCTTTATCCCCACCCCTTCCCACAGCACACCCGAACCCCCCCCCCCCTCTCATCGCCCCGGCATACTCACAAAGTTGACCCTGACGGGGACCACGGAATGATCGAAGACGGAGAAGGGTGCCTCGACATCAACTCCCTTTTCCTCGACTCGGAAGAGAGAGCGTGGAGGAGTCTGTGAAGGGTGCCTCGACATCAACTCCCCCTCCCCGACTCGGGAGGAGAGAGTGTGGAGGAGTCTGTGCCTGCGCCGCCATCAGCACCTCATCAGTAAGGATTTCCCTCCTCGACCAGGTACTATCGTGTTTCACCAATTGGATCTCTAGTCTATTATCTTTGCCAATTGCTGCCCCTGTTGTGAGGTTGAGTGTCCACCTGCCTGTTAAGTTCATTAGTATTTGATATTGCGGGGCGGACTCGTGCCGTTTAATTTAAGCATTATTTATTGTAATTCTTAGAACTGAGATCGAATTGCCTGATGCGAGTAGTTTCTGTTAAAACTCATTATTCCCTGCTGATGGTTTGAATAAACTTCCTACCTGAGACTTTTAATTCATAGCGAAACATTGTTAGGACAATTAACTACTGATTTCCTGCCCACCCGCATTTGTTTCGCATCATTTTGGTATCAGAGCCAGGTTGTAGGTAGGAACTGTCATGCATTAGTTGTACTGCATTTAGAAAAATTTTATTTTAACTTTTGCATTTGATTGCCAAAAAAAAAAAAATTTCAGCATGCATCATGTTGTGAGTTTGTCTTTGCATGCCAACCCCTAAGGTAGGTCCTATCTGTTAGGAGAGTCGAGTGAGTCTGACAATATGGATCCTGATGTCTTAACTAGGGCACTTGCCGAGTTAGCCCAAGGAATAGCAACTATGAACCAGAACCTCACCGCTTGTCAGCGTGACACCAATGGCCGTTTTGACCGTTTGGACCAAGCTCCACCGCTAGCTCCACCACCCCTAGGCACTCAAGATTTTCGGCCACCTTGGCAGAACAATCAAAATCCGGGTAAACAGTATCTCCGGAGCATCAGGTTAGAGGTGCCCTCTTTCGATGGCAGGCACGATCCCCAATTCTTTTTGGACTGGCTCCAGTCCATGGACCGATACTTTGCCTGGTACCCTTTAACCGAACCGCGAAAAGTGCAATTCGCTGCCATGAAGCTTAGTGGACCTGCCAGCCAATACTGGACTAATGTAGAAGCCTTGAGAGCCGCCAAAACTCAGGATCCCATTGATACTTGGGTCGCCATGAAGAATGAGCTAAAGGGCAAGTATGTGCCCCCATCATATCGAGCCCACCTATTGGACCAATGGCACCAATTCACCCAAGGCAACAAATCAGCCAGGGACTATGTCACCAAATTCGACGAGTTCCTAAATCGTTGCAAGGTCCTCGGAACAGAAACCCCTGCCCAGGTCCTGGCACGTTTTCGATCAGGTTTAAGAGAAGACCTGAGGAGTGAGCTCCTTGCCCTAGATGTTACAGAGTTGGAAAGAGCCTATACCTTAGTTCAGAACCTCGATAGCATTAGGTCCAACCATTTTCATCGGGATCAAGATTCCCGAAGCAAAGTCCCTCGGCCTTTCTCGGATAGCTACCTAAGTCGGCCCTACCCCAACGAATCCCAACCAACAGCCGACTCCACCAGTAGAAGCAATGAGAGAGACAACCATGACAAGGTCCCTGAGAACGACTTCTCCAAAGTTAGTCCCCTCATCACGTGTTGTAAATGCCAAGGCTACGGACATGTGGCCGCAAACTGTGCAAGCCATGTCAAAGTCAACATCATTGATGGCAATCTCATTGAAGTGAAAGAGGCTAAAGAGGCAGAATTCGTCTATCAAGCTGAAAAAGAAGATGGAGACTTTGATAATGATGACGAAGCCATCTTGACTTCCCTTAAACCAATGTCATCTCCCTCCATGTCAGTTGTTAGGTGCGCCCTGTCTCAACCCAAGGACAAGAAGGTCAAACTGGGTCCCTGCCAACCTAAGAGTAGTCAGGCCGAACAGCAATCAACTCTAGCTAAAAAGATTTTCAAGGAGCACGATTCGGTCCTAATCTTCGTAGACCGATTTTCTGAGGTGACTCATTTCCTCCCTTGTTCTAAGACGTCCGATGGCGTCATAAAGTTACACGGATTGCCTGAGATCATGCCCAACAAGGATGTCAAGATCACCAGTTTTTGTTGGAAAATCCCATGGCCCAAGCTGGGCACTAGGCTCCAGTTCTCCACTACCTTCCATTCCCAGACCAATGACCAGACTGAAGTTGTCAATAGGAGTCCGGGAAACCATGTACGTACCTTGATGGGTGAACACGTTAAGACTTGGGATCTGAAACTGTCAGTAGCCGAGTTTGCATGTAGGTCCACAGGTATGAGTCCTCATGGAGTCGTGCATGGGTTCAAACCTAGGCAACCAGTCGATTTTATTCCCATATTTGAGCATCATAGAATTTCCGAGTCCGCATCTGCTTTTGCATCTCATGTGCATGAACTACATAAGGAAATCAGTAAAAAAATTGAACAGAGCAATGCGAGCTATAAATTAAGGGCCGATGCCCGGAAGCGAGTTCAGACTTTCAGTATGGGAGATTATGTGATGGTCCAGATTCGTCTGGAACGGCTTCCTTCGAGAGCCGTTAAGAAACTACATACGTGCAGTGCGGGTCATTTTCGGGTTCTAAAAGATATAAATAATAATGCTTATTTTATTGTACTACCCGAGGGTTTTGGCATCAGTCCCACCTTCAATATTAAAGATCTAGTGGCTTATAATGGCCCATATTTTAACCCTGAAAATCCACTGATAGTTGAGCCTACCCTGGACCCTGCCCCTGAGTGCCCCCCCCACCCCCACTCCCAGAAATATCCCCACCATATACAGCAAATGGCATTGATAATATTCTGGATGACGAGATTGTCTCGGCAAGACGACAGTGGAATCCGGCGGTACCTGGTTCGCTAGAAAGGAAGGCCCCATTCTGAGGACGCTTGGAGTGAGCATCAGCGACCCCAGCAGATGGACCCAGACCTGCTGGAGCTATACGAGAGCCGCACCGACCCTTACTCGACGGAGTCGAGCTCTCTCCCACCCCGGGAGAATGATGGGGACATCGAGCGGCGCCCATGGCGCGTGTACCAGCGCAGGAGGCGCCACCTGAGCCTATGGCTCTGATCAGACAGCCTGCACCAGCATGGATGTTTTCAGTTGTTTTTATTTTTTGCATTGTGTTATTTAGTCCCACCTCGACTTTCAGGGGTTTTCGTTTGTTATCGCAGGCCTTTATAAAGGTCTGCCCATGGAACATGTAAGGCAATGAATAAAGAAATTTATGTTTTCCTCCACACTTGTGTTGAGAGAACCAGGGTGAGGCGTGTGAAACCCCAAACCCAAACCCTAGGTGTGTGAAACCCTAGGTTCAGAATTAGGTGTGTGAAACCCTAATCTGAAACCCTAAATTTTTCCTTGCTTTCCCTAACCTAGCCACCGTCCCTCTCCTCTCCTCTCACCCGGCCGACCCACCCAGGCACCGAAACCCCATCCCTCTCTCTCCCCGCGAGCCTCTCTCCCTCCCCGCCCCTGTCCGTGCCTCTACCCGACCCCGGCGAACCCTCCCCACCCGGTCCCCCGCCGCTCCCCTCTTGCTGCTGCTGCTTTCCCGACCCCAGGCCCACCCGATCCCCCTCCCCTCCCCTCTTGCTACTGCTGCCTACCCGACCCCAGGTCCCACCCGATCCCCTCCTCTCCCCTCCACCAGCTGGCCGCCCAACCCCGATCACCAGCCACCCGAGCCCCCTCCATCCTCCCCCATCCAGCCCGGCCCCAACCTCTCAAACCCCTCCCTCATCCCCATCCGGCCCGGCCCCCAGCCATCCGAACCCCTCCTTCATTCCCCATCCGGCCCGGCCCGAAACCTTTATCCCCACCCCTTCCCACAGCACACCCGAACCCCCCCCCCCCCTCTCATCGCCCCGGCATACTCACAAAGTTGACCCTGACGGGGACCACGGAATGATCGAAGACGGAGAAGGGTGCCTCGACATCAACTCCCTTTTCCTCGACTCGGAAGAGAGAGCGTGGAGGAGTCTGTGAAGGGTGCCTCGACATCAACTCCCCCTCCCCGACTCGGGAGGAGAGAGTGTGGAGGAGTCTGTGCCTGCGCCGCCATCAGCACCTCATCAGTAAGGATTTCCCTCCTCGACCAGGTACTATCGTGTTTCACCAATTGGATCTCTAGTCTATTATCTTTGCCAATTGCTGCCCCTGTTGTGAGGTTGAGTGTCCACCTGCCTGTTAAGTTCATTAGTATTTGATATTGCGGGGCGGACTCGTGCCGTTTAATTTAAGCATTATTTATTGTAATTCTTAGAACTGAGATCGAATTGCCTGATGCGAGTAGTTTCTGTTAAAACTCATTATTCCCTGCTGATGGTTTGAATAAACTTCCTACCTGAGACTTTTAATTCATAGCGAAACATTGTTAGGACAATTAACTACTGATTTCCTGCCCACCCGCATTTGTTTCGCATCATTATCACATGTAAATTATCGAGGATCGATCTCACCGTGCTTGGGTCAATGCCGGCAGCTTTTCGATGCTCCGATGTTGCAGAGGAATGGCGCGGAAGGAGGAGGTGTGGTCCAGAAGACGGGGTGAAGAAGCCGAGACGATGATCTTGAAGAAGAAGACACTCCACGTCGATCTTCCGTGAAGCCGAGGATGAATAGCGAGGCGACGGGGTAGAAGCTTGCGAAGGAAGAAAAGGTTGAGAAGCAAGGAAGAATCCGTCGGAAAGGATAAACCGAACAAGCGAGCCGCTTCTCCGTTTCTAGGGTTTCAATTTCAATTCATCTCCCCTTTGTGCGATTAGGGTTTTAGGCTTTATAGGGAAGCAACTAAAGAAAACAAAAAAGGAAAGAAGAGAGAGAGAGGCCGGTCGGGTAGAGAGAGAGACGGACGCGGGAGGAGAGAGAGAACCCGCGCGGGAGGGGAGAGAGAGAGGGACGCGCGCAAGGGGGGCCGGCCGGGTATGGGGTGCGGTAGGCTAGGATTTAGGGTTTTTTAGTCTCCCTTGAATCTCATCCGTTGAGATCTAATTTAACTTAAAATCCTACGGCCTAAAACCTAACACAAAAATGAGTCAGTTCGGCATCTGTGGCTCGAACCGGATGCGAACATGGCTCGCACCTACCCAAACCAGAAATAAAAACAGAAATATCTAACGATCCGTTGGTCGGATCGAAATAAAGTAAAAACCAAAACTGTAGATCTTCAATTGATCTTTCCACTGATGCAGACGGATCGACGATCGGGTTCCTGGATCTCCGGTGCGGTTGAAAATACACGATCAGCTGTAGAAAAACTGCACGTAGAAGGCTCGTCTGCATCAGGTGAAGGCGGCCAGATCTAAATTCAGATCGGGTTAATGTCACTTATCAGTCTATGAGTGAATTGAGACCAAGTGCGAGTTCGATGATGGGTATATAGATCAGGTTGAATCCAATTAGAGTTAGGTCTGTGCCCAAATAAAAGATGGAACGTACCTATATGAGTAACCCAAAGTCGATCCACAAAATCGATTTAATAGTTCTGATTCAAATTAATCTACGAGATATTAAATCAATTTAATTTTATTTAGAACTAGCAATAAAAACATTTTACTTTGAAATCTTTTATGCAGAAAAAACCAAGAGATTTATCCTAGGATAATTTTGAATTTCTTCTTCATGTAATTTCGACATAAAGAGCATAGGTCTAGAATTTGAGGTAGCGTCGTGAGTTATAAATTTGTAATTGAATGTACGAATAAACATAGAATTTGTCAACAAAAATTTTTTCCAATCAAGACCTTCTCACAGTCTTCTGTTCTCTTGCCTTCTCTTTTTTCCCTTGGTAATATGTTGTTATATTTTAGTGATATTAGACCTCTCCTTTGAGGAATTGCACATGCCAAATGTGACTCATACTCCTACCTCGGATCTCTACCGTCGGATATGTCAATCCAATAGTTGTGATTCATCAGGCAGGTACCTGTATTTTTGGCCAAGTGTGAGGTACCTGCATTTTTGGCCAAGTGTGATTCACCGGCCAAGTGCATGCATATTTATTTGATAGGTATCAACTGTCATCCCAAATTTGCCTCATACTTTCACCTTGAATCCCAACCACCAGATAGGCCGATACAACGATGATGTAAACACCTGCCTGGTGAATCACGCAGCTAAAATTGCAAGCACCCTCCCAATGATTCACGACTATTACATTAGCCTATTTGGGGCGTTGCTCTTTTAATAATATGTTATTTCAAATCTTTTAAACTATCTAAAACAAAATACAATGGAGCAAAATATTAAGAATTCTACATATGCTTTAGGATTTCCTTTCATCCGTGTCCGGATATCTATAAGGTGTGAACTTTACAATTTTCATAATGTTTTTTTTCAGACATAACAGTATGTGGAATGGAGGGAGAAGGTTGCTATCATTCATGGGGTGTGCTCCGTGTGAGTTTGGGGTGCTTCGTATCTTTCTGTAAGCAAAGTAAAGAGACCTTCCATTTCTTCGTAATGGATTCACTAAATATGCTTTCTCATTATGATTTCAGGTCATAATATATATTGTTTATATCTATATTATATGATGATTTCAAATGTTATCTTTTATATTTGTGTTAGGTAATGATACTTTTGTATTCTTGTGACAAATAGATGAGCAGGACTTAAGCTTTGAATTGTTATCTTTCTAAATATGTTTCCTTTGACAAAGTAGTTCAGATATTTTTCACATTTATGTTTTTGACTACATTTAGAGCTAGCAAGATGGATGAAGCTTGCAATTCATGGCATTCTAGATGGTGGCCGTTGAAGCTTGTCTTATATCTTTTGTCAATGCTAGTTCCATTCATCATCCCATTTGGCGCGATCCAATTATATGGTATGAATAGCTGATGGATTGCCATTTTGCTTGAAATTTATTCTCCAAAATGTTACTCTGCGGCCTATATCAACATAAAGGTGTCCATTTTATATGACAAACTATAAGTCTTTCACAATAAACCAGCAGTGCAAATCCTTTATGCATGGAAGAGTGAAACTAAAAAAAATCACTTACGGATCATCATTATCCAATTGTTATCCCAACAAAAAGAAACTACTAAGTTGTTAAAAATTTCCGAATAATTCAATTACACTAATACTTAAGAAGTTTCAGTTTGGACAAGCCACTTCAAGAACTGTCATCGGTTAAGATAGAACATGGCAATGTAATCATTCACGTAATGAGATTTACCTCGAAACAAGTTATAGATCTTCCCTCCCTAAGGCTTAAATTAAAAAGAAAAGAAAGTAGAACATAAGTGTTCACGATAGAAATAACATCTATGGTATTTCTTTTGCAGGTGAAATTGCTCGTGTCGGTGCAGGGTAATATGTTAACCCTTCTATTACATATCTTTTGTTATGTAGGTTGACTAGGTTCTACAACATCTAAATTTTGTTTTTGTGGGGTTACATGCATTATCTTCCAATGACATTTTAATGACTATTGTTTTCATAGTTCTGCAGAATAGTTCATTTAAAGCTAGTTCTATTCTCATGCAAACAAAACAATGATAAAACAACATAATCTAGGATAGATGGTCACTTTGCCAAATCATGCTTTATTGCACTCACATCATTTTATGTTTTCAGTGACATGTTACACTTTGTAGATAATTTCTTATTTTGTATACTTAGTCTTACTAGTGCATGACCTTGCCTGTTGGCACTCGGATGTCCGCCTTTGGTGGCAACACACCCCCAGCTGCCTTTGGCACTGAAGCGATTGCCTTTGGTATCAAAGTACTTTTGGCAAGGGCACCCACAGTTGGTGAGAGGGGGCATAATTTGTTTTGTTGTGCCCACATTCGGCGGGGGCAGCAAAATTAGTTCGGTGGTGCCCACATTTGGCTGTGGCGCCCACACCTTCGATCGCTGATCCTCTATGTGTGCTCGTCCTAATACATGAATTATAATGGTTCAACATAGTGTGCATACTTGTTTGGTGGCTGATTGTTTAGTGTGTGGAGCTTTGAACTTAGCCTTTCAATTTACTAAGACAAACAATATATTATTCTAATCATAGAACAAAGACAACCATTTCACCTAGATAAAGGAACAACACAGACACCATTAACAACAAACAATCTCAAATAATCAATCGTCAATGAGTTATGATACCGACAAATAACAAAGGATAGAGAAGGCGATATATGGGACGCGAGATACTTAGGGATGATATCGCCGAGAAACACTAACAGGTCACTTCAATAGCAATATATCACACTTAGTGTAATTCGAAACCTTTAAGTGGCATCGTGTGCTAAAGCGTCGACTATAGCCTTGCCCATCAGACAAAGCGGCTCCTTAAGAGGGGTCATGTCCTCATCCTTGACACAATACTTGTTGAAAAAAAAACATTGGTGTAAAACGCAGTTCGTATAATACACACATATAACTAAAAATCTGTACGTGCTGTATTTTTCCAAAGCAGAAATTAATGCATCGAACAAGTCTTACTACCTCAAAATCCTTAATGCACGATGTTGCATGGGCATCCTATTCATCAACTTGTTTGGATCCATGTTCAATTCCATCACTTATGATATATATATATATATATATATAGAGAGAGAGAGAGAGCGAGAGAGAGAGAGAGAGAGAAATGCTATAATGTGACATGTGGTACGTGCGGCACCGCACGTACAGCATGCCGCATTATAGCATGCCCCTATATATATATATATGTGAAAGGGTTTGGTGAACTTGAGTTCACAAATGAATGGTGAAACATGGTTTATATTGCGCCATGTGTCCACTGAAAAGACATAAAGCAAGTAAGAGGGGATAGGCATGTAAGAGGGTTGAACACGGAAAAGACATAAAACAAAAAGCAACACTTTCTCAAGACACGTGGCAACTTCTCCATTCGAGTTCACCATTTGAATGGTTGAATGGTGAACTCGAGTTCATATATATATATATATATATATGGTCGGGATCGGCTGACCCAGCAAATTTTGACCCATCAATAACCCAGCACCCTTTGATGCACCTAGAGGTTTTAGAATGGGCTGATATTTTGTAGGCATGTGGTCAATGGTATGTTGATCATCCTCACAAAAAATCAGCCCATTCTAAAACCCCTAGGTGCATCAAATAAGCTCTTCAAATCAATTGTTTTTGATTGTCAATTTTAACCGTTGATTTGAATAGCGCATTTGATGCACCTAGAGGTTTTAGAATGGGCTTAATTTTTGTGAGGATGATCAACATACTATAGACAACATGTCTACCAAAAATCAGCTCATTCTAAAACCTCTAGTTGCATCAAAGGGTGCTGGGTTATTTGCTGGGTCAAAATTTGTTGGGTCATCTGATCCTGACCCATATATATATATATATATATATATATATATATATATATATATATATATATATATATATATATATATATATGGGCAGGGATACTCTTACTAATGAAAGTTACAAATCGCCTTTTATGGGGAGGGATGTTTCCGAATTTGATGAAACTTAGTAGGGATGCACTCTATGGCAAGTTGATCATCCTCACCAAAAATCATCAAATTCTATAACCTCTAGGGGCATCAAATGTGAGAAGCTTTATCGACCGTTCATTTTAACCGTTAATTTGAATAACATATTTGATGCCCCTCGAGGTTATAGAATTTGATGATTTTTGGTGAGGATGATCAACTTGCCATAGAGAGCATCCCCACCAAGTTTTATCAAATTCTGAAACATCTAGGTTAGGTAAAAGGCTATTTGTAAGATTCCATTAGTAAGATTCCATTAGTAAGAGTATCCCTCCCCTATATATATATATATATATGGGGAGGGATACTCTTACTCATAGCCTCTTACAACCAACACTTACTAATGATCTGGACCATCCATCGGAATCCGATAGATGGTTGAGATCAAAAATCCCCATCTCTCTCTATCTCTCTCTCTCAATTGTGTAACCCCCCACCGATCCCCCTCCCCCTCCGACGGCGATCGAGCCACCCCGTCGGCGCCGATCGCAGTCCCGATCTCGCTGAAATCGGGGCTGCCGGCAGGGGGGTCGGAGTTGCGGGGTCGGGGCCGGAGTCGGAGCTGCGGGGTCGGGGCTGCCGGCGGGGGGGTCGGAGCTACGGGGTCGGGGCCAGAGCTGGGGCCGGAGTGGTGGCTCGACGGGGTGCTACGGGGCCAGAGCCGGAAGGGGTAGTCGGGGATGGGGTCGGGGGGGTCGGGCGCCGGAAGGGGTGGTCGAGGATGGGGTCGGGGGGGTTGGGTGGGCTGGGTTTACCGATTGAGAGAGAGAGAGATAGAGAGAGAGAGAGGGGGAGGGATAATCCCATCCATCTTTATCGGAACAGGTGGTCCAGATCATTAGTAAGAGGCCATGATCGGAACGGGTGATCCGTTGACAACCCGTTTTCTTGACAACCCATCATTTGATGGGGCTAGAGATTTTATAATTTGTTGATTTTTTGTGAGGATGGTCTTCTTACTATAGATAGCACACCCACGAAAAAAACTAATTCTAAAACCTCTAGCCGCATCAAATGTACTATTCAAATTAAATGTTAAAATGGATGGACTATATTTAAGGAGGGCATTTGATGTGGCTAGAGGTTTTCAATGGATCCCAGCCTATATATATATATATATACATATATATATATATACATATATATATATAGGGGAATGCTTAAATGCGGTCTACGGTCCGTGCGGCCCGCGCCCGCAGCCATCCGATGCACTCGCCTGCGGACGCGGACCGCACGGACCGCATTTAAGCATCCCCATATATATATATATATATATATATATATATATATATATATATATATATATATATATATATATATATATATATATATATATATATACGTCCTGCATCGGCGAAATGCGCGACAGTGTTTAGGCCGTCCGATTGACTTCGATCGGACGAATGGAATTCATTCCGACCAAAAACCACGCTGTTACTGTGGCGGCCACAGTAACAGCGAGTTTTTGGTCCGGGTGAATCCCATCCGTTTGATCGATGGATCGAACGGCCCAAACCAAATTTCGCTGTTACTGTGGCGAGCACAGTAACATCGAGTTTTTGGTCCGTGTGAATCCCATCCGTTCGATCGATGGATCGAACGGTTCGGACCAATTTTCACTGTTGCTGTAGCCGCTACAGTAACATCGAAAATTGGTCCGAACCGTTCGATCCATCGATCGAACGGATGGGATTCACTTGGACCAAAAACTCGCTGTTACTGTGCCCGCCACAGTAATAGCGCGGTTTTTGGTCGGAATGATTTCCATTCGTCCGATCGAAGTCAATCGGAAGGCCTAAACACTGTCCCGCATTTCGCCGGTGCGGGACGTCCCGCAGGTGAACAGCTCTCTCTCTCTCTCTCTCTCTCTCTATATATATATATATATATATATATATATATATATATAGAGGGCCGATCCAGTGAGAAACCTCTTATTTGCAAAACCTTGTGCGAAACCCCCCTAGAGGCTTCAGAATTTGATGAAACTTGGTAGGCATGCTACCTATGCCATGTTGATCATCCTCACAAAATTTCATCAAATTCTAAAACCTCTAGGGGCATCAAATGTTAGAAGATTTACCAACCGTTCATGAAAACCGTTAATTTGATTATCAAATTTGATGCCCCTCGAAGTTTTAGAATTTGATGAAATTTTGTGAGGATGATCAACATGGCATAGGTAGTATGCCTACCAAGTTTCATCAAATTCTGAAACCTCTAGAGGGGTTTCACACAAGGTTTCGCAAATAAGGGGTTTCTCACTGGATCGGCCCTCTCTCTCTCTCTCTCTCTCTCTCTCTCTATATATATATATATATATATATATATATATATATATATATATATATATAGAGAGAGAGAGAGAGAGAGAGAGGAATGATAAAATGCGGAATGCGGTGTCGCACCGCAGCCGTCTGATGCACCCATTGCGTGCGTGTGATGCACGCAGCGGTGCATCAGACGGCTGTGGTGCGACACCGAACGCACCGCACGCCACATCCTAACATGCTCCTATATATATATATATATATATATATATATATATATATATATATATATATATATATATATATATAGGGGCTTGCTATGCTACAGCATGCGGTGCGTGCGGCACTGCACCGCAGCCGTCTGATGCACGTGCTGCGTGCATCACATGCACGCAGCAGTGCATCAGACGGCTGCGGTACAGTGCCACACTTACCGCATGCCGCTTTATAGCATTTTTCTCTCTATATATATATATAGAGTAGTGATACATTGCGGCCGGGGTTAGTGTGCGGCTTTCGTGCGGCCGACCGGGAGGTGTACGGGCTGTCCGATCAACCGATCCAACGATCGGGATTCACCCCCCCACCGACCGCAGCTGTTACTGTGGCGGGCACAGTAACAGCGATTTCGGTGGGGGGGTTGAACCCCGATGTCCGATCGGTGTGAATCGAACAGTCCAAATTCTTTCCGCCCCGAGTTTGGTGGACCGGATGAACCCCGGACGTCCGATCGGCTTAAATCGAACGATCTAAATCCTTTCTGCCCGGTTAAAAAGTATAGCCGTTCGATCGAATGATCAAACAGATGAGATCCCGTGGGAAACAATCGAATAGGACAAAAAGTGATGATAGTAATCATTACTTTTTGTCCTATTCGATTGTTTCCCACGGGATCTCATCCGTTCGATCATTCGATCGAACGGCTACACTTTTTAACCGGGCGGATAGGATTTGGGTCGTTCGATTCAAGCCGATCGGACGGCCGGGGTTCAACCCCCCCACCGAAATCGCTGTTACTGTGCCCGCCACAGTAATAGCTGCGGTCGATGGGGGGTGAATCCCGATCGTTGGATCGGTTGATCGGACGGCCCGTACACCTCCCGGCCGGCCGCACAGAAGCCGCACGCTAACCCCGGCTGCAATGTATCACTAATATATATATATATATATATATATATATATATATATATATATATATATATATATATAGGGGGATGCTTAAATACAGTCCGTGCGGCCCGCGTTCGCAGCCATCCGATGCACCACACCGTGCATCCGATGCACGCGGCGGGTGCATCGGACGGCTGCGGACGCGGACCGCACGGACCACACCTACGCATCCCCCTATATATATATATATATATATATATATATATATATATATATATATATATATATACGGGGTATAGGCTGGTAGCCTATTTCGACGAAATGAGCAGCCACCCATTTGATGCCCCTAGAAGTCTTAGAATGTGCTGATTTTTTGTAAGCATATGCACCTTACCTTAGATAGAACACCCGCAAAAAATCAGCAAATTCTAAAACTTTTAGGGGAATCAAATGTAATATTTCAGATTAACGGTGACAACGAACGCTCGATAAAACATCTAACATTTGATGCCCCTAGGAGTTTTAGAATGTGCTGATTTTTTGTGGGTGTTCTATCTAAGATAAGGTACTTATGCTCACAAAAAATCAGCACATTCTAAGAATCCTTGGGCCATCAAATGGGTGGCTGCTCATTTTGTCGAGATAGGCTGGCAGCTCATTTCCCGTTTCCTCTCTCTGTCTCTCTCTCTCTCTCTCTCTCTCTCTATATATATATATATATATATATATATATATATATATATATATATATATATATATATATATATATATATATATATATATATATAAGGTCGTGATACTGTGAGATCGCTGAATGTGAGGCTTAACATGCGGCACCCCCTTCCGGGGGTTATTTCGAATTTTTTTTTTGGGGATTGATCACCTCCTTTGGATAGCGCACACAAAAAATTTCAGCCCATGCCAAGGCTTGTAGGCCATTCAAATGTGTTCATCAAAATGATGGTAAAAATGAACGACCAATAAAAGCCGATCACATTTGAATGTCTATAGGTCTTGGATTGAGCCGAAATTTTTTGTGTGTGCTATCAAGGGGTAGGTGATCAACCTCCAAAAAAAATTCCAAAAATACCCCCAAGAGGGGCGGCTGCACGTTAAGCGGCACGCTGGCAGCAATGTATCGCCATTCTATTTACACACACACATATTTGAAGAAGTTTGTTTACAAAGGGACTTCTCTTTTCTTTTCAAGAAGAAATATCTCTGCCAACATTTATCATGAAATTTGTATCTTAGTGAGGATAATTATTTTGATATTCAGCTATTACACCAAGAAAGCTGTCAGGACATTTTATTTTATTCTTTCATGATAAACATTTAGTTTGGATGATGAAAAAGCTTAAACATACTGTCATGTATAAACCTTAAATAATATTTTTTTAATAAATTTTCTCTGTTAGATAAACTAAGGTCTAGATAAACTATGTCTTAATAGCTAAGTTGGTTTTAATGCATACTCTTTGTTTGCTCTAAATTATACAGGATCTTTCTTCTTCTCCAACTCATAAGTGTGATACACTTAGTCACATGGTGCAACAATCAATGGATGCCGAATTCACAATCAAAGCAATGGTATGCCCTGCTATTTACAATAGTAATGCTGCATTTTATTTTCTTCATTTTATCTTAAAAGGGATATCAACAGTAATTTTCAAATAAAATTATTAAAGATAAATATATGTTGTTGAGAAAACATATCCATATATGAGTAACACCTGTAAACTAACAATTTCATATTATCATATATATGATATTATCATTATAATGCATTATTCCTTTTCTTCAATGCTGAAGGCACATGACTCTCTTGGCTTTGTTCATGTTAATGTATAGAGATGGGTCGGGTTATATGTACAGTCGAGTCGGGTTGTGTGTGTATACATGTACATATATATTGGGCTTCAATCCCTCAATGAGATGCATTTTATTCTCTCCAAACCCTAGCCGTCATCTCCTAACCTGGTATCAGAGCTCTAGGGTTTCTCGCGCGACGACGGCGACGACGGCAGCCACTTCCGGCCTCTCCTCCACCTGGCAGCCCCCCCTCCGGCCTCTCCTCCGCCCGGCAGCCCCCCCTCCACCCGGCAGCCACCTCCGGCCTCTCCTCCACCCGGCAGCCCCCCCCTCCGGCCTCTCCTCCGCCCGACAGCCCCCCCTCCACCCGGCAGCCACCTCCGGCCTCTCCTCCACCCGACAGCCCCCCCTCCGCTCGGTGGCCCCCCCTCCGCTCGGCAGCCCCCCCTCCGGTATCTCCTCTACCCGGCAGCCCCCCTCTGGCCTCCCCTCGGCCCGGCAGCCCCCCTCCAGCCTCTCCTCCACCTGGCTGCTCCCCTCCGGCCTTTTCTCCACCCGGCAGCCCCCCCCTCCGGCCTCTCCTCCGCCCGTCAGCCCCCCCTCCACCCGGTAGCCACCTCCGGCCTCTCCTCCACCCGGCACCCACCTTCGGCCTCTCCTCCACCCGGCACCCCCCCCTCCGGCCCCCCTCCACTCGGCAGCCCCCCCTCCGGCATCTCCTCCACCTGGCAGCCCCCTTCCGGTCTCCCCTCCGCTCGGTAGCCCCCCCTCCGACCTCTCCTCCACCCGGCAGCCCACCTCCGGCTTCCCCTCCACCCGACAAACCCTACAGACCCCCTCCCTCCACCCCGCAGGCCACCCCCCATCCTCCTCTGCACCCCGCAGGCCCCCCTCCACCCTCCCGTGCACCCCCGCCCCCTCCTGCACCACCCTGAAGCCCCACCGCCCCCCTTTCTCCTCTGTACCGAACTGCCCGTCTCCTCTGTACGGACTGCCTTAGACCTCCCTTGTGCCGGCTCGCCTCCGCTGTGGGCGCAGAAAAAAAGATTCGGGCCGTCTTTATTGCGAACACACGAGATTACAAGAGTGCCCGGGACCCGGGGGCTCGGGGGTGGCGAGTCCGGGTACGGCGAGTGTTGATCAGGAGATTGTGGGAGAGATCCTCTGGAGGGTCCCTTTGATCCGTGTCTCCACATGGTATTCGTGCGAGAGCTCTGAAGGGGTTGCCCAGGACAGAGGTCTTTACAGGGTGAGGGTTTTTGAGAGGCTAAGGAGTGTTCGCCGTGGCTTTTATCCCTTCCGTGCTTCGTGCTTTCTCGGCTAGGGGGCCTTCGGCTTCATTCCTCGGTCTTCGTGTCTTCCTCGCTCCTTGCTTGACCTCGGCGTCCTGGATCGTCGGTTCGCAGCATCGATCGTGCTTTTGGCGTCGGCTTTGGCTTTGGCTTTCGGCTTTGGCTTGGCTTTGGCGTGGCTCTGGCTTTTGCTTTGCTTTGGCGCTTGTGCTTGGACGTAGACGGGGGGAGACTTGCGGTGCTTTCGTTCTTCCGGACTTCGCGTCGTATTGGCTAGAACGTGCGGTGCTTTTGCTCGTGACCGGCGTAGTCGCTTGGCTTTGGCACTTGCGTTGCTTTGGCGCGGGCTTTATTGAGGCTTTTGCTCTGGCTTCTTGCGTGGGCTTTTGCTTCGGCGTCGACTCGATCTTCTTCTCGAACGACAATGACAGCGTCTTCAATGCTTCAGCCTTTTTCGACGGTTTAGGTGTCGGCTAGACTTTGCTTCTTCTCCGGGCTTCTTTGGCTTGATCGGAGTCGAAGGGTTCCTTTGAAGACGGCGGGGGTAGCACCAATCTCCGTGCGACGGTTGTAGCGTCGGCTTTGCATTGAAGACGACAGGTGTAGTGACGCTTCGGGCAGTCCTCTCTAAGCTTTCTTCTTCGTGGATAGAGCGGGCGTTTGTCAAAGGCGACGGGGTGATGACGCTTCGTTCTTCTTTTCCGGGCTTTGGAGCTTGATCGGAGTTGAAGGTTTGTTGGAGCCGACGGGGTAGTGTCGCTCTGATCTTCTTCTCCGGCCTTTACTTCTGGCGTCTTCGGAGTCGAAGGGTTCTTCTTCTCCGATCTTTCTTCTTCGCGCACGGAGTCGAAGGCTTGATCTTCTTGTGTAAGGGTCTTCACATTGATGAGGGCTTTCAATGGACTAAGCCGGTCCCGAAGGGATAGGCTTGCCCGTGCCTCGTGAAGCCTTGGGTCGATGAAGAAGCGTCTCCTCTTCTGTAGAGCTTCCTCGCTTCGTCTTCAGCTTGCGATTTCTTCGACCTGGCATCAGCTTCTTCTCTGGGCTTTTAGGCTTGATCGGAGTCGAAGGCTTGATCTTCTTGTGCAAGGGTCTTCAAGTTGATGAGGGCTTTCAATGGACTAAGCCAGTCCTGAAGGGATAGGCTTGCCCGTGCCTCGTGAAGCCTTGGGTCATTGAAGAGCGTGTCGCCCCTTCTGAAGAGCTTCCTCGCTTCGTCTTCAGCTTTCGACCTTTACGACGGTTATGGCGTGAACTTCTTCTCCGGGCGTATTTGGTGTAATCGGAGTTGAAGGATTTGTTGAAGATGACGAGTGTAGCGCCGCTTCTCTTCTTTTCCGGGCTTTTGGGCTTGATCGGAGTCGAAGGCTTGTTGGAGACGACGGGGTAGTGTTGCTCCGATCTTCTTCTCCGGCCTATGCTTCTAGCGTCTTCGGAGTCGAAGGGTTCTTCTTCTTCGAGCTTTCTTCTTCGTGCACGGAGTCGAAGGGATGATCTTCTTGTGCAAGGGTCTTCACGTTGATGAGGACTTTCAATGGACTAAGCTGGTCCCAAAGGGATAGGCTTGCCCGTGCCTCGTGAAGCCTTGCGTCGATGAAGGGCGCGTCTCCTCCTTTGCAGAGCTTCTTCGCTTCTTGCCATCCGACCTTTGAACCTTCCCCCCTCCCCCTCTATTTATAGGTGAAGGGGGGAGGGGAGAGATATGGGAAGTTTATTTGAATCTCTTTAATATCTCTTCCATAACTACCCAAGATTTATTCATCCATTGATGAGGGGAATATGTCTTTATTCGCTTTCCTTTTCTGGCGGAGTAGTTATGGCTCAATCTTCTTTGAATTTATTTTGAATCTTGCACATAAAGTCGATGGCGACCCGGCTTCGTTTCTTGTCCGTCGGATCGAGGGATCGGCGCAGATCCACACTTACGTAGACGTCATACGCAACCTCCCCCCACGCATGGCGGTATTTGTTTCCTTTTTGGTCTTTAATTTCTTTCCTTTTCTTTTCTTTCCTTTTCTTTCTTTCTTTTCTTTCCTTTTCTTTTCTTTCCTTTTCTTTCCTCTTCTTTTTTTCTCTTCTTTCCTTTTCTTTTCTTTCCTTTTCTTTCTTTCTTTTCTTTCCTTTTCTTTCCTTTCCTTTTCTTTTCTTTTCCTTTCATGGCCGGCCATCCCATAAGGGGTTCGGATCTCTAGTAGGGGCCGGGTGGGCCCCACTTGAGGATGGGCCCACCCGGCCCCTTGTTGGGCGCGAGTCGGGTGGGTCCGAGTGCGCGTCGGGTTTGCCTCCGCCATGGTGCATGCAAGTCGGGTCCGGGTCGGAGAGTGTGTCAGGTTCGCCTCCAACTTGGTGCATGCGAGTCGGGTCCGGGTCGGAGTGCGTGTCGCGTTTGCCTCCGAATTGACGCATGCGAGTCGGGTCTGGGTTAGACACAATTTGTGTGTCTACATCTGTACTTTAGGGGTATGGCTTCCTACAACGTCTCTCGGCTCCCATACTGTCTGCACACAGTCGCTGATCGTCGAGTCCCTCTGTCTTCTCGTTTTGATGGTATTCTTGGGCCACGTCCCTCTGCCACGTCAGTCGACTGTGGACGTCGTCAGGGTCCCCTCCGCCATGATGGCAAGACTGTTGCTGCTGCTGATCTCCCTACTCCAGCACCGCCTACCACCACTCCTGCTTCGTCTCGGTCTTACTCCGGCCGCCTCTAGCGCTTTGAGGAGTTACTGTTGCGATACCTCGCCTCCACTAGCTCTTCTACAGATCACAGTCTCTCTGCCCTCCGGGTACTTCTGCTCAGTCTCGGTCTTACTCCGATCGCCTCCAGCGCTTTGAGGAGTTACTGTTTCGATATCTCACCTCCACCAGCTCTTTGACAGCTCACAGTCTCTCTGCTACTCTGGGTACTACTGCTCCATGGATCTTCGACTCGAGTGCCTCCTGCCACCTTACCTCCGATCCTTCTGTCCTCACGGACTGTAGCCCTGCTCCTACCCACATGGGGATCCACACTACTGATGGGACTCGTGTACCCATTTCACAGTGTGGATCCATCACCCCTGCCTCCGATCCCACTGGTCGCCTAACCTTACCTCGTGTTCACCTTGCTCCCCGCTTAAACATTAACTTAAAATCTGTTAGTTCTTTTTGTGACTCGGGCCTGATCGTTACATTTACTTCTTCTTGTTATGTGCAGGATCCGCGGACGGGTCAGAGAGTTGGGCTGGGTCATCGAGCAGGGGGACTCTATCAGTTGGATCACCTTCAGGTTCCCACTTTCACTCTGTCGGCTCTGTCTGTTACCTCTGATGCCGATTTGTGGCACAGAAGGTTAGGTCACATATCCAGTGATCGACTGCAAAGCGTTTTTCGCTCTGGCGCTTTGGATCGGGTGTCCTTCTCCCCTCTCTGTCTGCACTGGGTGTCGATTAGCAAAGCACCTTGCTCTTCCTTTTTCTACTAGTGTTTCCCGTTCCAGCGTCCCTTTTGATCTCGTGCACTCTGACGTGTGGGGTCCTGCTCCAGTTGCCTCGTTTACTAGTTTTTTGTATTATGTGAGCTTCATAGATGATTACTCCCGCTGCACCTGGGTCTATCTCATGCGTCGCCGCTCCGAGATTCCTCATATTTACAGGACCTTCACTACTATGCTTCATACCCAGTTTGGTCAGCGCATTAAGACTTTTAGGTCTAATTGTGCCCAAGAGTATCTCTCCTCTGAGATGCGCGAGATCCTTCAGACTCACGGCACTCTTCACCAACAGCCTGTGGGGTTTGTCGGGTTGGCGTGGGCATCGCGGGTGCAGGCGGCGGTGATCGGGGAGTCCGAGGCCAGCCCCTTTATTGAGGGCTGGCGTGTTTTTGAGGGAAAGAGGGGCTGCCTTTTTTGCTTCAGCCCCTTTTCTCAGGCATATCTTGTATTGAGGACTGCGGCCCTCTTTTCTTTTGGCTGCGGCTTTTTTTTTTTCGAGCCAATAGCAGCAGCAGCAGCAGCAAACGGCAGCATCGGTTGTGGGCAAGGGCTATGAGTGTGGCACAGCAGCGGCGCAAAGGAGGGGTCTGGCCGGGCTGGAGGTTGGCGACGAGACGACAGGCGGTGGTCTGGCGCAGGAGTTGCACAGGTGTGGTTGTGGTGGCTGGCTCGGGATGCGGCTCCAGTATGCAGGCGGCTCGAGGCTGGATGATGCAGCAACGGCAAGCGGCACCGGTGCGGGCTGCTGGAGTGGCGCTCCATCCCACCCTTCATGGGGGGGGTTGCGGGCTTTTCAAAGGAAAGAGGGGGGGGGCTGTGTTTCTTTTTTTTTTTCTTTTTTTTTGCGTGGTCCTTCTCTTTTTCTCTTTCTTTCCTTTTCTGTTTTCCTCCCTGTCGGTCGGGTGCGGAGAACAACAGCAGCGGCGGTGCATGGCGCACGAGCTGCGATATGGCGGCATCCGGTACAGGCGCGGGGTGCGATGCGGGTGCGGATTTACTGGTGGGTGACACAGAGCGGCGCGGTGGCCGGCTGTGGGTCCAGTGCAAGCGCGAGTTCCGAGCGGCGGCCAGTTGCATTATGTCGGCGACGCGAGGTCCAACACGGGCGAGTGGCGGTAGGCGGCCGGCACAGGCGGTATCCGGTATGGGCGCGGGGTGCGATGCGGGTAGTATGCAGACGTCGCACGGCGGAGGGGTGGTTGGCCGGTCAATTGTGAACCTTTTTTTTTTTGCGCAGCTTCCCCCCGGTTGTTTTGACTTGCTTCTCTTTGTGTCCCTTCAGGATGCGAGCTTTCTAGAGTTTGGCTTCGCCGGGGTGAGTTGCTGAGGACTTCTCCTACGGGAGTGGTGCCTTCACTTCCCCTTGTGCCTTTTCAGTATGCAAGCTTTCGAGAGCTTGGCTTCGCCGGGCTGAGTTGCTGAGGACTTCTCCTATAGGAGTGGCGCCTTCGCTTCCCCTTGTGCCTTTCCAGGATTCGAGCTTCGAAGGTTTTGGCTTCGCCGAGGTGAGTTGCTGAGGACTTCTCCTACGGGAGTGGCGCCTTCGCTTCCCCTTGTGCCTTTTCAAGATACGAGCTTTCGCTTGACCCGGTGGGGTGTCGACTCCTGGCCTCGGGGGGACGTTTAGTACCTCTGCGGCTTTAAGACGAAGGATTCTTCGGCGGCTTGGAGGTGGAGGACTCTTCAGTGGTTTGGAGATGAAGACTTGCTTCAGCGGAGTGTTGTCGTCTTCTTGGTGCAAGAGCGTGATGACAATGGCACGGTGAGAGGACAAGACGAAACCGAGTGCGGTGACGATTGCTTGGTGTGTGGATGAGACGGAGATGTTGGAGGCTAAGGAAGGTGGCTCCTTCGTCCTTTTTTTTTTTTTGAAGTCGCGAAGGATGCGGTTGTCACCGATGTATCCGCCTATCTGTGGGTTACTACATTTGACTTCAGTGGCAGTTCCAATCCTTCGAGTCTTTGACTTTGAGGGACTGGCAACGTTCGGATGGGCCTGAGCTTTTGCACGAGCCTGGCGCATTTCAAGGCGGACGACTCTTTGTTTGCAGAGTAGACGCACACTTCTTGGAGGGTGGCGAGCTTCGTTGCTTGCGACGGTCTTCGCTGGAGGACGCTTCCTTGGGCTTAGCTGCGACCGAGGGAGAGAGACGTCGGCTGTCGGGGCCTCGCACGCTTGCTACTGCAGACTTGGTTCGGATACAGAAGAAGGTAGAGGCCGCTCGTGCGTCGCTTCGGAAGTCGGAGTCCCGTTTGGGGCATGCTCGAGCGACTAGGAAGACTTCTGGAGCAAGGCTTGCAAAACAGCTGGAAGGGTTGATGAAGTACCGGAAGCTGGTGGAGCGATCAAGAAGGCTTCCGGAGTGAATCTTGCGAAGCAGCGTGCATAGTTGGTGACGCGTCGGAAGTTGACGGCTTCTCTACCCCTGGAGTTGCAGCGCGTGTAGGCCGCGGGAGGTGGACTACTTCAGCGCTTCAAGGACTTCGATTTGGTACTCGTGTGTCGCTTTAGAAGCTGGAGTTCCGTTTGGGGAAAGCTCAAGCGACCGAGAAGACTTCTGGAGCAGAGCTTGCGAAGCAGCGTGCATAGCTGGCGACGCGTCGGAAGTTGACAGCTTCTCTACCCCGGGAGTTGCAGCGCATGTAGGCCGCAGGAAGCGAGCTGCTTCAACGCCTCAAGAACTTTGACTTTCTTGTCATCTTTTAGTTTGCTGACTGGCCTTGTGGATTTGCATATATTCTTCTCTGGGCTGGTCTTCTGGGATGATGCTAGGGATGTTTCTTTTTTTGTCTGGACTGAACCTATGTAGGCTGCCTACATACCCTATTGAGAGGGATCAAGTCGCACGTAGTTCGTTTATTACCCTTTTTTTTTTTTTGGGCAAGGGGGGTAACCTTGCGCTAGGCAAAGTACCTTTTGAGGGACTTGCCGCTGGTAGGCAGAGTCGCCACTGGTTCGCAGCTGTCGCCCACCTTCTTCGCTTCAATGTAGTTAGAAGATAAAATTTTCTTGACTGGAGTTTTGATGAGTGCTGGAGTTTGACTGGAGTCGATGCCTTGGCGATTTGGAAGGATTTGTTCGCCGCTTTTGCAGAGACGAGCTTGAGCCTTTGTCAGGCGATGTGGTATTGCAGCTGAGGGTAGTGAACCCATGTGCGCCATGCTTTCTTTGCTGCGGCTGGATTTGAACATCAACTCGGTGGAGTTTTGCCCCCGAGTGTTTTTTGCCTTGATTGCGAGTTGCTCGGAGCTGGTGTACTCGGACGACTCGGTGGAGCTTGAGACATGCAACAGACCGTGTAACGGTAGTGTCATCTCTTGCAAAGTGCTGAAGTTGACATTGGAGAATAATGACGGTGGTTTCTTTGCTAGAGTGGAAGGCGATCGTCCTGGCTCGCGAAGCCATTGAGGTGCGAGCCGCAGGATTGAAGCAGCTTGAGCTGGCAACGGAACGCGCAGTCTTGAGCTTAACTTGAAGTTGATGTGTATTTTTCATCTTGATGCCAGCGCCTCTTTGTCTTTGTGTACCGTCTGGCTGGAAGATGTCACTGGTTTTGCAAGTGGAGAGGTTTTGTCCCTTGCAGCTGCTTTGACTTCCTGGGCTCGTGGAGCCTTTGCTGGAGGAGCTTCTGCAATGAGGTCTTTGGCCTGGTGGACCTGGACGTCAGCAAGGTGTGCTTCAGCCTCGTTGAACAGTTTGTCGTTGGCAGTGATGCTTCTCCCCATGCTTTTGATATTGGTGTCGCTTTCTTCATCGTCTTCCCGGAGCACTTGGTGGACTTCCATCACGTAGCAGGAGACCTTGAAGTCTTGATCAGCTTCAAGAAAGCGATTGGGATAGAACTCCTGGAGTGTCGCCAGCTTTGGGCATATTTGCTGGAGAAGATTTTTCGGACTTGCTGGTGGTACTTCGGATGTCTTTCTTCCTGGAGCTTCATTCTTTTCCTTGAAGGACTTTCTTCTGGGGAGTTTTCTTGCCGCCCGGTCTTTCTTGTGATTAGCCAGACGTGCTATCCTATAGCTTGATCGTCGTGGCCTTCTCCTTCGAGGCGCCATAGCCCGTGTGTTTTCATCAGTAAGATCTTCCTCTCCAAGGTGAAGAACTGGTGCTGCGACTGAAGGCACTTCTTTAATCGGAAGGACTTGCTCTTTTGGAGATTGTACTGATTCATCTTCTGATCCCCAGCCAGTTGACTTGACTTCTTCATTTGGAATCGAAGGAGGCCTGGAGTAGAGGACATAATAGTCAAATTTGCCCGATGGTTGGCCTAGCAGTTTGACTTTGGGGCTTCTTTGTTCGTCTCTCGCTTTGAGCATGTGCCGGAATGTATCTTTGTTTGGAAAAGGGAGTGCTTGCATGAGAGGCGGTTGCCCCCAAGACAGTAAGGATTTGGCCCTAGGTATAGAAGGAGCATGCCGTCGTTGACTTCTTGGACTGCCCCCCTTCTTTGAGTCATCAATGGTGGACTGCCCCCCTTCTGCGAGGACTGGCAGAGCTTCTTGCAACTCGTCGTCCGAAGTAGAAGTATCACCGTTGTTAGTTTCGATGACGGAGATATGGTTGACGGCTGCCATGGGTGGGTGGGCAGGTATTGAAATGACGCCCTCGACTGGCATTCCCAAACGGTCGAACACCGACTTCTTCTTTGATTGCTTGACTGGCCCGAGCCTTTCGAACACGGATGTGCGCTTTGGATTCGACCGGCTTTGACTGCTTTTGTTTTGCTTCTAGAGTAAGTCTTGGCATCGAGCCCGTCGCCGTCTTCTTTTGCTGTCGGGATGGCTGGCGTAGGTAGAGCGTGCATTAGAGGTTGTTGATCCTTCAGCTGCTTCGTCTACCATCTTCGCCCCAATGTAGTTGGAGGTGAAGGTCTTTTTCGCTGCAATCCTGACGACCATCGGAGTTTGACTGGAGCCAATGCCTCGGCGGTTCGGGAGAATTTGTTCGCCGTTTTGAAACAACCGAGCTTGAGTCCTCGTCATCCCATATGGCGTTGCTGCTGGGGGAAGTGTGCCCATGGTGCTTTCTTTGTCGTAGCCGGCTTTGAACAGCAACTTGGCAGCGTTTTGCCCCCAACTCCCTTTCGGCTTGAATCCGAGTTGATTGGGGTCGACTGATTCAACAGGTCTGCTCGGGTTCGGATCTTGCGTCAGACTAGGTAATGGCAACGTCATTTCTTGCAGAGTGACGACGTTGGCCTGTGATAATGGCGGGGCCAGCTTCCTTATCGGAGTAGAAGGCGATCGCTCGGATTTACGGAGCCACTGAGGTGCGAGACGCAGGACTGGCGTCGCTTGGAAGGGCAACAGGGTATGTTGCATTGCTTTTGCCTTGGAACTGATGCGCATCCTTTGTCTAGATTTTGACGCTTCTTGGACCTCAAGTCTTGCCTTGTCGGAAGGTAGCACCGGATTTGCCGGCAGAGGAGCCTTGCCCTATTTTATTTCTTCAGCCTTTTGGGCTCGAGGGGCTTTAGCTGGAAAGACTTCCGCGGGTAGGCCTTTTGCTTGGTAGAACTTGGCGTCGGCCAAATGTGCCTCAACCTCATTGAACGGCTTGTCATCAGCAACTATGCATTTCTCCATGCCTTCTTCGTAGTACTTGAGGCACTGGTGCCAGGTGGACACTACGACGCCATTCTCGTGTAGCCATGGCCTGCCCAACAGGAGGCGATACGACGTCTGGCAATCGATGATGTGGAAAAGGACCGTTGTATCTAGCGGGCCGATTGAAAGCTTCAGGCGGATGATTCCGATAGTGGACTGTCCGCCCTGGTTAAACCCTTGAATAACCAATTGGCTGGGCGAGAGCTAGTCATTGGTGATGCCGAGTTGCCGCATCGTCTGGATGGGCATGATGTTGACGGCGGAGCCACAGTCCAACAGGATTCGATTCACTGGCTTCTCCTTGATGTATCCCGAAACGTAGACAGGTCGGTTGTGCAATCGTGTTTCGAGTTGCAAGTCCCCGTCCGAAAAGGTTATCGTCACATCACACGAGGCTACAGTTTTGCCCTTCTTGTCGTCCTTCCTTTTTCTCTTGTAGCTGTCCGGGTCGGCCAAGGCCGCAGCCATTGCCAGGCAAGCCTTCTTCGAAAGATGCAGAGCTTCTACGAGCGGCAAGTGCAGGATTGCTTCGTCATGAGAGGCAGTGCCCCCTTTGTCGGGATCGTCTCCCTCGTCAGTGGAGTCGCCTTCTTCAGAAGTTTCGATTTCGTCCTTTCCTTCCGACGCCTTATGAACTTCGACCATGCAACAAGACACCCTGATGTGCTGATCGACTAGAAGGAAGTGATCGGGGAAGAATTCGTGCAAGGTTGCTGGTTCTGGAAGGCTCTGCTGGAGGAGATCGTCTTGGTTTGCTGGCGGCACTTTGAATGCCTTCCTTCCTGGAGTCTTGCTTTTCTTCTTGTAGGTCCTGCGCTCGGGAAACCTCCTCATCATGCGGTCTTGCTTGTGATGCCTTTCTTGTCGTGGCCTTCGTCGCCGGGGTAGCATGACCCATGCCTCTTCGTCGGTGGATTCTCCTCCGCTATGATGATTGGCAGCAGCAACTGATTCCCTTGAAGACACTTGTTCCTCCGGAGACTCTACTGGCTCGTCCTCCGATCCCCAACCAGTGGGCTTGATCTCTTCGATCGAAATTGATGGAGGTTTTGAGTAGAGGATGTAATAGTCAAACTTGCTCGAAGGTTGGCCCAGCAGACCGACTTCTGGGTCTCCTTGCTCGTGTCTCCTTTGGAGCGCTCGTTGGGATGTAGCATTGCTTGGAAGAGATGCTGGAGTGAGCGATGGTTGCCCCTGGGGCAGCGGCGTTTCTTCCTCGGTGAGCGCAGGAGTACGTTGGCGTCGCCTCGAGACCTTCAGGTGGGAAATTGACTTGGCGGTTGGCCTCTGACGGTTGATGCGCAATTTGGGCATGCTTTGTCGTGTAGCAATGAGTATCGGTGAGAAGAAACCGAAGGTGATGGACGTCATGTTGGCCGCAGCGACCTCCCCGGTGTCGATCTCTATCTTTCCTTGCTTTGCGAGGGCCATGATTCTTTCCTTGAAGACGAAGCATCTTTTGATGGGATGACTTACCACTTGGTGGTATTTGCAGAAGAGAGGGTCGTCGATGCGATGCATCTGCTCGGGCCTCTTCGAAGGAGGGAGCTCTATCATTTTCTCTTGCAGCAATTGGTCGAACATGGAGGAGACTTCCGAGTCTGGAAAGGGGTACTCCTTGGCTTCAAGCTCCTCGAGAGTCATCCTTTGTCTCAGCGGCGGAGGCGGCGGTATGGCGACTCCCTTCTTCTGATCCGGCTTGCCACCGATCTTGAGTGGCTTGGAGGTCGAAGCGACGTCCGCAACATTGACTTGTTTCGGTTTCGGTGCCTGCGGCTTGTCCTTCTTCTCCACCTTCAAGAAGTCCTTGTTTTTTGAGTCCATGCAGCTTGCTAGGCTGAGTTCCATGTCGTGAGCCCGAGTTGCGAGTTCTTCGAAAGACCGAGGTTTGATACCTTTGAGGATGTAGAGCAAACCCCAGTGCACACCTTGGGTGCACATCTCGATGGCCGAGTATTCAGACAAGCGGTCTCGTGAATTCAGCGCGAGGTTCCTCCATCTGTCGATGTAGTTGATCACCGGCTCGTCCTTCCTTTGCTTGACGGCGGTGAGTTCAGTCATGCTGACAGTGCGTCTGGTACTGTAGAAACGATTGAGGAACTCCCTCTCCATCTGATCCCAGCTGTCGATGGTCCCTGGAGGAAAATCAACGTACCAGTCAAAAGCATTACCTTTGAGGGTGCGAACGAACTGTTTCACCATCTCGTAGCCATATGTGCCAGCATTGTTGCAAGTTTCGATGAAGTGAGCAACGTGCTGTCTTGGATTCCCCTTCCCGTCAAAGTGTTGGAACTTTGGCGGCTGAAATCCGATGGGGAAACGCAGCTGTTGGATCCTCGCGGTGTAAGGTTTCGAGTATGTTGCCGTGATTGGAGGAAGACCAGTGTCGTGGGAGCGCATCATGTCAGCTACCAATGCTTGTATTTGCTGGGCATTCTTTGTTGCTGTTGCTGGAGGTTGTGTGGCCACCGAAGCTGGCGCTGGAGAGACGACTTCCACCGGGACGGAAGCAGAGGAGATTGCTGGAGTAACCGCTTGAATCGTCGGAACAACCTCTGCAGGAGCGGGAGTTGAGGACGGAGCTAGAGCGGCTACCGGAGAAGCAATGGGCTGATCGTTTGTCGCAGCATCCTTTGCGCTTAGCTTTTGAAGCAGAGTGTTGATGTGACGATCCTTCTCCTCCATTAGCCGAGCGATTTGTGCCATTTGCTCACCCATTTGCATGACTTGGAGCTGAAGAGTAGACGGAGGATGATGACGGAGGACTTCTCGATGTTGCATGCTCGCATCCTCGCCGTCATCGTCGGAGACGTAGTTGCACCGATTCACCTCTGGTTCTCGATGTTGCAAACGCATCGCTGCTTGTCCCGACCATTGCAAACTTGAAGCAACCTCTTCAGCTGTACGGATGAAAGGAGAGAAGGTCCCCCTGGGCATGCCAGAAATCTGTGGGCGCAGAAAAAAAGATTCGGGTTGTCTTTATTGCGAACACATGAGATTACAAGAGTGGCCGGGACCCGGGGGCTCGGGGATGGCGAGTCCGGGTGCGGCGAGTATTGATCAGGAGATTGTGGGAGAGATCCTCTGGAGGGTCCCTTTGATCTGCGCTCCACGTGGTATTCGTGCGAGAGCTCTGAAGGGGTTGCCCAAGACAGAGGTCTTTACAGGGTGAGGGTTTTTGAGAGGCTAAGGAGTGTCCGCCATGGATTTTGTCCCTTTCGTGCTTCGCGCTTTCTCGGCTAGGGGGTCTTCGGCTTTATTCCTCGATCTTCGTGTCTTCCTCGCTCGTTGCTTGACCTCGGCGTCCTGGATTGTCGGTTCGCGGCGTCGATCATGCTTTTGGCGTCGGCTTTAGCTTTGGCTTTCGGCTTTGGCTTGGTTTTGGGGTGGCTCTGGCTTTTGCTTTGCTTTGGCGCTTGTGCTTGGACGTAGATGGGGGGAGACTTGCGGTGCTTTCGTTCTTCCGGACTTTGTGTCGTATCGGCTAGAACGTGCGGTGCTTTTGCTCGTGACCAGCGTAGTCGCTTGGCTTTGGCACTTGCGTTGCTTTGGCGCGGGCTTTACCGAGGCTTTTGCTCTGACTTCTTGCGTGGGCTTTTGCTTCGGCGTCGACTCGATCTTCTTCTCGAACGACAATGACAGCGTCTTCAATGCTTCAGGCTTTTTCGACGGTTTAGGTGTCGGCTAGACTTTGCTTCTTCTCCGGGCTTCTTTGTCTTTATCAGAGTCGAAGGGTACTTTCGAAGACGGCGGGGGTAGCACCAATCTCCGTGCGACGGTTGTAGCGTCGGCTTTGCTTTGAAGACGACGGGTGTAGCGACGCTTCGGGCAGTCCTCTCCAAGCTTTCTTCTTCGTGGATGGAGCGGGCGTTTGTCGAAGGCGACGGGGTAATGATGCTTCGTTCTTCTTTTCCGGGCTTTGGAGCTTGATCGGAGTTGAAGGTTTGTTGGAGCCGACGGGGTAGTGCCGCTCCGATCTTCTTCTCCGGCCTTTACTTCTGGCGTCTTCGGAGTCGAAGGGTTCTTCTTCTTTGAGCTTTCTTCTTCGTGCACGGAGTCGAAGGCTTGATCTTCTTGTGCAAGGGTCTTCACGTTGATGAGGGCTTTCAATGGACTAAGCCGGTCCCGAAGGGATAGGCTTGCCCGTGCCTCATGAAGCCTTGGATCGATGAAGAAGCGTCTCCTCTTCTGCAGAGCTTCCTCGCTTCGTCTTCAGCTTGCGATTTCTTCGACCTAGCATCGGCTTCTTCTCCGGGCTTTTGGGCTTGATCGGAGTCGAGGCTTGATCTTCTTGTGCAAGGGTCTTCACGTTGATGAGGGCTTTCAATGGACTAAGCCAGTCCCGAAGGGATAGGCTTGTCCGTGCCTCGTGAAGCCTTGGGTCGTTGAAGAGCGCGTCTCCCCTTCTGCAGAGCTTCCTCGCTTTGTCTACAGCTTTCGACCTTTACGACGGTTGTGGCGTCGGCTTCTTCTCCGGGCGTATTTGGCGTAATCGGAGTTGAAGGCTTTGTTGAAGATGACGGGTGTAGCGCCGCTTCTCTTCTTCTCGGGGCTTTTGGGCTTGATCGGAGTCGAAGGCTTGTTGGAGACGACGGGGTAGTACCGCTCCGATCTTCTTCTCCGGCCTTTGCTTCTGGCGTCTTCGGAGTCGAAGGGTTCTTCTTCTCCGAGCTTTCTTCTTCGTGCACGGAGTCGAAGGGATGATCTTCTTGTGCAAGGGTCTTCACGTTGATGAGGACTTTCAATGAACTAAGCCGGTCCCAAAGGGATAGGCTTGCCCGTGCCTCGTGAAGCCTTGGGTCGATGAAGGGCGCGTCTCCTCCTCTGCAGAGCTTCTTCGCTTCTTGCCATCCGACCTTTGAACCTTCCCCCCTCCCCCTCTATTTATAGGTGAAGAGGGGAGGGGAGAGATATGGGAAGTTTATTTGAATCCCTTTAATATCTATCCCATAACTACCCAAGATTTATTCATCCATTGATGAAGGGAATAAGTCTTTATTCGCTTTTCTTTTCTGGCGGAGTAGTTATGGCTCAATCTTCTTTGAATTTATTTTGAATCTTGCACATAAAGTCGATGGCGACCCGGCTTCGTTTTTTGTCCGTCGGATCGAGGGATCGGCGCAGATCCACACTTACGTAGACGTCATACGCAACCTCCCCCCGTGCATGGCAGTATTTGTTTCCTTTTTGGTCTTTTCTTTCCTTTTCTTTTCTTTCCTTTTCTTTCCTTTTCTTTTCTTTCCTTTTCTTTCCTTTTCTTTTTTTCTTTTCTTTCCTTTTCTTTTCTTTCTTTTTCTTTCTTTCTTTTCTTTCCTTTTCTTTCCTTTTCTTTTCTTTTCTTTTCCTTGCATGGCCGGCCACCCCATGAGGGGTTCGGATCTCTAGTAGGGGCCGGGTGGGCCCCACTTGAGGATGGGCCCACCCGGCCCCTTGTTGGGCGCGAGTCGGGTGGGTCGAGTGCGCGTCGGGTTTGCCTCCGCCATGGTGCATGCAAGTCGGGTCCGGGTCGGAGAGTGTGTCGGGTTCGCGTCCAACTTGGTGCATGCGAGTTGGGTCCGGGTCGGAGTGCGTGTCGGGTTTGCCTCCAAATTGGCGCATGCGAGTCGGGTCTGGGTTAGACACAATTTGTGTGTCTACATCCGTACTTGAGGGGTATGGCTTCCTACAACATCTCTTGGCTCCCATACTGCCTGCACACAGTCGCTGATCGTCGAGTCCCTCCGTCTCCTCATTTTGATGGTATTCTTGGGCCACGTCCCTCTACCACGTCAGTCTACTGTGGACGTCGCCAGGGTCCCCTCCGCCATGATGGCGAGACTGCTGCTGCTGCTGATCTCCCTACTCCAGCACCGCCTACCACCACTCATGCTCCGTCTCGGTCTTACTCCGGCCGCCTCTAGCGCTTTGAGGAGTTACTGTTGCGATACCTCGCCTCCACCAGCTCTTCGACAGATCATAGTCTCTCTGCCACTCCGGATACTTCTGCTTAGTCTCGGTCTTACTCCGACAGCCTCCAGCGCTTTGAGGAGTTACTGTTTCGATATCTCACCTCCACCAGCTCTTTGACAGCTCACAGTCTCTCTGCCACTCTGGGTACCACTACTCCATGGATCTTCGACTCGGGTGCCTCCTGCCACCTTACCTCCGATCCTTCTGTCCTCATGGACTGTAGCCCTGCTCCTACCCACATGGGGATCCACACTGCTGACGGGACTCGTGTACCCATTTCGGAGTATGGATCCATCACCCCTGCCTCCAATCCCACTGGTCGCCTAACCTTACCTCGTGTTCACCTTGCTCCCCGCTTAAACATTAACTTAAAATTTGTTTGTTCTTTTTGTGACTCGGGCCTGATCGTTATATTTACTTCTTCTTCTTGTTATGTGCAGGATCCGCGGACGGGTCAGAGAGTTGGGCTGGGTCGTCGAGCAGGGGGAATCTATCAGTTGGATCACCTTCAGGTTCCCCTTCCGCTCTGTCGGCTCTGTCTAATACCTCTGATGCCGATTTGTGGCACAGAAGGTTAGGTCACATATCCAGTGATCGACTCCAAAGCGTTTTTCGCTCTGGCGCTTTGGGTCGGGTGTCCTTCTCCCCTCTCTCTGTCTGCACTGGGTGTCGATTAGCAAAGCACCTTGCTCTTCCTTTTTCTACTAGTGTTTCCCTTTCCAGCATCCCTTTTGATCTCGTGCACTCTGACGTGTGGGGTCCTGCTCCAGTTGCCTCTTTTACTAGGTTTTTGTATTATGTGAGCTTCATAGATGATTACTCCCGCTGCACCTGGGTCTATCTCATGCGTCGCCGCTCCGAGATTCCTCATATTTACAGGACCTTCACTACTATGCTTCATACCCAGTTTGGTCGGCGCATTAAGACTTTTCGGTCTGATTGTGCCCAGGAGTATCTCTCCTCTGAGATGCACGAGATCCTTCAGACTCACGACACTCTTCACCAACAGTCGTATCCCCATACCCATGAACAAAACGGAGTGCCGAGCACAAACATCGCCATATCCTCGAGACAGCACGAGCTCTACTTCTGTCTGATCTGTTCTACATTCCTACTGGGTTGAAGCTGTCCTGACCGCTGTTCACCTCATCAACATCACTCCGTCCTCATCCCTCTCTGGTGTTTCCCCGTACGAGCGGCTTTACTCCATATCTCCTGACTATTCTCTTCTTCGTACCTTTGGGTGCACGTGTTTTGTCCTCCTCCCTTCCCATGAGCGCACCAAACTCTCTGCTAGGTCTGTTAGGTGTGTTCACTTAGGGCTCAGTCGGGAGCACAAGGGCTATTGGTGCTACGATCCCTTGGCTCACCAGATCCGTGTCTCTCGCCACGTCTCCTTTATAAAGGATGTCCCGTACTTTTCCACTGAGTCCCGGGATCTTCCCTCACCACTTACGTCATCTTCTACATCGTCACCCCCTTTCACCATCTCCTTCCTACCTCCGTATCCTGCTCCCACGCTCACCTTCCCGGTTGAGCCTCCTCTACCTTCCTCGCCTCCCCTATCTCCACCACCTCCACCTCCACCTTCACCTCCCTCGTCTCCACCACCTCCCCCGCCACCTCCCTCTCCCCCGTCACCTCCACCACCACCACCTATCACACGTGTCTACTTTCGTCGCTCCACAGTTTCTCTTACCGAGACTGTCTCTACTGGTACTACTTTGCCTGCAGCTGCTCCCACCTCTCCGGCCGCGGATCATGGTCCTGTTCGGCGCTACCCTTCGCGCGAACATCACCCTCCTGACAGATATGACTACTCCCCTGACAGGTTGGGTTACTCTGTGTTTACTCCTGTTTCTCCTGACACTTCTGGACACTCTGTTGTTGCCTCCTACTCTCCGTCCTACCAGGCCTTTCTTACAGCTCTTCACACCCACCGGGAGCCCCAGTCGTACCGTGAGACAGTTGTACACCCAGAGTGACGACAGGCCATGACAGTCGAACTTGAGGCCTTTCAGCGGACTCAGACATGGGATTTGGTTCCTTGTCCCACTGGCATGGTTCCTGTTAGCTGCAAAATGGATCTTCAAGATCAAGACTCGACCTAATGAGTCCATTGAGCAGTATAAGGCGCGCCTTGTTGCTCATGGTTTCTCCCAGGAGTATGGGATTGACTACGAGGAGACGTTTGCTCCAGTCTACCGTTCGCACCCTCTTAGCTGTGGCAGCTGCTCGAAAGTGGCCTCTACATCAGATGGATGTAACCAATGCATTTCTCCACGGTGATCTCTCAGAGGAGGTATACATGGCTCCTCCACCGGGCGTCCCTGCTCCTTCAGGTCACGTATGTTGTTTGCGTCGAGCCATCTATGGGCTCAAGCAGGCCCCTCGTGCCTGGTTTGAGCGATTCCGCAGTGCAGTTGATGCAGACCTGATCAGCACCTTCAGTTCGTCACTAGAGAGTTTTATTTCCAGTCATTTTATTTTATGCATGAAAGACATTAGCCGTTTGGGATTTGTTAGTCGTTTATTTCAGTTTTTGGCCATTTATCATGTTTTTGGCCTTATTTCAGCATTTAGTTTTATTTGTGTTCTTGCCCAGTTCATGGGGGATGTCCATGATCTCATCCGAGGGCTTTTCGGATTGAATTCGGGTCTTCTCGGGTGAGTTTCTGCATGATATTAATAAAATTATGGGTGCGTGTGTTTGCGGGGTACCGACGGACGAGATTATGTCTCGAAACCGACGGTTAGATAGCAAAATAACTTAAATTTGATGATGTGGCATCAATTGGGCTTCAATTAGGGCTATGTGGGCTTCAATTAGGGCTTTTCCGTCCCTTGCCCGTGCGGAAACCGAGCCAATCCGCCCCCTCTTCTGTCCCCTAACTTCTCTCTCTCTTTTCCCCTTATTTCTCTCTCTTTTCCTTTCCTTTTTTGGCCCATTGCATCCCCACCATTCCCCCTTGATTTCCCTTTGATCTTGGCCATCCAAAAAGAAACCCTAGTTCTACAAAAAGGGGAAGATTGAAGGAGATTGGAGATTTTGATAGTTGCTGAAATTCGTGCCTCTTCGTGAGTGCTTCCGGGCGAGACTCGTGTCCCCGATCCTCGCCGATTCCACGACTTCGCCTCGTGAAGGCTTTGGGCTTCGTTTTTCGAAGGTTCCGGCTTCTCCCGACGTCCGGCCTTGCTCCGTGCGCAGGATCATCGGCGCATCCTTGCAATCGACCCACGGCGGGAAACCCCAGGCAGTATCTATCCTTTACTTTATTTTTCTCTCGCATCCGCATCGTTTTTCTTTTGTTTCCATTGCCTCCGCTCCGCATCGCAGCCGTAATCGCCCCGTTTCATTGTTAGTTGAAGCCTAAGATCGTGCCTAATCATCTGATTTGCTATATTTAGTCTGTCGGTCACCCTTGCAAGCATATTTAGCCTTTTTTTATATAAAATCTGAAGCAAACGTACCTCTGAAATTCCTTATCTACTGCTGCGAATGATATTAGTATATACTGAATTTCGTTTTCAGGTTATTATTGTATCCCTACTTGTTAGATCTTAGTCCAAGCTTTATGTGCGTGCATAGATTTTCAGATTTTCCCAATTCTCCATTGAAACCCTAGTGTAGGTAAGACCTTTGCCTGCATCAAGTTGGTATCAGAGCTCGAAAGAACCTGTTCGGGTTTCTTTTGAGTGCTGAATTTCAGCAAACCCTAATCTTTTCTTTGCTGATTTTGCATAGGTCATCGTCTTGCGTGCTTGATTTGCATTTAGTGTTAGGTTTACGTCTAGCGTTAGGATTGCATCGTGTATCTGACGCCATGTCCTATCGTCGCGTCCGATCCCATCCTTATTCGCTTGACCCACTAGATACCCACACCTATAAACAATTTGTTAGGCTATATAAATCTCTTGAGCCATGTCCTAACCTTTTCCCGAGATCTTCGATGGAACGTAGATACTCCTCTTCGATTCGAGATCAAGCCCATGATCTGGATCTATCTTCTAAACCTTTTGTTCAATGGGTTTTACGGAGTCCTTCAGTGCCAACCTTGAAAATCAGATATATCGAAACCCAGCTCTTACTTGATGATATTGAGGATGAGTTGGCATGGAGGGAGAAGCAGAACCAGAGGCTTGCCCGATACAGCAGGCCACCACCTCCAGCAGAGCCTCCACCTCCTGTGGAGTACCCGGTTCCACCAGTGGCCCCACTTGAGAAGCATCCGCCTCCTGTGGAGCTTCCTCGGCCAATGCCTACGGAGGAGCCACCTCTTCCGTCAGCGACTACAGAGGAGTTCCTTCCGCCTTCTCCAGTGCCTACAGCGGTGCCACCTCCTCCTTCAGTGGCTTCAGAGGAGCTCTTTCCACCTTCAGCAGTGCCTACAGAGGAGCCACTTCCTCCGGTAGTGACTACGGAGAGGCTTCTCCTGCCTTTAACAGAGCTTACAGAGGAGACACCTCCTCCTGCAGTCCTACCTACAGCAGAGACACTCATGGAGCCTTCGACTTCCGCGGAGCTTCCATCACAGCTACAGTCAGAGCCAGTTGGGGAGTTTCAGCCAGCTGAGCCACTTACGCACTTTGACTTTGTCGGGACTGACCGACCACCTACAGCTCGTGTGCTTCTGTTTATGTACTTCAGTAGCTTCTGGCCCTCGCTCGACGCCAGCAATCTCTTCGCGAGGGGCCCAGAGGTTGTTGACTGCCCGAGACATCACTTGTTGGGAATTCATCACCAGATCCAGGCACAGCGACGTTCCCACGGTGGTGGTCTCCCTCCTGCTACCGGCGATGTCTTCCGGCGTAAACTCGAGGACGAGTTTTTCGCAGCGGAAGCGATTGATGCAGACCTGATCAGCACCTTCAGTTCGTCACTAGAGAGTTTTATTTCCAGTCATTTTATTTTATGCATGAAAGACATTAGCCGTTTGGGATTTGTTAGTCGTTTATTTCAGTTTTTGGCCATTTATCATGTTTTTGGCCTTATTTCAGCATTTAGTTTTATTTGTGTTCTTGCCCAGTTCATGGGGGATGTCCATGATCTCATCCGAGGGCTTTTCGGATTGAATTCGGGTCTTCTCGGGTGAGTTTCTGCATGATATTAATAAAATTATGGGTGCGTGTGTTTGCGGGGTACCGACGGACGAGATTATGTCTCGAAACCGACGGTTAGATAGCAAAATAACTTAAATTTGATGATGTGGCATCAATTGGGCTTCAATTAGGGCTATGTGGGCTTCAATTAGGGCTTTTCCGTCCCTTGCCCGTGCGGAAACCGAGCCAATCCGCCCCCTCTTCTGTCCCCTAACTTCTCTCTCTCTTTTCCCCTTATTTCTCTCTCTTTTCCTTTCCTTTTTTGGCCCATTGCATCCCCACCATTCCCCCTTGATTTCCCTTTGATCTTGGCCATCCAAAAAGAAACCCTAGTTCTACAAAAAGGGGAAGATTGAAGGAGATTGGAGATTTTGATAGTTGCTGAAATTCGTGCCTCTTCGTGAGTGCTTCCGGGCGAGACTCGTGTCCCCGATCCTCGCCGATTCCACGACTTCGCCTCGTGAAGGCTTTGGGCTTCGTTTTTCGAAGGTTCCGGCTTCTCCCGACGTCCGGCCTTGCTCCGTGCGCAGGATCATCGGCGCATCCTTGCAATCGACCCACGGCGGGAAACCCCAGGCAGTATCTATCCTTTACTTTATTTTTCTCTCGCATCCGCATCGTTTTTCTTTTGTTTCCATTGCCTCCGCTCCGCATCGCAGCCGTAATCGCCCCGTTTCATTGTTAGTTGAAGCCTAAGATCGTGCCTAATCATCTGATTTGCTATATTTAGTCTGTCGGTCACCCTTGCAAGCATATTTAGCCTTTTTTTATATAAAATCTGAAGCAAACGTACCTCTGAAATTCCTTATCTACTGCTGCGAATGATATTAGTATATACTGAATTTCGTTTTCAGGTTATTATTGTATCCCTACTTGTTAGATCTTAGTCCAAGCTTTATGTGCGTGCATAGATTTTCAGATTTTCCCAATTCTCCATTGAAACCCTAGTGTAGGTAAGACCTTTGCCTGCATCAGCAGTCCTGGCCGCCGGGTTTGTTGAGCGCCACTCTGACTATGCCCTGTTCACTCGCTCCTCTAGCCAGGGCATTGCAGTTCTTCTTCTCTATGTGGATGATATGATCATCACCAGGGATGACAGTGCCACCATAGCGTCCCTTCAGCGCCACCTCCAGAGTCAGTTTGAGATGAAAGATCTGGTCCCTCTTCGCTACTTTTTGGGCCTCGAGATTGCCCGGTCAGCTCGTGGTCTGTTAGTCTCCCAACAAAAGTACATCTCCGATATCTTTGCTGATGCTGCTCTTACTGACTCTCGCACTACTGACACACCCATGGAGCTCAATTTGAAGCTTCTTTCTATAGATGGTGAGCCACTCCAGGATGTCTCCCGCTACCAGAGGCTGGTTGGGATACTCGTCTACCTCACTATGACCCGGCCAGACATTGCCCATGCTGTTGGTATTGTCAGTCAGTTTGTTCAGGCTCCCTGTTTGGTTCATTATGCAGCAGTCCTTCGGATTATCCGCTACCTCCAAGGCACCATCACCCGCTCACTACTTTTTCCCTCTACCTCTCCGTTGGTGCTGCGTTCCTACTCCGATGCAGATTGGGCAGGAGATGTAGCCACTCGCCGTTCTACTACCGGATACTGTGTGTTTCTTGGTGATTCTCTCATTTTTTAACGAAGCAAGAAATAGGAGTCTGTTACTCGCTCAAGCACCGAAGTCGAATACAGGGCTATGGCTTCCACCACCGCAGAGATTATCTGGATTTGCCGCCTTCTACTAGACCTGGGAGTTGTGATATCCGGGCCCACGCCTCTCTTCTGTGACAACCGGAGTGCTATTCAGATTGCTAGCAACCCGGTATTCATGAGTGGACAAAACATATTGAGGTTGATTGTCACTATGTTCGCCAGAAGTTTCTCGACCACACCATCTTCTTGCCATTCATTTCATCATCAGAGCAGACTGCTGATTTTCTGACGAAGCCCCTTACGATTGCTTGCTTCCGGCATTTTATCGGCAAACTCTCGATCCATGATCCAACGTGAGTTTGAGGGGGAGTGTTAATGTATATAGATGGGTCGGGTTATATGTACAGTCGAGTCGGGTTGTATGTGTATACATGTACATATATATTGGGCTTCAGTCCCTCAATGAGATGCATTCTATTCTCTCCAAACCCTAGTCGTCATCTCCTAACAGTTCAAACCAAATGGGAGTTACTGGCATCATAAAACAGTCCCTTTACTGATCAAGCTTCATTTTGCTAACTAATCTGTAGGTTGTTAAACTTGTCTGCAGGTACGCTGAGCAATCTGAACACATTAATCATTGAGGGAAAAGAATTACTCAAACAAAAAATTCTAAGTATGATAAAATGACATGTACTTCTTATATACTGTTAGGAGATGATGGCTAGGGTTTGGAGAGAATGGAATGCTCTTCATTGAAGGACTAAGCCCAATATATGTACAACATAGAACCCGACCCGACTATACATAAGACCCGACCCATCTCTATATACATTAACTCTCCCCCTCAAACTCATGGTGGATCATGTACCGAGAGTTTGCTGATGAAATGCCAGAAGCGAGCAATGGTAAGAGACCTCATGAGGAAGTCAGCAGTCTGTTCCGTCGAGGAACGAATGACAAGAAGATGCTGTGAGCGAGAAACTCTTGGCGAACATCGTGACAGTCAACCTCTATATGTTTCGTCTGCTCGTGGAAAACCAGGTTGCTAGCGATCTGAATAGCACTCCGGTTGTCACAGAAGAAAGGCGTGAGCTCGGATATCACGACGCCCAGGTCGAGTAGAAGACGACAAAGCCAGACAATCTTTGTGGTGGTGGAAAACATAGCCCTGTATTTGGCTTCGGTGTTGGAGCGAGCAATGGACTCCTGTTTTTTACTGCACCAAGAGATGAGGGAGTCACCAAGGAACACACATTAGCCGGTCATAAAATGGCGAGTAGCAACGTCCCCTACCCAGTCGGTCGGAGTAGGCGCGCAACACTAAAGTAGAAGTATAAGGTAGAAACAAAAAGCCGGTGATGGTGCCCCGGAGATAGAGGATGATCCTGAGTATCCCTGCATAGTGAACAGAGTGGGGAGCCTGAACAAACTGACTGACAATGCCTACAACATGAGCAATGTCAGGTCTAGTCATACTTAGATAGACTAGCATTCCAACTAACATTTGATATCTTGAGACATCCTGAAGAGACTCACCATCTGTAGCTCAGAATTTCAACTTAAGCTCCATGGGTATGTCAACAGTGCAAGAGTCAGTAAGATCAGCATTGGCAAGGATATTGAAAATGTACTTCTGTTGGGAGATTAACAAGCCACGAGTCGAACGGGCAATCTCAAGGCCAAAAAAGTACCGAAGAGGGCCTTGATCTTTAATCTCGAACTGACTCTGTAGGTGACGCTGAAGGGAGGCTATGGTGGTACTATCGTCCTCGGTGATAATCATATCATTCACACACAGGAGCAGAATAGCAAGACCCTGACTAGAGAAGCGAGTGAATAGGGCATAGTTAGAGTGTTGCTATACAAACCCAGCAGTAAGAACTGTACTATGAAAGCGCTCAAACCAAGCACGAGGGGCCTGCTTGAGCCCATAGATAGCCTGGTGTAAACGGCAGACATGCCCCGTAGGAATAGAAATGCCCGGTGGAGGAGCCATGTACACCTTCTCTGAGAGATCACCATGAAGGAACGCATTTGTCACATCCATCTGATAGAGAGGCCACCCTCGAGCAGTTGTCACAGCTATGAGGGTGTGCACAATAGTTATCCGAGCAACTGGAGCAAATGTCTCCTTATAGTTAATCCCATACTCCTGGGAGAAGCCACAAGCAACTAGGCAAGCCTTGTGCCGCTCAATAGAGCCATCAGGTTGAGTTTTGACCTTGAAAATCTATTTATAGCTGACAGGTACCATTTCTGAGGGACAAGGAATCAGATCCCAAGTCCAGGTCCGCTGAAAAGCCTCAAACTCCACTGTCATGACCTGCCGCCACTCTGGGTGTAAGGCTACCTCATGGTACGATTGGGGCTCTCGATAGGTATGAAGAGTAATAAGAAAGGCCTAATAATACGGGGAATAGGAGGCAACAACAGAATAGACAGAGAAGTCAAGAGAGTCAGAGGTAAAAGTAGAGTAGCCAAACCTATCAGGAGATTAATCATATCTATCAGGAGGGTGATGTTCGCGCGCAGGATAGCGCCGAACAGGGCCACGATCCGCGATCGAAGAGGAGGGAGCAGCAGCAGGCGAGGATGCAAGGGAGTACCAGTGGGAGCAGACTCGGTAGGAGGGACTGTGGAGCGACGAACATAGTCACGAGTGACATCAAGTAGTGGAGGGGATGGTCGTGGCAGGGGAGGAGGCGGGGGGGGGGGGGGGGGGACATGGTAGGTGGGGGTGACGGAGGCAAGGAAGGTGAAAGGGGGGATAGAGGAGACGAAGGAGAGGGCCTAGTGGGGGAAGACGGAGAAAATAATTGAAGGGAAAGGAGTGGCAGTGGTGAAGATGGAGATACATATGATGATGAGAGAACCTATGATTAAGTGGGGAAGAACGAGACATCCTCAACAAAGAAAACATGATGAGAGATACAAATCCGGTGAGCCAAGGGATCATAACATTGATAGCCTTTGTGCTCCAGACTGAGACCGAAATGAAAACACTTGATAGACCTGACAGAGAGTTTGTTATGCTCATGAGGAGGGAGGAGAACAAAGCACGTACACCCGAAGGTACAAAGAAGAGAGTAATTAGAGGAATGGAAGTGGAGACGCTTACACGGAGTAGCACCAGAAAAAGCAGAGGACGGAGTAATGTTATTGAGGTGAGCAACAGTCATAACTGCTTCCGCCCAGTAGGAGTAAGGAATAGACATAGAGAGAAACAAAGCTCGTATTGTCTCGAGAATTTGACGATGCTTTCGTTCTGCAACTCCGTTCTGCACATGGGTGTGGGGACAGGACTGCTGGTGGAGAGTGCCGTGAGATTAAAGGATCTCATGCATCGCAGAGGCGAGATACTCCTTGGCACAGTCATACCGCAAGGTCTTGATGCACCGACCGAATTGGGTATGAAGCATAGTGGTGAATATATAATAAATATGTGGGATCTCAGACCGGTGACGTATAAGATAAACCCAGGTGCATCTCGAGTAGTCGTCTATAAAGCTAACGTAGTACATAAAACCCTAGCTCCATCTCTCTCTCTCTCTTTATAGTTGCCCCTAATGAGAGACAATTCATTCTATCCCAAAACCCTAGCCTCCATATCTCTCTCTCTCTCCTAGTGTTAATCATCACAACACTCAAATAGGTTATGCGGAAGTGGAATGCTGTAGTGTCTGGGGCAACCAGAATTGATTTTTTTTTTTTTTGTATCTAGAGAGCATTGAGCATCCCAAGTCAAGGTTTGGAACATGGTTCTCCCTCCACTTCATCATCCAAGTCCATCGACTCATATTTCGGAATCATCGCATTCCTATACTACTATAGGTCCACTTGCTAAATAGGTTTTCGCAGTTGATGGTGTTCCACAATGAGTGGATATCAACAAAGTCCTCTTATAAGATATAATCTCAAAAGGAGATGCTGATTCTCTACGTGTGACTTGCAAGTTGTCCTTAGGCTAGAAGGCAAGATTATTGCTGGTGTTTCATGAACCGTAACTTCTGGAGCAAATCACACTATTATTGTAATGATGTGTAGTTACACCAAGTGGCTATGATGTGCATTTAGTAAATAGGACAGTGAACAAAGAATCTGTCACTAGATACCCACTTTAGGGCATAGATAGATTGGGTACTATAGTTCATCTTGGATTTGTTACCTTTAAGTAGAACCAACCAAAGCTGTAGTTTGTATCCAAGATTCCAACTATCGAGCCATCATAGGATACTATGTTAATCTATACACCCAAATGAACAACTATGACCTACAATGACATTCATCCAAATAATACATGTACCTCTCGACCACGTACCATATCCCAAGTAATAGGAATGTGTTATGAATCCTGATAAACCTTGTTACCACAACCTAGGAGAGAGTGAGAGACAACTAGGGTTTGTGAGAATGATGAACAATTCTCATTAGGGCAATAGCCACAAATATATACGCATTATGCATGTGTAGGGAATAAATTATGTACACAGAACTCATATATATAACCTATAATATATATTAACACCCCCCCTCAAACTCACAGTGGATCAAACACTGAGAGTTTGCTAATAAGGAACTGAAAATGAGGAGAGGGATGTGACTTAGTGAAAAAATCAGTAATCTGCTCTGTGGAGGACACATAGGGTAGAGAGATGGTCTCAACCTCGTATTGCTCTCTAGAAAAGTAACAATTGAGCTCTGTTGCAGTAGTAAAGGTGACAAGGTCGGCCCGAAGCAAGCGGTCAACCGAGGCAACGAGAAACACCTGGACACGACGATCACGAAGGCTTCAGGTGTCAGAGGTCCCTGCTCCAGAAGCAGCAGCAGGAGCAAGTGTAGAGTTGTCAAGACGCTCATACAGGGCTCGACCATCTAGGACACTCTGGACGATGGCAGACCAGAGTTGCGGAGTGGCATCGTCGAGAACTGAATAGGGGTCGTCATCGAGAACTGATCTGAAGTTGGCATTGAGAGATGCAGAAGATGCAAAGACTCAGTCGGCAAAGGAGTACGCTACTTGTTGCGGGTAGCGGAGGGCCGATAGTTTCGGAGGGCCAACGGGCGCGGAAGGGCTGGCTGCGGAGGGCCGACGGGGTTGCAGGAGGGCCGACGGGCTACAGGAAGGGTGGCGGAGGGCTGCAAAAAGGGCCGGCGGGCACGGAAGGCTAGGGCCGGCTGCTGAGGGCCGGCGGGGTTGCAGGAGGGCCGACGTGTCTGTAGGAGGGTCGGCGGAGGGCTGTAGGAGGGCCAAACGCTGGGCGCATGGCGCCGGGCTCGTCACGAGCGCAGGCAAGGTCGCCGGATCAGGAAGGAAGGCAATGAAAGGGGATGGCAAGGGGATTAGACTCACTCTGATACCATGTTACCACAACCCTAGGAGAGAGAGAGCGAGAGAGACGGCTAGGGTTTGGGAGAATGATGGGCAATTCTCATTAGGGCAATAACCACGAATATATAGGCATCATACATGTGTAGGGAATAAGTCCTGTACACAGAACTCATATGTATAACCTACAATATACATTAACAAACCTAATTTGTGAGTGAGCTGAATCAAGGACAGAGATTCTAATAGTTATATTAGTAATATGTTATACAACATTGCAACTTCTAATCGCCTTCACTTCATTTATTCAATTAAGCTGCTGTAATTTTTATAAGTAGATTAGATTGAGAAATCCGACCAAAATTTCTTGTTGTTGTGCATAAGATACATTATACCACCAAAAATATCTTCTTGTTGTGCATAAGATATTTGATATGAGCTTTTAGTACTGCTTCAGATTGACGACAATGAGGCTAATGAAACAAATATCTTATTTATCTGATAGTGCTCTAGGGAAAGAATATGCTATTGCGTTCACACCAGTTAAGTCACTGTAGACACACGAATTTCGTCGGACCCGAACCCGACTTACGTGAGCCGACGCGGATGCAGACCCGACACGCGGACCCAACTCGCGCGCACAGACGTGGATGCAAACCCGACACGCGGACCCGACTCGCGCGCGCCGACACGGACTCGGACCCCGCCTCAAGAGGGGCCGGCCCCTACTAGGGTCCGAACCCTATAGGGCCGGCCCTAGTGGGGACCGAACCCCAAGGAGGGGCCGGCCGGCCCTGCAAGGAAAGAAAAGAAGAAAGAAAGAAAAGAAAAAGGAAAGAAAAGAAAAAGGAAAGAGAAGAAAAGGAAAGAAAAGAAAGAAAAGGAAAAAATACCGCCATGCGCGGGGGGAGGTAGCGTATGACGTCTGCGCACACGCGGATCTGCGCCGATCCCTCGATCCGACGCACAAGACGAAGCGCCCGATCGCCATCGATTTCGTGTGCGAAATCCAGCCATAATTGCACCCGCCAGAAAAGGAAAACGACTAAATGTTATTCCCCTCATCAATGGATGAATAAAATCCGGGTAATTATGAGAGAGATACAAGGGGATTTAAAATTAAAGAGTTTCCATATCTCTCTCCCCACCTCTTTGCCTATAAATAGAGGGGGTGGGGGAAGGAAAAAATGGTCGGAAAATTGAAGACGAAACGCCGGAGCTCTGCAGAAGAGGAAGCGCTTCTTCATCGACCCAAGGCTTCACGAGGCACAGTCAAGCCTGTCCCGAGGGATCGGCTTACTGAAAGTCCTCATCAACGTGAAGGCCCTTGCACACGAAGATCATCCCTTCGACTCCGTGCACGAAGAAGAAAGCTCGGAGAAGAAGAACCCTTCGACTCCGAAGACGCCAGAAGCAAAGGCCGGAGAAGAAGAGGAGCGGCACTACCCCGTCGTCTCCAACAAGCCTTCGACTCCGATCAAGCCCAAAAGCCCGGAGAAGAAGAGGAGCGGCACTACCCCGTCGTCTCCAACAAGCCTTCGACTCCGATCAAGCCCAAAAGCCCGGAGAAGAAGAGGAGCGGCACTACCCCGTCGTCTCCAACAAGCCTTCGACTCCGATCAAGCCCAAAAGCCCGGAGAAGAAGAGGAGCGGCACTACCCCGTCGTCTCCAACAAGCCTTCGACTCCGATCAAGCCCAAAAGCCCGGAGAAGAAGAGGAGCGGCACTACCCCGTCGGCTCCAACAAATCCTCGATCCCGATCAAGCCCCAAAGCCCGGAGGAGAGAAGCGAAGCGTCATCACCCCGTCGTCTTCGACCAACGCCTGCCCCATCCACGAAGAAGAAAGCCTGGAGCAGATCGTCTGAAGCGTCGCTACCCTCGTCGTCTTCATCAACAAAAGCCGACGCCACAACCGTCGCACGGAGATCGGTGCTACCCCCACCATCTTCGAAAGCATTCTTCGACTCCGATCACGCCAAAGAAGCCCGGAGAAGAGGAGAAGTCCCGTCGACACGCAAACCGTCGAAGCACCGGAGGAGTAGCCTACGTCGTTCAAGGAAGAAGATCGAGTTGACGCTGAAGCTAAAGCCTACGCAAGAAGCCAAAGCAAAGCCCCAGTAAAGCCCGCGCCAAAGCAACGCAAGTGCCAAAGCCAAGCGACTACGCCGGCCACGAGCAAAAGCACCGCACGTTCTAGCCGATACGACGCGAAGTTCGGAAGAACGAAAGCATCGCAAGTCTCTCCCAGCTACGTCCAAGTGCAAGCGCCGAAGCAAAGCAAAAGCCAGAGCCACGCCGGAGTAAAGCCAAAGCCAAAAAGCCAAAGCCAAAGCCAACGCCAAAAGCTAGATCGACGCCGCGAACCGACGATCAAGGACACCGAGGTCAAGCAAGGAACGAGGAAGACGCGAAGACCGAGGAACGAAGCCGAAAACCCCCTAGCCGAGAAAGCGCGAAGCACGGAAGGGACAAAGCAACGGTGGACATTCCTTAGCCTCTCCAAAACCCTCTCCCTGTAAAACCCCTGTCCTGGGCAGCCCCTTCAGCGCTCTCGCACGAACACCACGTGGAGACGCGGATCAAAGGGATCCCCCAGAAGATCTTTCCCACAATCCCCTGATCAAAACTCGCCGCAACCCGGACTCGCTACACCCGAGCAACCCGGGTCCCGGCCACATTTGTAATCTCGTGTGATTCGCAATAAAGACGACCCGCGCTTTTTTTCCGCGTCCACAGTCACATTAATTATTTGCATTTTTGACTTAAATAGAAAGTTATTATTCCACTATGCATTGACTCTCCATCTAGAAATAAGCTTATTTCATAGAAAATTTGACGCCTAATGTGATGTTAATCTTTCATTTTCAGTGGCTTCCTTGGGTTGCTCTTTTCAACTATTTCCTACATTGCTTCTTTCTGTGGTATTGTTCTGATGTACATCATCTATGCTCCGAATTCATCCTGCCTGATCAACATATTTTACATCACATGGACTGCAATCTTGGTTAAAATCATGATGGTTGTATCACTACATTCCAAGGTATGCTTTGCAGCAGACAATTATTTGGTTCTGAAACATTAAATGTATATTCTTTTGGACTTTTGGGTTTGCCTTTATTGTCTATTTTTCTATTTAGCTTCCAACTACTTTTAATTTCTTCAAAAAAGAAAAATAATTCCATCTAAGTTTTAGGCTTCATTTATAGTCTAGTAAGACTACATGACATTCAACTATTATATATCTAGCATTCGTGATAAAAATGATAGATATCAACAAACAAGCTCTTTAGAGAACTCTTTTGATACTTGTTATTGAATGTCATTATTGATAGATATCAACAAATTGCTTCATTAACTTTGTTCTGCATGAAGCATCCATCTTTTTCTTTACTTCTGTGCAACATGTTGGTCCAGTATGATTTGTGTTTATATTTTGACTTTCTATTGTGAAATAAGGTTAATACAGGCCTATTATCTTCTGGGATTATGGGTTCGTACATTGTTTTCCTTTGCTGGTCTGCGATTCAGAGGTATGAGTTTCTGTTTTTGTATATATTGTTTTCAGATTCTGTTAAAAGTTCTATTAGTTACTTATGATGTGTGAGATCCATTTAGGTAATAACTTATAACTGACATTCACTATTCCCATGCTGCATTCTAAATGCATTCACGAGAAGGTTCTATAGTTACTCTATCTATTAAAAGTTCTACTAGTTACTTATGATTTTGTTAAAAGTTCTATTAATTACTCTATTCGTTCAATGCATTCTAAATGCATCAAGACTACCTGACTTAGTATCTCATACCATTGACCAAGATAGGACATATCTCTCTAATAAGAAGGTCAAGGTGTTACAGCCTTACATACTAGGTGTCCAATCTAGCGACCGACTGCGAACTTGCTTAAGTATGTATGGTAACTTTATATCTTCTATATGGGATCTAATCCACATACATGAGTTACCTTAACTGTACTAAAACAGACTTTGAGGGTTTATACGTCTCATGCACAATGGTATGCGAGTTTTAGTAATGTGAGCTTAATCAACTATCGAGCATGCTGGAATTGGCATGTAGGGCACACCAATCCCAATACAATCGCCACCCTACCAGACTGTGCTCTTGCCTAACAGTCACACAGTATGAGGGAGTTAAAGTCCCTAGTGAATAACTCAGGATCTAATATGTGGCGGACTTTAAAGTCCATGACTAAAGTTCGTGGGAACATTGGGTCCATCACATTCAAGTTCAAGGGCTGATGGGTTCATGAACGTATAGCCATGGACTAAGAGTTAATAGGTGTTCCTTGGAGTCCATCACTTTCAAGTTCCCCAAAAAGTCCCCAATGACTAACCCCTCTAAATGTAGTAATCCTTTTAGTTTTTTAATGCTTTGCTTGTCAATGATCTTCAATTTGTTTTACTTCTGAAACCATTAAAATGCATCACGGTATCCAAATGTTTTGTAACTCCAAAGTTATGCAACCAATCTTGAGTAGACAAAAAATCTATTGCAATTGCATGTCTCTCCTATGATGGTAATACTGTGAAAACTATTACCAAATTATGAGAGCTTAAACTCGGGAAAAGTCCTTCGAGTTAACATCTATTTCAACTATTCTTCTGTTACTTTCTTCATCTGTACATCAATTTGTTCATGCCACGTGTTGTAACTATCTATGGGTGTACATAGTGCAATGCGCTTAGATTTCTTTATCAAATGGCTTTTGTAGTGAACCTCCTGTTGAGCAATGCAACAAGCAAATGAAAATGGCTGAGAATGGTGACTGGACTACAGTAATTGTAAGAAAGATAACCGCTTGAAATTTGTTTCATTTTTATTTTATTGTATTATGATGTGGTCGATCACCATGTAGCTCATCATAACTTCTCCTTACTTCCTTGATTGAAATATGGGCATGGTATCTTATTATTTATTATTGGATACATGGACATAATTTACTAAACAACATTAGCCAGTATCATTTATCCCTTCAATTAATTGCTGTTTCTGTAAAATACATTTAACATGTAAGCAATAACGCATACATACATATTCATGTAATAACCGCATACATACAAAAAATTTATATACACACATGAATCATATTAACCAAGAATGCTCACACAATCTAAGGCAAGGTTGACATATGTATGTTGATAGTAGGTTCTCATATTCTGCTCAATCTTTTTGTGGTACCTTCTTCATTTTTCTTCATATATGACTACTGAGCTAATTTTGATGGGATGTGACATGGTTGTTATTGTTTTTGTCTATTCATTAATAGAAAAAATATTTTTTCTCCATAGGGCTCTCTAAAGTCTAAACTATTTACTCTCTCCGCTTTGATCATAATGTCTAGTCTTCATGTAGTTTGAATTTTTTGTATATAGTTAATCTTGAAGGCGTATGAAAGTGTATATCATCTAGTTCATTTTGTATAATCTCATATTATTGCTTGCTATGTAGTCTGCACATCATAGCCTATTGACTCTTTGTCCCTTCAATTTTCAACATGTTCTCAGCCATAAATATGTTTCCTGTCAAGAAACACAGTACCATCCTTTATCAACCCAGATTTGTATCGAATCACAGCCATATTTTTTCTCTTTGATGGTCTCCGAACAATTTTCACCCTCTGATCTATCATTTTTAACATCAGGTCATTGAATTCAATGTATAGATTATGGTCACATCAGCATGATTGAATCATAGGTGGATGATAGCGCATTCTAAGCCCACGAATTTTTGACTATAGGTGTGTGATCAATGGCCAAGCACTTGAATTCTTATTGATTGCAAACAACAAGTTCAACTGTGCTGATTTGCACCATTTACTTCTTGTTTTGTATTGATTTGTATTTTGGTGGGACTCCCTCACCCGTCTCATGTCGGTTTTGTTGCTAGGGAAATATCTTAATAACATGATTTATATTTAAGGAGATTGTCGTTATTTCTCGGTCCATTTGGTTGGAGGGTATTCTATTGATATGGAAGAGGAAATTAGAAAAAATTTCTATGGAGGTCATATTCTAGTTTTTATTTTTGTTGATACGGATAGTTTTTTATTGTTTTTTGGAACAGTGAAAAATAAAAAGGATAACAATATTTTTCCTTTTCTTATGTTTGGATTGTAGGGAAAACAAGACCATCACTTCATTGAAGAAGTGGTGAGGTGGCATAGAAGATGATTGGAATAAAATATCTTAGCGTATTGTGTATTGTTCTGTGGAGTGTATTTATAAGCATGGTGCATTGTATATGTAGCTTTTCCTTATGTTGGAAGGTTTCTATATTTAGAAATCATGGTTTGGTTTCCTTCATGTGTATTAACAACTAGTAATGTTGAGTATCATGCTATTATCTTTTGTTCAGTCTTTCTTACCTAAACCCAAAAACCCTTTTTTTTTTTTTTGAGAAATCCTCACATCGTGGAGGGGGGTTTAGCCTGGACCCCAACCCGAAACCCAAAAACCTTAAAAAGCATTTAGCAGGTAGTTTCCTTTGTAAGGGTTTTAGTCCTCTCTTATGAGAGTAGAAAACTTGGACAATACTACAAGTGCCTAGACCACATCCTATGTTCAGGAAGTCCATCGATTAGTCCCACATCAGTAAAGGGGGCACCTATCGCCCGCTTTATATACCCTCTGTGGACCTCCCCTTACAACCCCGGTTTTGGGGTGTGAGGGTATCTAACATGGTATTAGAACTGGGTTCACTGTCTTCCTCCGGGTGCGGCCCCTTCCGATTGTGCTTACTCTGCATGCTCTGCTTGAGGGGGGGTGTTGAGGAAGTCCACCGGTTAGTCCCACATCAGTAAAAAGGGCACCTATCATGTGCCCGCTTTATGTACCCTCTGTGGACCTCCCCTTACAACCCGGGTTTTTGGGCATGAGGGTATCTAACATCCTATATGTATGGTAGAAGATCCAGTGGTCATCTGATTGGATACCCTATGTTGGCCTAATTTATTGGTCAAAGAAGTCAGGCTAAAAAACCTGAATTATGTTCTCTTTTGAGGCTCTAACTCGAAGGAAACTGATTTTTCCTAGGCCACCGAGCCTATTGTATGTTGTAGAATCCAAACACCTTGATTAGAAGAGGATTGATATGGGGAATGGCAAACTCAAAATTTGTCACCCAATGTTTAATGCGCAAGGATCATTTTGTCTGAATGGAGATGGAAAGGAACATATCCAAATGGGAATCCTACTAGGAGAACATTCCATACAGGTATGTTATGAGTACCAAGCCTTAACTTGTTGTTCGCAATGCCTTTATCTGAGATAATTGGAGGTCCTATTTATTTAAACTTTAGCAGGGTCAATAATTCCCAAAGTTTCAAAAACAGGGCTACAATTGCATCATCAACTAAAGGCAATGGTTGTTATTGATGGACGTCTTGTGAATTAAGTTTGAAGGACTTTTCTTTCAACCATGAACCATTTGCTAACGGTTCCAATTCTGATGGCAGAAATAGTAGCAAACGTGTGAATTTGGGGGGTGAACTGCTAAACTTGGATTTTTTGAAAGTCTAATTAAGAAGATAGCATAGAAGCAGACTAAATTCTGCTAGGGATGATAAATATGCATCATCTAGTGCGCGCAAGAAAACAATAGAGTCAACTACTTTATCAACTCGTAGCTCGTAGGTAAGGTAGAGAAAGAAAGACCGATCATTCAAAACAGCAAAACAAAATAGTCATTTGGTTTACATGTGGATTCTTCTCAAAACACAAATTACATGAAGGAAAATTTGTGGCAGATGCTTTATCTGACAAAGACCCTCAAACTATGATTGATATTTATCCTCTGGCTTACATGTGTATTCTTCTCAAAACAAGAAGAGGAGAAAATGTGATCACAAAGCCAGAGGCTCCACGCAAACTAAATGAGATAAAGCGGAGCTTAAGCTGATGAGCAAATCTAGAAGGTGGTGATGTGTGGACGAAGGGATAGCGCTACCGATGTAACAAGCAAAAGCAATTGAGCAAATCTATTAGTCAACTTGATACCGGTGTTAGTCAAAATGAGAGGAGACAAAAGCCTAACATTACATCTTAAAGGTCACTTTGGTTCCACTGAGTGACAAGCTCACGATCAATGGCGTTAAAATGGTGACAAATGTCTGTGTAGTGAGGTGCAGGTGAATGATGTGAGACCTTGTTATTTAGTTGTGTTAATGTATATAGATGGGTCGGGTTACATGTACAGTCGGGTCGGGTTGTATGGTCATACATGTACATATATATTGGGCTTGAGTCCCTCAATAGAGAGAATTCTATTCCTCTCCAAACCCTAGCCGTCATCTCCTAACATGGTATCAGAGCTCTAGGGTTCTCCTGCGCGGCGACGTCGACGATGGTCTTCCCCCTCCGGCAGCACCTCCCTCCTTCCTTCACCCGATCAGCCACCGACCCCCCTCCTCCACCCCCCGGCCCCCATTCCACTGCCCTACAGCCCCCGGCCCCCCCTTTCGTCGCCCTACAGCTCCCAGCCCCCCCTTCCGCCGCCCCTTCCGCCGCCCTACAGCCCCCGGCCCCCCTTCTGCCGCCCGACAGCCCCCCCGCCCCCCCCCCCTTCCACCGCCCGACAGCCACCGCCCCCCCCCCTCTCCACTCCCACTCCTCCGGCCCCCCTTTCCGCCGCCCGACAGCCCCCGGCCCCCCCTCCAAAATATGAATTACATAAAAGACAACATTGGAGGATAAGATATCTGATTATAATTCTTTGATGGCATTCCTAAATAGCGTGCTTAACTGTCTTTTCTTATACACATGCTTATGTTATTTTGACGTTTTATCCTTTCTATAGCTGACTCGAATTATCTTTTAATGACACATTTCTTCTAGAGCTTCCTCATTGGTATTTGTGCAATAGTAATGGCAACATTTTCGACGGGGATAGATTCAAAATCGTTTCAGGTAAATGGGACTTTTGATATTGAAAGGCATTTATGTTTTAATTAGTTCATCTGTGTAGTAATCATCGGTTTATGTTATACTTGAAATTCATTACCTTATTAACAGTATAACATTGTGCAAAAAATCTATCTAATAGTGACGTGTCTTTTTTAAGTGTATTCTATACGCACTAAAAGGAAACCCTAATGACTCATGACAATTCATTATTCAGTTCCGTAAACATGAGGTTCAATCGGAAGATGGCATCCCTTACAAATATGATTTTTTCCACTTCATATTTTCGATGGGCGCTATGTACTTTGCAATGTTGTTCATTAGCTGGGAACTGGACCACCCAACCAGGAAGTAAGTTGTCCTTTACCAGAATGAGCTTTCAGTGCTTTGTTTTATTGAGTAGTACGTATAGGCTGCAGTTCATTTAAAATTTGGGTGTAACTTTAATTTTTCATATTGACAGTTATACATGAAATTTATATGTATTAATCAGATGGAGCATTGATGTTGGTTGGGCAAGTACATGGGTGAAAATTATCAATGAATGGTTTGCGGCGAGCCTATATTGTAAGCTGTTACAAATTTTCTTTTCTTCATTTTGGTGGGAGTCTTATTTTGTACGGTATTTCTTTTCTAGAGTAGATTTGACTGTTTTATGGCATCTTGCACATTATAGATATGATACATTTCGTTTTGGATGACATGTTGTCACAAAACTTCTAAAATTTCACTCTTTCAAAGAAGCTTAAACTATTTCTATTTTGTTATGGTTTTATTTATGAATAACCTTTGCTTAAAAGTTCTGAGTTGATTCTATTCTCTACTTCATTTCTTCTAGATAATGCACATTTCCTTTTTTCTTGAGATCGACACGTGTCCTGAAAGGGCCATGTTAGATACCCTCACGCCCCAAAACCCGGGTTGTAAGGGGAGGTCCACAGGGAGTATATTAAGCGGATGATGGGTGCCTCCTTCACCTTTGTGGGATTATTCGTCAACACTCCCCCTCACACAGAGCACGCGAGGCAAGGATCCTCCCACGCAGAGCACGCATGGCAAGGCACGATCAATGGGGAGCACCCGGAGCAGGAGACGGTGAACCCTAGCTCTGATATCATGTTAGATACCCTCACACCCCCAAAACTCGGCTCTGATACTATCCATTAACAGGCTGAAACCTTCCGGGAATTGGACCCACTTCGTGCTCGGACTAATCCCTTCGAGAATGCGCACCGACTCACTCGAAAGTTTCCCTACTCATTCCTGGGTAACTCTAAGGGGAGAGGAATTGAACCCACAACCTCCGCACCTAAGCATCAATTGCTTTGCCAACTCCCAATCCCCTGGTGGGTATTGCACATGTCCATTTGGTGTAGATAGTGGCGGTGTTGTACTACCATGGGATATTGGTTAACCTTTTAAATAACTTCCACTATGAAACCTTTGATCACATCTGATGCAGGAGAAAGAGCATGTGATTTGTTGATTTGTGTTAACATATGTATAGACGAGTCGGGTTACATGTATAGAACATTGTATATATTGGGCTTAGTTCCCTAATGAGAATCATTATGTTCTCTCCAAACCCTAGCCACCTCTCTTCTAACATGGTATCAGAGCTGGGTTCAACGTCTCCCTCCGCCCTCCGGGCATGGCCCCTTCCGATTGTACCTCGCTCCGCGTGCTCCGCTTAAGGGGGGTTGTGAGGAAGTCCACCGGTTAGTCCCATATCGATAAAGGGGGAACCTAACACCCGCTTTATATACCCTCTGTGAACCTCCTCCTACAACCTAGGTTTTGGGGTGTGAGGGTATCTAACAATATAGGTGTGAGTCCACCATATACAATAGAAGAATATGAGACCTATACTATATTTTGGGCACTAGCCCCTACTTGGAATACATTTCATTTTATTCCAACACTAACATGGTATTAGAGCTGTCCTTGCTGCTCTAGGGTTTCTCTTGGATGATTTCATCGTCATCATTTCCATTCGACATCGGCCCTTGCCGTTGATCTAGTCTCATTGTTTGATCTCCTTTGCTCCCTTTTCCTCATCGCCTTGTGAGAATGTGAGAATCATAAGATGTGAGATCCAGGAGCAATGACTAGATCTCGATTCACCGAGCCCCATCCGCATCTCTATCATGTAGTGATTGGTACCCTGCTCTCTTAATTCAGGTCTGATCTGCATCAAGATTCACTAAACATTATTAGATCAGATTTTCTATTAATTTTTGTTGTTTTAAGCCGTTTATCATATTTTTGGCATTTTTTTGCTTATTTTATTATTATAGTTGATGCCTTGTCGTGCGGGGTTGTCCACGACCTCATTCAGAGGCTATTCAGATAATTCCTGGCTTATTTTATTATTAAGTTTCCAGTTTAATATTAATAAAATACAGTAAACAGGTATCCGCAGGGCGTTGGTGGTCGAGATTAAACCCTTGAACCTATGGACGGATGATCAGACACACTCCTAAGGACCCAAATACCTCTTCCGACACCCTCTTTAATGATGTGCCATGTCATTTACACCCCACTATCTCCCTAGTACCCGTCATTTAATGACATGGCTGCAAAGGGGCATCCGAAATCCTTAGAAAGCCGCAAAAACCCCTCCCAACTCCTTCCGTACGTGAATATCTCTCTTTTTTCCACGTCCTTTCACGCTGCATGGACAAAACCATGACTCCTCACTCTTTTTTCCGTAAAGTGATGTCCCTACATCTTTTCTTTCTCTTTTCCTCTATTTCCATAATTACCCCTTCATCGTAGCCCTTCAAGCCTCCTTTTCCTTCAATCTTTGATCTTCTCCTTTGATTAGAAACACTAATCCTATAAAAGATGGAAAAAACATAAAGAAGGCAGTTTTTTAGATTTTGAAAGAAACCTCCTCTTTGTGAGAGATCTTGGAGTTGACCCTTAACCTCCCGGAGTTGATGCTTGTCCTCCACGCCTTGAGAGTTACTCGGTGATAAATCGAAGGATCCGACGGCCCTTTACTGTGAGTGAATCCCATGGGAGATTTCCTCGATTTTACAATGGTTTGACTATCTTTGTCCTTATTTTCCTCATCTTTCCTAAAATTCTGCACATCATCACTTGGTTCCTTTGCCTCTTCCGCCTCTGAAAACCCTCTGCTTTGCCTTCATTGCATGCCCACAAGTAGCTCCATTCATGCGATGATCATCTTGGCTTTATCGGGACCCTGTTGGTTATCTTTTGTTTAATTTCTGCAATTTATTTTCTTCCTACGTGTGACAAACCCTAAGGGAGAGAGAGAGAGAGAGAGGCTAGGGTTTGGGGAGAGAACAGAATGATTTCCATTAGGGCCAACAAGCCAAACCTATAGCAGTTACATGTGAAGTCTCTATTGGCGGTATACGTGTATTTACTCGATAAATACAAGTAGGATGTGACTTCGTGAAGAAGTCATCTATCTGCTCTGGTGAAGAAATGAAGGGGAGTGAAATCGTATCAGCTTCATACTCCTGTCGTACGAAGTGATAATCAATCTCAATATGCTTCGTCCTTTCATGGAAAACCGGATTGCTAGCTATCTGAATATTGCTCTGGTTATCACAGTGAAGTGGAGTATGAAAGTCCAGGTTGCACCAAATCTCGTTAGAAAGCAAGCTCTAGTACATCTCGGATGTGAGAATTCATCAGATACCCGAAATCTTGCTAAGGGCAAGCTCCAATACCAAATGAAATTTCTCACCTTGCATAGGTAGATTCGCTACTCTATGGGAAAGAGTAGGGATTCTACTAGCAATCCAAGACAAACACAATCAACAACACTAGATGCTACACACGATATGTACTAACAATGCAGAACAAATGGTGCAAGCATCATAGTGAACAAATAGGGAAGAATGTGAGAACAATGCAAAAGAATAATAGCTTAATCTCTCACTCTCATAAGTCCTCACTGGTTATCGGGGAAAAGCATACAAAGTCCTAAACGCTTGTAATAAAGTAAAGCACACACGGTGTTTTTAGGTGGAAACCCAAACGGGAAAAACCATCCCCAACAAGCTGAGTGAGAGCCATCGGGTCCGCCTCACTAGAACTACCCACAGACAAGGCAAACAAAATTACAGAAGAGCCCAGAAGTTACCCTTGACGACCCTATGCCTACAGGCCCGCTCCTCCAAGCGGTGATGACAGGAAACACCTTGCCATGAATGAGTTTGCTCCAACACGGCCACCCATGCTCTCGAGCACGCTCTTCACGGTGATAACTGGCAGCACCTCACCATCAATAGTCCGCCTGACTCATTCCTTTACGTAAGCTTCCCGGTTTCGCATCACAGCATGTCGTGACGTTGTTGCTGCCTCGATAGCTAGTGGATCCGCTTCACCCTCAAGTGAGAATGGATGCTTGAGCGGTTGCAACCGCCAAGCTCCACCGCAACGACCTTCGGCCAGCAGTGGGAGAAAGAGAGAGAGGAGGGATGGATGGAAAGGCCTTGCAAAGCATCACAAACCATTGGATGTGTGATTGTGTGATAGTAGAAACCTAAAAATCTGAGCATATTGGTTGTGACCTTAACATGTCAGATACGACTTATGCTAGGAATCGTGACACTGGTCATCCGAACAATCGAAGGGCTTTGGCCAAACAATCAGTTCAGGGTTCTTTGGTGTTCAAAGAACAACGCTCTGGAAGACTGGTCGGACTTCTTGATCGACCGATCGGATGGTGAAATATCTTTTATTAATTTATCCAGTTCTTTCTCTCTCTCGCTTCAAACGTACAACCTTGGAAAACCAACTCGAATCAGGTCATTACTCAACATCCAACCGATCGGTGCTTAGAGTCCGACCGATCAGAATTGTTGAATTACGAAGGGATTCAAGTGTTTGCATTGCCTAATCGATTAAACATGTTTGACCGACCGATCGAATTAGTAATTTTCAGCAGTTCTTTTCCGATTCGTGTGGGATTCTTAATGTGTGTAGGTTTGTGCCTCGTATGGTTGTAGAGCCCATGAAGAACATATATATCAGCTCAAAATAGAGATGCAACCTCTTGAACTTTAAGATTTTATCGAGTTGAGGCTTATAGGGATTTTCTCTCCATGCTTCAAGTTTGAACCTTTTGAGAGAATAGGTCATCCATCTTCTCCTTATTGAAAAGACAACAGAACTAAGGGTTAATATTCTTACATACTTCATATCACATAGGAAAACTAGATGATCTTATCCCGTTGCATATGAGATCATCGTCTTGGCAAATTGTCCTGAGGTTGTCTGTCGACTTTGAGGTACACTTCCGGGTGGTTACCTAGAAGACGATCGTCGTGTGTCGAAATCGTGTGCGCGAGGATAAAGGACATGGAGTGAAGACGTTTCCTATGTGGATTGCAGATTGAAGAGACCAAGTGCATCAGCGGAGGCAGAGCCAATAAGATTAAGCCATGTGATGATATAGTGTATGACTTGTACCTTTTTATCCTGATTAGTGCATAAACTCGGATATGGTCCCGAAACCACGTTGAAAATATTGCACGTCATCTCTGAGATTGATATTTTTATTTGTTCTTGGTATAATCTCTGATTGGGTAGAATAGATCGAATTAAGTTTTGATTTGGATACCAATCTATTCACCCTCTCTATCTTGTTTTTGTGCTTGAGTGAGTCTGCTGGGTTGACACTACCACCCTCACCAACGGTGTCTAATTACCCATAAGGAATAGTATGTTCTATGTGTCATGCAATGAAGTACCACATACCATGCATGTACCGGTCACAGAATGACACAATATGTATATCCAAACCGAGCCAACACTTTACTCGCACCTGGAAGTGTAGTTGAGGGACAATATGGGTACATATACAAAACTATCCTAAGAATGCTTAGAAACCTAGTGTTGTATTTAGGCAAATTTTGATTGATTTCGAGTGAAAATTAATCATGGTTTGAATAATTAAACAAGGATGTTTGCCCTGCCAATAGGTGACATGTAGTTGAAATAAATACACATGACTTCGTATAATGACATAAAATTCTCAAATTATAAAATAATTAGATTGTTATATTATTATGGCCAGAAAGGCGTGAAAAAAATAATTAGAATAAGCCTCTATTCTTCAAAATATGTGAATTTTTATCAACCCTCAAAAACTGCACTTCTAAACAGGTAAATGATGTTTTGATTTACTAGGAATTTGATTATTTATTTATTTTAAATCTAAATACGGAGCAAAAAATAATAGTATAAGAAGGCATGCACTTCATTGTTTTCTATGTAATTAAAAATCTGCGTTAAGAGATGTCCATGTTAGGAGATGACGGTTAGGGTTTGGAGAGAATAGAATGTTCTCTATTGAGGGACTCAAGCCCAATTTATATGTATATTAATACACAAGCAACCCGACTCGACTATACATAGAACCTGACTCGGTATATACATTAACACTCCCCCTCAAACTCACGGTAGATCATGTATCGAAAGTTTGTATATAAAATGACAAAATCGAACAATCGTAAGGGGCTTTGTGAGAAAATCAGCAGTCTGCTCCACGAGTGAATGAATGGCAAGGAGATGATGTTTGCAAGAAACTCCTACTGAACATAATGACAGTTGACCTCGATGTGTTTGGTCCGCTCATGGAAAACCGGATTGCTAGTAATCTGAATAGCACTCCGGTTGTCACAGAATAGAGGTGTAGCCCCGGAAATTCTGATTCCCAAGTCGAGTAGAAGGCATCGAAGCCAGACAATCTCTGCAGTGGTGGAAGCCATAGCCCGATATTCGGCTTCGGTGTTAGAGCGTGCAACAGACTCCTGTTTCTTGCTGCGCCAAGAAATAAGGGAATCACTAAGGAACACACAGTAGTCGGTGGTAGAGCGGCGGGTAGCAATATCTCCAGCCCAATCTGCATCAGAATAGGCACACAGAATCAGTGGAGAGATAGAGGGAAATAGCAGCGAACGAGTGATGGTGTCGTAGAGATATCGAATAATACGAAGGACTGCTGCAAAGTGAACCAAGCGAGGAGCTTGAACGAACCGATTGACAATTCTAACGGTATAGGCAATGTCAGGCCTAGTCATGGTAAGATAAACGAACATCTCAACCAGTCGCTGATTGCGAGAAATATCCTGGAGAAGCTCACCATCTGTAGAGAGGAGCTTCAAGTTGAGCTCCATGGGCGTGTCAGCAGTACGAGAGTCAGTGAAAGCAGCCTCAGCAAAAATGTCGGAGATGTACTTCTGCTGGGAGATTAACAATTCTCGAGCTGACCGGGCAATCTCAAGGCCAAGAAAGTATCGGAGAGGGCCCAGATCCTTCATTTCAAACTGACTCTGGAGGTGACGTTGAAGGGATGCTATGGTAGCACTGTCATCCTCAGTGATGATCATGTCATCCACATACAGAAGCAATACAGCAATACCCTGACTAGAGGAGCGGGTAAACAGAGGATAGTCAGAGTGTCTCTCTACAAACCCAGCTGCCAGAACTGCACTGCAGAATCACTCAAACCATACCCGGGTGCTTGTTTGAGCCTATAGATTGCTCGGCGCAGACGACAAACGTGCTCTGGAGGAACAGAAATGCTCAGAGGAGGAGCCATGTATACCTCCTCGGAGAGGTCACCATTAAGGAACACATTGGTGACATCCATCTGATGGAGAGGCCACCCTCGAGCAGTTGCCACAGCTAAGAGGGTGCACACAGTAGTCATCTGAGCAACTGGAGCAAACGTCTCCTCGTAATCAATCTCATACTCTTGGGAGAAGCCACAAACAACGAGGTGGGCCTTGTGTCGCTCAATGGAACCATCTGGTCGAGTTTTGACCTTGAAGATCAACTTACAGCTGACAAGCACCACGTCGAAGGGACAAGGCATGCCACCACTCTGGGTGTAAAGCTGCCTCGCGGTACGACGGGGGCTCTCGATGGGTGTGAAGGGCAGTAAGAGAAGTCTAGTAAGACGGAGAGTAGAAGGCAACAACAGAGTAGCCAAAGTAAGAGTCAGAGATAAAGGTAGAGTAGCCAAACCTATAGGGAGAGTAGGCATATATGTCAGGAGGGTGATGTTCGCGCCCAGGGTAGCACCGAACAGGGCCAGGATCCACGGCCGGAGAGGTAGGAGCAGCTGCAGGCAAAGGAGTACCAATGAAAACAGTCTCAGTGGGAGGTAATATGGAGCGACGAACGTAGACACGCATGACAAGTGGTAGTGGTGGAGGTGGCGGGGGAGACGAGGGAGGGGGTGGGGGAGGTGGTGGAAACAGGGGTGGTGGAAACAGGTGAGAAAGATAGGGGAGGCTCAACCTGGAACAGACATAGAGAGTGGAACAGATGGTGAGGGAAGATCCCGGGACTTGGTAGAAAAGTACAGGAGATCCTCAACCAAGAAGACATAACAAGAGATACGGATCCGGCGAGCCAAGGGATCGTAGAACCGATAGTCCTTGTGCTCCCGACTGAGCCCCAAGTGGACACACCTAACAGACCTAGCAGAGAGTTTGGTGCGCTCATGGGGAGGGAGGAGTACGAAACACGTGCACCCAAAGGTACGAAGAAGAGAGTAGCCCAGGGGTGTGGAGTAAAGCTGCTCGTACAGTATAAGACCAGAGAGGGTAGAGAACGGAGTGATATTGATAAGGTGAACGGCGGTCAGAACAACCTCGGCCCAATAAGAATATGGAACAGAAGCAGACAGAAGTAGAGCTCGTGTTGTTTCGAGGATATGGCGATGTTTGTGCTCATGACTCCGTTCTGTTTATGGGTGTGGGGGCACGACTGTTGGTGAAGAGTGCCGTGAGTCTGAAGGTGTTGGAAGTTAATCCGGGTCAGAGGCTCGCAGCGGAAGCGATTTGGCGGTCGAAAGACCGTTCATGGTGCACGTTACACTATTTAACTTTTCATAGAAACTAATCTACATATGTGTGCATGTGTATGCACGAGAATCGAAAACCCTTAACGGCAATCTAGCGTAATGATTAACTAGCATGGATGCAAATCATAATGCTCGTTAGATCTACATGTTAGATTACACATACCTTTCGTACGGATCTTTTAACCGCGGAGAATTGTCTTCTTTGTCGATGGAGACGGAAGATCGTTCGCGAAGATGCCGACGGTACGAATGGAGATGTTGCCTTCTTGTTCACCCGATCTCACACGATGCACGGAACGTCACTCTCGGATCTCTGAGTGCCTCCGAAGAACGACCCTTCTCCTTCTTCAGAACTCCACGCGAGGAAGACGAAGTAGCAAGCGGGAAACGGGAGATAAATCGGGAGAGAACTAGAGAGATAAGAGGAGGGGGGGTTCGGATTTTCTTGGCCATGGGGCCGGCGCCCATAGGTCCTTTTATAGGGCCGGCCAACCCCCTTGGATAAGGATCCAAGGGGATAATAACCCCCTCTCATTATCTCTCCATTATCTCCTTTTTATCTCTCCGTGTATTTATCCGTTTTCCCACTTTTTAGGGCTCGATCTTAACCGTTTTATCGCCCCATCCCTATCCATATGGCCGGCCCTATAGATGAGGGATTCTTATCCCTACATCATAAGGCCGGCCCTAGCAAGGTGTCCTATCACTAGGGTCGGCCAACAGTGAGGTCCGGCAGAGTGAGGTTTTTACCAAAACGTCCCGACGTCTCATTTTGACCATTTCTAGCGTGCGATACCTAGCGGCCATTACTTAAGTGATATCTACTAGTTACTTACTATTAACTTAGGCCACCGGAGGGTGCCTCTAGCAAAGTCAACTAGTCAACTCGCAACATACCCCGGTGCATCGCACCTATGCAGCGAAGTTCACTTATGGCTAGGGATTACTACATACAACTCCGAACTAGTCTCGGGCTCAACCCTTAGTACTCGTATGTAGTTACGCATCTACCGTACTCTAGTGCCAAGCACACACGGAGCGTATACTTCTTTCTTCCTCATGCTTATGGTGTTCCGAGGAGACGGTTCAAGAACCGTACATAATGTTGATAAGGTGGAACCATCAGGGACCGGGGTTCATGGCTTCCAACTCAAGCTCGATCGACACACTACCCGAGTGTACCATCGATCCTCTGAGCTCGAGTTAACCTGCGTAGCCACCCAGAGTGCGACGCAGGCTGCACTCCAATTCACCCAGACTTACTATGTTCTCCATCATACCCTTGCTCTCCGCTTAGTTGTGGTAAACCCGCTGTCCCTCCACTTGATGCCATGATTCACTTCGAGCGGTGAAGACTACCGTCAGACTCGAATGATCATATGACATGGTTCCTTCCAGGTTGACTTATACATCGTACCTCTGATTACCTCGTCGAGTAATCGAACCCGGTCAACAGTCAAACTGATGACCACCAGGCCTGGGTTTGGTACAGTGTAAGTCACACGAAGGAACGCACCTCCCTTCAGGGGTGTGGATGACCTGCAGGAGTGACACGCTAATGCAACGCCAGCCGGGTAACCCAGTACACCGTGGTTTTGGATCACTGCATATGGATCCTCACACATTGGTGCGCCAAAGCACCACGCAACTGGTTAGTCCATCAGACGTGGTTCCTCAGGGTTTAGGACCGTTTTACCCTAAGCAGAAACACGGCTTAGTGTACCAGTGTCTGCTCACTGATCTGTACACCGTGTTAGTTCCGTTCAGCCACAGACACTGTGCCTGGTGATGACCATGGTGAAGATATCCCATGAACTGTCATCGCCAACAGCTTATCATGATGAGGCGACCAACCTGATCATAGCTGCGAACTTATTTAGGTTATACGGGACCAATCCACTTAGTCTTCAACTCAGTGGACTACCATATAACCATGGCTCTCTGTTCCCTAAAGAACACGTAACTATGTTACGCACCTATATGCATCTCATATAATAATAACTATCAATCTTTATTAGACCAAAACATAAAGTTTTACAAGCTTAGAACACATCAATCCCAATAATCTCCCACTTGGTCTAGCGAAGCAAAACGGTTTTGACTCCCATCGCGTCCACATGTCGCTCGAATGCCTTGGTAGGTATTGCCTTTGTGAAAGGATCAGCAACATTATCTGTAGATGCAATCTGTGTCACAGCTACTCGCCCTTGCTTTTGAAACTGCCGAATCAAGTGGAACTTGCGCTCGATGTGCTTCCCCTTTTGGTGATGTCTTGGCTCCTTAGCTTGTGCTACCGCCCCACTATTGTCGCAGTAAAGCACAATAGGTAACTGGGCCTCTGGTACACACCCCAAATCCGTAAGGAATTTCTTGAGCCAAACCGCCTCTTTGGCTGCCTCGCACGCTGCAACGTACTCAGCCTCTGTGGTAGAGTCTGCGATGCATTTCTGCTTCACACTCTGCCAACTAACCGCTGCTCCTCCTAATATAAACACAAAACCTGATGTCGATTTTCTGGATTCCAAATCTGACATAAAGTCAGAATCTGTGTATCCAATCGGCGTCAGTTCTTGTGCAGTGTAAACCAACTCATAGTCCCTTGTTCTACGAAGGTACTTGAGTATACACTTCACAGCTGTCCAGTGATCTGGACCCGGATTCGACTGAAACCGACCCATCATTCCTACTGCGAAACAGATATCAGGCCTTGTACAATGCATAGCATACATTAGACTACCTAATGCCGAAGCATAAGGTATCTTCTGCATTTCTGCTCTCTCCTCAGGTGTCTTAGGACATTGATCCTTAGACAGTTTTACGCCATGTCTAAATGGCACAAAACCCTTCTTGGAGTTTTGCATGTCAAATCTAGCCATAACCTTATCTATATACGCAGCCTGTGACAGCGAGAGAATCCTGTTCTGGCGATCACGTGTTACCTTGATCCCCAAAACATAACTCGCTTCACCTAGGTCTTTCATATCGAACTGTGTTGACAACCAGACCTTTACCGTTGACAATGTTCCTACATCATTTCCAATGAGTAGAATATCGTCTACGTAAAGTATCAAATATACTACTGTGGTCTTATCAGTCCTCTTGTATACACATGGTTCATCCTCGTTTTGAGTAAATCCATACGACTGGATTGCCTGATCAAAACGGATGTTCCAACTTCTAGATGCTTGCTTTAGTCCATAGATGGACTTCTGCAACTTGCAAACTAGATGTTCCTGACCCTCTGACTCAAAGCCTGGTGGCTGAATCATATAAATGTCTTCTTCCAAATTCCCGTTAAGGAATGCTGTCTTGACATCCATTTGCCAGATCTCCCAGTCATAATGGGCTGCAATGGATAGGAGGATCCGAATAGACTTTATCATAGCTACCGGCGAGAAGGTTTCGTCAAAGTCGATCCCTTCTCTCTGGGTGTAACCCTTGGCAACTAATCTAGCTTTATAAGTCTCTATTGTACCATCGGATCCTCTCTTCTTCTTATACACCCACTTACACCCAATAGGTTTAATATTGGATGATGGTGTAACAAGAGTCCAGACTACATTATGGGACATTGATTCAATTTCTACCTCCATAGCCTTTTGCCAGTCAGAGCTGTCAGAAGCTCCCACTGCCTCATCGTAGCTCAGTGGGTCATCCTCCTGACCCTCTAGATCAACCAATAAGGTTTCTCCATAGTATCTGTCAGGAGCTCTGATGTTTCTCCCACTGCGACGAGGTTGTGGTGGTGTTACAGGATTAATAGGTTCTACAGTATCTAGTATATTATTATCTGTAATGTCAGCTCCCACTATGCTTTCGGATGCGCTCTCTGTTCTAGTACCCAGTAGCTCATCCAGAACTACCTTACTAGTAGGCTTGTGGTCCACAATATAATCCTGTTCTAGGAAATAGGCGTTCGTAGAAACGATCACCTTCTTTTCCTCAGGATCATAAAATAGACCACCTTTGGTCTCCTTAGAATACCCTACAAATAAGCATACTCTGGTTTTAGATTCCATCTTTTCCCTCTTATCCCTTCGCACATGTGCAGGGCATCCCCATATTCTGAAATGCTGTAGCAATGGCTTTCGCTTTGACCACAGTTCTCTAGGGGTCTGAGGCACTGACTTAGACGGAACGTGATTCAGAATATAAACTGCTGTTTGTAGGGCATATCCCCAAAAGGTCATTGGTAAACTGGCGTAACTCATCATGCTACGAACCATGTCCAACAAGGTTCGATTCCTTCTCTCGGAAACTCCATTCTGTTGTGGGGTACCTGGAGCAGTTAACTGGGATTTTATCCCATGCTCCACCAAATACCCTAGGAACTCGTCAGATAGGTATTCACCTCCTCGATCAGATCGAAGGGTTTTTATATATTTACCTGTCTGCTTTTCTACTTCAGCCCTGAACTCTTTGAACATGTCAAAGGATTCCGACTTCCGATCCATCAAGTAAATATAACCATATCTTGAGTAATCATCAGTGAAAGTGATGAAGTACTCATAGCCTCCTATCGCCTTGACGTTCATGGGTCCACACACATCTGAATGGATTAACTCTAACACCTCAGTAGCTCTTACTCCTTTTCCTTTAAAGGACCTCTTGGTCATCTTGCCTTCCAGGCAGGATTCACAGGTGGGAAGGATCTCCGTAGGATCTGTTTCCAGAAGCCCGGCCTTCACCATTCTATGGATCCTGTCTAAGGCAATATGCCCAAGTCGTAAGTGCCATAGGTGGGTTAAATTTTCCGAAGGATTCTTACGCTTAGATGAATTAACATTAAATGCTGAAGTTATTATGTTATCTTTTTCAAATTTAGGACTTACAACATAGAGATGATTCTGAACCATTCCTCTTATTATAAAAGTTCCATTCAGTTTAAACGACACACCAGAAGCATCAAAATAAACTGAATAACCTTCATTAACTAAAGAAGAAACATAAATTAAGTTACGTCGCAAGGACGGTACATAAAAGACATCTCTAAGAGTCAAAGTCTTATTATTCGAAAAACTAAGATTAACGTCTCCAATAGCTTCAGCAGCAGCCACGGCCTCAGTTCCCATGCTCAAGGTCACCTCTCCATCAAGCCATCTTCTGCTTTCCCGAAACCCCTGAAGAGAGTTACAGGCATGCTTAGTGGATCCATAATCCACAATCCAACTAGCAAAAGTACTATTACTTGAAAGAAATGATTCTACAACTAAGAGTTGTGGATTACCTTCACCAGCATTCTGAGGCTTCTTGCAGTCCTTCTTCCAATGACCCTTCTGGCCACACCGGAAGCACTTCGTGCCCGGTTTCTTTGATTCTCCAGACCCAGAGGCCCCAGCAGAGTCCTGCACAGGCAATGACTTAGGTTTCCTTTTATGTTTCTTGCCTTGAGATTTACCAGGCTTCTTGAAGGATCTGCGTTGCACATGAAGTGCTTCGCCCTTCTGCTTGAAGCCATCCTCAGCTGCCTGGAGAGCTCCCAGAAGCTCTGCATTCGTCATAGCCAACTTGTTCAAATTAAAGTTGGTGACAAAGCCTTCAAAGGCTCCAGACAGTGACGAGAGGAAGATGTCTGTCATCACCTCGCCTTCTAGCACAATATCCATGGTAGCTAGTTCGTTCTGGAACCCAAACATTTTCATCATGTGTTCCCGAACCAGCGTCCCATTGGACATCTTAGTGCCGACGAGTTTCTTGATGGTAAGGTATCGCGTAACGCGATTGTGACCTTCAAACATCTCCTTCAGGTACAACATCATGTCAGAAGCGTCGGGCATCTCCTCGACTTGCTTCTACAGAATTGTTTGCAAGGATGCTATAATATAGCATTTACATATTTCATTAGATTCCTTCCAGTCAGTGAATGCCTTTAACTGTGCCTCTGTGGCATTGGGTCCTGGCAAATCTGGCTCAGGGTCATTCAGGGCTGTCATATGTTTACCAATCCTTAGGACCAGGTACAGGTTGCGCTTCCAGTCCTCATAGTTGGGACCGGTAAGTTTGTGGTCATTTAGGATAGCGGACAGGGGGTCTAATTTAGTCATCTGAAAATAAAGATTGAATAATGAGTATGCATAAAAAACTTATTTTATGGATTTTTAAAACAAGCTAATTATATCCATATGTCAACGCTACCCTCAAGCGAAGTCATTACCATGGATTAATTAACCATGTATGTAAGATCTCGGAATCGACTGTACCTGCCCTAGGGGGCATCATACAGCGTCAATCCGCTTACACGGGCCTTTTCCTTGACCCTATCCAAATCTGCCAACTAAGGGCTGTGATGGACCATGGTTATCTTTCGGCCAGTACCACGTGATCACCGTTGTCTTCGCAACGAATACCTCACGTGTACTTAGGATGCTTACCCACGAGCCTAAGCAATTACGACACGGGAGTTCATGCGGCCCCCACTAGGGTGGGATGAAAAGCCCTTCTCTCCTGGCCTCGTAATCGCCATATCCTTAGGGAGGTCATTAAGTAATTTGGCATGGAAACACACAGCTCCCACCCTAGGGGGTGTGAAGTTATGCATCCCCACCCAAACACAAAATGACTGGCCGTGGAGGCCAGAGGATCTTATAAAAGTCCTCTCTTGCATCCCTTATTATTCTGAGGGTTATTTTGCGAGTATGAATTTATGCAAATGCAAAGGTAGCGACCTCCTAAATACTAGACCCTGGTCACACCATGCTCCCACTAGCGTTCAAGCCCTTCGCCTAGCATTAATCACTCTCGGAATACCATAGTCCCTGCCTCAAGTGGATTTCTCCATTCAAGGGTCACATTACATATTCCAAGAATATCGATGCTTTGCAAAATTGGTTATCACGCTAATGCTCTGGAGCTAATCCTAGAGTCAGACTCACTGGAAAGGACTCCCACTAGTCATGGCGCCTTGATTATAGATTTGACAATTGATGTTCAATGGATCTCTATCTCATCTTTGATTTCGATGCTGGCCAAATAGGCACACCCGACTAATCGGGTGTTGACCTAATGGTGGCATAACCATAAGTGATGGGATCCCACTAACATCAAAAGTCAAATAGATAATAGGCGTCATCTACCGGGATCCTAACCTCAAACAGTCGCTTGGACCGGAGGGGAAAGGCATCCCTCTGAAAACAGATAATCATATTATCTCATCGGGGTTCGATATGAAGCATAAAGAACTAATTAAAGAAAGCAACCATTAAAACTGAATTAAGTTCAGGGTCCGACCCCTGAACCTAATTAGCACAGCTCAGGCCTCTAGCTTTCTTCGCAAGGTTCCTCGGTCCGGCTCCTTCATCGTGCTTGCGAACACTTTGCCGGATCGTCTTCATCCTCCAGGGTTCCGCTTCCGCTCCCGATGGTGGATTTCTTTGGCACATCTTTCTTCTCGATCTGTAACCGAAAAAGTCTAGTACGCTACGAGCAAGTGCTCGGTCGTACACAATTTCCTAGAAAGAAAAGAAAACACACCTAGAAAAAGGCCATGGGAAACCGAGGATGGTCAACCCCCATCACTCGCCCAATCTAAGGCTCAATTACATATCCACACACAGAAAGCAAATCCATACAATTGCTAACTCGGGGTCCGACCCCCGGTAACAAGCACAAAGCATAGATCTAGATTTTTTATAGCGGCGCCCTGCAAGAATGATTAATAGAACAAGCACAATCTATACATATGCATGATCTAAGCGTAAGAACCCCGATGATCTCACGCATTCATCATGCGCACACATGTTGGTTTCATGAAAAAACGTGAAACGCACACCACTAATGCGGCTCTGATACCAATTGTTGGAAGTTAATCCGGGTCAGAGGCTCGCAGCGGAAGCGATTTGGCGGTCGAAAGACCGTTCATGGTGCACGTTACACTATTTAACTTTTCATAGAAACTAATCTACATATGTGTGTATGTGTATGCACGAGAATCGAAAACCCCTAACGGCAATCTAGCGTAATGATTAACTAGCATGGATGCAAATCATAATGCTCGCTAGATCTACATGTTAGATTACACATACCTTTCGTACGGATCTTTTAACCGCGGAGAATTGTCTTCTTTGTCGATGGAGACGGAAGATCGTTCGGGAAGATGCCGACGGTACGAATGGAGATGTTGCCTTCTTGTTCACCCGATCTCACACGATGCACGGAACGTCGCTCTCGGATCTCTGAGTGCCTCCGAAGAACGACCCTTCTCCTTCTTCAGAACTCCACACGAGGAAGACGAAGTAGCAAGCGGGAAACGGGAGATAAATCGGGAGAGAACTAGAGAGATGAGAAGAGGGGGGGTTCGGATTTTCTTGGCCATGGGGCCGGCGCCCATAGGTCCTTTTATAGGGCCGGCCAACCCCCTTGGATAAGGATCCAAGGGGATAATAACCCCCTCTCATTATCTCTCCATTATCTCCTTTTTATCTCTCCGTGTATTTATCCGTTTTTCCACTTTTTAGGGCTCGATCTTAACCGTTTTATCGCCCCATCCCTATCCATATGGCCGGCCCTATAGATGAGGGATTCTTATCCCTACATCATAGGGCCGGCCCTAGCAAGGTATCCTATCACTAGGGTCGGCCAACAGTGAGGTCCGGCAGAGTGAGGTTTTTATCAAAACGCCCCGACGCCTCATTTTGACCATTTCTAGCGTGCGATACCTAGCGGCCATTACGTAAGTGATATCTACTAGTTACTTACTATTAACTGAGGCCACCGGAGGGTGCCTCTAGCAAAGTCAACTAGTCAACTCGCAACATACCCCGGTGCATCGCATCTATGCAGCGAAGTTCACTTATGGCTAGGGATTACTACATACAACTCCAAACTAGTCTCGGGCTCAACCCTTAGTACTCGTATGTAGTTACGCATCTACCGTGCTCTAGTGCCAAGCACACACGGAGCGTATACTTCTTTCTTCCTCATGCTTATGGTGTTCCGAGGAGACGGTTCAAGAACCGTACATAATGTTGATAAGGTGGAACCATCAGGGACCGGGGTTCATGGCTTCTAACTCAAGCTCGATCGACACACTACCCGAGTGTACCATCGATCCTCTGAGCTCGAGTTAACCTGCGTAGCCACCCAGAGTGCGACGCAGGCTGCACTCCAATTCACCCAGACTTACTATGTTCTCCATCATACCCCTGCTCTCCGCTTAGTTGTGGTAAACCCGCTGTCCCTCCACTTGATGCCATGATTCACTTCGAGCGGTGAAGACTACCGTCAGACTCGAATGATCATATGACATGGTTCCTTCCAGGTTGACCTATACATCGTACCTCTGATTACCCCGTCGAGTAATCGAACCCGGTCAACAGTCAAACTGATGACCACCAGGCCTGGGTTTGGTACAGTGTAAGTCACACCAAGGAACGCACCTCCCTTCAGGGGTGTGGATGACCTGCAGGAGTGACACGCTAATGCAACGCCAGCCGGGTAACCCAGTACACCGTGGTTTTGGATCACTGCATATGGATCCTCACACATTGGTGCGCCAAAGCACCACACAACTGGTTAGTCCATCAGACGTGGTTCCTCAGGGTTTAAGACCGTTTTACCCTAAGCAGAAACACGGCTTAGTGTACCAGTGTCTGCTCACTGATCTGTACACCGTGTTAGTTCCGTTCAGCCACAGACACTGTGCCTGGTGATGACCATGGTGAAGATATCCCATGAACTGTCATCGCCAACAGCTTATCATGATGAGGCGACCAACCTGATCATAGCTGCGAACTTATTTAGGTTATACGGGACCAATCCACTTAGTCTTCAACTCAGTGGACTACCATATAACCATGGCTCTCTGTTCCCTAAAGAACACGTAACTATGTTACGCACCTATATGCATCTCATATAATAATAACTATCAATCTTTATTAGACCAAAACATAAAGTTTTACAAGCTTAGAACACATCAATCCCAACAGAAGGATCTCATGCATCTCAGAAGAGAGATACTTCTGAGCACAGTCAGACCGAAAGGTCTTAATACGCAGACCAAACTGGGTATGAAGCATAGTAGTGAAGGTTTTATAAATATGAGGAATCTCGGAGCGGCGACGCATAAGATAAACCTAGGTACAGCAGGAGTAATCATCTATAAAGCTTACATAATAAAAAAAACCAGTAAAGGTGGCAACTGGAGTAGGACCCCACATGTCAAAGTGCACGAGATCAAAATGGGTGTTGGAACAAGAAGCACTAGAAAAAAAGGAAAGAGTAAGGTGCTTTACTAAGCGACAACCAATGCAGACAGAGAGGGGGGAGGACACCCGACCCAAAGCGCTAGAGTGAAAAATGCTTTGGAGTCGATTACTGGATATGTGACCTAACCTTCTATACCACAAGCCGGCATCAGAGACAGAGCTGACGGATTGAAAGAAGTGAAAGTGGGAACCTTAAGATGATCTAACTGATAGAGTCCCCTTGCTTTACGACCCAGCCCAATTCTCTGACCCGTCCACTGATCCTGCACAGAATAAGAGGAAGAAGTAAATGTAATGGTCAGGCCCAAGTCACAAAGAGAACTAACATATATTAAATTAATGTTTAAGAGGGGAGCATAGTGAACACGAGGCAAGGTCAGGCGACCAGTGGGATCGTAGACAGGGGTGATGGATTCACACTGCGAAATGGGTACACAAGTCCCGTCAGCAGTGTGGACCCCCAGGTGGGTAGGAGCAGGGCGACAGTCCGTGAGTATGGAAGAGTCAAAGATAAGTTGGTAGGAGGAACCCGAGTCGAAGATCCATGGAGCAGTATTACCAGAAGTGGCAGATAGGCTGTGAGCTGTCGAAGATTTGGTGGAGGTGAGGTACCGGAGAATTAGCTCCTCAAGTCGCTGAAGACGATCGGAGTCAGACCGGGACGGAACAGTAGTGGTGACGGGAGGTGTCGGAGTAGCTGGATCGATAGCAGCAGCAATATCGCCACCATGGCGGGGGAGAGACTGACCACATCCACGACCGACTATCTCGAAGGAAGGACCCGGCCCGAGAACACCCTCAAATCGAAGTGGCGGAGGAGCATGATGGAATGCCATAGTGTCAGGAGATGCCATCATCACGCAAAAGTGAGGAGACACGGAAGCGGGTGTAGAAGTGCCCTCGAAAACCCTTGACGAGAGATGATAGGGAATCGACTAAGCAGAGGGGTCGGAAAGGGGGTGAGAGGGTCGGAAAGGAGGTGTCGGGGCTGTGGGGGATTGGGTGAGGGGGGGCTGTGGGGGCTGTCGGTGTGGGTGAGAGGGGGATGGGGTGGCTGGAGGGGGCTATAGGGGCTGCCGGTGCGGGTGAGCGGGGGAACTGGTGGATGCGGGTGCTGCGGGAAAGAGGAATCGGAAAGGGGTCGGCCGGTGGGGGGAGGAGCGGGTATCTGGAGGAGGGCGGAGGGGCTGCCGGTGCGGGAAGGGCTGTTGGAGGAGCTGCCGGAGGTGCTGGAGGGGCTACCGGAGGGGGGAATCAAGTGCGGAAGGGGGCTGGAGGGTCTGTCGGAGTGCTGGAGGGGCTACCGATGCGGGAGGGGTTGCTGGAGGAGCTGTCGGAGGGCTGGAGGAGCTGCCGAAGGGGATGGATGGGGGTCTGGAGGGGCTGTCGGAGCGGGAGAGGCTGCCGGTGAAGGTGATCGGAGGAGGAGCCGGGTGAGAGGTTGACGTCATCGTTGTCGTCGCAGCGGGAGAAACCCTAAAGCTCTGATACCATGTTAGGAGATGACGGCTAGAGTTTGGACAGAATAGAATGCTCTCTATTGAGGGACTCAAGCCCAATATATATGTACATGAATACACAAGCAACCCGGCCTGACTGTATATATAACCCGACCCGGGATATACATTAACAGTCCAAATTATATAATTAGGCTCAATCAGGCTTGCCAATCGATCGAAGTCCATAGGTCGATGGGTCAATTGATCGGTGACTTCAGACTCTGATTAATTGGATTTCGGCAGTACACAAATGATGCTTAGACCGGCAAGTCTTCAAGATTTTAACGTTCCAATCAATTGAGGTTTTCAAACGATCAATCAAGGTCCCAACCAATTTTAGTTAGAATATTTCATGAATTGCTGATTTTTTTTTTTGTATGAATTGCTGATTTTATTTTGAAGAGCCAAATTATCCATCTTTTTCTCCTTTTTCCATGTCTCCTCTGTTGCGGGCTCGCACACAAGCAATTGCACCTTTCCATCATAATTAGAATAATTAACCAAATTATTCTTTCGACTTATGAGATTTCTATCACAATAAATCTGGAAAAAGTTTTTATCCAAATAATTTTGACAAAATCCGTTAAATATTTGGTGTGTGAATGTGTTAGTCTTTTCTCATCTTTAAGACAGTTAACATGAATTTGTATTTACCGCCATGCAGTATGGAAGCTGATCTCCCCTATCATAATGAAGGATGGAGCTATGGATCATGAAGAACCTGCACAGCCCGTTCATGAATCAGTATAATTCCCCGATTTAACGATGCACAAAGTTATATTTCGTTAGGGTCTGAACTCCGCGGTGCAGTGTATGTTAATGATTCAATAGAGTTTTTGTTAGGGCCTTAACCGCCGATGCTTTGGGCAGTTGGTAGTGGTACTACTCCTCGTGGGCACTAACCTGGGTTCGATACCCGTTCCCCGCTCGAGGGTGTGGTGAATTCCTGTGGGCCAAGTGGGCCCTTCCCCGCTCTGTGTGGCGCTCCCGCTCGCTGGTGTGGCGACTTCCTGTGGGTCAGGTGCCTCTTGGCGGGTTTGGATCTGGTGGCTGTGTGTTGTTCGCCCTGTGGTGGTACTTATGGGTCTGGCTAGGGCCCCACTATGTAAAAAAAAAAAAGATTATGTATACTTTTTTTACTGTAATTTTTGTTGATAAAAATTCTTGAACTTCATTAGTTTCATTCTTTCATATTACTGTAATTAGTATGTGCAAGGGGCATATATTTTTCTGAAAACCAAGAATTTTAGTCTTTTGGTGTGGGGTCTTTTGGGATTGCTGTTCTGGATAATGAAACCTGCTATGGCTGGTTCATGACTGCACTCTGTTGGAGTTTAGTCCCACATCGACTAGCGGGCTGGGCATTGTTGTCGTCATATACCCTCTGTGTCCTCCCCTTACGATCGGGTTTTTGGGTGTGAGGGTATTTAACATGGTTTCAGAGCAGGTTTAACCTATGCAAGTGTTGGAGTTTAGTCCCACATCAGCTTGCGGGCTGGGCATTGTTGTCTTCATATACCCTCTGTGGGTCTCCTCTTATGACCTGGGTTTTGAGTTGTAAGGAACTCTTTACAACCGTCAAAATTGAGCTTGAGTTCATGCCCATCGGACGGTTTCCATTTGATCTCCACACTTGGATCTGAGTCCGGTGTCCCCTGATTGACAAGCCGAAGAGGAGGGTTAGTATTGATGAACTCATCCAGATGATGACATTCCGTTTATGGGTTCTTCCCTGATGCCTCTGAAGATCTCATGATTAATTGTGTGCATTCCATATATCCCAAACCCCCATCAATTAAGATAGATGGGAAAATTTGTGTTAGGCCCAAAAAACAGAATATGTATTACATCTAGTCCCACTTTAAGTTACTATTTACAGTAAGTCTACCGATAGGATTATTGTATAAAACCTGATCCACTGTCCATAGTTTTGCTTGCAAATGATCTGATCTTAACCGTTTTATATAACGTGTTTTTTTAAAATGCCATAAATACTCATGATATCATCCCATATTAAATAACGGTAGATGATATTTAACACTTTTTTTTTACAGGAATTGTGGCACGGTTAGAGGTGCACAGAAAACTGGTGGAACCGGTGAACCAAACCGAACCGTACGGTTTGGTTCGATTTCTAGCAGGATCGGTTCGGTTCTGGTTCCCAAGGTGCAGAACCGTACTGGCTCGATTCGGTTCCCGGTTCTGGGTTCTAGTTATCTGAACCGAACCGGTTCATGTACATGCATAATGCATTCATGGGTCAGGTAATACGCGTGATGCAAGTAGGGTCATTATGTAACAGGCCCTACTGATCTCCCCAACAATATCATGTATCTGACTTCGGGATTGCTTGTTGTATCCTCAGTTTTTTAATAATATTTTTATTTTTATATGCTCCAATGATGGACCTCTGCTAACTTCTAGGGGTGCACAAAAAACTAGTGGAACCGAAGAACCGAACCGAACCGGTTTTATATGGTTCGGTCTGGTCCGGTTCCATGCTCCCTACAGTCCAGTTCTGGTTCCAAATATTTGAGAACCATTGGGATCGGTTCGGTTCCTAGTTCATCTCAGAATCGGTCCAAACTGAACCGTGTGCACCCATATAGGCATGGTTGCTACAGTGATTTTACTGTAGCTACTACAGTAATTTCACTGTAGTAGTAAAATCATTGTAGCAACTTGCAGTTGCTACAGTAAAATCATTGTGATTTCATCATGGATGCTACAATGATTTTATTGTAGCTGCTACAGTGAAATCTCTGTAGTTGCTACAGTAAAATCTTTGTAGCAATCCGTGATTTTATCGTGGATGCTAAAAAATATTTCTACAGTAAAATCACTCTTGGGCAAAGCCACCAAAGTTATTGTTTTGCTCCTCACTCAAGGGCAAGACACCAATTTTTTTTTTATTACTTAACAAGGGTCCAATCCAACACCAACAGACAACAACCCATGACCCACCACATTTGAAACTTCAAAACCCTAAATCCCAACCGGCATAACTAACTTCTATAGAAGCCCCATATCTCTAAGCACTATGAGTGACTTTTCTTGATAGGTGCAGATTATTTTTGTGGGGATGGATGTACTTATTAGGCCCCCTTTTGTGTTTTTGTGGAGATATGGACTCATTAGAACAATTTTTGTGTTTGCAAAATTCCAAAATTTTCAAAATTATGCAAAAATTGGATAATTCTAAAAATATAATATTTTTAAAAAATCTGAAGATTTTGAAAATTCTGAAAGTTCCAAATCAGAATTGAATTTTGAAAATTTGAAATTTCGGAATCGAAATCGGAATACTATTTGGAAATCCAAAAAATTTTGGAAATTTTTCGAATACCCCTATTCCGATTCTATCCATCCAAAAAGCAGCCATATTCTGGACCCATCTGTTTCTATTCGTTGTTCCATATTTCAAACTCAATGGATACTATTTGTTCCTGTGGAATGAAGGACCTGTGAACAATAATTTATCACTCCGTCTGTTTCTATGCTAATCGGAACACTGAACCATCCAATTATATTGGAAATAGTAATTGATGGGAATACCCTCTTTTGGATGAAGTTTAAGTGGAACAACAATTCCTCATGCCAAACACCCCTTGGGTGTCCCGCATGGCTGCAACACCTGAACACATTAATATGGCATGATAGGCATTTTCATCGTCTGTAGTGTGCTGAATGCTCTAGGGGTAGGGGGCCAGGACCCCATGGGGATAATGGAGTTCGATGGAAGGTATTTTTAATATCATTTTTATGTGTTTCTTTGTAAACCATACCTGCAAGGGGTATTTATAGATGGTAAGCCGTCAAGACCTGTTATTCTTTGTACCATCTTTTACTTTTGCCTCGGAGTATAGTGGAATTAGCCATGAAGCTAAGGCAGGACGTATGTAATTAATTGTCGAACTGTTAAATCTTTGTGTCTTTTTTGGTTCTGTGATTGCATCTTATTCTTTCATTCATTCGTAACAAATTGGTATCAGAGCTCTGGATTCAAATATGAGCTATGGCGGAGGAAGGAAAGAACAAGATCCAGAAGTTCAATGACATGAACTACAGGTTTTGGAAGATGCAGATAGAAGACTACCTTTGTCATAAGGATATACGTCTCTTTCTTGGAGGAAAATTGAAGGAACAGAGAAGATGTTCGACAAGATTTGGAGGTACTTGACAAGAAAGCCCTAGAGATAGCGCGGTTGTCCCTTGCCGTGTCAGTAGCCTATCAAATAAGATTTTCTTTGATTGTGGGTGCGGTTTGTTGAGAGACGGCACGCCAACAAGAGTTGGCTATTTCATCTTTGAAGTAGCGACCCGAAACTCCTCCTTCCCTTCTCTATTTCAAGCTAGTGAGGCAAGTGTTTGGTGGAATGTCGAGGGTTGTCACTCCCTATGGAGATTGGTCACCTGACTAACATGTTTGCTTTGATTAATACTTTAGGAAGATCTGAGACCCTACCATGGGTGCCCCCAAATTGTTCTTCCTTTTTTTCAGAGAGAGAGAGAGAGAGAGAGAGAGAGAGAGAGAGAGAGAGAGAGAGAGAGAGAGAGAGAGAGAGAGAGAGAGAGAGAGAGAGAGAGAGAGAGAGAGAGAGAGAGAGAGAGAGAGAGAGAGAGAGAGATCCTTTCACTATAATAGTAACATTCGCTTTACATCAAATGAGCAAGGGATCAACCCTGCCGTTGAATTTTAAACGGGTTTTCCTAGGTCTATCGTGTCTAGACCCTAAACCCGGACCCGATCCGTTTATTAAACGGGTCTATCGTGTTGACCCGTTTACGACCCGAACCCGTTTAGTCCTGACCTAGACCCGCTAACTTCGTGTCGGGTCCTGTCGGGTCTACCTTGTCGCGTCCGAAATTGCCAGCCCTAGCTAGAGTCTAAGCTTGGAGGGACCCTGATCGCTATCTCTCTCCGTCAAAATGCAAGCCAAAAATTTGCGTTTTTTTTTGTGATTGTTCAAGTTTTTCTCTTTCCTTCTTGCTTAGTATTATAGTATAAATTTGGGTACTAGTTCTAACCTCCAGTCAGTCGGCCCAGCTTGGTGGTGGGTTCGACGTTTATCACAACCGCACAATGACAAGCGACCCAAAATTAATCGTACTCCAGCCGACTGCATAATGATCGAGCACCGGGCCCACCAACCGGAGCCCACCGAGTGGAGTAGATCTGAACTCAACCCACTTGTATGATGTCCTCACCAATAAAATGGAACAAGAAATGTTCCGATACTAATGAGTACCATCTGACTTTATTCCATAACCCCTTTGTTTATCCAAAGATTAAGCGTTCATGCTGCAGCCCTTCTCCAATTGATCCTTAAACTTTGCCAAGTCTTTCTCGACAACCAGCTGCGTGATCAAGCGTACGCCCTTCTGCGGCGCCGGCGACCGCACGAGGTACGCCACCGCACTGGGGAGGTTCTCCGGCAACGGCGCGACGTAGGCCGGCTTCCCCCACCCGAAGTCCACTTCATGAAACCCTAGCTTCGTCAAATCCGCCATGAACAACATGTCATACTCCGGACCCAGCTTGTAAGGGTCCTCCTCCAGCTCACCCTTGCACCACCGCCGGAAGTCCATCGGAAACCGCCTCTTTGAATCCCTGATCATGTCCATGACATCAACGGTCGATGCCCGGGTGACCTTCCCGCTCGGAACTGTCACCTTCACCAGGTAGACACAATTTCCATAGTACCCTTCGCCGCGGTTGGGTAGTACATGGCTCAACAATTTGCGAGCGTTGGTCGCGAAAACAAGGCGGGTATCGATGGAATTGGGCTCTAAATTCATCGATCGAGCTCGGAATTGCCAGACTTTTGCGGCCAAGATGTCGAAGGTGGAGTAAGTACGGCCAGTCTGCTCAAGGAGCTGCTCTTTCAGTTGGCTGATGCGATCCGAGGAGATGTCGAGATGATAATACTGGTTGCGAAAGGGTGGCCAGATTGATGGCACCGCTGGCGGAGGCCCGAGCGGGGCTCTCCATGGGTCGGGAATCGCTTCTCTGCACCAGACCGGCTCGACCGTGGGGTCTTTAAGGCCTCTGGCGATCTCTGCGACCGCGGTCATGAACTGCACAGTTCCCATGGCGTCGGCGATGGTGTGGTCGAACACGAAGCCGACGATGAATCCACCGCATACGAATTGTGTGACCTGAATGTATGAGATACTATGTTAGGATCGGCCTTGAACAGTAGTAATTGGCATAAGAAGAACCCTATGTACATAATCTGGATATAAATAGAAGTTTGAATTTTCGAATCCATAACGGCTATAATACCGTTACCTGCATCATGATGCTCATACCAACAGGGTCTGGAGGGAATGATAGCAGCTCTTCTCTAGGGATCATCAGAGGGTACCCTTCCCGCCAACCCACGTCCTCCAAGCTGCAGTCGGCCGACGCGTCGACGAACCACACCCCTTCGCCGGTGCAGGCGACCTCCACCTCCCCTCGCTCGGATCTCACAAGCCGCCCAGCGAGGGGGTAGTAGGCGACGAGGGCCTTTGACAAAGCGTCCCTCACAACCTTTGCGGGTTCCTGACCGTGCTTGTACACGAACATCATCTCCACGAAGGTGCCCGAGCTGAAATTCCTATCGATCTGCGAGAGGCGGCGGCTGCCCGATGGCGTCGCCTTGCACGGGGCGACGAGCGCGGCGGAGGACTTGGCGACGGCAAAGGCCTTGGTCATGATAGCGAATGTCTATACGAATGGCGATGCTGCTGCTCTTAAAAGGAGGGACGATTGGCATGGCGGTCGACATCTATTATCCGAGCTTATTGTGGACCGGCCGGTATGTGTGGCGGCATCCACAAAATGTTTGCCAAAAAACCTTCGGCTAGGCTTACACATATATACATTAAACTACAATATTCATGACATGATGCAATAAATCAAGGCTTCTAGACTTCTAGTTAATAACTAATGCCATGCTACAAAACAAGCTTAGATTTCTACTTATATAAAAATTATTTAGCTTCTACCAATGGGCTCTTGGCATGGTGGTACTTCCGCTATCCCATGTTGGAGAGGTTCCCTGCTCGACCCTCAGTATGGACATTATGAAGCGAACTTGATAGAATATAGAGTCTGATCGTGTATGTCAACTGTCGTGCGTCTGGGTGAACTCTATGTAGAGTCTGGGAGCCGAGCATCTAAGTCGGGCGCCTAGACTAATCCTATGCAGGATCTGGGAGCCGAGCTATTGACTCGAGAACCCCTAGCATCACGAGGTGGCACCTGAGCGAATTTACAATGGCATCTGCGTTCCCACGTTCCAGACTGGCCATACGGGAATCCTATTAAATTCCCTATAAAAGAGCTAATTGAGCCAACATAGTGTAAGACAAACCGAGAAGTAAAACGAGAGTTTTTTTTATCAGCGAGAAGAGGCAAAGAGGAGAGAAAACTTAAGAGATTCATGGTGTGAGTGATTCTACTGTAAGATCGAGAAGGAGACTTGTTTCATTCGACCACAATTCTCAAGATAGTGAAAGATCAGACCACATGATCGATGTAGGCAAGATTTACCGAACTAGGATAAATCTGTGTAATCTTAGGGTGAAAGAAGTACGAAGCATAGCAGAACATCTGAATGAATTTAATACATGTACACCAATGAGCCAATTAAATTCAATGATGATCGAGAAGGAGACTTGTTCCTTTCGACCACGATTCTCAAGATAGTGAAAGATCAGGCCACATGATCGATGTAGGCAAGATTTGCCGAACTGGGATAAATCTATGTAATTTGAGGGTGAAAGAAGTATGAAGCATAGCAGAACATCTGAATGAATTTAATACACCAATGAGCCAATTAAATTCAATGAAGATCAATTCTATGAGGAGATTCGAGCCCTTCTAATTCTATCCTCCCTCCTGAACAGTTGGAGCGGGCTTGTGATGGACATTAGCAACTCATCAAGATCAAGCACTTTAAGCTACGAGGATGTCATAGGCCTTTTGTTAAGCGAAGTAACTCGAAGAAAGATATCAGAAGAATTATCAGGAAGTGTTCTAAACACGAAGAGCAGAGGAAGACAACAAAGCAAAGGTACCTCAAGAGGGAAGAGTCGTGGTAGATCTGCGGGGAGATTGAAATCAAGGGGTCCTCCTTGAAACCGTAGTTTTGGTTCCTCCTTAGATTTTCTTATACCTTGACACAATACATTTCTCTGATATGCGTGAGTCCAAACATTAAAGTTTGTTTGAGAGTTTGCGTACTTCCACATAACCCCTTGAAGATGTCGAAGATATAGAATGCAAATGTTCATAGTGTCATTCCAGAAGCATCGCAATGTTCGCTTAGGTTATCCTTGCATGCATTTGCATTTTTATCAGATTTGTGAAGATGTTTTTTTGTTTTCATATGTATGTGTTAGTTTTTCATCATACTGAGGTTGCATCATGTTTTTTGTTGAGTTTGTAATATTCTGATACATTCTCACAATCCCACATAATGTCCAAATTACTTTTTAATATTTTTATATTAAAAAAATCATATATTTTTCATCTTCGTATGTGTTTCATGATTAATGCAATCTTCGTTTTGGACTATCGAAGTTTCAGATCTTCATTTTCAGAGTATTTTCCTTCGAGGTGTGTGTTTTTCGTGACTCTGGATGGTCATAGGACTGTTCTTTGAGGTCCACGGAAGCCCCGAGACATTCCAAGCATTAAAAAACCACATTTTGGGTGTTGTGGTGCGCACTTGTCAACCCCCCACCAGCTCCTCCAACACCCTTCCCCAGTTGCACTAGAAAGGTGGTACACAATACTAGCTCCTAGCACCCACTCGTTTGACTTGGTTATGTCTTCAAACCGTATGAGATTTGTTTCTACTAGTTTCTTAGGTTTTCTATCCTATATTAGACTATAAATACACTATCGTATCACTTTGTTTTCATCCGTAGAGAATTATTTGTGGCATTTGCATTGTTCTCTAGTTTTCATCCCCACGAGCTTTGTTTTAATTGTTCTGAACATCATTTTTCATTATTTTATTTTCTCTTTTATTTGAGCTTTGATCTTTCAATGTTGTATATATGCTCAAGTCATTAGAGCAGTCAGCTCTGATACAAGGGTTTTCAAAGTTTTTTTTTTGTTTGGTTTCTTGTTGCATCATTGCGCGCATCTCGTTCTTTGCGGAGAATAAACACATCATCGGACGTATGCGAGGTGTGACTCGAGCTTGTCTACGAGGAGTTGAGTACTCTAACTCATTGTCATAATCGGCCGATTCATGAGCAATTCTATGAACGAGACTTGAGGAGCTTTGGATAGAAGATTGCCAACAAGGAGGAAAGCCGATGTGGTTGTTGATCACCCATGCCAAGCTCGTGGGGTTTGTGGAGGTATCGCTCACTTCAAGGTTAACTCTCTTTCTCTCGTTTATAACATTTGTTCTCTAGTAGATTGTTGTACGTGTCCGAGCATGCTCGGGTGGATATAGGGACTTCCCAAACCACCAAAAAATCTTGTGTGTTCTTTACTTATTGCACTCATATTGCCAGTTACTTCAGGTTCTCAAAGAGGAAACATGCTAGGACATAGGAAGAGAAGAACTACATGGCGAAGGTTTCCTACTGTTCAATGGTCAGGAGCCTCATGTGCGCGATGGTTTGTACAAGACCAACATAGCACAAGCAGTTGGAGCTATTAGTCGTTACATGAATAACCGATTGAGGAAAGGAGCATTGAAAAGATGTGCAATGGATATTCAGATATCTGCGAGGAACCTCCTAGTTAGATTTACACTATGGAGGTTTAGAGATCAAACTGCGAGGTTATATCAATTCATATCTGGGAGGAGACATGGATAGAAGAAAGTGCACGACAGGGGGTACGGTTTACTCTGGGAAGTGGAGCCATCAGCAAGGTTTCACAGTTGCAAAAGATCATGGCTCTTTCTACAAGTATAATTGAGTATGTTGCTACTACAGAGGCGCACAAGGAGATGGTATGACTGCAAAATCTGATGAGAGAGCTCGGGATGGAGCAAAAATAACAATTTGTACAACGATAGTCAGAGCGCCATATATCTTGTAAAAAATTCCATTTTCTATAAGGGGATCAAAAACATCAACATAAAGTTTTACTTTATTCGATCTCTATTGGAGGACAATATACTGAAATTGGATAAGATTCATACGAGCAAGAATCTGGCTAATATGCTGACTAAGGTGATCACGGTGAAGAAGCTGAACAACTGTCCAGCTTTTGTTGGTCTAAGGTGATAGACCGGGGTCTGAAACCTGCTGCTGCTGCTCCTAAAGAATTACCACCTCCATCAAATTAATTGATGATCAAAGAATTAGTAGGCTCGGTCTCCAAATGAGAGATTGTTAGAATATGGAGTCTGATCGTTAATTCTGACTATCGAGTGCCTGAAATTTATAGCCGCCGGGGAGAACTCTATGCAGAGTTTCGGAGCCGAGCTGCAGAGTTAGGAGCTAGGTGCCCGGGCGAATTTACAAGGCGCCCAGACGAATTTGTAAGGCACCAGGCTAATCCTATGTAAGATCTGGGAGTTGAGCTGTAGACACGGGTGCCCGGGTAAATTTACTTGGCTCTTGAGCGAATCAGGGTTGGACTCAGGAACCCAGAGCATCAAGAGGCCGGTGGCACCCGGTCGAATTTAAAGTGGCTCCTGATCCCAGACTGCCAAGACGGGAATACTGTTAGGGTTTGGTATAAAAGAGCTTATTGAGCCGTCATTGAGAAAACGAACAAAGAAGAAAAAATAAGTTTTTGATCAGTGAGGAGAGGCGGAGAGGAGAGAAAACTTTAGAGAATCATGGTGTGAGTTATTCCCCAGTAAGATCGATAAAGCGCTCGGCTTGTATATATGTCCAATCACGATTCTCAAGTTTAAAGTGTTGGAAATAAATCCATGGTAGAGGCCCGCAGCGGAAGCAAAGTGAAGGTCCGAGGACCGTAAGCGGTGTGCGTTACATATCAAAATTTTTATCGAAACGATCTACATATGCGTGTATGAAACTAGCATGGCAACTACGCGAACCCCTAACGACGATCTAACGCAAAAGAACAATCTAGCATGTATGCATGTTCTAATTATATTAGATCTACTTGTTAGAGATCATACCTACGTGCGGAATCTTTCACCGCGACAAATTTCTTCTTTGTTGATGGAGACGGGCTACGGATCTGCTCGACATAGCTTCGGTGCAACGGCCATAACGTTTTGCTCCGAACTCCGATTGGGCTGAAATTTGGAATGCAGGTAGCCAACTTCGAGACGCAACGTTTCCAACAAGTTTCACGTCGTTTGGACTTCTGTAGCTCCCGGAATCGCAGAAACAATACTGATTTTCTGTGCAGATTCTGGACAGAAAAAGGTTGCGGGAGACGCCTTCTAGTTCACCCGATCTCACACGATGCACGGCACCTCGTCGATGGATCTCTGAGTGCCTCCATACGACGAGCCTTCTCCTTCTACGAAACACCACGTGAGGAAGACGAGTCGCCATCCAATGGCGCAAACGAGGGAGAGAGAGACGAGAGAGGAGATGCGAAGAGAGAAGAGGGGCTTCGGTTTCCCCATGGCTTGCATGGCCGGCCCTAGGGCTTGCCCATGCATCTTATTTCGTGCCCCCTCTCTCTCCTTCTCATATACAGGGCCGGCCTATCCATATGGATAAGGACAGTATGGATAAGGATGATTGATTCAAACCTTATCCCTATATATCTCTACTTTATCTCTATCCTTTCCTTGTTTTCAAAAACGGTCAAAACCAGCCCGTTTTCTGCGCCTCATAACCGGCCCCTTCATCGGAGGCCACAACCTCCCGAAACTAATAGGGCCGGCCTTGACCAGTCTCTCAACACTTAGGGCCGGCCCCCTTAGTGCATAGTGGCGCATGGTATGACCAAAACGCCCTTATGCCACTAGTTGGCCGTTCCTTGTGTACGAGACTTTACAAGGCACACATAAGTGAAGTGCACCAGTGATTTCACTATTCTCTGAGGTTCCCATAGGGTGCCCCTAGTGAAGTCAACTAGTCAACTCGCAACATGTCCCGGTGCATCGCACCCATGTGGCAAAGTCCGCTTATGGCAAGGAATTGCTACATGCGTCTCTGCACTAACCTAGGGTTTCCCCTTAGTGCACACACGTAGCTACGCATCTACCGTGCACTAGTGCGAAGCACTCACGGAGCGTATGCTTGGACTTCTCACTTCCTCTAACTATGTTCTGTATTTCGATGAGATGGTATAAGAACCATACATAATGTCGATAAGGTGGAACCTTCAGGGACCAGGGTTCATGGCTTCCAACTCAGACTCGATCGACACACTACCCGAGTGTACCATCGATCCTCTGAGTCCGAGTTAACCTGTGTAGCCACCCAGAGTGCGACGCAGGCTGCACTCCAATTCCCCCAGACTTACTATGTTCTCCCTCATACCCCTGCTCTCCGCTTAGTATGGTAAAACCGCTGTCCCTCCACTTGGTGCCATGACGCAACTCGAGCGGTGGAGAATACCGTCAGACTCGAGTGCTCATATGACTCGGTTCCTTCCAGGTTGACCACATACATCGTACCTCCAATTACTCTGACGAGCAACCGGATCCGTCATCAGTCCAACTGATGACCACCTGGCCAGGGTTTAATACGACGTAGGTCAGACCAAGGAACGCACCTCCTGTTAGGGGTGTGGATAGCCTGCAGGAGTGACACGCTGATGCAACGCCAGCCGGGTAACCCAGTACACCGTGGTTTTGGATCACTGCATCCGGATCCTCACACATTGGTGCGCCAAAGCACCACACAACTGGTTAGTCCACCAGACATGGTTCCTCAGGGTTTAGGACCGTTTACCCTAAGCAGAAACACGGTTTAGTGCACCGATGTCTGCTCATCGATCTGTGCACCGTGTTGGTTCCGTTCGGCAACAGACACTGTGCCTGGTAATGACCGTGGTGGAGACACCCACGCTCTGTCATCCCAACAGCTTATCCTGATAGGGTGACCAACCCTTATCAGAGCTGCGAACGTATTTAGGTTATATGGGACCAGTCCCTTGAGTCTCCCACTCAAGTGGATTACCATGTAGCCATGGCTCTCTGTTCTGTAATCAGAACACGTACTAAGGTACGTACCTAGATGCAATCTTATACTATCAACCATACATAGTTAAACTAAAGGTTTTTACGAGCTGTAGACCTCACCAATTCTAACAATCTCCCACTAGGTCAAACGAGGAATAACGGTGTTGAGCTCTGTAGCTTCTACATGCTGCCCAAAAGCCTTTACAGGAATTCCCTAAAGGAATTGGCAACATTGTCTGTAGATTCCACCTCAGTACCGCTACTTGCATTTCCTCCTATAACTGTCAGATCAAGTGGAGTTTGTACTTGATGGGTTTCCCCTCATGGTAGTGCCTTGTCTCCTTGGACCTTGCTTACCGCTCTTCTGTTGTAATAACAGATAACTGAGTCTCTGGTACGCGTCCCAAGTTTTCTAAGAACTTCCTAAGCCTTACCACCTAATATACTACTTCGCACGCAACAACGTGCTAAGACTCTGTGGTAGAGTCTGTGATGTACTTGCTTCATACTCTACCAACTACCGCTTCTAATCCCAAGATAAAAATAATCCCTGAAATCGATTCTCTGGAACACACATCTGACACCAAAGTCAGATCCTGTGTGTCCAATCGATATCAGGACCTGTGAAGTGCAAGCTAACTCACAATCCTTACTTAATGAGGATTTCTGAGTATACCCTTCACATCGGTCCAGAGATCTGGACCCGAGTTCGACTGAAACTGACCCATCTTTCTGCTGCGCAATAGATATCTAGCCTCGTAAACCGAATCTGGCTAGAATCTTATCTTCATGCGTAGCCTGTGACAGCAAGGGAATCTTGCTCTGGTTATCTCGAGTTACCTTGATTCCCAGAGCATAACTTGCCTTACTAGGATCTTTCACATCGAATTGTGATGACTACAAACCTTTACCATAAACAATATTCTTACGTCATTTTCAATCAGTAGGATATCGTTAACGTAAAGTACTACGTACACCCTTGTAGCTTTTTCACCTTTCTTGTACCCACTTGGTTTATCATCATTCTGATCAAATCCGTGTGAGCGGATTTCCTTGATCAAAATAGATATTCCAACTTGGATGCTTGCATCAGTCCATAAATGGACCTTTGCAACTTACATCACATATCTTCCTGACCTACTGACACAAAGCCTGGGGCGATATCATCCATATGTCTTTTCCAAATTCCCATTAGGGAATAACTGTCTTGACATCCATCAACCAGATCTCCCAACTATAATGGGCTACGATGGATTAAGAGGATCCAAAATAGACTTAGGCATAGCTACCAGTGAGATGGTTTTGACATAGTCAATTCCTTCTCCTTTGGCAACTAATCTAGCTACTTAAGTCTTAATCGGATGCTCTTCTTATACACCTTCTACACCCTGAAGGGTGATAGTGCTATAAGTGTCAAGACTGTTCCAAGAGACATTGATGCAAATTTGCCTCCATGGTCTTTTGTCAGTCAGAGCTGTCAGAAGCTCCCACTACTTCTTCGTAGCTCTAGGGATCATCCTCCTGAAACTCTGGATTAACTATCAAAGTCTCTCCATAGTATCTTTCAGGAGCTCTGATGGTTCCACAACGATGAGGTGGTGGTGGTACAAAATGAATCATTTCTACAGTACCTGGTATACTAGTTTCTTGTATCATCTACTCCCACTACGTTTTCAGATGCGCACTCTCTACCAGTACCCAGTAGTTCACCCAGAACTACCTTACCGGTAAACGTATGGTCTATAATATAATCCTGGTCTAGGTAGATGGTATTCGTAGAAACGATTACCTTCCAAAGCTCAAGATCATAGAACAGTCCACCTTATGCCTCCTAAGGGTAACCTACAAACAGATATACCTGGAACTACATCTCCATCTCATCCCTCTTGTCCTTTTGCACAAGTGCAAGACAACCCTATATCTCGAGACTCTATAGTGTCAGCTTTCGCTTAGACCATAGCTCTCTATAGGTCTGAGGCACTGATCTAGATGAGAGAGAGTTTCAGATATAAGCTACTGTTTTAAGGTACAACCCCACCAAAGGGTGGGTAGTACATTTGGCAATATTTATCATACTACGGACCATGTCAAACAGGGTCTGATTCCTTCTCTCGGAGACTTCATTCTGACGTTTCATCCTAGGAGCATTTAACTGGGAGATAATCCCATGCTCCTTCAGGATCCTATGGAACCCATCCGATAGGTTCTCATTCCCTCGATTAAATCGAAGAGACTCCTATCATCTGGACGCTCTTGGAACCATAGACGTCAAAATTAACTAACTCTCATACCTTTATGGCCCTTTTAGTTATTCTACCTTCCAGATTACACTCATAGGTTAGAAGGATCTCCGATGATTCTGTGAACAGAAACTCGGCCTTCTGTCACCTCTGAATTTATCTGAGGCAAAATATCTAAATTAGATGGATCACAAATGGGATAGATTCTCCGAAGGATTTAGATGAATTTAAATTTGACGCTGCAGCTGTCATGAAATCTATTTCCGAATTAAGATTAAATTTAAAGAGATTATTCTGATCTATTCCTCTAATACTGAAGCTATCTTTTCAGTTTAAGATACACACATACGGTGCTGTCTAAAACTAAAAAACTTTATTTACTAAGGAGAAAACAGAACTACATCTCTAAAAAACAAAATCTATATTTCGAAAAAACTAAGACATTCATATCTAACAGCTTCCGCAGCGGCTTATGGCATCAGTACCTATGTTAGGATTACTTCACTATAAAGTAGCCTTCTGCTTTTCTTGAATCTTTGTAGACCCGAAGTCTATATTCCAAGAAGCATAAGAGCTGCTACTAGATAGCGACTTTACTCCTAACATCCTGAGGCCATACTCAATCTTCAAATACCCCCTATTCTCGCCAAAACAGAAACACTTCCGTCTTTAGCGTTACTAGACTTAGGAGTCCACACCAGTTTCTGCACTATAATAGTTTTCGATCTCTGATAAGTTACTTCCTTAGGTTCTTCTAAAGAAGGCCTAGGTTAAGCACTAAAGGCTTTGCCTTTAATCTTGATCCTATCCTTTGTCTCTTGGAAATCTCCTTAGAAGTTCTATATTTATCATCTCTAACTTGTTAAAGCTAAAGTCTCTGATAACACATTCGAAGGTTCCAGACAAGGATGCAAGATAGACGTCTTCCACCACCTCGTCATCTGGTACTATGTCTTTGGAATCTAGTTCAATCTGGAACTCAAGAATGTGTTCCCGAACAAGCATTCCCTCTGACATCTTGGTACCGAAAAGTATCTTGGTGGATAAGCGATGAGTCTACCGACTTCGCCTAGCAGACATCTAATGCAAGTAAAACTTAATTAGAGAAGACCCGGCATATCTCTGACTCGCTTCTAAAGAGTTGTCCGCAAGTCTGCTATAACATAGCACTTGCACATCTCCTTAGACTCTCGCCAGTCTTCATATGCCCTAGTTAGTGCCCTAGTGATATCTGGACCCATTAGGTCTAATACAGGGATACTTAGATTACATGCCAATATACGTTTTTACTACCCTATGCATAAGCTAAAGAAAGTGCTTCGGCTCTACGTAGTTAGAGACCCGATAACTGGTTCTCTTATGGGATAGCGGATAGGGGAACTATATGGTTGAATGAAAACGAATGCAAAATAACTTATTTTATGGATTTTTAAAATAAGCTAATTATATCCAAATGTCAGTGCTACCCTCACAGCGAAGACACCTCTATGGATTAATTAAACATGTATGTAAGATCTCGGAATCGACTACACCTGCCCTAGGGGGCATCATGCAGCGTCAATCCGCTTACACGGACCTTTCCTTGACCCTATCCAAATCTGCCAACTAAGGGCTTTGATGGACCATGGTTGTCCTTTTGGCCAGTGCCACGTGATCCCCATTGTGCAAGCAACAGATGCCTCACGTCCACTTCGGATGCTTACCCACAAGCCTAAGCAATTACGGCACGGGAGTTCATACGGCCCCCACTAGGGTGGGATAAAAAGCCCTTCTCTCCTGGCCCCGTAACCGCCATATCCTGAAGGAGACTGCAAAGTTATCTGGTATGGAAAAACATAACCCTCACCCTAGGGGGTGTCAAGCTACGCCCTTCCACCCAGACACAAAGCAGTTGGTTGTGGAGGCCAGAGGATCTCGACGAGTCCTCTTACACATCCCTTATTATAGTTGAGGGTTATTTAATGCAAGTATGAGTGTACACTAAGGTCACGACAACCTATACACTAGACCCTGGTCATACCGTGCTCCCACTAGCGTTTCAAGCCTTTCGCGAAGCATTGATCGATCTCGGAATATCATAGTCCCTGCCTCAAGTGGATTTCTCCACTCAAGGGTCACATTACATATCCCAAGAACGTCGATGCTCTGCAAACCTGGCTATCACGTTAATGCTCTGGAGCCTAGCCTAAGGTCAGACTGACAGGAAAGGTTTTCCACTACCATGGCGCCTCGCTTATAAATTTGACGAATGATGTCATAGTAGAATTCCAACTCATTCTAGGTTTCGATGCTTGCCAAATAGGCACACCCGACTAATCGGGTGTTGACCTAATGGGGGCATAACCAAATGTGAGGAATTCATGCTATCATCAAGGGTCAATTAAATAATAGGCGTCACTAGTGGAATCCTATTATAATAAGGTCGCTAGGACCCGAGGGGAAAGGGCATCCCTCTAGCACAGATAATCAAATTATTGCATCGGGGTTCTCTACATAAATATAAAGAACTACTGAAAGAAACAAGCACACAACTGAATCAAGTTCAGGGTCCGACCCCTGAACCTGACTGGCACAGCGCAGGCTCTCTGTCTCCTTCGCAAGGTTCCTCGATCCGGTGCAAGCCTCTGTATACGATCTCCTGACGCTTTCTGCCCTTTGCCGTCATCGTGTACGCTTCGCCGGATCGCCATCGTCCTCTAAGGTTCCGCTCATCTTCCCGGTAGTGGATCTCCACGGCAAGTCCTCCTCTTCAATCTGTAACCGAAAAAGATCTAGTACGCTTCGAGCAAGTGCTCGCTCGTACACAATTTCCTAGAAAGAAAAGGAAAACAAACCTAGCAAAAGCCTGGGAATCAAGGGTGGTAAATCTTTACCTCTTGCCCGACTATGGCTCTAAAATCTATCCACACACAGAAGAAAAAACATCCAGACAAAATCGCTAACATGGGGTCCGACCCCCGGTAGCAAGCAATCACATATCCAGAATAATTTTAGAAGCGGCGCCCTGCAAGAATGATTCATAGAACACACAAAAAAAATACTATGCATGATCTATTCGTAGAACCCCGATGGCGGTACATACTATTCATGCGCGCACAAGACGGTTTTATGAAAAACATGAAACGCACACCACTAGTGGGCTATGATACCAATTGTTGGAAATAAATCCATGGTAGAGGCCCGCAGCGGAAGCAAAGTGAAGGTCCGAGGACCGTAGGCGGTGTGCGTTACATATCAAAATTTTCATCGAAACGATCTACATATGCGTGTATGAAACTAGCATGGCAACTACGCGAACCCCTAACGACGATCTAATGCAAAAGAACAATCTAGCATGTATGCATGTTCTAATTAAGTTAGATCTACTTGTTAGAGATCATACCTACGTGCGGAATCTTTCACCGCGACAAATTTCTTCTTTGTTGATGGAGACGGGCTACGGATCTGCTCGACATAGCTTCGGTGCAACGGCTATAACGTTTTGCTTCGAACTCCGATTGGGCTGAAATTTGGAATGAAGGTAGCCAACTTCGAGACGCAACTTTTCCAACAAGTTTCACCTCGTTTGGACTTCTGTAGATCCCGGAATCGCAGAAACAACGTTGATTTTCTGTACAGATTCTGGACAGAAAAAGGTTGCGGGAGACGCCTTCTAGTTCACCCGATCTCACACGATGCACGGCACCTCGTCGATGGATCTCTGAGTGCCTCCATACGATGAGCCTTCTCCTTCTATGAAACACCACGTGAGGAAGACGAGTCGCCATCCAATGGCGCAAGCGAGGGAGAGAGAGACGAGAGAGGAGATGCGAAGAGAGAAGAGGGGCTTCGGTTTCCCCATGGCTTGCATGGCCGGCCCTAGGCCTTGCCCATGCATCTTATTTCGTGCCCCCTCTCTCTCCTTCTCATATATAGGGCCGGCCTATCCATATGGATAAGGACAGTATGGATAAGGATGATTGATTCAAACCTTATCCCTATATATCTCTACGTTATCTCTATCCTTTCCTTGTTTTCGAAAACGGTCAAAACCAGCCCGTTTTCTGCGCCTCATAACCGGCCCCTTCATCGGAGGCAACAACCTCCTGAAACTAATGGGGCCGGCCTTGACCAGTCTCTCAACACTTAGGGCCGGCCCCCTTAGTGCATAGTGGCGCATGGTATGACCAAAACGCCCTTATGCCACTAGTTGGCCATTCCTTGTGTACGAGACTTTACAAGGCACACATAAGTGAAGTGCACCAGTGATTTCACTATTCTCTGAGTTTCCCATAGGGTGCCCCTAGTGAAGTCAACTAGTCAACTCGCAACATGTCCCGGTGCATCGCACCCATGTGGTAAAGTCCGCTTATGGCAAGGAATTGCTACATGCGTCTCTGCACTAACCTAGGGTTTTCCCTTAGTGCATACACGTAGCTACGCATCTACCGTGCACTAGTGCGAAGCACTCACGGAGCGTATGCTTGGACTTCTCGCTTCCTCTAACTACGTTCTGTATTTCGATGAGATGGTATAAGAACCATACATAATATCGATAAGGTGGAACCTTCAGGGACCAGGGTTCATGGCTTCCAACTCAGACTCGATCGACACACTACCCGAGTGTACCATCGATCCTCTGAGTCCGAGTTAACCTGCGTAGCCATCCAGAGTGCGACGCAGGCTGCACTCCAATTCCCCCAGACTTACTATGTTCTCCCTCATACCCCTGCTCTCCACTTAGTATGGTAAACCCGCTGTCCCTCCACTTGGTGCCATGACGCAACTCGAGCGGTGGAGAATACCGTCAGACTCGAGTGCTCATATGACTCGGTTCCTTCCAGGTTGACCACATACATCGTACCTCCAATTACTCTGACGAGCAACCGGATCCGTCATCAGTCCAACTGATGACCACCTGGCCAGGGTTTAATACGACGTAGGTCAGACCAAGGAACGCACCTCCCGTTAGGGGTGTGGATAGCCTGCAGGAGTGACACGCTGATGCAACGCCAGCCGGGTAACCCAGTACACCGTGGTTTTGGATCACTGCATCCGGATCCTCACACATTGGTGCACCAAAGCACCACACAACTGGTTAGTCCACCAGACATGGTTCCTCAGGGTTTAGGACCGTTTACCCTAAGTAGAAACACGGTTTAGTGCACCGATGTCTGCTCATCGATCTGTGCACCGTGTTGGTTCCGTTCGGCAACAGACACTATGCCTGGTAATGACCGTGGTGGAGACACCCACGCTCTGTCATCCCAACAGCTTATCCTGATAGGGTGACCAACCCTTATCAGAGCTGCGAACGTATTTAGGTTACATGGGACCAGTCCCTTGAGTCTCCCACTCAAGTGGATTACCATGTAGCCATGGCTCTCTGTTCTGTAATCAGAACACGTACTAAGGTACGTACCTAGATGCAATCTTATACTATCAACCATACATAGTTAAACTAAAGGTTTTTACGAGCTGTAGACCTCACCAATTCTAACATAAAGTGCAGGTCCCAAGGTTGGATGTAGTCATGATTTGACGAATCAGGACAAATATGTGTGTCATCTTCTTTACTTTTCTAAAATCTTTGTCGTGTGTTCTTCCGTTGATGCAAGGCAGATTTCACAACAGGAAATTTCCCTCATCTTGTTTGTACGTGCGATTCCTGGTCATTTATGTCATATTCATGGGATTATGGAAGTAATAGATAGCAGTTGCTGCCTCCCCCATTTCGATCTCCAGACCTCTTTGAGCCCTTGCTCTAACGCCCTGTCATCTGACCACAGTCTGGCTGGTCCAGCAAAAAGAAAGAGATTTACAATCTACAACAGCTATCACATTACGCAATGATTTATTTATTTTCTTGTCAGGACGGTGCAACCTATGACCATCCTGGGATCGGAAGCTACCTCCGCCCTCGTAACGGCTCCGGAAAAATGCCACTCGATAAAGACAAAGGGGAATCGAACTCGTGAGCAATCGCTCTAAGACAAGATGACTTGCCAATCAAACTAGCCTAATAATTTAGTCTCCTAGCTCTCCAACCCATGCCAAGTAACAAAATAAGCCACATTGAATCATGTGGCCTTCCATGGGGTCCAAGTCCAGCCCTAACTACCAAAATATTAGGCTCAAAAAGCTAAATGCTGGATATTAGGGACAAAAAACTCATCACTTAAGCTTTCATTCCACAATGGTCATGATTAGCTGGTTGCACTGCAAATAGCAATGCTTGACAGGCCTCCTCAACCAACTTGGTGGATCATGCCCCATATCCATCTCGCACATCAACTGAAAACAAACGAGTGGACTTTACATCTCTATCTTATCGTCCGCACAACTATCTTATTGTCCGCATAGTAGACTTTTAAATTGTCTGTCATCCCACAATCCTCCAACAAAGGTCAAAGGGAAAAACTTCTTTTCTTTCCCCTATCCTTGGTTCGACCTCCTCCGGCTCCTTCCACTGTTATCCGCCTTCACCGCTGATCGAGGCGGCGTTGGGATCTCTGATAGCTCGAAGGAGCGGAGAGATTTGTTTTTTCTCTATTTACCTTAACCAAATGGATGGAGACGACAACACCCGATTGAAGCCGTGGGTGTTGCGGCCAATTATTGGTCTCCTCTTACTGGCATGCAAAATTGCAAATCATCTGATCCATTACTATGTTTCATCGTATGTGCCACACGTCACTGCCATCTATTACACCCATACCCGAGGGGTACATCGCACTCTGGCCAAACTGGCAGGTAAAGAGACTCATGCGATCTGCTAAGCAAACCATTATTGAGATTCAATGATGATGTAATATTAGAATTGAAATTGTATTCCTATAGTCATTCGTTAAACCCATACCTAATTGGTGCATGCATCACTCAGCCCAAATCGGAAAGCAAGATGCCAAGCACGCAAGCAAGTTTTTTTTCTATAGAAGGGATGACATGATCAGTACATCACATGTTAGTGCACTGGCACAAGATAGACCAAGGATCTAAACTCGCCACATGCAAGAGCGAGATAACTTTCTTATTTTATTTAATAACCACACAAACTGAAAGGCTTGCCACACTAAGACAAGTAGATCCGGGGGACTTGGCTTCTAGTCATCAACTTGGTGTTGGGAACTAACTCTTGGTTGTTGGTGGCAGCACCTCTCGAGGCAAGGGCCCAAGGGCTAGCGGGGATCCGATGGGTGCTAGATTAGATCTGTCCATGGATCTAGCAAGCCTTGGGGATTTCCCTCCCTTAATCTATTCTCCACATAGCCCTAAATCAACCTTGGGTGGTTCTATGGCATTGGGGACGGAGATGCTATAGTTGTTCATGTTGGTGAGTTTGGCGCACATCAAGTGTTAGTCGATATTTCTGAACCAGGTTTGGGGCCTCCCTCGGAGAAAGGTCAAGGTGCAACAGGAGCTTGCAAGGCTAAACATATCATAGGGCAATCATAGAGAGCCATTTGTGGAGGATCATCTTTTGAGGCGGAGGATCTTCGGCTACACTACGTCGAGCCGGCAGTGCACAATGGAGTTAAGTATGCTATCTTACCTTCTAGTGAGATTGAAGCAAATTTGAGGGGTTGGGAGCACACACTGGTGGGCTATGTTGTGGGGAGAAAGCCCTTCTTTCCAAAGTTCCAAGATGCGATGCATAAATTATGAAAACCGATGGGCGGGTTGGAAATATTTTCGAGGGAGAATGGTCTATTTTTATTCAAATACCTGGTGGCTAGTGATAGTACTAGAGCGCTAGAAGAGTGCCCTTGGTACTTTGAGGGCCGGCTTGTGGTCTTGAAGAGGTGGAACAAGGATATAAAATAGGACCACGATCCGCTCGATAAAATCCCCATATGGTTTAGACTACCGGATCTACCAATCGATTGGTGGTCCATGGAAGGTATTAGCTATTTGACAAGCTTGATTGGGGTTCCTCTCACGAGAGACCGTCCGACTGCCCAAGGTGTTCGACGGAACTATGCTAGATTTTGTGTCGAGATCAAATTTGGCGACGAATTGCCCAATGTTGTACTGGGCCTAGGTGAAAACGAGGAAGTCCTCTTTAAGCATAAAGTTTTATACGAGTGGAAGCCGATTAGCTGTGCGAAGTGCAGGATTTTCAGGCATGCTACGTCGGCTTGTTGTGGGAATACACATAAAAATTTGATTAATAGGATTGCTCCTAGTTCCTACCGGGGACCCAGCCGGAAGACGGGTGCTAATGATGGTGCGAAGGGATGGAATCCTATGGGAGTTGCGTCTGGAAATTTTAGCAAGCCCATACAGTGAATGCCCCTCCTGACATGGGGGCTAATTGTGCTAACCGAGGAGTTGGAAGTTCTAAGGCTCATGTTAGTGAAGCAGCATCAGTGATCCGGGGGATAGAGGTCGATTATTTGGCCTCGTCCATTGATGCAAGTGGTGGGCACAAGACAAAGCACAGGGTGGCTACCAACAAGGTAGGGTTGCAAGTATCTGGCTCTTAGTTCTCTGTCCTAGAGAATAAGCCTAGTTCCCCTCGAGAGGGATCTCTAGAACGCGGGGTGGATGTGGAGACTCTTGCTGAAGTTGGGGGTAAGGAGGCAGGGGACGGCCTCCTCATGGAGCGTGGTACCGAGCCTCTGGGAGGGGAGGCCTTGAGGGATCCAATTGGGCCAGTTGGTGATGTAACATGTTATTCTGCTGCCGATGGTGGGCAACCGGAAGAGGGGCATCTTGAGTCGGGCTCACCCCGAGAGACCGGAGTGGTTAATGTTGTAGGCAAAAGCAGCGATGCAGGGACAGCAGCAGCAGCGGTTCAGGTTGAAGAGGTCAATAGGGGAATAGATGATGACCATCTGGGGACTGGTCAAAAGGAGAAGGTGGGTTTCCGGGATCCAGAGAAGGGGCTTTCCTTAGGCTTCAGGAGTGGAGCTATTAAGGAAAAGCCCTTGGATGGTAATCAAGTGGCTGCTATTGCAGAGGATATGAGTTTTTGCTGCTGAGAGCACCATTTGGATTTGGGGGTTTCGGAGGCTGTGGATGCGGCCTTAGAGCTAGCAGTGGAGAGTATGGGTGAGGAGATCGCTGACTTCCTCATTGAAGCGCCGGTAGATAGCAATGAGCTCCCTGCATCATCTAGAGTTGGAGTTGGAACTGCAGTTGAGGAGATAATGGAGGAGTAATAGCAGATCAACGAGGACAACTCGAGAGTCAGCAACGGTGTGGCGGTCCATAGGATTTCAATTCCTGCAGTAGCCCCATCCTCGAATGATAGGGTTTCATAAGTTAGAGGCTTCGTGAAGGGGGGACTCGCTCGCCGTAGTCCAAAACTAGCTAATTGGAGGTCGAACTCGATTGAAGCCAGGGCTTCGCTTCGAGCCAAATCTCGAGCCCGTGAATCCGATATGCACTGCCGACCACCACGACCTAGGATCCCACTCATGCAGGATCTTAAGGATTAATTGTCTAAACTTGATGGAGATGATCTGAGCCTACCCCTAAACCTGTTGGAGGATAAAACCATCCTTGATATAGCTTCGGCTGTCGGTTTCTCCATCAAGGGGAAAGGCTCGGGATTGTTCCTAGCATAGATCCGTGATTTGGAAAGATCGAGGGCTGCAAAGCCTTAGGACTTTCAGGTTTTTCGTTTTTTCGTGCTTGTAGTGCAGGGCCATTTTGTTAGCCCATGTTGGAAGTGGGTACACCTCAGGTGTCGGTGCCTCTTAGGCATTCTCTATACTTTCTTTTTCTTTTAATAAACATGTAGGGGTCTAGGCTGAACCCCCCCTCATCTCACTGAGAGGGATTCTCCAAAAAAAAAAAAGACAAATAGAAAGGCCCACCACTAAAGAATGGTAGTTAACTTTCTTCCTTTTTCCAACACACATAGAACATATATAGAGGGAGACTATGGTGCATGTAGACACACAAATTATGTCAAACTCAAACCCGACTCGCATGCACAAACCTGGGGGCGAACCCGATACGAACTCGGGCCCACCGAACCCGACCCGAGCCAAACAAGAGGCCGGGTGGGCCCATCCTCAAGTGGGGCCCACATGACCCCCCTTCTAGAAACCCGAGCCCCCTACCCGTGGGTAGGGGGTGGCCGGCCAAGCAAGAAAAAAAAAAGAGAAAAGAAAAGGAAAGAAAAGAAGGAAAGAAAAGAAAGAATGAAAAGAAAGGAAAGAAAAAAGGAAAGAAAGAAAAGGAAGAAAAAGGAAAGAAATACCGCCATGCACGGAGGGAGGTTGCGTAGACGTCTACATTGGGCCATAACTACTCCGCCAGAAAAAGAAAATAAATAAAGGTTTATTTCCCTCATCAATGAAGGAATAAATCTTGGGTAGTTATGGGAGAGATATTAAAGGGATTCAAATAAATCTTCCCATATCTCTCCCATCCCCCTTCGCCTATAAATAGAGGGGAAGGGGGAAGGCTCAAATGGTCGAAGATGAACACAAAGGCGAGGAAGCTCAGCAAAGGAGGAGACGCGCCCTTCATCGACCCAGGGCTTCACGAGTCTCGGGCAAGCCTATCCCTTCGGGACTGGCTTAGTTCATTGAAAGTCCTCATCAACGTGAAGACCCTTGCACAAGAAGATCACCCCTTCAACTCCGTGTACGAAGAAGAAAGCTCGGAGAAGAAAAACCCTTCGACTTCGAAGATGCTAAAGCACAGGCCGGAGAAGAAGATCGGAGCGACATCACCCCGTTGTCTCCAATAACTCTTCAACTCCGAAGACGCCAGAAGCAAAGGTCGGAAAAGAAGATCGGAGCGGCATCAACCCGTCGTCTCTAACAACCCTTCAACTCCAAAGACGCCAGAAGCAAAGGCCGGAGAAGAAGATAGAAGCGGCATCACATTGTCGTCTCCAATAAGCCTTCGACTCCGATCAAACCCAAAAGCCCAGAGAAGAAGACCGAAGAGGCATCACCTCGTCATCTTCAACAACGACTACTCCATTCACAAAGAAGAAAGCTTAGAGAAGGACACCTAAAGCGCCACTACACCCGTCGTCTTCACAATAAAGCCTTCAACTCCGATCATGCCAAAGAAGCCCAAAGAAGAAGAGAAGTCAAGCCGACGTCACAACTATCGAGAAAGCTGAAAGAATAAAGAAGCCCTGAAGATGTAGCCATCGTCGTTCGAGAAAGAGATCGAGTCAACACCAAAGCAAAAGTCAATGCTAGAAGTTAAAGCAAAAGCACCAGTAAAGCCCACGCCAAAACAACGCAAGTGCCAAATCCAAGCAACTACGCCGGTCACAAGCAAAGCACCGCACGTTCTAGCCAATACGACGCGAAGTCCGAAAGAACCAAAGCATCGCAAGCCTCTACCCATCTACGTTCAAGTGCAAGCGCCAAAGCAAAACAAAAGCCAGAGCCACGCCAAAGCAAAGCCAAAGCTAAAGCCGATGCCAAAAGCACGATCGAAGCCGCGAACTGACGATCAAGGATGCCAAGGTCTAACAAGGATCGAGGGAGACACAAAGACCGAGGAATAAAGCCAAAAACCCCCTAGCCGAGAAAAGCATGAAGCACGAAAAGGACAAAAGCAATAGCAGATACTCCTTAGCCTCTCAAGAAACCCTCACCCTGTAAAGACCTCTGTCCTGGGCAACCCCTTCAGAGCTCTCGCAAGAACACCACGTGGAGACACGGATCAAAGGGACCCTCCAGAGGATCTCCCATAATCTCCTGATCAAATCTTCGTCATACCCGGTTCACCACCCCGAGTCCTCTGGTCCCAGCATCTGTAATCTTCGTGTGTTTGCAATAAAGATGACTCGTATCTTTTTCTGCACATACAGATTTCTGGCATGCCCGGTGGGACCTCCTCTCCTTCCATCCGTACGTCTGAAGGAGTTGCTTCAAGTTCGTCATGGCCGGGACAAACAACGATGCGTTTGCTCTAAGCCTTTCACCGATCGCCGAGTCTCCTCTACTCCAACATGGCTATCCAGAAAACCCGAAGGGTGATATTCCTTCAGTAGTATGCGTCTACACTTGGCGTATTCGAACTCTTGCGGATGTCTTCACACCTGAAACTGCTAACGAAGATGCTCGCCAAAGCACCGACGAGGCCTTGGTGCATTTAAACGATCCTCGATCCTAGAATCCATGCCCAGAAATTTGGGGAGGACTAGCCCCAATCTCGAGCATAGTTGGGTTCTCCAACAGACGTTGCACCTCCTCTACAGGGGGCAACTGTTCGTCACCAAGCAAAAGCAAGTCGGCACAACTACGTCTCCAACGATGACGGTGAGGATATAGGCATGCAACATCGATACATCCTCCGTCATCATCCTCCATCCGCTCTTCAGCTCCAAGTCATGCAAATGGGTGAGCACATGACACAAATCACTCAACTAATGGAGGAGAAGGACCGTCACATCAATACCTTGCTCCAAAGGCTAAGTGCAAGGGATGCTCCAGCGGTCAATCAAGCTGCTGGTTCTCCGGTAGTAGCTCCAGTGCCTTCTTTAACTCCCGCTCCAGCAGAGGTTGTCCCGACGGTTCTAACAGTTACTCCGATAATTTCTTCGGTTCCAACCCCGACAGAAATCATCTCTCTAGTACCAATCTCGATGGCCACACAACTGTCGCGCGGTGGCAACGATGACTACCCAGCAGATACAATCGTTGGTGGCCGACATGATGCGTTCCCACGGCGGTAGTTTCCCTTCGATCACGGCAGCCTACTCGAAGCCTTACACTGCAAGGATCCACCAGCTGCGTTTCCTTACCAAATTCCAACACTTCGATGGGAAGGAAAATCCAAGGTAGCACGTTGCCCACTTTGTCGAAACTTGCAACAATGCCAGCACATACGGCGACGAAATGGTGAAGCAGTTTGTTCGCACCCTCAAAGGTAATGCGTTTGACTGGTATATTGATCTCCTTCCAGGATCCATCGATAGATGGGACCAGATGGAGAGGGAGTTCCTCAACCGCTTCTACAGCACCCGACGCATCGTTAGCATGACCGAGCTTACGGCCGTCAAGCAAAGAAAGGGCGAGTTGGTGATCACCTATATTGATCATTGGAGGAACCTTACGTTGAATTCATGAGATCGCTTGTCTGAAGACTTGACCATCGAGATGTACACCCAAGGCATGCACTGGGGCTTACTCTACATACTCAAAGGGATCAAGCCTCGATCTTTCGAAGAACTTGCAACTCGGGCCCACGATATGGAGCTCAGCCTAGCAAATCGCAGGGATCCAAAGGGCAAAGACTTCTTGAAAGTGGAGAAGAAGGATAAGCCGTTGGCACCAAGAGCAAAGCAAGTTAACGTTGCCAACGTTGCTTCAACCTCCAAACCGCTCAAAATCAGTGGTAAGCCGAATCAAGGAAAAGGAGCCGCCATACCGTCGCCTCCACCGCAAAGACAACCAAGGATGACTCTCGAGGAGCTCGAAGCAAAAGAGTATCCCTTTCCGGACTCAGAAGTCTCCTTCATGTTCGACCAGTTACTGCAGGAAAAGATGATCGAGCTTCCTCCATCAAAGAGGCCTGAGCAAATGCATCATGTCGACGATCCACTCTTCTGCAAATACCACCAAGTGGTTAGCCATCCCATCGAGAAGTGCTTCATCTTCAAAGAGAAAATCATGGTGCTCGCAAAGCAAAGGAAGATCGAGATCGATATCGACGATGTTGTTGCAGCAAACATGACGTCAATCACCTTCGGTTCCTTTCCGCCGGTACTCGTTGCTGCACGATGGGGAACGCCCAAGTTCGTATCAATCGTCAAAGGCCGATCGCGAAGACCGCTTCATAACTAAAGATTTCGAAGCGACAATGGTGTGCCCCTGCGCTTGCTGGGAATGAAACACTATTGCCTCGGGGGCAACCATCACCATGGCAGCAAGCACCTCTCCCGAGCAAAGCTATATCTCAACATGCCCTCCAAGAAAGGTACGAGTAGGGAGATCCACAAGTCGGCCTATTGGGTCAACCCTCGGGTAAGTTCGATTACTACGTTCTCTACTCTCTACCTCCATCAGTCTCAATGGAGGAGATCACGTCAACTGGCTGAGGGTCGAAGAACGAGTTTGCAAAAGAGCGAGTCCCTCCCCGTCAAGCTATGTCTCAACAAATTCTCCTAGAAAGGTATGAGTAGGGATATCCAGAAGTTGACCTGTTGGGCCAGCCTTCGGGAAAATTCAATTATTACATTCTCTACTCCAAGCCTTCGTTCGTTTCGATGGAAGAAATCAAGCCCTCCAGTTGGGGATCAGAAGATGAGCCAACAGAGCCTCCAGAAGCAAGCATCTCCGACCAATGAAGAACCTACAGCCACCACTCTGAATCTTTACCTTGGTGAGAGAGAATCCACCGATGAAGACGAATGGGTCATGCTACCCCGGAGGCAAAGGCCACGGCCACCGAGACGATACAAGCTAGATCGAGCGACAAGGAAACTCTCTGAGCGAAGAACTTACAAGAAGAAAAGTAAAGCTCTAGGGAGAAAGGCATTCAAAGTGTCGCCGGCAAACCAAGATGACCTCCTCCAGTAGAGCCCTCAGAACTGGCAACGCTTCAAGAGTTCTTCCCTAATTACTTCCTCCCAGTCGATCAGCGTCTCAGAGTCTGTTGTTGCATGGTTGAAGTTCACGAGATGCCAGAAGAAAAAAAAGCGAGTCTTTCAAAGAAGGCGACTCCGACGATGAGAGGAACGGCTCCGACAAGGAGGGCACTGCCTCCCACGATGAGGCAACTTTGCATTTGCCACTCATAGAAGCCTTGCACCTTCCAAAGAAAGCCCGTCTAGCAATGGCCGTAGCCCTGGCAGATCCAGATAGCTACAAGAGAAAAAGGAAAGACAGTGAGAAGGGCAAAACTGTTGCCTCCTGCGATGCAGCAGTAATCTTCTCATACGAAGATCTGTAACTTGGAGCACGACTACACAACTAGCCAGCTGTGTCTCGGGATACATCAAGGAGAAGCCAGTAAACTGAGTTCTGCTGGACTGTGGCTCCGCTATCAATATCATGCCCATTCAAACAATGAGGCAGCACAGCATTACCATCGACCAGCTCTCACAAAGCCAACTGGTCATTAAAGGGTTCAACCAAGGCGGACAGTCCACTATCGGGATCATTCGTTTGAAGCTTTCCATTGGCCAACTCGATACAACGGTCCTCTTCTACATCATTGACTGTCAGACGTCATACCGCCTCTTGGTGGGAAGACCTTGACTACATGAGAACGGTGTTGTGGTGTCCACTTGGCACCAGTGCCTCAAGTACTACAAGGAAGGCATGGAGAAGTGCATCGTCGCTGATAATAAGCCATTCAATAAGGCTGAAGCACACCTTGCTGACACCAAGTTTTATTAGGCAAAAGATCTTGTTGCTGAAGTCCTTCCAGCTAAAGCTCCTCGAACCCGAAAGGCTGAAGAAACGATGCGGGATAAAACTCCACCTGCAAATCCGAAACAACCTCCCAGCAAGACGATGCTTGAGGTCAAGGAAACACCAAGGCTAAAACAAAGAATAAGCATCAGCCTCATGCCAAAACCCGCACGATATGCTCACCAGTCCCAGCTATGCCAGTACTGCGCTTCATGCCTCAGTGGTTTTGCAAACACGAGCGATCGTCTCTTGCTTCGATAAAAGATCCGGTTCCGCCACTATCGAAAGCCAATGTCATTACTCTGCAAGAAATGATGTTGCCATTACCTAGTCTAATGCATGCTTCGAGTCCGATCGGACCCGCCGGATCTATCGACTCCAATCAACTCGAATTCAAACCAACAGGAGTTGGGGGCAAAATGCCACCAAGTTGCTATTCAAAGCCAGCTACAACAAAGAGAGCGCCATACACAGGCACACTTCGTCTAGCTGCGACAGCACATGGGGTGACCAAGACTCAAGCTCGTCTCTTTCAAAACGACGAACAGATTCTCCCGAATCAGCGAGGCATCGGCTCCAGTCAAACCCGGATGGTCATCAAACTTGCAACAAAGAATACCTTCACCTCCAACTACATTGAGATGAAGATGATAGATGAAGCAGCTGAAGGATCGTCCGACCCTGATGCACGCTCCACCTACACCGTCTGACCTAATAGCAAATCAGTTAAAAGAAGACGGCAAGAAGCTCAATGTCGGGCCATACTCCAGAAGCAAAAGAAAAGCAATCAAAGCTAGTCAAAATCTACATTCGTATTCAAAAAACTCCGTCCAATCAAACAGACAAAGAGGAAGTCAGTGTTCGACCATTTGGGAATACTGATTAGGGACGTAATTTTGATACCCACCCACCCACCCAAGGTGATGCATTCGACCGGATCTCCTAAAAGAATCTTCTACGATCACTTCACAGTGGCCATCAATTACATCTCTGTTACTGGAATTGTAAACGATGATGCTTCTACTTCGGACAACGAGTTGCAAAACGCCCTGCCAGTCCTCGAAGGAAGGGGGCAGTCCACCGTTGACGATTTGAAGGAAATAAACTTAGGCACAGAAAAGGAGCCTCAGCCTACATTCATCAGCACACTCTTGACTCCTGATGAAGAAGCCGCATACATCAAGCTGCTCTGAGAATACAAAGACGTCTTTGCATGGTCCTGCAAGGAGATGCCAGGGCTCGATCCTAAAATTGCACTACACCAGCTCAACACCAAACACGGAGCTAGCACCATCAAGTAAGGACAAAGACGCTACCGGCCAGAGTTGGTACCCCAGATAGAAAGCGAAGTAAACAAGCTCATCGAAGCTGGCTTCATCTGAGAAGTCAAGTATCCGATATGGATCTTCAGCATCGTTCCAGTCAAAAAGAAGAATGGTCAAATCAGAGTGTGCGTGGACTTCAGGGACTTGAACAATGCAAGCCCCAAAGACGACTTCCCACTACCAATCAAGGAGCTAATGGTAGACGCGACAACAGGCCACGAAATACTAACTTTCATGGACGAATCTTTAGGCTACAACCAGATCAGGATGGTGCCAAAAGACGAAGAGCTCACTGCATTCCGCACACTGAAGGGGATCTACTGCTATAAAGTCATGTCATTCAGCTTGAAAAATGTAGAAGCCACCTACCAACGAGCCATGCAGAGAATCTTCAACGACATTCTTTATCAAAACGTGGAGTGCTACGCCGATGACCTTGTCATAAAATCCAAGAAGAAATTGACACATCTTCAAGACCTTGAGCTGATCTTCAAACGGCTTTGAAGGTACCAACTCCGCATGAATCCACTCAAGTGCACATTTGGAGTCTCTTTCGAAAAATTCCTCGACTTCGTCGTACGGCATCGAGGCATTGAGATTGATTAATCTAAAATTGATGCTATTATCAACATGCCTGAACCTAAGACGGTGCGAGATCTCAGAGGTCTTCAAGGATATCTGGCATATATCAGAAGTTTCATCGCTAACCTAGCTGGAAAATGACGCCCCTTCAGTCGCCTCATAAAGAAAGTAGTGATGTTCAAATGGGATAAAGCTTGCCAAGAAGCTCTCCAAAGCGTCAAGGAATATTGACTCAAGCCCCCAGTCCTATCAGCACCAGTTGAAGGAAGGCTACTGATTCTCTACATTAGTGCCCAGGAGCAATCCGTGGGGGCGCTCCTGGCTCAAGACAATAGACTAGGCAAGGAGACAGCTTGCTACTACTTGAGTCGCACCCATGTCGACGCGGAGCTAAACTACTCCCCAATCGAGAAGGTATGTTTGGTGCTCATCTTCGCTACAAAGAAGCTGCAACACTATATGCTGGCTCACACCGTCAGACTTATATCAAAAGCAAACCCTCTCAAATACATCATATCAAAACTAGTGCTCTCCGGACGTCTAATAAAGTGGGCGCTGCTATGCCTCGAGTTCAACATCACCTTTGTTCCGCAGAAGGCAGTCAAAGGGCAATCCCTCGCGGACTTCCTGGTAGAATATCCTCTCCCAGCGGAATGGGAATTGTTAGAAGACCTCCTAGACGAAGAAGTATTCTCCATCGATACCATTCCCTCGTGAAAGATGTTCTTCGATGGCGCAGCAAGGCAAGACGTGGCAGGAGCAGGGGTTATCTTCATTACTCCAAACGACGAGATACTCCCTTTCTCGTTTCTACTATCAGAACCATACTCCAACAACGCAGTAGAATATCAAGCGCTGCTCATCGGCCTCGAACTCGCCAACGACATGAAGCTTCAAGGGCTCGAGATCTTTGGCGACTCCTACCTCGTCATCTAGCAGGTCTTGGGGGCATACAAAGTCAACAAAGAAGACCTCATGCCACTGCATACACGAGCTCTAGAACTCCTCAACACGCTCAATGCCAATTTCATTCAGTACGTCCCCAGGAACCTCAATCAATAAGCAGACGTACTTGCAAATTTGGTGGCTACACTCCTGTTTCCAGAAGGATGTCAGCTCATCGTCCCTATCTGCAGAAGAATAGTGATCACCAACAAATATGACCCTGCTAGGGTTCCTGTGACGACCAAGATCCAATAGGCCAATAGCCAAAAGCCAAGACTCCTGAGGTTGGGATGCCAAGATGGATGAGGTGAGGTGAAGTGAGGTGTACAAGGCCATGAGTTAGCCCCACATCACCTGGAGAGAATGAGATCCTGATCTAGTTATATAATTTTTCCTCCCAAACATAGAAGACGCGTTTTAAAACCGTGCACCGCTATAGATTTTGTAAGAACTTCGTAGTTAAGCGTGCTCAGGCGAGAGCAGTAGTAGGATGGGTGACCTCCTTGGGAAGTTCTCGTGCGAGCACGGGCAAAGCGAACAAAATCTTGTATATTTGGGGCAGATGTTACAAAATGGTATCAGAGCTGGTTCTCCTCGGGATAGGAGGGTCTAACCCTATATGTGGACGTATAGCCCTAAGGGGGGTGGATTGTGATGACCAAGATCCAATAGGCCAATAGCCAAGAGCCAAGACTCTTGAGGCTGAGATGCCAAGATGGATAAGGTGAGGTGAGGTGAGGTGAGGTATACAAGGCCATAAGTTAGCCCCGCATCACCTAGAGAAAAAGAAATCATGAGCTAGTTATATAATTTCCCCTCCCAAACATAGAAGATGTGTTTTAAAACCGTGCACCGCGATAGATTTTATAAGAACTCCGTAGTTAAGCGTGCTCGGGCGAGAGCAGTACTAGGATAGATGACCTCCCTGGGAAGTTCTCGTGTGGGCACAGGCAAAGCGGACAAAATCTTGTGTGTTTGGGGCGGATGTTACAGTTCCAGTTCAAGTCAACGCAGTACTCGTCTTCGTGATTGAAGAACAAGATTGAAGACAACCCTTCATGGATTACCTCGTCTATGGGAAACTCCCTGACGATCCAAGGCACAAAATCGATATTTGCTGGCAGTCCCTGAAGTTTTTCCCTTCAATAATGGGCTGTACCATCGAATCTATGATGGCACGCTCTTGAGATGTCTCACAAGAGAAGAGGCAGAAGCGGCACTGGAAGAGGTCCACACCAGAATCTGTGACGACCAAGATCCAATAGGCCAATAGCTAAGAGCCAAGACTCCTGAGGCTGGTATGCTAAGATGGATGAGGTGAGGTGAGGTGAGGTGTACAAGGCCATGAGTTAGCCCCGCATCGCCTGGAGAGAAGGAAATCCTGAGCTAGTTATATAATTTCCCCTCCCAAACATAGAAGATGTATTTTAAAACCGTGCACCACTACAGATTTTGTAAGAACTCCGTAGTTAAGCGTGCTCGGGCGAGAGAAGTACTGGGATGGGTGACCTCCCTGGGAAGTTCTCGTGTGGGCACAGACAAAGCGGACAAAATCTTGAGTGTTTGGGGCGGATGTTACAGTTCCAGTTCAAGTCAACGCAGTACTCATCTTCGTGGTTAAAGAACAAGATTGGAGATAACCCTTCATGGATTACCTTATCCATGGGAAACTCCCTAACGATTTAAGGCACAAAATCGACGTTTGCTGGCGGTCCCTGAAGTTTTTCCACTTCAATAATGAGTTGTACCGTCAAAGATATGATGGCACACTCTTGAGATGTCTCACAAGAAAAGAGGCAGAAGCGGCACTGGAAGAGGTCCACGCCAGAATCTGTGGCTCGTATCAGTCCGTTCCAAAGCTCCATTTTTGCGTCAGAAGGATGGGCTATTACTGGCCCACCATGGTTAAGGACTACTTGGAGTTTGTAAATAAATGTCATGCCTGCCAAATACACAGCGATTACAACCGTCAACCACCAGAGCCTTTGCATCCGACGATCGTGTCATGGCCCTTCGATGGATGGGGACTCGACATTGTCGGTCCTCTGCCTAAGTCATCTAGGAAGCATCTTTACATCCTAGCGACAACAGACTACTTCTCCAAATGAGCCGAAGCAATACCTCTATGGGAAGTCACAAGACACTCCGTTATCAGCTTCATCTAGAACGACATCATCTTCCGATATGGAGTCCCTCGCTATATCATCACAAACAATGGGAAGCAGTTCAAGAATACCGCTGTCAACCAATTCTGTGCCAAGTACGACATTAAACAGAAATACTCAATAATGTACAATGCTCCAGCCAATGGCCTGGCGGAAGCTTTCAACAAGACTCTCTGCAAGCTGTTGGAGAAGATCGTCTCAAAGTCGAAGAAGGACTGGCATGAACACATGGGCGAAGCACTATGGGCTTACCGTACGTCCTTCCGCACTCTGACTCAAGCAACTCCGTACTCTCTCATTTATGGGGTAGAAGCCATCCTTCCACTCGAGCTCCAGATCCTATCGCTCAGGATAGCAATCCAAGAAAGCCTCACCAACGATAACAATGCCCAGCTCCGCCTGACAGAATTGGATGCACTAGACGAAAGGCGCCTCGAAGCTCAGCAACGCTTGGAGTGCTATCAGGCTAGATTGACTCACGCCTTCAATAAGAAGATTCGTCCTCGATCATTCCAAATAGGAGAGTTGGTGCTGGCAGTCAAACGCCCCATCATTCTCTCATATCGAGGAGGAAAGAAGTTTGACGCCAAATAGGATAGACCGCACGCTGTCAACGAAGTCTACTCCAGCGATGCATACCTCCTCACTATGCCAGAAGGGCTCGATCTCGGCCCCATCAATGGCAAGTATCTCAAAAGATACTATGCCTAAGGCGAGGTCGCAACAAAAAATAAAACATGAACTATGAGTGACTTGATCCCCCTCAGGGGGTACGTAGGCAGCCTAAGAAGTCACTTCAAGTTTAGTCCAATAAAACAAAAAGAGCCAACAATACTCCATACAAACGATCTGGAAAATATGATGATATTATTCGATAACTCAAAGAAAAACAATACATGTTATGAGTCCGGAAAAATAAACCCCAGCACGAATTGACAAAACAGAATACAACAAGTAGAGGGTATCCAAAGCTCGAAGGCGCTCCAACAACTCTACTCTGGTGGCCTCCACTTACTACAGCTCCAAAGGGCGTGTGGGTATAAGCTCGCGACGGGCTAACAAGTCCGCTTGCTGCTTCGAGAAGCTCGCCCTCAAAGCTTTCTTCGTAGTCTCGGCTCGCTCCAGAGGAGATTCTGCTTATTGAAGCGAGACTCGTGCTGATTCCACCTTCTTTTGCGCCTTCGCCAGACTTGAAGTCGCGTCTGCAAGCTGGCGCTCCAACTGGCCCAAACTCTCCTCGACTGTCGCTAACTCGGAAGGAGTACTCCCCTCCAATAGAACCCGCCAAGAATGATAAGCTTCACTATCAGCCATGAGAGGTTCATCTGCACGATAAAAGAAGAACTGTCCACCTTGAACTCCGCCAGGCTCATGTAAAACTCGGTACCATCGGCAGACCACCAGTCCCGGAGAGCGCCAAAACCCTCATCCTAGAAAGGCTCAAGCATCAACCTGATGTACTGCCGACAACTCTCACGAAGGAACTCCGAAACTCTACTCCTCGGTCTCAACACCTGACGAAGTGCCTCAGAATATGTGGGAAAAACTTTACCCACTGTTGCGGTCGCTGGAGGAGTCATCTTCGCTAATGAGGTCGGTGAAACTGGGGGAACTGTCGCTATTGCCACAACAGTCATCTTCTCCACCAAGCCTAAGAAGACAGCGATCAGGGTATGCCGCCTGCCGACACTCGAAACCTCAGCCTCCTCGCGAAAAGACAAAGCATCGGCGTCGATATCATCGAGATCGATGTCGCCGCTGGGAAAGTTCTCCCCGTAAAGTCCGAGAAGGTCCAGATCATCCAGGGAAACGTCTAGCCCACACTTCCGAGTACTTCCTGCACAGCCCCAGTAAGCGAACGCCCTTCACACGCTTTCAATGAATCCGGCTCACGCTCCACTACTATGACGGAGTCTACCCAAAGAGAAGGACTCACTACTCATCAGGACAAAGTCCCCAGAAATTAAAAAAGGAGCAAGAGGGGAAACGTTATACGTACCTGCAAAATCAGACAGAGCTATCCTAGACGGGGGAATCACCTCATCCCCTAAAAGGCCGGGCTCCTCGACATCCTCTATCGGGCAAGGCACCCTCGAAGTTGCCCCACGCGGAATGCACCCCTTCCGACTCTTTGGCGAGGCACTTTCGATGGCTGTCTTCTGAAGAATAAACGGCGCAGGGGCACCCGCAGGATCGACCCCAAACATAGGAGACAAAGAAGGGACCCAAAGGGCACTGGAAAGATGACTACATATCCGCTCGATCCTCTGAAATCCCAACCGAAGGTGACGATCCTCTGACCCCGCAAAAGAATCAAATCTGAAGCCCTTGGACTCGCTACTCGCCAGGACATCAATCGGAAGATTCGCAAGTAATGGGGATACTCGTTCTTTAATCCATTTGCAGTAACCTGGAGTCGCGACATCCCTTGATCCTGACTTGGTCCCAGGGAAGAAACTACAGCTAGTTAGCCGAGCGTAAAGAGAGGCCCAGAGGTGGTAGCCTTTCTGCGGGCTAATACACCCCTGCAATCGCTGCAGCATGCCAGGTACCTCCTGCTGAAATCCCTGTTGGCAAGCAAAACGGTGAGGGAAATACCGTTCTACCTCCACTAGTCTCATCGACACCAAACCAGGTAGCCGGGGCAGCAGCTGACCATATTCCAGTACAAACCATCAGAGAGCTCCTCGTTGTCATAAACCATCGACCTCTCTAAAGGCAACACTGAGTGCTTCGATGTAAACTCGAAGTTCGTGCCCCCCATCTTCCGCAAAAGGGTTTGAGCACACTCCTTTGGGGCGTTCCCAGCTGATGATGGCATTTAAGATTACCCCTACGCCCGACAAGAACGGCAGGTCGGCTGGATGCCCACGTCTGGCAAAAATCCCTTTCGGAAAGTGAAGGGTCATCCAACCGTACAAATAGTGCAGAGGGCCAAAGGCAATAGAACGACCGATTTCCCCTTTGGCATTGTTTGAATTGGACAAGCTCCAGTAAGTGCCACTAAGCCCCTGGTACAAGGCACACAAGATCGCCGGAGCCAAATTGAAGAGCTCCCCCCTCGCCATCCGGGACGCTACAAAAAAAGTCTCAGGACGGATGGCATCGCTAGTACAAGGAAGCACAAATTGACAAAGAAAAATGACCAACCCGGTGGCTCGATAAACTGCTCACCACTCCTCACTATCATGCTTCAGACCAAGAACCTCCCACGGGCTCTGTTTCCCCTCCATCAAATGCCTCACTCGGGCCAAAGACTCGATAGGCCTCACAAAGGATCGCAGTGGAGGCCTCTTCATCTGAGCAATTTTTTACATCGGGTGAGCTGAAAGGGCAGGGGACCGGTACTTACCCCTGAACCAGAAATCTACCCAAGGCGAATGGCGAACTCGGTTCGACTGATCTCGCACTGTAATAATGGCATACGCCTTGAACAAGAGAAGGCAAGAACTCAGGGAGAAGCTACTATCCATCAAATCCTTCAAAGCCGGCACTTCCTCTTGATAATAATTCCGCACCTCGGGGCAGCCGGTACCAATATGACCGTCGCAAAGAGAGATCCCTATTTCTCCTGCTCCAGTGAGAAACGTGTTGGTATCCGGACACCAGAGTTCGCAGAGAGCCCGGTACATCCCCTCGGGATGGCTATACTCTCGACGAGCTAGTGCTAGGAACTTTGCCAATGGTTTTATCTCGGGCTCTGCCCCAAAACCTCTTAAAGGTCACCCATCTACTCGCAAAAGCCACCGAGATACCGAACGTCCCCACGAGGCCACGAGTCAACACCCCATTGGGTTAAGCGAGAGCAAATCTTCGAAGCCACCACCGGCACAGGCACAAAATCCTTAGCACAGTGATGAAAGGGTAGGCTCAAGCTCAAGCGAAGAAGCTTCATGGAGATTGCCTCATCAGTGTAAACCTTCTTGCTCAGCTTCAGCATCCCGTAGTTTGCATCGGCAACTCCATCCTTTGTGACGCGCTCATGGATAGGAATCTGGAACATTGACAGACGATCGTCTCTTTTCGAAGTACAGTAGCGGTACACCCGAGTAAGGGGGAAGCGAAGGTACTTACTACCATCGGAGAAGTCCTCAGTAATCCATCCGACGAAGCCAAACTCTCAAAAGCTTGAATCCTGAAAAGATACAAGGAGAAGCGAGTCAAGTCTGGTGGAGAAGCCGGTCAAAACAAAAATAAAAAATAAAAAAAGACCTACAGGAGACACCAACGAGGACACAAGCCCCCTCCCTCATCAGAGCCGGGTAAAAAAAAAACATGAAGGAAAGAAAGAAAGAGGGGCCCGCAGCCCCCCTCTCACCCATCTGAACCCATACAAGAGGGGCCCGCAGTCCCCCCCTTCTTCTCTGATCCGGTCGGGGGCTACCTAACTTGGGCTTACAGCCCTCCTCCCACCCGATTGAGGCTTTCACGAATCGGCCCCGACTACCGCCGCCCGAATCGACCCCAACCACCACCGCCCAAGTCAGAGCCGTAGCTGCCTACACCGCACCCCACACCCTTTGTCGACCCGCTTGGGGCCCACGTGCCGCACGCGCCCTTCGCCGACCCGCTCGGGGCCCCCGCGCCACACGCCGCCGTTGTACCCCGCGCCGCAGGCCGCTGCTGCACCCTGCCTCCGCGCCTTGCACCCACATTGCACCACCGTTGCTGCTGCCTCCACAAACCAGAAGAAGAAAAAAAAAAGAAAAAGAAAGAAAGAAAGAAAGAAGAAAAAGAAAAGAAAGAAAAAGAAGAAGAAGAAGAAGGCAGAGGCGGTCGACACCTCAACCGCAGTGCTCCGTCCTCCTCGCCTCGGTCATCTTCCCGCCCTCGCTTCAAGCCCGCTTTCACGATGATCTTCAACTCGCGCACTATCATCAATTCGCTGATGATCTCCAAGCGCCGATGATCCGCAACCGTCACCGCCAACGAAAGAGGCGACAACTAGGAAGACGGAGCTAGTCCTGTGCAACCCTAGGCAGCCTCTTCCGATGGTGATCTCCAAGCTCCAGCCCTCCGCAAGAACAGATGTTGGATGAAAGGGATAATGGTACTTAAATAAGCCCCAACCTGGTCCACAAAAGGAATCAAGGACAAGCGCTGTGCGTTTCCCGTATACACAAGGGTTACGCGTTTTCCGCCAGCGCACTCGTCCTTGAGGGGGCATTTGTAGACACACAAATTGTGTCAAACCCGAACCTACTTGCATGCACCGACCCAGGGGCGAACTCGACACAAACTCGGGCCCACCAGACCCGACCTGAGCCAAACAAGAGGCCGGGTGGGCCCATCCTCAAGTAGGGCCCATATAGCCCCCCTTCTAGAAACCCGAGCCCCCTACCCGCAGGTAGGGGGTGGCTGGCCAAGCAAGAAAAAAAAAATAGAAATGAAAAGGAAAGATAAGAAGGAAATAAAAGAAAGAAAGAAAAGGAAAGAAAAAAGGAAAGGAAGAAAAGGAAGAAAATGAAGAAAAAGAAAAGAAATACCGCCATGCACAGGAGGAGGTTGCGTAGACGTCTACACAAGTGTGGATCTGCGTCGATCCCTCGATCCGACGGACAAGAAACGAAGTTGGGTCACCATCGATTTAATGTGCAAGATTCAAATAAATTCAAAAAAAAGATTGGGCCATAACTACTCCGCCAGAAAAGGAAAATAGATAAAGGTTTATTCCCCTCATCAATGAAGGAATAAATCTTGGGTAGTTCTGGGAGAGATATTAAAGGGATTCAAATAAATCTTCCCATATCTCTTCCATCCCCCTTCACCTATAAATAGAGGGGGAGGGGGAAGGCTCAAATGGTCGAAGATGAACACAAAGGCGAGGAAGCTCTGCAAACTTTGGAGATGCGCCCTTCATCGACCCAAGGCTTCACGAGGCTCGAGCAAGCCTCTCCCTTCGGGACAGACTTAGTCCATTGAAAGTACTCATCAACGTGAAGACCCTTGCACAAGAAGATCACCCCTTCAACTCTGTACATAAAGAAGAAAGCTCAAAGAAGAAGAACCCTTTGACTCCGAAGATACTAGAAGCAAAAGTCGGAGAAGAAGATCAGAGTGACATCACCCCGTCGTCTCCAACAACCCTTCAACTCCGAAGATGCCAGAAGCAAAGGCCGGAGAAGAAAATCAGAGTGGCATCACCCCGTCGTCTCCAACAACCCTTCAACTCCGAAGACGCCAGAAGCAAAGGTCGAAGAAGAAGATCGGAGTGACATCACATTGTCGTCTCCAACAAGCCTTCGACCCTGATCAAGCCCAAAAGTCCAGAGAAGAAGATCGAAGTGGCATCACCCCGTCGTCTTCAATAATTCCTGCTCTATTCACGAAGAAGAAATCTTGGAGAAGGACACCCGAAGCGTCGCTACACCCGTCGTCTTCAGAACAAAGCCTTCAACGCCGATCACGCCAAAGAAGTCCGAAGAAAAAGAGAAGTCAAGCCGATGCCACAACCGTTGAGGAAGCCAGAAGAATAAAGAAGCCCTGAAGACGTAGCCATCACCGTTCGAGAGGGAGATCGAGTCAACGCCAAAGCAAAAGTCAACGCCAAAAGCTAAAGCAAAAGCACCGGTAAAGCTCGTGCCAAAGCAACACAAGTGCTAAAGCCAAGCAACTACGCCAGTTACGAGCAAAGCACCACACATTCTAGCCAATATAATACGAAGTCTAGAAGAACCAAAGCATCACAAGCCTCTATCCGTCTACGTTCAAGAAGCGCCAAAGTAAAGCAAAAGCCAGAGCCACGCCAAAGCAAAGCCAAAGCTAAAGCCGACACCAAAAGCACGATCGACGCCGCTAACCGACGATCAAGGACGCCAAGGTCTAGCAAGGATCGAGGGAGACACGAAGACCGAGAAACAAAGCCAAAAACCTCCCTAGCTGAGAAAGCACGAAACACGAAAAGGACAAAAGCAATGACAGATACTCCTTAACCTCTCAAGAAACCCTCATCCTGTAAAGACCTCTGTCCTAGGCAACCCCTTCAGAGCTCTTGCACGAACACCACGTGAAAACATGGATCAAAGGGACCCTCCAGAGGATATCTCTCACAATCTCCTGATCAAATATTCGCCACACTCGGCTCACCACCCCCGAGTCCCAGGGTCCCGGCATCTGTAATCTTCGTGTATTTGCAATAAAGATGACCTGTATCTTTTTCTGCGCATACAGTGCGATCCATGAAAATCGTACCTTTTGTTAATATGGTATAATGCATATGTTAGCATGTTTGTTTTATATATGTTATACTTATTTCATTCAAATGTTATATTTATTTTCAAAATTTTTATTTTGTTACAGAAATAAGTAAAAAAAAATTGACCCTAGAAGTATTGGAATTTGTTGAAAAATTGGTGAGGATGATTATCTTACCCTAGACAACACACCCACCAAATTTTAATAAATTCCAAACCTTATAGGGTGGTATATAAATCATATCGCATTTTCTCCTCTTATAGCTCATAGCTAACTATAACATTCCTCTCTCTCGAGGAGTGTTACATTAGCTATGAGCTGTTAGAGGAGAAAATAAACTACGATTGAACATGTCATCCTCTAAGTTTTGAAATTTGTTGAACTTTGGTGGGTGTGTTATCTAGGGTAAGATGATCATTCTCACCAATTTTCAACGAATTCTAAAACTTCTATGGTCATCAAATGGTATAAGCTTTATCGACCATCCATAGTAACGTACCGTTAATTTTTCTTAGACTCTAGAAGTTTTTGAATTTGTTGAAAAATTGGTGAGGATAATCATCTTACCCTAAAAGTTTTAGAACTCAAGTTCACCATTCAAATGGTGAACTCGAATGGAGAAGCTACCACATATACTTAGAAAGTCAACAATTACGACTAGAGGTATTTATATATACATATACAAGGGTATATATATATATATATATATATATATATATATATATATATATATATATATATATATATATATATATATATATATATATATATATCCAGCCGTAATTGTTGACTTTCCTTAGGACACGTGGCAACTTTTCCATTCGAGTTCATCATTTAAATGGTGAACTAGATTTCACCAAACCCTTACCCATATATATATATATATATATATATATATATATATATATATATATATATATATATATATATATATATATATATATATATATAAGGGAAGGGGTTTGTGAACTTAAGTTCACAAATGAATGATGGAACATGGTTTATATTGCGCCACGTGTTTCCTGAAAAGACAAAAAGCAAGTAAGAGGGAATAAGACTTTAAGATAAATGAACACCGAAAAGACATAATATTTCACTACGAATGGATAAAGAGAACGGTTTGATACAAACATAAGAGGCGGTTAGAAAATCTTATGGTCAAGATCTCTTCGCATTTAAGATGGCGTGCAAAGTGAATTACCGGGTATCTGGCATCAATCCGGAACCGTCTGATTCTAATACCTTTCTGTTGGATGGTAATTAAGGGAAACAGCTGTTCCACACTAGCGTTTCCGTCATTATCTCTCTCCGTCAGTTAAGCTAAAACCACCCCTCGCCACTCTCTCTCTCTCTCTCTCTCTCTCTCTCTCTCTCCTGTCAGTTAAGGGTCCCCACCCCACCCCTCCCCTGATTCTCTCTCTCTCTCTCTCTCTCTCTCATCCCGTGAAGTCGTGTACTGGAAAAAAAAAACTAAAAAAAATATCTGTAACTGTCAGCAGAGGAGCCATGTCTGGGAAACCGTCAAAATAAAAACCGTAAAATAAAAACTTCTGTTTTTTTTCTCTCTCTCTCCCCTATAGGGGTCGGTGACTCTGCGGGCTTGGCCGTCCAAGGAGCGATACGGCCAGGCCCCCCACCGATCTCTCTCCCTCTGCCTCCACCTCCTCCCGTTCTACTCCCGATCGCCGGCCGCAACCTCTCCGGCCACCTACGTGACCATGCCCCTCTTCCTCCCAACCCGATCGATCGCCCTTACAGCTCTCCTCCACCGATCTCCCTTCCTCCTCTGCCTCTTCGCCCTCAAGCGTCCGGCCTCCTCCTCCTTGCTGTCGCCTGAGAAGAAGAGGGGAGGCCTCCTCCTTGCTGCCACTGAAGAAAGAGAGAGAGAGTGCCGACTGCCACAACAAATGGGGGGAACCTAGGGTTCCCCTTCCTACGATCTGACCTCTCTCTTGAGCTCCCTATCAATCTCTCTCCCTCCTCCAGTCTCTCTCTCCCTCTCTCTCGAAATCCCGCCACCTGCCGTCCACGCCCGTCACTGCCCGGAGGAAGGAGATGTTGAGGAGGAGGGAACCCTAGAGGAGAATCGCACTCAGTCCTGTCATCGCCAGTCCGAGGTCTGAGTCTCTCTCTCTCTCTCTCTCTCTCTCTCTCTCTCTCTCTCTCTCTGTCTCTGCAGTGCCTCCCTGGTTCAATAAAGGGTTTCTCTGTTGAGTTGTGTTCAAATTCAGTCCTCCCGTCGCTGCCCGTCCGAGGATTCCGGCCCATAATCATGTTGCCTGCCGTCCGACAGCCGACGCCCGTCCGAGGTACCAATGTACCAACTCGCCTATCTGATATCCAGGTAGGACTTCCCCCTTCCTTCCTTCCTCCTCCACTTCTCCTCCATTTCCCCTATTTCCCCTCCACTTCTCCTCTTCTCTGGAACCCTATACTCATTTTCTGAATTTTGTCAACTAATGTGTCATTGCCGCCACCAAACTTATTATGCTCATTTTCTGAATTTTGTTATAATATCCGTTTTAGAAATCTTTACCTAGACATGTATAGGTTATAAAATCTTGTTGGGTTTATTTGTTTCTGAAGCAGGGACGGGTCCAGCAGATCAATCTCTTGGGAGGGAGCCAAAGAGAGAGTATCCTAATCACGAGGTATTGGGTGTTATCCCTAAAAAATTTAGCCCTTCTCTGATTAATTCATTGATGTGATCTCTTGCAGAAGAAAAAAAAAATCATTGATGTGATCTGATGAATGTTCAGGTGGTTTGCTCTTGCTTTGTTTTAAAATTAATACATGTTCTTTACACTTTGCATCTGATTTTTTTTTTGTAAGATCTATCTTCATCTTAAATCTTTCTTTTTTTTTGTAAAATTTATGTTTACGCATTGCATCTGGAATGCATAGTTTGTTTTTTATGCCATGGTGTGATTCTACCGATTCTCTTATATTCGTTAATTCCACAGCGATCCGACTGTGGATCTGACCACTAAAGAGGCTTCCTCTCTGCATTAGTGATTAGATCCTAGGAAAATCCATTCATTTGGATCGGTTCTAATATAATCAATCAGAATTTGGATAGTATCGTACCAAACCTTATGTCCTATGGCTGGTATCGGATTAGATATGGATTGAATCAGTCCCACGAGTGTAGATATTTCTAGATCTCGCACTACATGTTTAGATCTAATACTTGATCTGCTTCTTAAAATATAGCACCCATGGCGTTGTTTGAGGTTAAGAAATTGATTGAACTCTATTTGGGGAACTTTCTAACCTACTAGATTTAGCATTATGTATGTTATGTGCAGTGTTTATAAGTTGATGTAGATAGTGCTTACGCAGTGCACGATCAGCTTAGTTGCAATACGATGGTGTTCCTTGGTTGGAAGTACTGTTGCAATGCCGATAGAAGTATCTGTTTCATCCACAAGTTTTCTAATTAGGGATTTTTTTTAAAAAAATTCACTAGGAAATAAATTTTTACAGAGTTTTCAAATGAAAACGTTTATTTTCGGACTTCTCACTTGACTGATTTTGATTCCTCTGTTTCCTCTCTGATGTGTATCGTGTGGTACGTATGGCATTGCTCAGGGATTCGATGAAGATCAAGAAAATGCTTTAAATAGGATCCGAAACTATGAAAATATTTTAAATCACCGGGGATTCGATGTTTTGTTTTCCAAATAGAAAAAAACTATGAAAAAAAAGGAGGGTTAAGTGATTTTTAGCTAAACTTCAGGGGGCAAAGCGTAATTTATCCTTTTTTCCAGGGGAGAAAAACTACTATGAAAGACTGATCGCAACTTTGAGATCCTTCGAGGACGTGGACTATCTAATCATTGGCAATGTAATTGATGAAGATCAAGAAAATACAGAGCAAGCCCAACTTGAATTTACAATGAAAATATCTAATTATACAAATATTGTTCTCTTGGGATTAAAGGTAAATGTTCTTTGAGTTCTCTATTCAAAATTTCTAACCAAAAGACAAGTGAAATTGTGAAATAAAAGTTGAGCTATGCTTGATTCTTCCTTTTATTTCCCTGCTAAAATTGAATATGAATTTATGTAGAAATTAAATCGGTGACGACTAACTCTGATATCATTGTGTTGGGCCTTAGTGCTCATGCACTTAGCCTTCGGGCCCGCCATAGTGATAACGGCCATGGAATTGATTTCTGTGGATTTATAGAAAAGTTCTGCAGAGGAATGGCAAAGATCATTCCATTCTGTTGGTCCTTTCATCGAGAATCTACCAATACATGTTCATTGTAGATGGTGAGTGGAGGAGATACATACCTAATCTTCCTTATGTTACTGATGAGATGGGGCGAATCGCTTTATACCTTCTTGATGTCACTGTGAGTATCTGTCAATTATCCTAAAGTATGGTTCTTTGAGCAAGGATGAACCTTTGAAAACTCAGCCTTACCTGTTTCATTCGATAAATTTAGTTCATGTTTTTTTTTTGGAAAATTAATTACAAAAATCTCCCTTGAATTATGCACCCCCTTTCATATTGGCCCAATGATGAACTTCTGAAAACTCAGCCTTAACTGATTCATTCGATAAATTTAGTTCATGTTTTTTTTTGGCAAATTATAAAAACCTCCCCTAAACTATGCACCCCCCCCCCCCCCCCATTCATATTGGTCCCTCTACTTTTTTTTGAACAGTTTGAACCCTAAACTATCCACCATTTGCATTTGGCCCCTCTCCATCAGCTTTTATTTCAAAAATACACTTATCAATTTCCAATAAGATTTGAATAATTTAAAAAATATTGAACATATGCTTACTTGGACAATGGTATTTTCGGACTAAAAGTTGACAGAGGGGGCTACATGCAGATGGAGCATAGTTCATGGTTCAAATTGTATTAAAAAAAAAAAAAGTTTGTGGGATCGATATGAAATGGAGTGTGTAGTTTAGGGGAGATTTTGTAATTTGCTTCCTTTTTTTTGCTATAATCCAGGACTATATTCCAGACAATATAGGCAATGTTTCGGATATCGAGATCCCACCATCACCGGAATGGAGCTACGACCATCCATACCCCGTGGATGATGACTTTGCTAATGAGCCATCGATCGTTCCACCCCAGCTGCACCTGACTGTGCTCAGCAGAGACAACGCTGAGAAAGCTTCGGCGAAGTCCTAGCATGTCGTTCTCAACCACCTCTTCATCGAGAAAGGATGAGCCCCACAATCACTGGTTGCCCTTGGACTATATCATATCCAACGATGTTGTTGGATGTTGCAATGATACGATAGACCAGATATCCACCACTATCTGCATCAAGTTTTTTAGTTCACAATTGACATGAGGGTTGTATAAATGTACAGCATAAAGGTTTACATGGATAATTTTCTATCACAATGTTTGCTAAAAGATTGAAGTGGTGGATATCTGCTCCATCCCATATTGTTTCTTTACTTTCAGCCTCATATCTCAAGCCCAAAAAACTGTTCTTGGCTCTGCAGAAGACGTCGGATGGCTACAACGTGCTATAGACATGCCTCATGTTGAAGATGAAACTAAATGATTCATATAATTGCTTGACAACATCATGTCATCCCACCCGAGAGGATCCAATTTTTATGTAGACAATCAATGAAAATAGTTTCTAACCTGATTTGCACCAAAAAAAAAAAACTTTTGAATTTTTGGGCTTCTATTTATTCTTACATTTTCTTCTACTATCAGGAATAATGATGAAGCATATAGGAAACACAATATTAGATTATGGGAAAAAGCTGCAGTAGAAATGCAAGATTTTTTTGGTATTTCTTCCAAAGGAAAACCTTCATCCAAAAAATTCCAATTAATAAATCCTTCTACCAGTCCTAACTCCTAAGACTTCCACAAATTCATAATGGCATAATCCTTTATCATATCTTTTTTATTTTTCAAAATGATAAAAAATATTGACGAAGAGGCAGGAAGCCACTAAAACTCGGTTCGACTTGGCCAAATAACATTACTTCCTTTCCGTGAGATTGGTGTGGCTTATGAAGTGTTTTTTCTTGATATTGCTTCTCTTTGCATGTACAATAATGCATTGGGTGGATTTTGGGTTTCTCTGATACTATTCTCTTGCTATGGTTTGGCTGATGTTCTAAGAATTTCAAGCAGCACATGGTTAAGTGTCTTGGATTTACCGAGAAATGCAGCGAGGGACAACTAGATCGGTTCGACCATATTGAAACCCGAACCAACCCCAACATACACAACCTGCACCTCCCCAAGAAGGATGTAGCTTCCAAAACCGCCCCTGCAGATCTGCAGATTACGAGTCCTACAATCCTTTGCTCTTCTAACTCTCTTTTGTTTAGGTTTGAAGATTGATGGTAGAAGGTGATGTCTTTAGGTGTTTGATCTTTTTCTAATTTCTATGTAATTTGGATACTGGAGTATGTGAATGGTAATAGATGTTATCCTCTTTGCCACTATCTTTTTGTTTAATGTATCAACTTACATTGAATGTGTTGCCGCTAAAGGCGGTCCGAATGTGTTTTGCCGCCGAAGACGGCAGTTGCAGTGCCGACAGGTACGAACATTCATATATAGACTAATCAAATATTACTATTGTTATTTTCGCTCAAAAAATATTATTATCACCCTCGAAATATTGTTCTCTCACTCAAAAATATCAACTTTAAATTATTATTGCCACCTTTAAAATATTGCCTCGTCTCAAAATTTTATCACGCCCTCAAAATATTTTTGTCGCCCTCAAAATCTTTTGCGTGCCGACAGGCACGGGATTTACTAGTATATATATATATATATATATATATATATATATATATATATATATATATATATATATATATATATATATATATATATATATATATATATATATATATATATATATATATATATAGGGTCAGGATCGGATGACCCATCAAAATTTTGACCCATTAATAACCCAGCACCCTTTGAGGCACCTAGAGGTTTTAGAATGGGCTGATTTTTTGTAGACATGTTGTCTATGATATGTTTATCATCCTCACAAAAAATCAGCACATTCTAAAACCTCTAGGTGCATCAAAGGGTGCTCTTCAAATCAACGATTAAAATTGACAGTAAAAAACCGTTGATTTGAAGTGCGCATTTGATGCACCTAGAGGTTTTAAAATGGGCTGATTTTTTGTGAGGATGATCAACTTACCATAGACAACATCCCTACAAAAAATCAGCCTATTCTATATCCTCTAAGTGCCTCAAAGGGTGCTGGGTTATTAATGGGTCAAAATTTGCTGGGTCATCCGATCCTGACCCATATATATATATATATATATATATATATATATATATATATATATATATATATATATGTAGAGAAATGCTATGGTGCGGCATGCGGTGCGTGCGACACTGCACCGCAACCGTCTGATGCACTGCTGCGTGCATGTGATACACGCAGCGCGTGCATCAGACGGCTGCGGTGCAGTGCCGCATGCACCGCATGCCGCAGCATAGCATGCCCCTATATATATATATATATATATATATATATATATATATATATATATATATATATATATATATATATATATATATATATATATATATATATATATTACGTGTTAGGATGCGGCGTGTGGTGCGTGCGGCGTCGCACCGTAGCCGTCTGATGCACCGCTGCGATGCGTGCGATGCACGCAGCGATGCATCAGACGGCTGCGGTGCGACACCGCACGCACCGCACGGCGCATTTTATCATTTATATATATATATATATATATATATATATATATATATATATATATATATATATATATATATAGAGAGAGAGAGAGAGAGAGAGAGAGGAAATGTATGGAGTTTTTGTTTTTTATTCCATCTCCAAGCGTACGAACGACCACCTAATAACCATTCTTTTATTAGGGAACAACCCAACTTTAAACCAAAGACTCATGGACTCCACCATACAAAACCTAAACCTAATAGACGTCCATGTACTCTTAATAGCCAATACTTAGCAAGACTCTTTTTAAAACTCAATCTCCATCCCAATTCTATCCCTACTATAATATTTAAACAACTCTTTCAATACTTAAACTATTCTTTTCATAACAATGACTTTAAGATGGGGTTGGATTACACTTTCCAACACTCCTCCATTAATTCAAACTCGATCGACTTTGATATTTCTATTTGGCTTCACGACAAATCCTTAGACAATGTCCAACCGATAATGTTGGGTTTTGGCTTGCAAAAGTCAATACCCTGATAGGATCGTGTGCATGAATTTCAGATCGTGCACACGAGTGAATCAGCAGGAAAGTTGGGAAAGTAAATCTTGGAGACATCGTGTGCATGATGTGACCATCATGTGCATGACTTGGGTCTTGACAGCGCGGGTCGAGTTGCAGGATCATGATCTCCTGTTTTGGCAAAACAACTTCGGATTCAGGGTCTTCAATTGGTGTACCATGCACTATCCTAACCTGAGCTATATAAGGGAAGGGGAGGAGGCTTTTATGGGTGATTGGAAATCAATGGAAATCATCGACGACTGCGAAGGAGGGGTTTAAGATCATCTACATAAGAAAGGGTGAGTCGCAGGGAAGATTGAAGGATCCGGGGGTCACCGACGCAGCACTCCCCGATGGTCATGGATGCTTGTGAGAGAGTGGTGGTCATGAACACAATTGAGTGATTCTTCTTGGTAGAGGATTGAGAGCGAATCATGGTTGAGGAGAGAATAACGATAGACTCATTCGAAAGTGAGGGAGGTGAGGTAGCGTCGTTCCTGGGACCAAATCAATACAATGTTGGATGTCACTAAGAGGTGGAAGTCCTTCAGGGAGTTCCTCTGGAATGAGATCACTAAAGTCTTCAAGTAGGACTTGTATCTCTTGAGGAATGCTAGGGCCCTCTGTTATCTCCTTTGCTACGAAGAATACAATGAAGTGAGATTCTATGAGCTCGTCCTCGAAGCAGACTTGTGCCAGCAACACTGGTAGAGCCTTTGGTTGCTCTTTTGGAACCTTCGGGGTAACATATGGGGGTGTCGGATCACTAGCAAGTGGCTTCAGTGGCTCCCTCTAAGGTACTAGGGTGATGTTGTAGTCACCCTTGTAGAAGGAGTAGGTGTTCTTTTCCCTATCATGCATCGTCTTTCTATCAAATGTGACAAAAGCCCAAGAGTGCCACATCATACCAAATGGCTTTCTTATATATTTTGCCAATGTGTAGTCAACTAGGCATCGATCTTTAATGGAGACATCTGATCCTTTCTTAATCCAAGCTAGATAAATTATATGGCTTGACTAGCTTCTCCATCTTGAGCCCTAATTTCTCAACCATGATATGAGCAACTAAGGTCTCGATGCTACCACTGTCTATTATGAGGACACAATATCTCCATCTTGAAGTACAAGTAGTGTGGAAAATGTTCTTTCTAAGCCACCGATCTGGTTCAGGGGCTTTAGGTGTTGAAAAAACACGGTACATGACTACTGCATGAGTTGCTTTGTCAACTTCAGTGATGACCTCTCGTGTTTCTCCATACTCCTGACAATCACTATCATCTCTGGGATCATCATCATGCTCTTCTTCAGCCACTTTGTTTAGGGTTTCCTCAGTTGGCTCTTCATTTTTTGTCAGATGAGGCCTTCTCTTCGGGCATTAAGAAATGAGATGACCTACCTCTCCACACTCGAAGCATTTGGAAGTCGCTTCGGGTGGTCGACTCCTTGTCGCACCTCACTCATGACTTGGTTGTTCAACCCGTCCTGAAGGCTTATTGGTTCTTGTTGGAGTTATAATCGGAGTGGGACCATGAGGGTGACTCTGTTAGGGTTGCTCCTCTTCCAGTTGAAGGGGTACCTAGGGGTACTCTAGGGGAAATTTCCCTTCTAAAGGCCCGTTACTGAATTCACTCGGCCTTTAGAGCTTGTTTAGATGCTTCCATCATAGTAAGGATAATTTGCATTAGCGCAATCCCGAGATGTAGCGTGCAATATTTTATTCATCATCTTCATGAATGGCATTCCGAATAGTTAGGATGTCAAACTCTTCCATATACTCCTGTATAGTTCTATTGCCTTGTTTCAGACTAAGCAATCTCTGGTATAGTGAAGTACGATAGTTAGGAGGAAGGTGCTTCAGTCATATTTTGTCATGCATTTTTGCCCACGTTGCGACCTTCTGTTTTCTTTTCCTGGGACGACTCACTTGCAACTCTCGCCATCATACCAAGGCGGCTCATTTCAGTTTAGTGACCACGAGTTTGACTTTTTGATCATCCGGAAGATCTTTCCATTCATAGAAGTACTTGACACTTTCTATCCATTCGAGGAATGCGTCAACATCATGGCTTTTCCTAAACTCATCGATGTCAAATCGGACTCCATATCCTTGGGATTTCTCGAGGGCTCGAACGAGGTGCTCTTCCATGACGTGCTGCTCACACGCATGTCGCTCTATAGGGTTTATAGAACGACCGAAATGAACGTATTATTGTTCAAAGCCTATGTTGGATTTGTCCAACTCAACTTCTAAATCAGGGGGTTAATCAAAATAGTCAACCCGATTTTGTTTTGGGGATTGGTATCGATTTTGATTCTGAGGTAGGGCTTGGTTTTGGTTCTGAGTTTGGACTTGAGCCGGATTTCGATTCTAGTCATAGTTTTGATTCAACTCTTCTACCTTAAGAACCTTGGTATTTAGATTGGCTTCTACCCTTCATGGGTCCCCTTCAACCTGTTGGGTTTGAAGGTTGACACCTCTGTCTTGAAGAAGCAGTCCTAGCCGATCCGTGATCTCTTGCAACAAGATTGTATGTCAATCCATTATGTTTTGGGTTGCTTCTTGCCACGTACCATGAGGTTGTGTCCCTCGAGAAAAACGTCCTCGGTTCCAAGCATCCCAATCACTACAAAAAAAAATATTTTTACCGAAGGAATATTTTATTACCGTTGGTATAATATAGGCTTTTACCAATGGTACTAAATTATTCCGTTGGTAAAATGGCTTCTATTATTTAATTAGTATACCTTTTTTCATTACAGACGGCTTGTAAGTTTTCACCGGTATAATAGTTTTTTTGACGATAAATAAAATATTCGTTGGTAAAGATCATGTATTACCGACGGATACTAAATAAACTGTCGGCATTATAAATTTTTATATATAAAAAAATATTTGATATTACAAACGGACGGTTATAGTTAGTCCGTCGATAAATATTAATTTTTTTTTGACGGAAACTTATATTTTCGTCGGTAAAAAGCTTGCTAATAAAACAGCTAAAACCCAATCCCTGCCCGAATATTTCGATCTCCCCCCCCTTCGGCTCCCCTCCCCTGTTGTGATCTCCTCGACTCCCCTCCCTTATTGCGATCTCCCCCGCCTCCGGCTCCGCTGCCTCTCCGACCTCCTTCTTCTCCGATGAGTCCCTCCTCCTCTTCCTCCTCCTTCTCCTCCTCCTCCCATTCTCCTCCACCTCCTCCTCTCCTCGCCTCTCCTCCTCCCCGGCTCGTTGACCTGCCTTCCTCCTCCTCCTCCTCCTCCTAAATTTTGAAATCGCACCCTAAAGTTTGAAATGTTAGCACAATACCCCTTTGTCAACTTGTTAATTTCCTCATTTGTTAATTTTGTTCCAAATCATACCCTAAAGTTTGAAATGTTAGCACAATACCCCTTTTTCAACTACTTAATTTCCTCATTTGATAATTTTTATCTGATTAAAACTTATTTACAGGGGGCAAAATATTGTTTTGCCCCTTAAAGTTTGCTTGGTTAATTTTGTTCCAAATTGCACCCTACATGTGAAATGTTAGCACAATACATCTTTGTCAACTACTTAATTTCCTCATTTGATAATTTTTATTTGATTAAAACTGATATGTAGGGGGCAACATGTTGTTTTGCTTGGTTAATTTTGTTCCAAATCGCACCCTAAAGTTTGAAATGTTAGCACAACACCCCTTTGCCAACTACTTAATTTCCTCATTTGATAATTTTTATCTGATTAAAACTGAATCATAGGGGGCAAAATGTAGTTTTTAAAATATAGGAGGGTTGTGTTTTTGAGCTAAACTTCAGGGGGGGCTAAGTGTTATTGTGGGGGAAAATCTTCGTGCCGACCCGAAGACTTCGCCGCACTAGTCAATTGAAGTTCGAGTTGAAGATCATTGTTCGATCTGTTGATTAATTGGAGTTGCAGTTCTCAATACACAAGCAGAGAGAGATGCAATCAGAGAGTTGACGCGAGATGTGATCTCGGAGTTCAGCCGAAGCCTACGTCTCCGTGCTATAGGGAGCAATCCGAATTCACTAACTCTTTTCTCGAAGTGACCTCGACAGGCCAAGTATCATTGATGCCTTTCCGATCTCTTCGAAGGTAAGAAGAAGAAGATCGAGGAGAGGTGAAGGATGGGAAGTTAGAAAATTCCAGAGCTCTGGTTTCTGAAAATCAGATCTCAGAACTGGCAATTGGATCCATTTACATTCGAAGGGTCTGCTATTTATAGAAATCCCGGGGAGGAATTCCAGGGTAAATGGCGGTTTCTGCTGTCGTATCTGGGGATCCTCCAAGTAAGGCTGTTGGGCTCCGCTGCCGTCTTTGGGAGCCCACCAGGCAGGGCCGGTGGGTCCCGCTGTGGTCTTCGGGGGCCCACCAGGCAGGGCCGATGGGTCCCGCTGTGGTCTTCGGGGGCCCACCAGGCAGGGCCAGTGGGTCCCGTTGTTGTCTTCGGGGTCCCACCAGGCAGGGCCGGTGGGTCCCGCTGTGGTCTTCGGGGGCCCACCAGGCAGGACCGGTGGGTCCCGCTGTTATCTTCGGGGGCCCACCAGGCAGGGCCGGTGGGTCCCGCTGTGGTCTTCGGGGGCCCACCAGGCAGGGCCGGTGGGTCCCGTTGTTTGCAGACTTCTTGCCAAAATTTGCACCCACAGTTATTTACCCAATCAAAAATTTAGGAGGGGCCATGGCCCCCTCTGGTCTCTATGAAGTTTTGTCTCTGCGTCCATGTCGGCTGGAATAACATGTGTCAACGCCCGGACCCCGAACCTCGGCGACTAATTTGCTATAATAGCCTCGGGATACCATAATTTGCTATATTAGCTTCAGGACACCATAATTTACTATATTAGCTAAGGTCCCTACAAGTATACATTCGTCTTCAAAATGAGTATATATTCGTCTTTAGAAAGTGTATACATTCATTTTAGAAAGAGTATACATTCGATTATCTTCAGAAAGTGTATATATTTGTTAGGGTTTAGGGTTTAGGTTTAAGATATATAGGGTTAGGTTTTGGTTAGGGTTTAGGTTTAGTGTTTAGAATTATGGTTAGGGTTATGTTTAGTGTTTAGGTTTAGGTTAGGGTTAGGGTTAGGGTTTGGGTTTACGTTAGGGTTAGACTTAGGTTTAGGGTTTTGATTAGGTCGTTTGTAAATCAAAAATACGAAAAACCATACGAGTACGAATTATCGGATGCAATCCAATGACGATCCAAATCCGAATTACGAAATACTTGCTCGAAAGTCAAAAATATAAAAAATCATCCAAGTCCGAATTATCGGATGCGATCCAATAACGATCTGATCGAATCCAAACCAAGTTCAAAATCCGAAAGACGATAACTTTTTATTTTCAAACGCTTAGACTCTAAATTAGTCAATCGGATGGTAAAATCTTAAAATATCTAGTAAACACTTGCTCACAAGTCTGAAATACAAAAAACCATCCAAGTCTGAATTATCGGATGCAGTTCGATAACAATTCGATCGTATCCAAACCAACTTCATAATTCGAAAGACGCTAATTTATGATTTTCATACACTTAGACTCTATATTAGTCAATCAGAGAGTAAAATCTACTAAATACTTGCTCGCAAGTCCGAAATATAAAAATCCATCCAAGTCTGAATTATCGGATGCGATCCGATAATTATCCGATCGAATCCAAACCAACTTCATAATCCAAAAGATAATAACTTATGATTTTTAAATACTTAGACTCTAAAAATTTCAATCGGATGGTAAAATCTTAAAATATCTACTAAATACTTGCTCGCAAGTCTGATAATGATCCGATCGAATCCAAACCAAGTTCAAAATCTGAAAGACAGCAAAATCTTAGAATATCTACTAAATACTCATTAATAAGATAGAAATATGAAAAACCATATGAGTATGAATAATCGGATGCGATCCAATGACGATCCGATCGAATCCAAACCAAGTTCAAAATGCAAAACCTAAAAAGTTATGATTTGCAAACACTTAGTCTCTAAATTAGTCAATCGGATGACAAAATCTTAGAATATCTACTAAATACTCGTTTGTAAGTTGAAAATATAAAAAATCATACGAGTACGAATTATCGGATGCAATCCGATGACGATCCGATCGAATCCAAACAAAGTTCAAATTGCGAAACCCAAAAAATTATGATTTGCAAACACTTAGTCTCTAAATTAGTCAATCTGACTGCAAAATCTTAAATATCTACTAAATACTCATTTCTAAGTCGGAAATACGAAATACCATATCAGTACGAATTATCGGATATGATCTGATGACGATCCGATCGACTCCAAACCAAGTTCAAAATATAAAACCCAAAAAATTATCATTTTCAAACACTTAGTCTCTAAATTAGTTAATCCGATGATAAAATCCTAAATATCTACCAAATACTTGTTTGTAAGTCAAAAATATGAAAAACAATACGAGTATGAATTATCGGATATGATCCGATGACGATCCGATCGAATCCAAATCAAGTTCAAAATCTGAAACAAAATAAATTATAATTTTTAAATAATTGAACTATAAATTAGTCAATCCGATGGTAAAATCTTAGAATATCAACTAAATACTCGTTTGTAAGTCCGAAATATAAAAACCATGCAAGTTTGAATTATTGGATGCGATCCGATAACGATCCAACCGAATCTAAATCAAATTCAAAAGCCAAAAGATGAAAACTTATGATTTTTAAATACTTAGATTCTAAATTAGTCAATCGGAGGGCAAAATCTCAAAATATCTAATAAATACTTGTTTGTAAGTTTGAATTACAAAAAACCATATAAGTTCAAATTACTGGATGCGATCCAATAACGATCCGATCGAATCCAAACCAAGTTTATAATTCAAAAGCCAAAAATTTATGATTTGCAAACACTTAGTCTCTATATTAGTTAATCGGATAGCAAAATCTTAAAATATCTATAAAATACTTGCTCACAAGTTCGAAATACAAAAAACCATACAAGTTTGAATTATCGGATTCGATCCGATAATGGCCTGATCGAATCCAAACTAAGTTCAAAAGTTGAAAATAAAAATTTATGATTTTCAAATACTTTGCCTCTAAATTAGTCAATCGTAGGAAAAAATCTCCAAATATCTACTAAATACTTATTCACAAGTCCAAAATACAAAAAATGATAAAAGTTTGAATTATCGGATGGGATCCGATAACGATCCAATTGAATCAAGACCAAGTTTATAATCTGAAAGCCCGAAAACTTTTGATTTGCAAATACTTGGACTCTAAATTTATCAATCGGAGGGTAAAATCTTTAAATATCTACTAAATTCTTGTTCGCAAGTCCGAAATATAAAAAACCATACAAATACAAATTATCGGATGTAATCCAATAACGATCCAATCGAATCCAAACCAAGTTCAAAAGCCGAAAGCCAAAAACTTATGATTTACAAACACTTAGACTATAAATTAGTTAATCGGAGTGCGAAATCTTTAAATATGTACGAAATTCTTGTTTACAAGTGTGAAATATGGAAGACCATACAGGTATGAATTATCGAATGCGATTCGATAACGATCCGACCGAATCCAAACTAAGTTCAAAAGCTGAAAGACGAAAACTTATAATTTTCAAATAATTAGACTCTAAATTAGTCAATCAGATGGCAACATATCTACTTAATACATACTCGTAATTTCGAAATACGAAAAACCATACAAGTTCGAATTATCGGATACGATCCGATCAAATCCGAACAAAGTTCATAATCTGAAAGCCGAAAACTTATGATTTGCAAACACTTGGATTCTAAATTAGTCAATCTAATGGCAAAATCTTTAATTATCTACTAAATACTTATTTGCAAGTCCGAAATATGAAAAACTATACAATTACGAATTATCGGATGCAATCCGATAACGATCCGATCGAATCCAAAACAAGTTCATAATCCGAAAGCCAAAAACATATAATTTGTAAACACTTAGACTCTAAATTAGCCAATCAGAGAGTAAAATCCTAAAATATCTACTAAATACTTGTTCACAAGTCCGAAATACAAAAAACCATACAACTATGAATTATCGGATGCTCCATCAAATGGTGAAATTATAAATTAGCTATTAAAAGTCCTAAAAACATGCATGGGTACATTATTAGGGGCCAAATTAACTTTTCGAGATTGACGGCACACAAATCATAGTAGAGGTTTGAAAATTAGACTAAAACTTAAGATTTTTGACTTTGACTCGGAATTTGTCTATCGGAATGCGAAATCGTAAAATAGCTATTAAAATTATTGAAAATCGGCTATGACATCTAGTTTAGTGCCAAAGTAACTTATTGAAACCGATGGTACACTACAAAACCGACTGCACAGATATCAAAAATATTTTTATCGATTAACTAATTTAATATATTAAATAATTTTTTATATTAATTGTAGATGTCAACCATTTTTGTAACAAATATATATTGTTAATTGCAGGAGGTACGACGTCGGGGGGATGAGAGCACCAGCGTTTGTGCCGGAACAGCAGCGCGAGGGCTGTTGAGGGCACGTAGCTAGGGCTCATTTTTATTGTGTAAAAATATTTTCGTAATATATTTTTGAAAAATATTAATATTTTGTATTATTAATTATGTGTGATTGTACGATGTTCTATATTGTGGTAATGTGTATTGTGATAATGTGATAGAAATTAAATGAAGAGATTTAACATAATTTTTTTAAAAAATTATAGTTTTATTACCAACGGACATTATAATTTTCGTCGGTAATAATTTTTTTTTAATATTATATAAATAATATTACTGATGGAACTACATTATACCGTCGATAATAATATCATATATACCGACACAAATATCTTATTATGTCGGTATTAATATCATATATACCGACAAAAATCCCTTGTTCTGTCGGTAATAATATTTTTTATTTTTTATAATCATTCCAATAATACCAACGGAATCTTTTATTCCGTCAGTAATAATAATTATTACCGATGGAAATATTAAGACGTCGCCATTTTCTTTCTCGATGCCATCTCTCCCAATAGCTAGCGACGGAAATTCCTTCTGTCGGCATATTGTTATACCGACAAAAATTTAATATTACTGACAGAAAATTTCCGTCGGTAATAATACTTTTTTAATAATGGATACAGATGGGTCCGATCGGCTATTGATCCTTACTTAGTGGTGTATGTCAATTTTTCGATATGTAGGGACCTAAAGGACAGCTCTAGGGTGTTCCTATGATGCCTATATGATGTATGATCAAGGTATGAGATTACGTGCACAATTATAATGATGCAAGGACAGCAATATGTTAACTACAAAAAAATTATGTGCTATCCTAATGTTGCCAAGCAATGTGGACAAGACTCAAAATGATTCACATGTGCACGCTAATGATTTAGACTCAACTATCAAGCATGCAATGCAACGAACACATAAAATCAGCAAACTAGAAAGGAAATGGTTGCGGATTTTTAGTGCTTAAAAAATCTACAAACAAGTTCTTTCAAGCTCCGATACCACTTGATATAGGCTTCGATAAAATACACTACAATCTTAAACCTTTAGGTTTTTCCTTTGCTCAATAAACTAAGGTTTAGTTATCAATATGGTGCCGTATAACTCACAGGACAACAAACAAAGATTATTTCATGTAGTTCTAAGGATCTATGCATCAATCATTATGCGTGAATTAAAACCTAACAAATTAAGATGCAATAATATCACAAAAATAGAATTCAGCACATAATAATTTTAATCACAGCAATAGATAGCAAGTTTAAAAGAGTAGCGTGCATCAGATTTTAATAGAAAATAGAGCTATAAGTGCTTGCTAGGGTTACCGTATAGACTAAATATGGCAAATAAGATGATTAGGCATATTTGGGGCTTCAACTATATATGAAACGGAGGTGTAAATGCCTGCAATGCAGAGCGTAAGCAGTGGAAATAGGTGAAAAAGGATGCGGGAGTGGAGAAAAGATGAAATAAAGGATTGATAGTGTATGGGGTTTTCGCCGTGGATAGATGTGAGGATGCACCGATGATCCTGCTCACGGAGCAAGGTTGGACGTCGAGCGAAGCTGGATCCTTCGGAAGACCAAACCAAGGCCTACGCGAGGCAAAGTCGCGGATCGTCTCAAGGTGAAGTCTAGGAAGCAGCGTGGGTCGGGGACACGAGTCTCTCCCGGAAGCTCTCACACGGAGGCACGAATTTTAGCAAACAAGATCTCAATTTGTTTTGCCATGGAGGGTTTGGATCAAAGGAAAACAAAAAGGAATGGTGGGCATCTGTTTAGCTAAGTATGAGAGAAGGGGAGCGGTATTTTTGAGGTACCCAATTATGTTTAAGATAAGCCCAATTAGCATTTAATTGAAGCCCAATATGTGTCATGTCATAAATTTTTAAGTTATTTGTCATCTAATCGTCAGTTTTGAGACTTAATCTCGTCCATTGGTACCCCGCAAACACACACATCCAGATTTTATTAATATAATGCTAAACACTCACTTGAAAATGCTCAGATTCAATCCGAAAAGCCCTTTTATGTAATCATGGACATCCTCCATGAATTGGGCAAGAACAATACTAATATAAAATATAGAAAATAGGCCGAACTGAAATAAACGACTACAAGTCACCATATGGATAATGTCCTCCATGCAAAAAATAAAATGACTGAAATAAAACTCTCTGGCATCGAACTGAAGATGCGGCGATAATTTGATGGTGATGATCATGCTGCATCAACCATACAAAACTTGATGGACTGCCCTTTACTCTTAACAACCAGCACTTGACAAGACTCCTTTAAAAGCTCAATCTCTATCCCATGTACCCTAATATAATATTTTAACAACTCTTTAAATACAGCTCAATTGGTATGGGTTTCCTAGAAGAACTAGGTGGTTCATCTTGCACATACTTTCACTTTTAATGTACCATCTTGCTCAAACGGTATGGGTTTCCTATATGAACTAGGTGGTCCCTCTATTGCTAGCTTCTTTCGAACTGTTGATTCTTCGAATCCTTCAAGTAAAATCTTTTGGAATTCTTCATGATGACAACATGATACTCGCCTGTCAGACTTTCATCAAAATCAAACTCAGATGCCTCAGCTCAGACAAGTTTGTGGGCTATGAAATTCTTTCACTGGGAAGAGTATCTTTATAGGTTTTCAAATTACGTACAAGTTCCTCTAGTGATATGAAGTCCATATTCTTGCTATGATCAATAGCTATGACTTTAGTCCAGAACCTTTCTGGCAAGGACCTTGAATTTTTTGATTGATTCTGGATGATGAGTATCTCCCCCAAGTTGAAAGATTCATTGACTAGTCTATAGACTGACTCTCAAACTAAGTAATCAGTTTTTGCAACTTTGCTCAACAAACGGTCTTCATACCCTTATGGGTGATGGCAAGAATATCACAAGCTTCCTTCGATGTCTTTGTAGTAGAGATCTGACAAAACTTACTTTTAGTGACTCAAGAGTAAACGGCATTGAGACTCTTCTGGGCAAAAGTGCACACTACAAAATAAATGTATTTTACCCATGAAATATTTAAATTCCGTCGGTAAAATAATTAAAAATATATTTGATATTATTTATCGATGGGATAATAATAATGTTGGTAAATAAATCTATTATTACCGACGGTTAATAATGTAACTATCAGTATAAGTGTTTTGCCGACATCTTTTATTATTTCCATCGGTAAAAGATATATATTACCGATGGTAATAAAATCCTCATCGGTATTATAAATTATTATATATACTAATATTTTTGGTATTATATACCGATGGTCATTATTGCTCCGTCACGAAAAAGTAATTATTTACCGATGGAACAATTTATTTCCGTCGGTAATAAGCCTATTGGCTGAACCCGATCCCATGTCTCTCTACCCTAACTGTTTCCCACCCCCTCTCCCCAGTTTCGATCCCCCCCCGGCCTCCCCTCTAACGCGCCTCTGACTCCGTCACCTCTCCCCCTATGGTCCGGTGAGTCCCCTCCTCCTCCTACTACTCCTCCTCTCCTCGCCCGTCGACCTCTCCTCCTCCTCATCCTCTCCTTTTTCTCCTCGCCTCCTCCTCCTCCTCCTCCTCCCCTTTGTTGCAAATAGCAACCCAAAGTTTGAAATGTTAGTACAATACCCCTTTGTCAACTACTTAATTTCCTCATTTGATAATTTTTATCTGATTAAAACTTAATTGTAGGGGGCAAAATATTGTTTTGCCCCCTAAAGTTTGCTTGGTTAATTTTGTTCCAAATCGCACCCTAAAGTTTGAAATGTTAGCTAGAACAATACCCCTTTGTCAACTACTTAATTTCCTTATTTGATAATTTTTATCTGATTAAAACAGAATTGTAGGAGGCAAAATGTAGTTTTGCTTGGCTAATTTTGTTCCAAATCGCACCCTAAAGTTTGAAATGCTAGCACAATATCCCTTTGTTAAATACTTAATTTCCTCATTTGATAATTTTTATCTGATTAAAACTGAATTGTAGGGGGCAAAATATAGTTTTTAAAATATAGGGGGGGGTTGTGTTTTTGAGCTAAACTTCAGGGGAACAAAGTGTTATTTACCCAATTCAAAATTTAGGGAGGGTCATGGCACCCCTTGGTCTCTATGTAGTTCCGTCTCTACGTCCATGCCGGCCGTAATAACAATTGTCGACGCCCAGACCCCGAGCCATGGCGATACCGTGGTTCGGGGCGACTAATTTGCTATATTAGCCTCAGGACACCATAATTTGCTATATTAGCCTCAGGACACCATAATTTGCTATATTAGCTTAGGTCCCTACAAGTATACATTCGCCTTCAGAATGAGTATATATTCATCTTCAGAAAGTGTGTACATTCGTTTTAGAAAGAGTATACATTCGTCTTCAGAAAGTGTATATATTCGTTAGGGTTTAGGTTAGGTTTAGGATTAGGGCTAGGTTTAGGTTTAGGGTTTAGAATTAGGGTTAGGGTTATGTTTAGTGTTTAGGTTTAGGATTTAGATTATAGGATTAGGGTTAGACTTAGGTTTAGGGTTTAGGTTAGGGTTAGGATTAGGTTTAGGTTAGGTTTAGCGTTAGGGTTAACTAGGGTTAGGGTTAGCTAGCTTACCTTACTACAAGAAAGAGGTGTATTGCCGATGGAATATTTTATTACCGTCGATAATAATATACTTTTTACCGATGGTAATAATAACTTCCATCGGTATAATAACTTTGATATTTTAATTATTTTTTCCATTTTTATTACCGACAACAATATAAGTCCATCGTTATAATATATTTACTGATAGAATTCATTATATCCGTCGATAAAATATATATATTACCGATGGAAATAAATATACCTGTTGGTATTATAAATTATTATATACAATAATATTTGATATTAGTTTTACCGATAGAACTTTAATGTCCGTCGGTAAAAAAACCCTGCGATTTAAACCGGAAACCAATCCCCCTTTTCTTTTCTCTGTTCTCTCTGCAATTTCAACCCACCCACCCCCCACCCACCCCTCCGGTGCACCCTGGCTCTGCCACCTCTCCTCCGGTGAGTCCCCTTCCTCCTCCTCCTCCTCCTCCTCCTCCTCCTCCTTTTTTAATTTGTTGCAAATCGCACCCTATATAGTTTGAAATGTTAGCACAATACCCCTTTGTCAACTACTTAATTTCCTCATTTGAAATTTTTTATCTAATTAAAACTGAATTGCAGGGGGCAAAATGTTAGCACAATACGTACCCCCTTTTGTCAATTACGTAATTTACTCATTTGATAATATTTATCTGATCAAACATAATTGAAGGAGGCAAAATGTAGTTTTTTAACTATAGGGCGGTTAGGTGTGTTTTAGCTAAACTTCAGGAGGGCAAACTATATTTTCCCTTAATCCTCTTCCAAAAGAGGTTATTACTGTCAATTACTATTTCGAATGTAATTTGATGGTCCAGTAAGAGTTTCGATTGGCATAGAAACAGCCAGAGTGATATTTTTTAGTTCCCAAGTCCTTCATTCCACCGGAACAATTACTAGCCGTTATTTTCAAATCTTGGAATTCAGAATGGAAATAGATTGTTTCAGATTAATGCCAATGATGCCAAGCACCCCCTTAATTTTCTCATTTAATCATTTTTATCTGATTAAAACTGAATTGCACAGGCAAAATGTAGTTTTTAAAATATAGGGGGGTTGTGCTTTTTGAGCTAAACTACAGGGGGGCAAAGTGCTATTTACCCAAGAACACTTTAGGGTTTAGGTTTAGGTTGGGGTTTAGGTTAGGGTTTAGGGTTTAAGTTTAGGATTAGGGTTAGGGTTAGCTAGGTTTAAGGTTTATGTTTAGATTAGGGTTTAGGGTTTAGGATTAGGGTTAGGGTTAGGGTTAGGGTTAGGTTTAGTGTTTAGGTTTAGGGTTTAGGTTTGGTTTACATTTAGGCTAGGGTTTAGGGTTTAGGTTTAGGTTTAGGGTTTATGTTAGGATTAGGGTTAGAGTTAGTTTTAGGGTTTAGGTTAGGTTTAGGGTTTAGGTTAGCTAGGTTTAGGGTTTAAATTTAGGATTAGGGTTAGGGTTAGCTAGGTTTAAGGTTTAGGTTTAAATTATGGTTTAGGGTTTATGTTAATAGAATTAGGGTTAGGGTTAGGTTTAGGGTTTAGGTTAGGTTTACGTTTAGGCTAGGGTTTAGGGTTTAGGCTTTCGGTTAGGTTTAGGATTAGGGTTTAGGCTTTCGGTTAGGATTAGGTTTAGGGTTTAGGTTAGGATTAGGGTTAGGTGAATATTTGAAGATTTAGGTTTAAATTTATCACAAAATCATAATTCTCTATGTGTGTACTAACACGAAATCCTAACATCGATCGTTTAAGCCATTGTAGATTCTAAGAACTAGTGTGGCTTGCCACAGCCGATGACTGACCTTCGGGCTTGGGATTTTTCCATTAACTAAAATTGGGCAGAAGCTATTGCCATTTTTCCATTAACTAAAAATGGGCGAAAGTTATCGCCATTTTTTCACAAAATCCATTTGAATCATTTGGATTTAGGGCGATGCTCTATACTCCATATGGAGCCACCCAAATACTTAGATAACTGGTATGGTTGGGGCAAAGTCTCATAGATATGATTTAGAAAGGTTCTGATTAAAGTCTTTTGTTTAGATATAAGGAGCTCGTGTTTAGGACGATAATTTACCACCATTGGCAAGAGCCAAGGTGGTGAAAGCTCTAGCACCAGTTTCGATATTAGATCCTTCCTCTACGAGGAGGGTATCGATGAGGCTGCTACAAAGTCAAGTAGAGCCTCAACGCAAGGCTCAGTATACTAGGCCAGTCATGGAGAGGCCACGATGCCACAGATGAAAATTCTTTGGACACGTTAGGGCTTCTTGTACCTACAAAAGGAAGAAGGACGTGACCTGGTTCACCAGGAACAACTGCTATATCAAATTTAACTCCAACGCCCACCCCGGGAGAGCGCATGCCTACCAGTGTTGTAGGGATAGGGGTACGTGCTTTACCTGTGGCCAGATAGGGAACGTGCGAGCGATGTGTCCTTTAAAGAACGTCTGCTAGACGTGTGGCATTTCAGGCCACCTGATGAGGAATTTTCCTCAGAAGGGCGTTGGACATCCGCTGTAGGATACTGAATAATCCTTCATTTATGTACATGTACTTTTGGAGTTTATGACTTTTTGGGCGTATATGTGTATACTCGAATATAATCCAATAGTCATGTATCATCACATCATTTTTATATATATATATATATATATATATATATATATATATATATATATATATATATATATATATATATATATATATATGTATATATATATATATATATATATGAAACGTGTTGTGTATTTTATCCTTCTTTCTGCTTCTGAAGAATTCCCTAATATCGTTTAAGACCTTGTAGATTCTAAGGACTGGTGTGGTTTGCCACAGCCGATGACTGGCCTTCGGACTTGGGACCTAACTCCATTAACTAAAATTGTGCGAAAGTTATCGCTATTTTTCTAGTTCCAAAAGGAGTCATGTCTTGGGCCCATTTGAACAATTGAGCGAAAGCTATCCCCATTTTTCAAGTTCCATTTGAACCATTTTGAGTTATCATTATTTTTCTATTTCAAAAAAGATTACGTCTAGCCTTGGGTCTATTTGAACCATTTGGAGTTAGGGCGATGCGCTATACTCCATATGGAGTCACCCATATACTTCAAGTCTGAATTATCGGATGCAATCCGATAATGATCCGATCGAATCCAAACCAAGTTCAAAATCTGAAAAATAATAATTTATGATTTTTAAACACTTCAATTAGTCAATCGGAGGGTAAAATCCTAAAATATCTACTAAATACTTGCTCGCAAGTTGGGAATATGAAAAACCATACGAGTACGAGTTATCGAATGCAATCCAATTACGATCCGATCGAATCCAAACCAACTTCATAATCCAAAATGACATAATTTATCATTTTTAAATACTTAGACTCTAAATTAGTCAATTGGAGGGTAAAATCTTAAAATATCTACTAAATACTTGCTTGCATGTCCGAAATACAAAAAAACATCGACGTCCGAATTATCGGATGTGATCCGATAACGATCCAATCGAATACAAACCAACTTCAAAATCCGAAACACACTAATTTAATATTTTCAAAAATTTAGACTCCAAATTAGTCAATCGGAGGGATAAAATTTTAAAATATCTGCTAAATACATGCTCGCAAGTCCGAAATACAAAAAAATATACAAATCTGAATTATCGAATGCGATCCAATAACGATCCAATCGAGTCCAAATCAAGTTCAAAATTCAAAACATGCTAATTTATGATTTTTAAATACTTAGACTCTAAATTAGTCAATCAGAGGGTAAAATTATAAAATATCACTAAATACGTGCTCACAAGTCAGAAATAGAAAAATCCATATGAGTATGAATTATCAGAAGTGATCCGATTATGATTTCCAAACACTCAGACTCTAAATTAGTCAATCAGAGGGTAAAATCTTAAAATATCTACTAAATATTTGCTCGCAAGTTTTAAATACGAAAAATCATCCAAGTCCGAATTATCGGATGCGATCCGATAATGATCCGATCGAATCCAAACCAACTTCAAAATTTAAAACACGCTAATTTATGATTTTCAAATACTTAGACTCTAAATTAATCAACCAGAGGGGTAAACTCTTAAAATATCTACTAAATACTTGCTCGTATGTCCGAAATATGAAAAACCATCCAAGTCCAAATTATTGGATGTGATCCGATAATGATCTGATCGAATCCAAACCAACTTCAAAATCTAAATCATGCTAATTTATGATTTTCAAACACTTAGACTCTAAATTAGTCAATCGGAGGATAAAATCTTAAAATATCGACTAATTACTTGCTCGTAAATCCGAAATATGAAAAATCATCCAAGTTTGAATTATCGGATGTGATTTAATTATGATCCGTTCGAATCCAAACCAATTTTATAATCCGAAACACTCTAATTTATGATTTTACTCTAAGTCAGAGGGTAAAATCATAAAATATCTACTAAATACTTGCTCACAAGTTCAAAATACAAAAAATCATCCAAGTTTGAATTATCGGATACAATTCGATAACGATCCGATCGAATACAAAATCAACTTTATAATTCGAACATGCTAATTTATGTTTTTCAAACACTTAGTCTCTAAATTAGTCAATTGGAGGGTAAAACCTTAAAATATCTACTAAACACTTGCTCGCAAGTTCGAAATATAAAAAAACATCCAAGTCCGATTTATTGGTTGCAGTCTGATAACAATCCGATCGAATCCAAACCAAGTTTAAAATCTGAAACACACAAATTTATGATTTTCAAATACTTAGACTCTAAATTAGTCAATCAGAGGGGTAAAATCTTAAACTATCCACTAAATACTTACTTACAAGTTTGAAATACAAAAAAACATCTATATCCGAATTATTGGATACGATCTAATAACGATCCGATCGAATCCAAACCAAGTTCAAAATCCGAATCAAGCTAATTTATGGTTTTCAAACACGTAGACTCTAAATTAGTCAATCGAATGGGTAAAATATTAAAATATTTATTAAATACTTACTCGCAAGTTCAAAATATGAAAAACCATCAAGTCCGAATTATCGAATACAATCCAATAACAATCCGATCGAATCTAATCCATGTTTTAAATATCTACTAAATATTTGCTCGTAAGTCAGAAATACAAAAAACCATACAAGTACGAATTATCGGATCTGATCCGATTATGATCCGCTCAAATCCAAACCAACTTCATAATCTGAAATATACTAATTAATAATTTTCAAATACTTAGATTTTAAATTAATCAATCGAAAGGTAAATCTTAAAATATCTACTAAATACTTGCTCGCAAGTCCGAAATATAAAAAATCATCCAAGTCCAAATTATCGGATACGATCAAATCCAAACCAAGTTTAAAATCTGAAACATATTAATTTATTATTTTCAAACACTTAGACACTAAATTAGTCAATCGAATGGCAAAATATTAAAATATCTACTAAATACTTATTCGAAAGTCAGAAATATGAAAAACCATCCAAGTCTGAATAATCATATGCAATCTGATAATAATCTGATCGAATCCAAACCAATTTCATTATCTAAAATATACTAATTTATTATTTTTAAACACTTAGACCCAAAATTAGTCAATCGGAGCATAAAATTTTAAAATATCTACTAAATACTTGCTCATAAGTCTGAAATACAAAAAATATACAAGTACGAATTATCAGATGTGATCCGATCAAATCCAAACCATCTTCAAAATCCAAAACACACTAATTTATAATTTTTAAATACTTAGACTCTAAATTAGTCAATCGGATAGGTAAAATCCTAAAATATCTATTAAATAGTTACTCGCAAGTTCGAAATACAAAAAAATATCCACATCCGAATTATCGAATGTGATCCGATAATGATCCGATCGAATCCAAACCAAGTTCAAAATTCGAAACATGCTAATTTATTATTTTCAAACATATAGACTCTAAATTATTTAATCGGAGGGATAAAATCTTAAAATATCTACTAAATACTTACTCTCAAGTCCGAAATACAAAAATCCATCAACGTCTGAATTATCGAATGCGATCTGATAACGATCTGATCGAATCCAAAACAAGTTCAAAAATCCAAAATATGCTAATTTATGATTTTCAAATACTTCGACACAAAATTAGTCAATCGAAGGATAAAATCATAAACTATCTACCAAATACTTGCTCGCAAGTCGAAAATATAAAAAATCATACGAGTACGAATTATCGAATGTGATCCAATAACGATCCAATCGAATCTAAACCAAGTTCATAATCCGAAAGCCAGAAACTTATGATTTTAAACACTTAGACTCTAAATTAGTTAATCGAATGGAAAATCTTAAAATATCTATAAAATACTTATTCGCAAGTCCGAAATATAAAAAATCATACAAGTTCGAATGACAAAATTCAATAATGATCTGATCGAATCTAAACGAAGTTCAAAAGTTGAAAAATAAAAACTTATGATTTTCAAACACTTAGACTCTAAATTAGTCAATTGGAGGGTAAAATCTTTAAATATTTACTAAATACTTGTTTGCAAATCTGAAGTATAAAAAACCATATAAATGTGAATTCTCAGATATGATCTGTTAACGATCCGATCGAATCGAAATCAAGTTTATAATTCTAAAGTTGAAAACTTATGATTTACAAACACTTAGACTCTAAATTAGTTAATCGGACGACAAAATCATAAAATATACTAAATACTTGTTCACAAGTCCCAAATATAAAAAACCATACAAGTTCGAATTATCAGATGTGATCCGATAACGATCCTATCAAATCCAAACCAAGTTCAAAAGTCGAAAGATAAAAACTTATGCTTTTCAAACACTTAGACTCTAAATTACTCAATCGCAGAGCAAAATTTATAAATATCTATAAAATACTTGTTTGCAAGTCCGAAATATAAAAAAACATACAAGTACGAATTATCAGATGCGATCTGATAAAGATCCGATTGAATCCAAATCAAGTACATAATCCGAAAACCAAAAACTTATAATTTGCAAACACTCAGACTCTAAATTAGTTAATCGAAGGGTAAAATCTTAAAATATCTACTAAATACTTGTTCGTAAGTTCGAAATATAAAAAATTATATAAGTTTGAATTATCAGATGTGATCCAATAACAATCAGATCAAATCCAAACTAAATTCAAAAGCCGAAAGATGAAAACTTTTGATTTTCAAACACCTAGACTCTAAATTAATCAATCGGATGGAAAAATCTCAAATATCTACTAAATACTTATTCGTAAGTTCGAAATATGAAAAACCATACAACTATGAATTATTAGATGTGATCAGATAAAGATCTGATTGAATCCGAGTCAAGCTTAAAATCCGAAAGGCAAAAATGTTTGATTTTCAAACACTTAGACTATAAATTAGTCAATCGAAAGACAATCTTAAAAAATCTACTAAATACTTATTCATAAGTACAAAATATAAAAAACCATACAAGTTTGAATTATAGGTTGCGATCCGATAACAATCCGATTGAATTCAAACCAAGTTTAAAATCAGAAATATAAAAACTTATAATTTTCAAACACTTAGACTCTAAATTAGTCAATAGGAGGACAAAATCTTAAAATATCTACTAAATACTTGTTCATAAGTTCGAAATACAAAAATCATACAAGTTCGAATTATCGGATGCGATATGATAACAATCTGATCGAATCCAAACCAACTTCAAAAGTCGAAAAACAAAAACTTAAGATTTTTAAATACTTAAACTCTAAATTAGTCAATCCGATAGTAAAATCTCAAAATATCTACTAAATATAAACTTGCAAGTCCAATATACGAAAAACCATATAAGCCAAAAATATCGAATGCAATCCGATAACGATCCGATCAAACACAAACCAAGTTTAAAATTCGAATGACAAAAACTTATGATTTTCAAACAATTAGACTCTGAATCAGTCAATCAGATGGCAAAATCTTAAAATATCTACAAAATACTTGTTCGCAAGTATGAAATACGAAAAAACATACAAGTACGAATTATCGGATGCTATTTGATAATGATCCGATCCAATCATTTGATAATGATCCGATCCAATCAAAACCAAGTTCATAATCCGAAAGCCGAAAACTTATGATTTGCAAACACTTGGACTCTAAATTTATCAATCGAAGAGTAAAATACTTAAATATCTCATAAATTCTTGTTCACAAGCTCGAAATACGAAAAACTATACAAGTATAAATTATCAGATACAATCCGATAGCGATCCAATCGAATCCAAACCAAGTGTAAAAGCCTAAAGCTAAAACTTATAATTTGCAAACACTTCTTGATCTCTAAATTAGTCAATCGGAGAGCAAAATCTTTAAATATCTACTAAATTCTTATTCGCAAGTCCAAAATATGAAAAACCATATAAATATAAATTATCGGATGCAATCCGATAACGATCTGATTGAATCCAAAACAAGTTTATAATTCAAAAGCCGAAAACGTATGGTTTGCAAACACTTAGACTCTAAATTAGTTAATCGGAGGGCAAAATCCTAAAATATATACTAAATACTTGTTTGCAAGTTTAAAATATGAAAAGCCATACAAGTACAAATTATCGGATGCACTATCAAAAGGTAAAACTTAATATTTTTTAATACTTAATCTATAACTTTATCCATTAAATGATGAAATTATAAATTAGCTACTAAAAGTTCTAAAAACAGACACAGGCAAGTCGTTAGGGGCCAAACTAACTAATCAATACTGACAACACACAAATCATAGTAAATGTTTGAAAATTAAAGTAAAACTTAAGATTTTTGACTTTGACTAGGAATTTGTCTATCGGAAGGCGAAATCATAAAATAGCTATTAAAAGTACTGAAAACTGGCACGAGCATCTCGTTTGGTGTCAAAGTAACTTATTAAAATCGACAGTACACTACAAAAACGATGGCACTGATGTTAAAAATATTTTTATCGATTAACTAATATAATATTTGTAATATCTTTTTATATTAATTATAGATATCAACCATTTTTGTAACAAATATATGTTATTAATTATAGGAGGTATTGTTGGAATTGGATCCTGTTATCAAAGTCGCAGCGGAATCAAAAGATAGATCCGAAGATCATACGGTGTATGTTTCATTATAATTAATTCTACAAAACAATCTATATATAAATCTATGATCTTAGCATAGGTGCGGACACCCTAGAGGCATACTACGATCTACGGAAGACATGCATGCATCTAGTTAGGTGTTTAGAATTATCATACCTTGTAGATCTATGATCCGAAGAGAGCAGAACGATGATGAACCGCACATGAATCACAAGGGAAGCTGTCAGATGGCACCTTGTCCTTTGCGAATTGAGGAATGCTCAAAGTCCTATCGCTAAGTGCAAGGACTACGAGCCGACGGAGGAATTCGTTGAGAAGACGATAACGAGCCGCAAGATCTCCTCCTTCTCTTTTTCTCTTCTTTCTTCTCCTTCATTCCTCCATCTTCTTCCTTCTTCTTCCTCTTTCTTCCTTGGCCGAAACCTCAGAGAGGGAGAGAGGGAGAGGGGGTCGGGTTTTTGGAGAGGGGAGGCACTAGGGCCGGCCCCTCCATCTCTTTTCCTTTTATAAGGCCGGTCTCCTAGTGCTACAAGCAAGCTAGGGCCGGCCCCTAGTAAATAGGGATGAGAGGGGGCGGTTTTTAGGGTTTCCAAGTGTCTATCGTGAAGCCTGGACGAAAACGCCCTTCACGAAAAGTGAAACACTGCGAGAGAGATTTTGTGAGGTGTGCTACTCCAAATCAAGTTCCGTTAGTGCCTATAAGCTCTTGAAATTATTCCACTCATTCTAAGATCCATATTCAATATGTTCTGAGCCATATTTTAGTATTTACCAAAATACCCCTACGGCCCCTAATATATGTGAATTAGGTTCTTAGGCTCTGGGCTTGTGCTCTATCGCGCTACTTCGCATCCAATGTATCCAACCAGGTCGGGGAATAATTTCTATACACAACGATAGGGTGGAACCTTCAGGGTTCGGGATCTCTAGCTCTAACCGGATCCCTGATTAACAGTTCCGGTGACACACCTAAAGTTTCGTTAATCAGCCCTAATCCGATTAACCCACGTAGCCACCCAGAGTGCGATGCGAGTTGAACTCTAGTGATCTTAAACTTATGTTACTCCCTCATAATCCTATTCACTACTATACTCTGATAATCCTTAGTCCCTCCTATTACTAGTGCCATGATACGACTCGGGCGGTGGGGAGCACCGTCAGATCCCGATCGATCATCTGACTAGGAATTGATGACTTGTCATCTATAATACCACACACCTTCCGGTGATATGCCTAGCATCCGGAATATCGTCAGTTATACTGACAATCACCAGACCTGGGTTAACTGTGTGGACAGATTGACTCATCAATACGCACCCATCCAATACTGGACATCGGATAACCTATAAAGATTACATATCACTCAAGCGCCAGCCAGGTAACCCAACGTACCGTGGTATTGGACTATGGAAGGTCGACACACGTTGGCACATTAAAGCACCACACAGCTGGTTGACCCAGTATACATGGTCCCTTAGGGTTAAGGACAGATTATCTATAGTAGTAAGACGGTTTATGCACCAGTATCTGAATCACTGAACTGTGCACCGTCTTGGTTCCTGTTCAACACGATAATCGTGCTTGGTCAGGTGAATGGGAATCTCATATTCCCGTGGTGGAGACTTCACCATATCCTCTACCTACCAATAGTTTATTCTTGGTGAAGCAACCGGCCTCACCTAAGCTGTGAACTAGTTCTAGGTTTACACACAACAGGTCCACTGGGTCTCCCAAGCATGGATCCACCATGCGCCTCAGTGGCCTACTGTGTTCCCTAGGGTCCTTTATTATATGTGTATCAACATATACCAAAGTAGTATTCTAATTAAAGCAATAACCAATGTCATCTTTATTAATGTTAATACAGAAAATCCACGCTCAGGATACACAAGCTACAACAATCTCCCACTTGGCCTAGCAGAGAATAACAGTATTAACTCCCATGGCATCCACGTGCTTCTCAAAAGCCTTGGTCGGCAACGCCTTTGTGAAAGAGTCCGCCATGTTATCTGCAGACGCCACCTAAGTCACTACAACCTCCCCTCGCTTCTGCAAGTCCCGGATAATGTAGTATTTCCACTCGATATGCTTACTCTTATGGTGATATCTTGGCTCCTTGGATTGTGATACTGCTCCACTATTATCGCAGTAAAGGACAATAGGATCTTGAGCTCTTGGTACACATCCTAAGTCCGTGAGGAACTTCCTGAGCCACACTGCCTCCTAGGCTGCTTCGCACGTCGTAACGTACTCAGCCTCTGTCGTCGAATCCGCAATGCATCCCTACTTCACGCTCCTCCAACTGATTGCTCCTCCTCCCAATGAAAATACAAACCCTGACGTCGATCTCCTGGATTTTGAATCCGATGCAAAATCAGAATCTGTATACCCAATCGGCATCAGTTCCTGTGAAGAGTAAACTAACTCATAATCTCTTGTCCTACATAGATACTTGAGTATACTTTTCACAACAGTCCAGTACCTTGGACCCGGATTTGACTGATACCTGCCCATCATGCCTACTACATAGCATATATCTGGTCTCGTGCACTGCATAGTATACATTAGACTTCCTACAGCCGAAGCATAAGGTATCTTCTGTATCTCTGCCCTCTCCTCATGAGTCTTAGGACCTTGATCCTTGGACAATTTCATTTCATGTTTGAATGGAACCAGCCCATTCTTGGAGTTATGTATACTGAATCTGACCAAGATAGTATCTATGCAGGCTGACTGTGACAGCGAGAGAGTCTTGTTCTGGCGATCTCGAGTTACCTTGATCCCCAGAACATAACTCGCTTTACCCAGGTCTTTTATGTCAAATTGAGAGGATAACCATACCTTCACTGTAGACAATATTCCAATATTGTTTCCAATGAGCAGGATATCGTCCACGTAAAGTACCAGAAAAACTATTGTAGTCTTATTGCTCCTTTTATAAACACATAGTTCATCCACGTTCTGTTCAAATCCATAAGACTGGATAGCCTGATCAAAATGCATGTTCCAACTTATGGATGCTTACTTCAGTCCATAAATGAACCTTTTCAACTTGCACACCAGACTTTCCTGATCTTTTGCGACAAAGCCTAGAGGCTGGGACATATAGATGTCTTCTTCCAAATCCCCATTGAGGAATACGGTCTTGACGTCCATTTGCCAGATCTTCCAATTATAATGAGCTGCAATAGACAAGAGGATCCGGATTCACTTAAGCATAGCCACTGGCGAAAAGATTTCGTCATAGTCGATCCCTTCTCGCTGGGTATAACCCTTAGCGACTAGTCTAACCTTGTAAGTCTCAACGGTACTATATGAACCACTTTTTCTTTTGTACACCCAACAGGTTTAATGTTGTGAGGCAATATTACAAGTGTCCAGACCGAGTTTTGGGACATCGATGTCAGTTCTGCCTCTATGGCTTTCTGCCACACTGCATGGTCAGAGGATACCATCGCTTTGTCATAGTTCAGAGGATCATCCAACTGAAACTCTGGATCTACCAAGAAGGCTTCTCCAATGTATCTATTAGGAGCTCTTGTGGTCCACCCACTACAACGAGCCTGCGGTGGTTCCATAGGAGTCGATTCTACAGTATCGTTTATCTTAGTGGTATCGGCTCCCACTACGTTTTCTGTCTGCATACTCCCATCAGTACCAAGCAATTCTTCAAGAACTACTTTACTGGTGGGCTTATGGTCTATTAAATAATCCTATTCTAGGAATATGGCGTTCGTCGAGACAACAACCTTTCTATCCTCCGGATCATAAAATAAACCACCCTTTGTCCCTTTTGGATACCCAACGAATAGACATACCTTAGTCTTTGACTCCATCTTATCTCGCTTGTCCTTCCGTATATGTGCTGGACAACCCCAAATCCTAAAGTACTATAGGCTTGGCTTTTACTTCAACCATAGCTCCCAAGGAGTTAGAGGTACTGACTTTGATGGAACAAAATTCAAAGTATATGCTATCGTCTCAAGGGCATTGTGGGTGCAAAATTTGTACCGGACTGGATCAGAGTGGCATGGGCCCGCATAACGGCCCAAGTAGTTAAGCCAGCCCGGGTTCATGGGCCCGCTCCACGGGGCTCGCAGATCAAGCCCTCCCCCTAATTGGGTCCGAACAACGGCCCAATAAGGGCCCAGTAAGGAGGCCCAGAACCCGTGCCACGTCATCATCGCCATATCATTACTGCCATATCGGACACGTGCCTACGCTATAAAAGGACCCCCAAGACATCCAGGAGAGAGGTTGGTTATTCGATCAGAGGAAAAGGGATTCCAGATCCAGAGCCAGAGCCCTCCATTCTTCCTCTTGAACTCTTCCAATTGCTCCGTGCAAACACATTGTAAGAAGCTTCTCTCGGCCTGTCGAGAGAACACTCAACCCTCATTTACTCAAATTATAGTGAAGATCAGGTGGCACCTCTCGCCCGGAGACGTAGGTCGTAAGACTGAACTCCGTCACCAATCCTTGTGTCATCACTCTCTACTCTCTCTATCTACTCTCCCAACTCTCTAACTCTACAAACTATCAACATTCAATCAAGGCTGTGGGGCGGGGTTCCCGATCAAGGCGGCTCGAAAATTTCCGCCCACAGGCATATCCCCAAAAACTAAGTGGCAATGTTGCATAACTTATCATAGTCCAAACCATATCTAACAAAGTTTGGTTTCTCCTCTCAGATATACCGTTTTCTTGCGGTGTCCCTGGTGCAGTCAACTGGGATACGATCCCATGCTCACGCAGGTACCCAATAAATTCATCCGATATGTATTTGCCTCCTCAATCCAATCGAAGAGACTTGATACTTTTACCCGTCTGCTTTTCTGCTTCAGCTCTAAACTCCTTGAACTTATCAAAGGATTCAGACTTCCGCCGCATTAGGTATATGTATCCAAACCTCAAGTGATCATCTGTGAAAGTGATAAAATACTCGAAGCCTCCTATGGCACGGACACTTATAGGCCCACATACATCAGTGTGTACCAACTCTAATACCTCCTGAGATCTGCTACCTTTGGCTCGGAAAGATCTTTTAGTCATCTTGCCTTCCAAGTAAGACTCACACGTTGGTAGGCTTTCTAAAATATCTGGACTCAAAAGTCCTACCTTAACCAACCTGTGAATCCTGTTTGAGGCTATATGTCCAAGTCTTAGATGCCAAAGGAGTGTTGGATTATCTGAGAGATTTTTTCTTTTAGATGAATTAACCACATAGGCTTCAATAATGTTATCCTGCTTATGATTGGAGTTAATTACATAGAGACCATTCTGTGTCTTTTCCTTACAAATAAAGGAACCATTCAATTTAATTGACACACCGGAAGCATTAAATAAAACTAAAAAACCTTTATTATTCAATAAAGAAATAGAAATTAAGTTTCATCTCAAGGACGGTACATAAAGTATGTCTCTAAGTAATAAACTTCTTCTATCAAGAAACTGCAAGACGACATCTCCAACTGCTTCAGCCTCTGCTACGGCCTCAATTTTCATGCTTAGGATTATCTCCCCATCATCCAGTTTTCTTGTCTCCTTAAACCCCTGAAAATTATTGCAAGCATGGTTAGTGGAACCAGAATCCACAATCCATGAAACTGGAGAATAACTAGATGCTACAAGGGATTCCACTATGTGGATTTGAGATATACCTGTCTCAGCCTTCTTGGGAGCCGCGTGGCAGTCACCCTTCCAGTGCCCCTTCTTGCCACATCAGAAATATTTTCCTTTGGGCTTCGCCGGACCATCTTGCTTAGGAACCTGCGACTGCACTTGGCCCATCTTCACGGGCTTCTTAGACTTTCTTTTCTGAAACATGCCTTTGGCTTTCAGAGAAGACTTGCGCTCTACGTTCAGGGATTGGGCTTTTGCCTTCATCCCGTCCTCTACCGCCTTGAGCATCGCTAGGAGCTCTGCGTTAGACATCTCCAACCGGTTAAGGTTAAAGTTGGTAACGAAGCCCTCAAACGCTCCTGACAAAGACGCGAGGAAAATATCGATCTGGATCTCTGCATCCAAGATGACATCGAAGAATCAAATTCATTCACATAGCCAAACAATTTTAGTATATAATCCCGAACTAAAGTCCCCTTTACCATCTTCATGGATACCAATCTTCATGGATACCAATTTCTTGATGGTTAGGTAACGAGTGACCCGACTATGACCCTCGAACATTTCCTTTAAATAGAGCATCATGTCTAAAGCAAAGGCCATGTCTTTGACTTGCTTCTGAAGGACGGTCTGCAAGGATGCCACTATGTAGCACTTGTATATCTCATCAGTATCTAGTCAGTCTTTCCATTCCTTCAACTGAGCATTAGTAGCACTGAGACTATCGGCCTTGAATTGGAGATAGCATCTCGGTGAAAGCATGCAACCGCTTCTGCCAACGGGGTTTTTACGACCCAGTCTTTATCAGAATTACCTATGGCAAACTAAAAGACCTCCCAGTATCTTTTTGGCTAACTTTATGTGATCTGCATGCGCAGTAACGGCGGGTTCACACAAGCTTTCGGATGCTTCCCACAAATCTAGGTGGTGTCAGCAGGGGGGTTCATAGGCTCCCGCAGTGCAGGAAAAAAAAACAGTCACCCACTGCCACTGGCATCCTCTATGTTCCGAAGGAAACCACTAGGCGAACCAGCATAGAAAACACAGCTGTCATCCGATGGGAATATCGAACTGCGTACCTCCCACCCAGACCCTTAGTCGGTTGATTGTGGAGGTCAGGGGCTTACCTTTGGAGGGAACCTCTTACACATCCCTTCTTTATGAGGTTTTATACATATCTAGAAAGGTCACGATCTCCTAGACTTAGACCCTAGTCTACCGCGCTCCCACTAGGAATACAAACCTTCCCGTAAAGCATTATTATCCTTGGAAAATATCATAGTCCCTACCTCGAATACTCAGCTTTTATCTTTCTTGCAAGGATCATATTATATAGATTTCAAGGATCCCGATACCTCAATAGTTTGCCCATAATCCAAAGATCTGGAGCCTAGCCTAAGGTCAACGTGGAAAGGACTCCCACTAGAATGATGCTTTGTTCACAATTTGATGTCTGATGTCATAGTAGACCTCATCTCATTATAGATTTCGATGCTAGCCAAATAGGGACATCCGACAACCTCATCTCTGTCGGACCTCAACCTAATGGTGGCATAACCAAATCGTAATGAGCTCACACTACTATCAAACATCAACTAGAAACGGATATCACTTAGTAGAATCCTAACCTAACTTGGTTGCTAGGACCATGTAGGGAAAAGGCATCCCACTAGGATTATCATACTTCTTATGGGGACATTAGTTATCTCTTCACAAATCTAATATTGCGTCTATCTCAGTGCACAGTACTTGGCTACCTGAACTACCACGAGGGCAGTTACCACCTTTCCTTTTAGCTAGCCACCAGATTCGCACGTGTTAGAACCATATAGAGATACCGATAAATCCATAAGCTTAGTACTAACCCTAAATCTGATCTAGAGACAAACTCAAAAGCAAGATAGATAATTAAATTATTATCGGGGTTCTATAAACACTAAGAAAGAGAACAATAGAAAAACATCCAAACTGAATCAAGTCCAGGGTCTGACCCCTGAACCTGAATAACACAGCCAAGATATCATGTTCTTCCGTTCTGCACAATCTTTGACGACAATCCCGATCATCGCCAACGTGCACGTTTTCGTCAGGTCTTTGCACTTCATGGCACCGTTTGCCCGAACCGTGGATGTAGCATCATCTCCTTCTTCCTGTGATAAAAAAACTTACATGCTTCGAGCAAGTGCTCGTTCGTGTACAATCAAGGTACAAACTATCGACATATTTCGCAAAATATTTCGGTTTTCTCAAACCTCGGCACGAAATTCCTATTGTGATATCGAACGAAATAGGAATCATGATAATATCGCGATATTTCGCACGATATATTTGTCGGCACGAAATATCGCGATATTTCGTGTAAATTTTGAGACATTTCGGGAAATTTCGAGAAAGTTCGGGATTTTGGCACCAAAATGTTGGGACTGACTGGTTATAAAAGGGGACTGGGGGTTTCGTTCTCAGCAGCTTATTTACATATAATAACGTCTTACTTAATTTTTATTTTCTCTATTTACTTTAGTTATTATATAAAAATAAGCAAATACCCCCCCATTTGATTTCAATAAAAATATCAAAAAAATCAAAAACCAAGTGAATCAAAAAGTAGGTTTTCAGTTTTAGTAGGAGAAAACAGTTTTTTCGGTTTTTCATAAAATTTGTATGTTGAAAAAAGTGGTTAAATCAACTCATTTCTAGCTCAAAAAATTCCACAAGATGTAGAACTATAAGTATATCTAGAAAACCATGGTCCGTCAAAGAAAATTTTGAATGAATAAAACCTTTTCTTTATAAAAACTTAATTTTTCAGACTTAGTAAAAAAACATTGTTTTGCATTTCAGCATAAATTTTGCACGATTTCAAACTTGCACAACTTTCTTGTTTTAAGTCCGTTTTCAAAATCGTTTGAAGCATTATTTTAACAATTAACTAATCTTTATTTTGGAAATATTTTTATCAACAAAAAAGATAAAAAGCTATTTTAAATACATAGATCAAAACAGGACCAAACAACTGCAAAAGACTCACAGACTCAAATGTAGAATACATGCTTTGTGATGCTCTACACCTGTAGATTGGGTATAGTTATTATCTGAGTGTTCCAAATTGTGTATATATACTTGGTTTATGACTATGCAGAGGTTCACTGAAAAATTCCGTTAAAAAATTAATATTTCCACCATTTCTATAAAATCACAATATTTCCACACTGTCGAAATATTTCCACGAAATATTTCCATATCTAGAGGGGTCGAAATATTGACCGAAATGGAAATTTCGAACCTTGTGTATAATTTCGCTAGAAAGAAAAGGAAACAATCCTAGAAAACATAACCAGTGAACCAAGGGTGGTCAACCTCTACCCCCGCTCATTTAGAGCCTTAAAATTAACAAGCACAATAATAATCAATGCAAAATTAAATCCGAGGTCCGACCCCCAGAGGCATGCAATCACATATTACTATTCAACACAGTATCTGCAAAAAGACGATACATAGCACAATCCATATGCGATCTATGTCGAACCCCGACGAAAACATATGTCATCATATATTCACATGATGTTTTCACGAATTCATGCATGAAACACACACCAAAGCGTGCTCTGATGCCAATTATTGGAATTGGATCCTATTATCAGAGTCGTAGCGGAAGCAAAAGATAGATCCGAAGATCATACGGTGTATGTTTTATTACAATTAATTCTATAAAACAATCTACATGTAAATCTATGATCTTAGCATATGTGTGGACACTCTAGACGCATACTACGATCTACGGAAGACATGCATGCATCTAGTTAGGTGTTTAGAATCATCATACCTTGTGGATCTATGATCCGGAGAGAACGGAACGATGATGAACCGCACGTGAATCGCAAGGGAAGCTGTCGGATGACACCTTGTCCTTTGCGAATTGAGGAATCCTTGAAGTCCTATCTCTGAGTGCAAGGACTACGAGCCGACGGAGAAATTCGTTGCGAAGACGATGGCGAGCCGCGAGATCTCATCCTTCTCTTTCTCTCTTCTTCCTTCTCCTTTCTTCTTCCTCTTTCTTCCTTGGCCGAAACCTCAGAGAGGGAGAGAGGGGGAGGGGGTCGGGTTTTTGGAGAGGGGAGGCACTAGGGCCGGCCCCTCCCTCTCTTTTCCTCTTATAGGGCCGGCCTCCTAGTGCTACAAGCAAGCTAGGGCCTACCCCTAGTAGATAGGGATAAGAGGGGGCTGTTTTTAGGGTTTCCAAGTGTCTATCGTGAAGCCTGGATGAAAACGCTCTTCACGAAAAGTGAAACACTGCGAGAGAGATTGAGTGAGATGCGCTACTCGGAATCGAGTTCCATCAGCGCCTATGAGCTCCTGGAATTATTTCGCTCATTCTAAGATTCATATTCAATATGTTCTGAGTCATATTTCAATATTTACCAAAATACCCCTACGGCCCCTAACACATGTGAATTAGGTTCTTAGGCTCCGGGCTTGCGTTTCATCGTGCTACTTCACATCCAACGTATCCAACCAGGTCGGGGAACAATTCCTATACACAACGACAGGGTGGAACCTTCATGGTTCAGGATCTCTAGCTCCAACCGGATCCCTAATTAACTGTTCCGGTGACACACCGAAAGTTCCGTTAATTAGCCATAATCCGATTAACCTGTGTAGCCACCCAGAATGTGACGCGAGTTGAACTCTAGTGATCCTAAACTTATGTTACTCCCTCATAACCCTGTTCTCTACTATACTATGAGAATTCTTAGTCCCTCCTATTACTGGTGCCATGATACGACTCGGGCGGTGGGGAGCACCGTCAGATCCCGATCGATCATCTGACTAGGAATTGATAACTTATCATCTATAACACCACACACCTTCCGGTGCTATACCTAACATCCAGAATATCGTCAGTTATACTGACAACCACCAGGCCTAGGTTAACTGTGTGGACAGATTGACTCATCAAAATACACCCATCCAACACTGGACGTCGGATAACCTGTAGGGATTACATGTCACTCAAGCGCCAGCCGGGTAACCCAACATACCGTGGTATTGGACTATGGAAGGTCCGCACACATTGGCACATTAAAGCATCACACAACTAGTTGGCCCAGTGTACATGGTCCCTCAGGGTTAAGGACAGATTATCTATAGTAGTAAGACGGTTTATGCACCAGTGTCTGAAGCACTGAACTGTGCACCGTCTTGGTTCCTATTCAACACGATTATCGTGCTTGGTAAGGTGAATGGAAATCACACGTTCCCGTGGTGGAGACTTCACCACATCCTCTACCTACCAACAACTTGTTCTCGGTGAAGCGACCGGCATCACCTAAACTGTGAACTAGTTCTAGATTTACACACAACTGGTCCATTGGGTCTCTCAAGCATGGATCCACCATGCGCCTTAGTGACCTACTGTGTTCCCTAGGATCCTTTATTATATGTGTATTAACATATACCAAAGTAGTATTCTAATTAAAGCAATAATCAAAGTCATCTTTATTAATGTTAATACAGAAAATCCACGCTCAGGACACACGAGCTACAACAGGTACGGTGTCAGGGGGATGAGAGCTGGGACGGCAGCACGAGGGGTTGTTGAGGGCACACAACTAGGGCATTTTTTTATTATATAAAAGTATTTTTAAAATATATTTTGAAAAAATGTTAATATTATGTATTATTAATTATCTATGATTGTCCAGTGTTCTGTATTGTGGTAATATGTATTATGATAATGCGGATTGTGATAATGATTTTACCGATAGACATCATAATTTTTGTCGGTAAAAATATTTTTTAAATTGTTATATAAATAACTATTACCGACGGTAAATAAGAAACTGTCGGTAATATATATAATATTGCCGACAGTAGGTAAAAATCCATCAGTAATAATAATATATTTACCTGAATGACGTGGCATCCAATACCGACGTCCGTTGTAAAAATCTGTCAGTAATAATAATATAGACTTTTTTTTAATTATTCTAATAGTACCGACAAACTATTTTATACCGTCGGTATTTATGCTTATTATCGACGAAAATATTAATCCATCGTCATTATTTTTTTCGATGCCATCTTTTCCGACAGCCAGCGACTGAAATTGTGTCCACCGACGAATAAATAATATTACCGATAGAAAATTTTCATAAATCCTTTTTTTTGTTGTATCTTCATATTCATGATCTATTTATTCCTCCAAGAGTTTGAAAACTCTAATCATGACCCCATCTACAACACGATCTTCGATTGGCTCATACCATATATCATTCAAGTACAGTGTGAAGGAATATAAAATTTAGTGTCATGAATTGCATATATTTTTAATAATCAGAGATGTGACCTTTGACGAGTCCCACTAAGCTAACACGTAAACCAAAGGAGGATAAGGGTGATACCATGGTGGTAAAGATTACTCAGGAGGCATCAACCAAAGTCGATTATCATATTGTTCTACATAAGGGGATAATTGATCGAGTAGCAACAACGTACCACATCAACGTTCTTTGCAGAATGCAAATCCAAAAATATTCATAATGTTACGACGACAGAAACAGAGAGAATAGTTTGGGGAGAAAAGCTCCTTGTATTATCTCTTCTATCCACACATTACATAAGACCAGCTCTCTATATATAGAGGGAGAGCGGACATCATTGTGTTACCACAACCGAGGTGGGACTATAATACTAACACCCCCCCTCAAACTCACGGTGGGTCAACCACTGAGAGTTTGCGAATAAGAAACCAGAAGCGAGGAGATGGATGACACTTCGTAAATAAGTCAGCAATCTGCTCCGTCGAAGAGACATAAGGCAAAGAGATGGTCCCAGCCTCATACTGCTCTCTGGAGAAATAGCAATCTAGTTCAATGTGCTTGGTCCGCTCATGAAACACCGGATTACTGACAATCTGAATAGCACTTTTGTTGTCACAATGAAGAGCAGTGGGACCCGAGGTATCAACACCGAGATCTCGAAGAAGACGACGGAGATGAACGATCTCCTTTGTAGCAGTGGCCATGGCACGAAACTCGGCCTCAGTACTAGAGAGAGAAACCACCTTCTGCTTCTTGCTCTTCCAGGAGATAAGAGAGTCACCAAGAAAAAGGCAGTAACCAGTAGTCGAGCGCCGAGTAGTCGGGTCCCCTGCCCAGTCGGCATCAGAGTATGCACGAAGAGCTAGAGAGGAGGAGGACGAGAAGAAGAGCGACCGAGTGATAGTGCCACGAAGGTACCTAAGAGTCCGAAGAAGAGCAGCGTAGTGAACAGAGTGAGGGGCATCCACAAACTGGCTGAGAATACTGACAGCATGGGCAATATCCGATCTGGTGATGCAGAGATAGACGAGCTGACCAACTATCTCGCGGTACCTGGTAGGATCTGAGAGGGGCTCACCGTCAGTAGGGCGGAGTTTCACATGAAGTTCAAGAGGAGTGTCGACTGTACGACAATCAGATAGTACAGCCCGAGCAAGAATGTCAGCTGTGTACTTCTGCTGAGAAAGCAGAATCCCCCTAGAGCTCCTAGCAACTTCCAGGCCAAGAAAATAACGCAGAGGACCCAGATCCTTCATCTGAAATTGGCTCCGAAGATGCTCCTGAAGGGAGGCTATGGCACGGGTGTCATCACCAGTAAGAATCATGTCATCGACATAGAGAAGGAGAATGGCCCGGCCATGGGGGGAAGTCCGCACAAACATAGAATGGTCTTAAAAACTCTCTACAAAGCCAATTTCAGTAACCGCCCGACGGAAACGCTCAAACCAGGCACGAGGAGCCTGTTTGAGGCCATAGATAGCTCGACGAAGACGACATATATGCTGAGGAGGTGTGCTGAGGCCCGGAGGAGGCTGCATATAGACAACCTCAGAGAGATCACCGTGAAGAAAAGCATTCTTCACGTCCATCTGTAATAGGGGCCAACCCTTAGCCGCAGCAACAGCAAGAAGAGTCCGAATAGTGGTCATCTGAGCTACTGGAGCAAACGTCTCATCATAATCAATCCCATACTCCTGAGTGAAACCGCGAGCAACAAGACGGGCTTTGTACCGGTCAATAGAACCATCTGGGCGATGCTTGATCTTGAAGACCCATTTACAGCTGATGGACGCGATACCAGGAGGTAGAGGCACAACGTCCCAGGTCTGAGTCTGCGCAAAAGCCTGAAACTCCTCAGCCATAGCCTGCTGCCACACAGGGTACTGCAATGCCTCGCTATAAGACCTAGGCTCTCTGTCTGTATGAAGGGCAGTAAGGTAGGTAACGAACTGAGGCGAGTAGGAAGTGACAGCTGCAAAACCAAAGCGATCAGGGGAGTAGCCAAAGCGGTCAGGAGGGCGATGCTCGCGCTGGGGGTAGCGAGGAGGACTGTGAGGATCCGCATCCGGTAGAGGTAGGCTGCTCGAAGTGGACGGAGTACCAGAGGAGTCATTGACAGATGAAGCCGGGACCGGGGGAATGTCGGATGGAGGGTAACCAGACATAGGAGACGAGGGATCCGCGGGAGATGAAGGACTCAAGCGTGTAGCAGGGACGACGACGGGAGCAGGAGGTAAAGACTCAAGAGCAGGAGCAGGAAAAGGAGCAGAGAAAGGAGGAGAAGGTGAAAGAGAAGGAGGCATCTCAAGGAAGGAGAGATCCTGAGACGCAGGAGAGTAGTAAGGAACATGTTCAACAAAAGTGACATGTCGAGAGATGCGAAGACGACGATCTAGGGGGTCATAGCAACGATACCCCTTGTGCTCAGAACTGATGCCCAAGAGAACACACTTAGTGGACCTAGCTGACAGTTTGTTACGCTCATGAGAAGGAAGGAGGACAAAACATGTGCACCCAAAAGTACGCAACATGCTGTAATCAGGAGTCGTGCCATAGAGACGCTCATGAGGCGAAACACCGGCGAGGACAGAGGAAGGGGTGATGTTAATAAGGTTGACAGAGGTCAAAATGGCCTCCGCCCAGAAGGTGCGAGGAACGCACGAGGAGATAAGCTGAGCACGAGCTGTCTCAAGAATATGACGATGCTTTCGTTCTGCAACACCGTTCTGCTCATGAGTATGAGGACATGATTGTTGAAAAAGAGTCCCATGAGACTGAAGGATAGAACGCATGGTAGAAGAGAGATATTCACGAGCGCAATCGGATCTAAAAGTTTTAATACGGGCATGAAACTGAGTATGAACCATGGTGGTGAAGGTCTAATAGATGTCGGGAATATCAGAACGCTGACGAAGGAGATACACCCATGTAAAACGAGAATAATCATCAATAAAGCTAACATAATAAAGATAGCCATTCATAGAAGGAAGAGGTGCAGGACCCCAGATATCTGAGTGCACTAGATCAAACGGACTACAAGACCGCGACAAACGGGTAGAAAAGGGGCTAGCAGAATGCTTAGCCAACTGACATCCCGAGCAAAAAGAAAGACGAGAAAATGAACCACGGCCTAAAGCACCAGATTGGAAAAGACTTTTAAGCCGAGGTTCAGACACATGACCTAGCCTCCTGTGCCATAGGTCGGCATCAGAAGAAACCGCACTACAGACGACCTGAGGAGAGACAGGAGGTAAATGAACGTACTCCAGGTGATATAGGCCACCGACCCTACGAGCAGCACCAATCCTCTGTCCCGAGCGAGGATCCTGCACAACACAAAAAGAGAAAGAGAAAGCAACTGTCAGACCGGAATCACAAAGGCAGCTAATAGAAATCAAGTTCATGCGAAGCTGAGGAGCATGTAGAACAAATGGTAAAGAGAGAAAGCCCGAAGTGATGGACCCAGTCTATGAGATGGCTAGGAGAGAGCCATCCGCAGTGTGGATCGGAGGAATACGGTGGGCGGGAGAACATGCAGTAAGAATAGAGTGGTCAGGTGTCATATGGTGAGAGGCCCCAGAGTCCATAATCCAAGGTGCAGAGGTACCCGAGGTGGCAGAGAGACCGGAGGGGCCGGAAAGACCAGCAGTAGGCTGTAGAAGGAGCTGCTCAAGACGCATCTCGAGACGCTGAAGACGATCCGTCGTAGTAGCTGCGGTAGAAGCCGGAGCAGGAATAGTAGTGCTAGCAACGGCAGCCGCAGATCGATTACGGTGAGGTGGACTCGCACGCTTTTCCGGATAGAGAAGCCAACAGGAGTCAATCGTGTGTCTCGTCTTGCCACAGTGGGTGCATCGTCGAGTATCAGGCAGACCGGCGGGACGAGAGCCACTCCGAAAAGGAGAAATTCTCGGGGGGTGAGTGGCCGCTAGAACCCCCTCAAAGCTAGAGGGCGCAGTGCAGGTAGACTGATCATAAAAGGCCATTAGTTACAAGGCGCAGCACAGGTAGGAAGAGCGGTGCGGGATCGTCGTCGGTGCGTGATAAGACACCGATACGGGATATCTTTCCGTACAGGATATATTCGGATTCGATACGGGATAGGCACCGGTGCGGGATAGATAACGGTACGGGATAACTGCGGTGCGGGATAACAGCGGTGCGGGATAACTGCGGTGCGGGATACTCGGCCGAACGGATCGCTGTGGTGTGGGATAGAACCGAACGGGATAATCTTCCCGTGCGGGATACTCGGGATATCTTCCCGTGCGGGACTCCGGTGCGAGATAAGCGGAGCAGACGGGGCCGGGGCCGAACTGGAGACGGGAGCGGTGGCCGGGGCCGGGGCCGGGGACAGGTGACGGGGCCGGAACGGGGCCGGGGCCGAACCGGAGACGGGAGCGGTGGCCGGGGCCGGGGCCGGGGACGGGTGACGGGGCCGGGGCCGGGGCAGGGTCGGAGACGAGATCGGGGGCCCGGGGCCGGGGCAGGGTCGGAGACGGGATCGGGGGCCCGGGGCCGGGGCCGGGGCCGAGCCAGAGACGGGAGCGGGGGCCAGAGACCACCGGCAGCTGAGAGGGGATCACGTCTACTACGGCGACGAGGGGTGGGACGAATGGCTGCGATCCCACTCCTTGGATGGCCGGGCCGATTCCGACCGGCTCTACCGTGGGTTCTCTGCTTCAGCACAGGGGAGAAAGAGATTGAGTCCGGGAACAAAAGCCCGGCTCTGATACCATGTTACGACGACAGAAACAGAGAGAATAGTTTGGGGAGAAAAGCTCCTTGTATTATCTCTTCTATCCACACATTACATAAGACCAGCTCTCTATATATAGAGGGAGAGCGGACATCATTGTGTTACCACAACCGAGGTGGGACTATAATACTAACACATAACATTCAAATTTGCTATGGTTTTGAGGATATGGTAGCTTATGCATTTTTTTTTTGGTACTTTGAAAATGAGAGGTCATCGGACCTTCAGGTGCCGCCACATGCCAGCGCAACAGAGTATATCCCGTCACCCAGGGAGAAGAAACAAAGGAATGCCACACAGACAAAGAGAAAGGCACATAATAGTAATGAAGAATCATACTACATGGACTTTTCATCTCAAGGCTAAGTTCTTGGCGCATTCACTCTGAAGGCATTCACCATCTGATCCTGAAACATTGCCAGGTCTTTCTCCTTGACGCACTGCGTGATCAGGCGCACGCCCTTCTCGGATGTCGGCGAGCCGACGAGGAAGGCCACCGCCGCTAATCTGTTCTCCGGCAGCGTGGGTGCGACGTAGGCCGGCTTCCCCCACCCATAGTCCACTTCATGGAACTCCACCCTCCTCCAATCTGTCATGATAAAGGAGTCATGCTTGATCCTCCACCTGCAAGGGTCCTCCTCAGAATCACCTCTGGACCACTTCAAGAACTCGACCGGCATCCTTTTCTTGGCATCGATAATCAGACCCACGATCTCGTGGATCGACGCATGAGCGATCTTGCCGCTGGCCGCCGTCACGACCATCGGGCACACACAGTTCCCGTAGTAACCTCCGGCGCCTCCAGGGAGCAGCGTCTGGCCCAATAAGTGGCGCACGTCTGCTGCTACAAGAAGGCAGACATCAGCATCGGGATCATAGTTCATTACTCATTACTCGTGCTCGGCATAGCCAAGCCTTTGCAGTCAGGATGTCAAATGTGGAGCAATTAACACTGCCTGGAGCCTGATCATGGAACTGCTGCTTTAGCTGGTTGATGCGTTCCGAAGAAATGTCGATGTGAAAATAGCGGTTTCCGAAGGCGGGCGAGGGCGGCCGTGGGGCCAGCGGAGACTCAGACGGGGATTCCGGTGGGCTGGGAATTGCTTCCCTGCACCAGATTGGCTTGATGGTGAGATCTTTGCAGCCTCTGGCGGCCTCCGCAACTCCGATCAGAAACCGTGCCATTCCGATGCCATCAACTATTGTGTGGTCGAACGTGACACCGATGACTAATCCGCCGCAGGCAAACTGTGTGACCTGCAACAAAAACAACATCATGATGGAAATTAGGGGTGGCAATTCTTGACCCGACCCGCCAACCCGATCCGAACCCGACCCGAAGTTAGCGGGTTTGGGTTTGGCCTAAACGGGTTCGGGTCATAAACGGGTCAAGCCGCTTGACCCGTTTATTTAATGGGTCGGGTTCGGGTTTGTACTTATAACCCGATTGACCCGACTTGATCCGTTTAACAAATGGGTCGTGTCAACCCGACCCGACCCGACCCGAACCAACCCGACCCAACCTGATCAAACCCGGCCCAATCCGACTGGTCTTTACCCAACCCGACAGGTTTACATGGGTTCTGTTGACCCAACCCGACCCATTTAGTAAACGGGTTAAACGGGTCGGGTCGGGTCAACCGTTTATTAGGCGGGTTGGGTTTGGGTTTAAGTTTTTGACCCGTTTATTAAACGGGTCGGGTTCGGGTTGGGTGTTTTGGCCATATACATATGTCTCAACCCGACCCGAACCCGACCCGACCCATTGCCACCCCTAATGGAAATAGATGCTATAACTCTAATTTGAATCCATAATCAAGGGTACCCGCTTAATATACCTGATGTGAATCTCACCCGGGTTTTGGGGTGTGAGGGTATCTAACAAACTCTTAGAGACATCCAACTTCTTGGGAACTTAAGTTCATGGACTTGGCCATAGGTACTTTGGGTAAGGAAAAGTATGTGTGCTTTGTACTATTGTTGTTAAGACAACATTTTAGAATATTTTCCAAGACTATATGGTTATGTGGCATTAGGTCGCATGCATATATTGTGCTTGTTGCATAAGTCCATTAGTAGGAAGGAGCCAGACCAAACCTTCTGGTTAGGGTGTCGCTATTCCTTTTATGGCTGTTAAGATTTGTATAACATGCTACGGTTGTTCACAAACTGACTAGGACAAAAAGGCACGAAATAAAACTAGCCGTTGATCAAGATTAGAAGAGAGGGAGAGAGAGAATTCAAACGAACAGTTTGTCCAGTTTGTGAATATGCAACTCTCATAAATTCTATCAAAAACCTACTTAAAAAATATTAAAAACCTACTTTAAAGATAATAAATACTTATTCAATGACATTTAATGACCATTTGATGTTAATTAGTACTTTTGTTTTAATATTAGTTTGTACTCTCTCTCTCTCTCATTAGTGAGATTATATAGTATTTATTTATTTTTTGCGAGAGGGAATAAATTGTGGGGTTTCTAAAAGTTGAAGGGGGTTTTCTGTAGTATACTGGAAATGGTAAAATAGACTTTTTATGTTTACGGTTAACGAAGTACCCCCTAAATAGTTCAGAGGGTATTTTGATACGTTTTAAAGTTCAAGGGACAAAGTGAATTTCAGTTTTATATATATATATATATATATATATATATATATATATATATATATATATATATATATATATATATATATATATATATATATATATATATGTTATGAAACGGTGGTTGCATCGGATATGGATGCCCACCGGATAAATACCCCTAGATTTATGGGATAGGAGATTTCCCCGTCTCTATCCCAACCTCCAATTATGCCTATATATAGGGGGGTAAATGAATAATACAATACGCTTTTCGCAACACGTTATCAGCACGAGGCTTGAGAGAGAGATCCGTGCGATAGAGGAGAGATCGGTCACAAAGAGAGAGGAACATAGTTCGTCGGTGAGACCTGCAACGCACCCGTTGTCGTCACGAGAGCTTGTACGACTGACGGCCGGAGTCACTACTCGTCGGGAGACCTTCACAACCTCCTAAAGTTTCCTGTGAGGTACGCCCTCAGAATTTCCTCTTCCAACGCAACACCAATCACCCTCGATCGGAGATCACCTCACAAATCAAACCCGATACAACCCCCGGCAGCATCGTTGGTGATCCCTGGGCTTGTAACCCATTCCCTTGGGTCTGGTACCCAATCCTTTTTTTTTTCCCCGGTTGGGCATAGATACTGTGGACGAGTACCGGCGACGTCGGAGGTCCTGACGGCGTCGGGAAATCCTGGAGACCTCGTCCATGAGGTCGGGCAGTGCCACGGTGGCCCATGGTGGCTCTTGTGGCAATAGAAACCCATTGCTCTGATGTATGCTTCATCGGAGAAGAAGATGGCACAAAACGTAAATTTTATATTTCTTTTGGACTTTATCTTAACCCGATTGCATTTTGTCCAGTTTTGTATTTTGTTGGGTTTAAACCTGATAGCAAATGACTCGGTTTTATTTCCCTACCCGAGTAACCCCCAACCCGACCCGCTTTATATGAAGGCTAAACACGACCCAAGTGTATGTTTACAGACCGAACCAAGGCCAACCCAGGCCAGGCCCACACCAGACCAGACCTGGCCCGAACCCAGACCAGATTCAGCTAGACCTGAGCCCAGGCTCAGGCAGGCCCAGATCTAGGCTCAACCTGTTTTGACCCCTGATCTATTGTTTATTTAATTTTTTTTTAATCTAAACCGTCAGTTTTATTATGTGCTTGTGAGCCTTACCGTAGCCCGATCTATAGCCAAACCATTCGATCCATATATGGATCTTGGGTATCCGAACCGTTCCGGACGCATCGGTACGGTCAGATTTTACTATTTCATATACATTGTTTATACATTTAACTGTTTAGCCCCTAAGAGACCAATAGTAATATCTGTTTTACAAATAAGGACTAAATTGTCCTTAATTGTAACAGATTTTACGATGCACTTATATCTTGTGTTTTCTTACATATCCCATATGCATAAATTGTTATTTTCTTCTTTAACTGTACTTTAGGTAATTAGAACCTTTTAGAAAAGCTTGGCAAGGCGCATGACGGTTCCATAGAACCCGCTCTACCTTGGCAAGTGGTTTTTAAAAGGACCCTATTAATACCCAGTATTAATAGGTTTGTACATGATATGTCAAATTGTTTTCTATAATATGTCTCTACATACTCACATGTTGAATATGGTAATCATAGTAATTAATGTTAATATTCATTAAATCTTCAGATGTCGAACATTACAAAATTAGACTTCCATGCATTAAATGTCAATGGAAGCAATTTTCTGAATTGGCGAGTAGATAGTTTGCTACATCTACAAGCGAACAACTTAGAGAAAGCTCTAGAAGAGAAGAATGGATTGAAACCGGATGAAAAAGCTAAAGCCCTCATCTTCCTTAGGCACTACATACACGAAGATCTAAAGAATGAATATATGAACATAGTAGATCCAACAGATCTCTGGAAGGCACTCAAGGAACGCTACGATCACCAGAAGATGATCACTTTGCCAGCAGCAAAGAGCGAATGGATCACCCTCAGGTTCCAGGACTTCAAGACTCTAGCTGAGTTCAACTCAAAGTTACTCAACATCGTCAGCAAGCTGAAGCTCTGTGAGGAGAAAATAGATGATGCTCAGATGATCGATAAAACACTCTCTACCTTCCACCCAAATAACATTATTTTACAACAGCAATACAGGGGGATGAAGTACCAGAAGTACTCGGAACTCATAGAGGTTCTCCTGATCGCTGAAGAACATAATACCCTACTGGTAAAGAATCATAATTCTAGACCCACTGGATCATTGGCATTGCCAGAAGCAAATGCCAATGATTTCTACCAAGGTAGAGGTAGAGGTAGAGGCAGAGGAAGGAGAGGTGGAAGATACGGCAGAGGAGGGCGCAATAACTACCCTGGAAGAGGTAGAAATCACCCTGGAAGAGGTGGACGTCAGAATCATCCTCGAAGAGATGATTATTATGGTCCTAGGAAAGACACACACTTTAAAAACAAGTGGATCGCTCCTCAGAATCTAGAAAAGAATAATCCCTCTAAACCTGAAGATAAGAGGGACATATGTTTTGAATGTGGAAAGGAAGGACACTGGTCCAGAAACTGCCGTGCTAGTAAACATGAGAAGAATAAGTACAAAAGTACAGGGGTACCTGCAGAGACAAATATGAATGAAGATAACAATGAGTGGCCAGAAGATTACCACAAACAGACCGATGCCCTGAAGACATCGTACCTGGGCAGTTCAGACTACTTTGATGAGTTAGACGATGGCACATTAAATCCCTGAATCTTGGGATCTCTGAAGACTTTAGTTTTTCTTTTATTTATTCCGTCAGACATTGCTAAGTAGTCTTTATTTCCTGTCAAACATTGCTAAGTAGTTTTTATTTCCAGTCAGACATTACTCAGTAGTTTTTATTCTGTCAGACATTGTTGAGTAATTTTTATATTCTATTGGATATTATCAATTTATATTATCGTTCTGGTGATTTTACTTAGAAATTGTGTTAGTAAGTTTTATCATTAATACTTCTCTTATGGTATTTATTGACTCATAACTTATCATTTAGGAACTATGACCAACTGCAAAGAGATTTGCCTGATAGATAGTGCAACAACACATACCATACTGAAACACAGAAAATTCTTTACAAATGTTGAATATAATTCACGTATGGTTACTACAGTGGCTGGCCCTACTGACATAGTTACAGGGTCCGGAAGAGCCCATATACTTTTACCTAATGGTACTCATTTGCTAATTAAGGATGCTCTATACTCAGAAAATTCCAGAAGAAATTTACTGAGTTTCAAAGACATCCGAGCAAATAGATATCATTTAGAAACTACAAATGAAGGCAATCTAGAATACCTCTGCATCACATCTAAAAACGGAGAGTATATTTCAATACTAGAAAAATGCTCAACCCTATCTTTAGGGTTATACTTTACCCACATTGGGGTTATGGAGTCCTATGCCACTCACTTGAACCAGAAGTTTCCAAATCCTGAAGATTTGGTCCTTTGGCATGATAGATTAGGTCACCCAGGGTCAGGTATGCTTAGAAAGATCATTTACAATTCCTATGGTCATCCTCTTAACAATTGAAGTTTGACTTTTCCAAATGATCATTTTTGTGACCCTTGTTCCCAAGGGAAGTTAATCACTAGACCTTCTTTTAAGAAAATAGAGACATAATCACCTACCTTCCTACAGAGGGTTCAAGGTGATATCTGTGGTCCTATACATCCTCCTAGTGGTCCATTTAGATATTTTATGGTCCTAATAGATGCATCTACTAGATGGTCATACGTGAGCCTACTCTCCACTAGAAATTTAGCATTTGCTAGATTATTATCCCAGATTATCAAACTTAGAGCTAGTTTTCCTGATAACCTTATCAAATCTATCCGATTGGATAATGCAGCTGAATTCTCTTCTAAAATCTTCAATGACTTCTGCACATCCATCGGAATAGAAGTCGAACATTCTGTCCCCCATGTCCACACCCAGAATGGCCTTGTTGAAGCTTTTATCAAGCGCTTGCAATTAATAGCTAGACCATTACTCTTACAATCCAGACTTCCAATTTCTGCATGGGGGCATGCTATCTTGCATGCTGCTAATCTTGTTAGACTCAGACCTACTTCATACCATAATTTTTCTCCTGCACAACTTGTGTCAGGTATTCAGCCTAATATTTCTCATCTTAGAAAGTTTGGATGTGCTGTACATGTCCCTATTCCCCCTCCAAATAGAACTAAGATGGGTCCCCAACGTAGATTGGGGATTTATATCGATTTTGACTCACCTTCAATCATAAGATTCTTAGAACCCTTAACAGGTGATCTATTTACTGCTAGATTTGCAGATTGTCATTTCGATGAGACAGTCTTCCCGCCGTTAGAGGGAGATAAAGAAGTTTCTAGGCAACGCCCTGTTCCCGAAGAACGATGTGAATTATCGTGGAATACTTCCACTATGTCTCATCTAGATCCTAAATCTCTCCAATGTGAGGTAGAAGTAAAAAGGATTTTGCATTTGCAAGATATTGCAAATCAATTACCTTATGCCTTCAATGATGCAACTAATGTAACTAAGTCGTTTGTTCCAGCCAAGAATGTACCTGCAAGAATTAATATTCCAACTCTCACTAATGAAACTGCTGCACATCAGAAACGTGACAGACCTATAGGTTCCAAAGATTCAGTTCCCCGGAAGAGGAAGTTGAATGAGAAATCATGCCTTAAAACTCCAGAAGAAGTTAAGGTTCCAGAAGAACCTGGTCATAATGCTCCAGAAGAGATTATGGACCATATTTTTCCAGAAGAAAATATTTCCCAACGGCCAAATTTCCCTCAAACTCCTAAAGAGATCCCTGCAGTGATTATGGATAAGGTACCGGTACCAAATAATGAGAGCTCAATATTCCATATGAGGGGTGAAATTTGGGACCGAAAGGAAATAGTCATCGATGACATATTTGCATACAAAGTAGCTACTGAAATAACAAAGGGCGATGATGAAGATAATGAACCACGTAGTATATATGAATGTCAACATAGAACTGATTGGCCAAAATAGAGAGAAGCTATTCAAGCTGAACTTGAATCTCTCAAGAAACGTAGAGTATTTGGACCTATAGTACAAACACCAAATAACGTAAACCCTGTAGGTTTCAAATGGGTGTTTGTAAGAAAAAGAAATGAAAATAATGAAATCGCTAGATATAAGGCAAGGCTTGTAGCCCAGGGATTCCTGCAGAAACCCGGGATTGATTATGAAGAGACCTATTCCCCTGTTATGGATATAGTTACATTTAGATATCTCATTAGTCTCACAGTTTCTGAAAAACTAGAGATGAGACTAATGGATGTCGTAACGGCATACCTATACGGGAACCTAGACACAGATATTTATATGAAAATCCCAGAAGGATTCAAGTTGCTTGAAGCAACATTAAAAGTCCCAGAAGGATTCAAGTTGCCTGAAGCAACATCAAAGAGTGCGCACTCGATAAAACTAAGACGAGCATTGTACGGCCTGAAGCAATCCGGAAGGATATGGTACAATCGCCTTAGTGAATACTTGTCTAGGGAAGGTTATAAGAATGATCCCATATGCCCATGCATTTTTATTAAGAAATCAGAAAATAGATTTACAATAATTGCAGTTTATGTGGATGACATAAACTTGATTGGGACTCCTGAAGAGCTCAAGAAAACTTTTGATTATCTAAAAAGGGAGTTTGAAATGAAAGAACTTGGTGATACTAAGTTTTGTCTCGGCCTGCAGATCGAGCGTAACTCTAGTGGGATTTTAGTACATCAATCATTATATACTGAAAATTTGTTAAAGAAATTTAATATGGATAAATGTCACCCACTAAGCACTCCCATGATAGTTAGACCTCTTGATATTCATAAAGATCCATTTAAACCTAAAGAGGAACATAAAACTATTCTTGGTTCTGAAAAACCGTATTTAAGTGTTATTGGTGCTTTATTGTATTTAGCTCAATATACTAGACCAGATATATGATTTTCTGTTAATCTATTGGCTAGATACAGTTCAGAACCGACTCTTAGGCATTGGAATGGAATAAAACAAATATTTAGATATTTGCGAGGAACCACTGATATGGGATTGTTTTATTCTTGTGGTACTCCTCACTTGATTGGTTATGCAGATTCAGGTTTTCTTTCTGACCCCCATAAGGGTCGATCCCAAACAGGGTATGTATTTTTGAATAACAATGCAGCTATTTCTTGGAGATCGACCAAACAAACACTTGTGGCTACATCATCGAACCATGCTGAAATATTAGCCCTGCATGAAGCAAGTAGAGAATGCGTATGGTTGAGGTCACTTGTGCAGCATATCAGAAGCAGTTGCCAGTTGGCATCTGTTACCAAAGAGCCGACAGTTATCCACGAAGATAATGCTGCATGTATTGCTCAAATTTAAGCTGGCTTCATCAAGGGAGATCGAACAAAGCACATCTCACCAAAGTTTTTCTACACCCACGAACTTCAGAAGAAAAGAGAGATTGAAGTCAAGCAAGTACGGTCAAGCGATAATCTTGCGGATCTTTTCACCAAAGCTTTGCCCAAGTCTACTTTCCAGAAGATGGTGTACGGCATCGGACTGCGACGGCTCAATCACCAAACAAATTGATGTAATAAAGATGAGATATAATCAGGGGAGAGATGTAATAATGTAATAAGGAGGAGATATAATCAGGGGGAGAGATGTAATAGTGATAATGTAATAGTTAGGCGGAGGGCATCCTGAAGATGCAAATTTATGCGCGCTGTACTCTTTTTCCTTTGGTAGGGTTTTTCCCACAGGGTTTTCCCATCAAAGGTTTTAACGAGGCAGCATTATGCGCACCCACCATACTTCCTGAAAAACTTGTTCCTGAAGAACTAAGGTTGTACTCTTTTTCCTTTGATAGGATTTTTCCCACTGGGTTTTTCCATCAAAGGTTTTAATGAGGCAATCATTGATAAATGGTGGTCATCCAAGGGGGAGTGTTATGAAACGGTGGTTGCATCGGATATGGATGCCCACCGGATAAATACCCCTAGATTCATGGGATAGGAGATTTCCCCGTCTCTATCCCAACCTCCAATTATGCCTATATATAGGGGGGTAAATGAATAATACAATACGCTTTTCGCAACAATATATATATATATATATATATATATATATATATATATATATATATATATATATATATATATATATATATATATATATATATATATATATATAGTTCAGACGTGTTTCCGGTTATTTACCCCAAAAAAAAAGGACAATTATAGAAATTAACTTCCTCTAAACTATACACCTTATTTCATATTGATCCCTTAACTATTTTTTTGAACAATTTGATCCCTGAACTATGCTCCGTTTGCATTTATCCCCCTCCACCAACTTTTATTCCAAAAACACCCTTGTCTTGATAAGCATAAATTAAATGTTTTAATTTATGTTTATTGTTAACGAAGTACCCCCTAAATAGTTCAAGGGATATTTTGATGTATTTTAAAGTTGAAGGGACAAAGTGAATTTCAGGTATATATAGTTCAAACGTGTTTCCTGTAATTTACCCCCAAAAAAAAAAAAAAATGACCCAGTCTAACATCGAATCCTGATCTTTCAATCGGAAAAGCACCTAGTCTTTAGTGAATCTCGACCATTGGATCATCGGATCGGATATCAGGATTTTAAGTTCTTAATGATTCATAATCCTAAGATGGTTTTACATATAGGGTTATTTTGACTTTGCCCCCCAAATTTGTCTTGAATTAGTCTTTACCCCCATATTATCATTAATTAGACTTTACCCTCCAAAACTAAGTATTCCGTCAGCTCACCATCTAAGAAAAAGGGTGAACTGACGGAAAAGAAATAAAGTTTTGGGGGGTGAGCTGACGGAACAGTTAATTTTGGGGGGTAAATCCTAATTAATGAAAATATGGATGGTAAAGTCTAATTCAAGGCAAAATTTGGGGGGCAAAGTCAAAATAACCCTTACATATAATCATTCCGACGGGGTCCGGAGGGCTCGATAGCAGCTCTTCTCTGGGGATCATGAGAGGGTAATCCTGTAGCCACCCCACATCCTCCAGGCTACAGCCGGCCGACGCCTCAACGAACCACACCCCCTCGCCGGTGCATGCAACCCCCACCTCGCCTCCACCGGACCTCACGAGACGCCCGGCGACAGGGTAGTAGGGGACGAGGGCCTTCGACAAAGCATCCCCCACCACCTTTGCGGGCTCCCGACCGTGTTTATACACAAACATCATCGTGACAAAGGTGCCCGGGGTGAAATTCCTGTCCATGTGCGAGAGCAGGAGGCTGCCGGACGGCGTCGCATCGCATGGGCGGATGAGTGCTCCGGCGGACTTGGCAACGGGGAATGCAGTGGCCATGGCGCACCGGAAATGGTGCTGCTGCTCGTCGATCGCAAGGTCTCATAACAGCAGGCCGTCGGCAGTGGACATCAAGTATCCCTGCTTATTGACAAATGTTTGCAACAAAAAATTCTTGTAGTTGAGCTGAAAGAGTTGGGATCTAATACCGCCTTCATTTCTTGTTTTTTTCGAAGGGACTAAGTGGTCAGTACATCACATTTTATTCAACCGGGACAAGATAGGCAAAGACTATATTTCGGCAATGGCTCTTTTGGTTAATGCAGGACTAAAACAATCTTGGTTAAATTGCCGAATTTATCAACCTATCATTGTCTATATAGCTTCATCTGATCTTTACAAAACATACAGTTTCGAGACCTAGTGTGGGACCACTATACAAAAAATTCTATGATACAAATAAGCCAAATGAATTTTTATCTTTCCATCCATCGCACTATGATCAAGTTAATTGGTAAAATGGGGGGGGGGGGGGTGGGCACAGAATATATATTAAGCAACCTAATGGTGCCCCTCTTTCTGACATGGAGCTAAACATGTCTCAACACCTCCCCTTACATGTAGCATGTGTGGCAACGAACAATAGGAAAATGGGGGGGCTCCCAGAGCGGGCTCAGCTCTGAAACCATGTTACTAACCCAGAGTGTTCCAAAAGACTAATCTCTTGGAGGAAAGAGATTAAACACATTATGTAAGCGGTGTAATGGTGCCCCTGTTTTCGATGTGGGACTAAACCTATCTCAACACTTAATTTTTAGGGCACATTACAAACACACCTCCTGAACTATGCACCTTATTTCACATTGGTTTCTCAAGTATTTTTATAAACATCTTGACCCCCTAAATTATGCATTGTCTGCATGTTCACCCCTTATACCAAATTTTAGTCATCAAACTAAATTTTCATACTAAACCGTACGCCCTCATCCTAGTCAGCATAAGTTATATTTAGAAAACATGTTTAGTCATATTAAAAAGGGTATTTTTGGAATAAAGGTTAAGTTTGACGTTTGAACATTGACAGAGTGGGTGAACATACAGACGGAGCATAATTTAAGAGGTCACATTGTTAAAAAAATAGTTAAAGTATTAATGTAAATCAGATGCATAGTTAGTTAGGAGAGGTTTTTGTAATTTGCCCTTTTGAAGTGAAAATAAAGTAAATGGGAACCAATGGGTGGCTCTGCATCTCAACCAAAGCTAGCAATTAATTGGGGGTGGGGAGGCTAATGCAAAGAATGGATTACGGGCTTTTGACGCCTTGTACCGGAGCTTACTCCGGGCCGGCCGGCAACTGCAAATATTTGGAATGTCGTGTGGGTTATTTCCGACGCGCCTTTACGTACGTATCGTCTGGCATAGTGCACTGCCACTAGGGGTGACAATGGGTCGGGTCAGGTCAGGTCAGGTCCGGTTGAGACATAGGTATAAGGGCAAAACACCCAACCCGAACCCGACCCATTTAATAAACGGGTCAAAAACTTAAACCCAAATCCGACCAGTCTAATAAACGGGTTGACCCGACCCATTTAACCCGTTTACTAAACGGGTCGAGTTGTGTCGGGTCGGGTTGGCTCGGGTTGGGTGAACAGAACCCATGTAAACCTGTCGGGTTGGGTCAAGACAGGTCGGATTGGGCCGGGTTTGATCGAGTTGGGTCGGGTTGGTTCGGGTTAGCTCAGGTCGGGTTGACACGACCCATTTGTTAAATGGGTCAAATCGGGTCAATCAGGTTATAAGTACAAACCCGAACCTGACCCATTATATAAATGGGCCAATCGGGTCGACCCGTTTATGACCCGAACCCGTTTAGGCCAAACCCAAACCCGCTAACTTCGGATCGGGTTGGCGGGTCGGGTGAAGGATTGCCACCCCTAACGGCCACACACAAATAGAGAGAGAAAGCATTTCCGGAGAGGAACCGTCTCTTAAGGTTGCCACATGACACCTATGAAGGATGAGGCAGTTGACATATGGCGCCCAGTTATTTGGGGCTACTGTTTTAATATAATGTTATAGAATCATGTTCATATGACCCAGGGTAAACACGGGGGTAGAGGGGAGACATGGCGGTCGGTTGGCGGCGTGGTCGTCCAAACAGCTACATGCGGGGGCGGTGGCTCAGATTCAACAACTCCCGAAGGTATGGCAATTGAAACGGGGGAGAGACAACAGCAACAACAGCTATTTATTAATTCCATAATCCCGTGAACATGACATCAACGATCAGGATTCACACGCGTAAACATGGCACAACAGCCTTGAGGGAAAGTTTGCTCCACGGTGTCCATACCGGGAGTCAAACAGTGAACCTTTCCAATAATCAGAGAGAATTGATCGATGGCATTAATGTGCTGGCGTGTTTCATCATCTAGCCCACAACCGATCAATGGTGATTCTAGGGATTGTCCTGCTTCTAAAACCCTGGCGCACCCGGGCTCCTATCAAGATGAGAATTTTCCTATGCTTGGCCATCAAAGACAAGATCCTCCCGAAGATAAATCTGAAACGGAGAAATCACCCTGCTATTCAAGAAATCGCTTGCCCTCTCGGCAATGAAGCTGACGAAGACGCTAATCACCTCTTGCTTCAGTGCAACATTTCTAGAAAAATTTGGAGCTTCTTCGAGAGGAAGATGGACATCTTCCATCACCCATCCAACTTATAGTCGTTCCGGTCCTAATGGAGGACCAAGAGAGTCCCAAAAGAGTCAAGGAAGATGTGGGACATCCTCTTCATTGCTATCTGCTGGAATATTTGGCTTGAAAGAAATAGTAGTCTTCAAGAAGAAATTCAGTCCCATCTCGAAAACAATACGACGCATGGTGAAGACCATCAAACGATGGGCTACTGTTATTCCTTGCTCAAAACCCTACAACCTGAAACCATAACATTGCTGTGATTAATTCCTATCATATTGAAATCTGGAGTTTATCATCATTTTCATCATATAAACCTTAATAAATTTGATTTAACAATCCTTACTTCAAACCTAGTAAATCTCTACAAGTTGCCATCACTTTTTCCTTATTTTCAAACCCTGATAGACGCAAAATCTAAACTTTTTGTTGCAAGATAGCGAACAGTACCGATTTTGTTTCGCCTTGAATTCATTTCATCCTGTTAGATATCCTCACACCCCAAAACCCGGGTTGTAAGGGGAGGTCCACAGGGGGTATAATAAGCAGGTGATGGGTGCCTCCCTCACCGATGTGGGACTATTCGTCAGCACTCCCCCTCACACAGAGCACACATGGTAAGGATCATCCCACGCGGAGCACACATGGCAAGGCACGATTGGTGGGGAGCACCCGGAACGGAAGTAGGAGCAGGAGACGGGCAAGCTCTAATACCATGTTAGATAGATGGAGACTATGGTTTGGAGAGAATGAAATCATCTCTATTGAGGGACTAATGCCCAATATATATGTACATCAATAGCACATGAACCCGACCCGACTATACATAAAACCCGATCCATCTCTATACATTAACACTCCCCCTCAAACTCACGGTGGATCATATACTGAGAGATTGCTGACAAAATGCCTGAAACGAGCAACTGTAAGAGCCTTCGTGAGAAAATCAGCAGTCTACTCCATCGAATAAATGAATAGCAAGGAAATGGTGCGGGCAATGAACTCCTGGCGAACATAGTGACAGTCAACCTCTATATGTTTCGTCCACTCGTGGAAAACCGGGTTGCTAATAATTTGAATAGCACTCCGGTTGTCACAGAATAGGGGTGTGGGCTCGGAGATCACAACTCCCAGGTCAAGGAGAAGGTGACGAAGCCAGACAATCTCTGTAGTGGTGGAAACTATAGCCCTGTATTCGGTTTCGGTGCTGGAGCGAGCAACAGACTCTTGTTTTTTACTGCGCCAAGAAATGAGGGAGTCACCAAGGAACACAGTATTCGGTGGTAGAACGGCGAGTAGCAACATCTCCTGCCCAGTCTACATCGGAGTAGGCGCACAGTACTAAAGTAGAGGTGGAGAGGAGAAGCAAAGAACGAGTGATGGTGCTCCGGAAATAGCGAATAATCCTAAGTGCTACGGCATAGTGAACAGATCGGGAAGCCTAAACAAACTGACTAACAATGCCAATAGCATGAGCAATGTCTGGTCTAGTCATAGTGAGATAGACTAGCATGCCAACCAACCTCTGATATCTGGAGATGTCCCGGAGAGGCTCACCATCTGTAGGTAGGAGCTTCAAGTTGAGCTCCATGGGTGTGTCAATAGTACGAAAGTCAGTGAGATCAGCATCGACAAGAATGTCGAAAATGTACTTCTACTGGGATACTAACAAACCCCGAGTCGAGCGAGCAATCTCAAGGCTAAGGAAATACCGAAGAGGGCCTAGATCTTTCATCTCAAACTAACTCTAGAGGTGATGCTGAAGGGATGCTATGGTGGCACAATCGCCCCCAGTGACAATCATATCATCCACATACAGTAGCAAAATAGCAAGACCCTGACTGGAGGAGCGGGTGAATAGGGCATAGTCAGAATGTCGCTCTACAAACCCAGCTGGAAGAGCTAAACTGCGAAAGCGCTCAAACCAGGCACGAGGGGACTGTTTGAGCCCATAGATAGCCCGGTGCAAACGACAAATGTTCCCTGGAGGAACAGGAACTCCCGGTGGATGAGCCATATATACCTCCTCGGAGAGGTCACTGTGAAGGAACACATTGGTGACATCCATCTGATGGACAGGCCACCCTTGAGCAGCTGCCACAACTAAGAGGGCGCACACAATAGTCATCCGAGCAACTTGAGCAAAAGTCTCCTCGTAGGACATCCGTAACAAAAGATACCCATCGGCATAGCTAGTTCTTCGAGATCGTTAGAGGCTTCAACAACTGGACTCCAATCGATAGGTTGAAGTGTTACGAGTTCTCCATTCGTGACACGTTGTTTGACGAGAACCTCGGCGGTGCCTGTTTTTATTCATATCTTTAAACCAACTTGAAAAAATTAAAGATCATTTATCATCATTCTATAATCCATATGAGTTTGTTTCAATCTAAGTGGGAATTGTGATAGACTTATTTTTCATATGCTTTAAATTTATAGGGTTAGATCTTAGATCATTGATTGGTATTTTGCTTCCACATATCATTTAAACATGCATCAATTTTAGTGTTTCACTCAAGTTAGAAACACCCATTGCATCGCATTGTATTCATTTAGGTGTTAAAGAATCCTCCATGTAGTCGTCATGTGTCATCTTGATATTAGAGCTTAAATTCAGGACCTATGGCTACCCGGACCGATCAACCGTATCGAGTACTTTTGACAGATATACAACAAGACGAGATGTTAAATGATCTTACCCATCGCTTGGAGGAAGTTGAGTTGAAATTAAAAATCACTATAGAGCGTCAAAGACAAGTAGAAGAGTCCATTGCTACTGATCAGCAAAACCATGAGGTTGAAATTCTAAATGAGTAAGTTTCCAATGAACAAGTTCCACCCAATGGAAATAGAAATGAGGGAGTTCCAAACAACCCTCAACTGAATGTTCAACAAGAGCAAAAAAGGCAAGAGCCATCTCAAAGACAACATCAAGTGGAGATTCCAAACATCCCAAGAAATCTATGTAGGCATCAAGGTCCTCACCAACCACCTCCAAGGTATGCTTAACCGGCACAATACCGAGGTGCAAGAGGGAATGCTTATGTCGATGAGGATGGATACTTTGGACCGAGAAGACATGATCGCCGTAACCCCAATGAAGACATGATTAAGTTAAGGTGGATGCTCCTAGTTATGATGGAAAGTCTGATCCAAAAGTTTTCATGGATTGGTTAGCTGATATGCACAATTGCTTCAACGGGTATCAGACGTCCGAAGGCAAGCGGGTGCGCTTTGCAAAAATGAAGTTAACCGAACATGCCAAGCAATGTTGGATTAATATTGACAAATAGAAATTACAAGGCTTGGGCAATATATGACTATCCATTGGGATGTCATGAAAGAGAAATTAAGAAAAAAGTATATCATGATGTCTTGCCTAGGATCAATTGTATACTCTACGCCAAGGAACTATGAATATAGAAGAATACATGAACCAACTGAAAATTTTAATAGTCAGATGTGAAATCTTGTAACTTCGTCCGAAATTTAAAACCATGGATGTTGAACTCATTCAATGGATTTTCCCTCCACATATTGTCGGGGAAGTTCTAAACAGTCCTCCTCTAGCCAACCCTCCCACTCAGATTTACTTATGGGGTCCAAACCTAGTAATCTTACTAGGCCTATACAATAATTTCCCATCCAAGAGGACTCTCCTCTAGTTCAAAAGAACTTCTTTAGAATTAGAAATTCTTTATTATAAATTATAATTATACACCACATTTTGATTCCACTAATTGAACACAATCAAGTATAATCTGATACAACAAAAATAAAGAAGATGAGTAGAAAAACTTATTAGATACCGTTGACTCCGATATTTAATAAGTTCTACCTACTATTGGATTTGAACCAATGACTTCCATGGATAAATGGCTCCCACCGCCTATTGCTGCGCTTGAATTAAAATTTGATGGTTCCTTTTTTGCCTATCATGGAGAGGGAGCGGGATTTGTTTTTCAATAACTTCGTTTTTTTTTTTTTTGGTAAATCAGAAGGATTGGATCATGCCATCATAATCCGGAGTTCTTCATACACAAGCGTGGAAATGCCGGAGGGAAAGCCAGATTCCCAGTACCCTTCCATCTCGGAAACCCAAGCCTCTAGGACAAGCCAGTGGGCTGCACTATTCGCGAGTGCGCACCACTGTATGCTATTGGCTATTGGGTGCACTCCTGTGGAGAGAGACTATCTTCGTTGCGGAAGCTCGTGGACTATGGGAGGGAGTTCGCCTGGCGAAGGAATCGGGTGCCGGTAAGTATGTCAGACCTCAGTAGGGCACGAAGGACTTCAAATTTAAAAACATCTCGCACCACCGACATTTGGAGATCAATTTACTAAGAGATTAGCAGGTCATGCGATTAAACAATTGGTGATCAGACCAATCAACAAAATAAAACGAAGAACAGTATGGCCCCAAACACTGCAATGGTCATATAAAATCTCTGAGAGCAACCCACTCCTCCTTATTAATCAAATCCAATATACCAATGAAAACTGTATTCTTTCTTGGTCCCCCCCCCCCTCCTTAATCCCAAGAATGTCTAAAGGGTTTTCAGTCTCCTCACTCTTTTCTTTGCCAGTTTAGTCAACAAATGAAGACTGACTCCTATAAGGGGTAAAAGGAGCATTTTAAAAACTTCCACTTGCCCTCTTTTTTTTCTTTTTTTGAGATCGACGATCGGGTGTCCCAAAACCTTTCGGGCAATGGACCCACTTCGGGCTCGGACTAATCCCTCCGAGAATGCGCACCGACTCACTCCGAACTTTCCCTAAGCACTTGCCCTCTTTTGCTTATCGATCTACTGGTTTGAACCCCGGATGATGCTCGGGAAACAAGGAAAGAGGGGTGAAACCGCCACTGCTGCTATCCGTCCGACATAGCTTGTTGAGGCTTGAGCACAATTACCTGCATTGGAGGGTTGAGTACGGTTCACAGTCATGCGGCGCACATTGGGGAGACGGGGGTTGCCACATAGGCATTTTATGGGTGGAGGGAACGATTTTGTTCCAACCTCTTTAAAAAAGTTGGAACAACACCTTCTTTCACATTGACTCATTTCAAGAGCTTTCCGTAATCTAATCTAATAGTATAATACTAAAATGGAACCCTATGTTAATCCTTCACCCCTGTGTGAACATAGCTCTCTCTCAAAATTACTCTCACATAAAGATGATAAATATCTATTTAGTGGTATTTATTTGTCATTTGATGTTAAGGGAAATTTGAAAAATCATTAGCACCCTCTCTTCTCTCTCTAACAAGTGAATCACACCCAACACTTTTTCGGACAACTGCAATGCTGTATGTGCTAAATGGCGTGCATCAAGTTCAGCCAGACATTGCCCGGGTTTTTTACTAGTAGTATAGATTGAACGAGTCAATCTTCTTGGGCTACTTTTTGTTCCAGTCATACTATCCGGCGGATTACTCCAACTACTACTGGAAAGAGAGAAAGGAGGTATTTATATCCAAGATCAGTCCCTAGCTGAAACCATCCATCTGATCCTCAAAAAACATGTTACGATGAAAACAATGAAATATCACACAAACTGATACAGTTGAGGAACCCCTAAACTACTCCTGCAAATCCGACCCATCGCATGTCTTTCAGGTGAGCAACTAAGACAGTGTGATGGTCCGTCGAGTCTTCAGATAATCTTAAACTATTATAATGCACTTGGCCGATCTTTAGGAAGACGAGCACTATCACAATTCAACATAAACATATTAACATGTAATAGCTCGCACATTGGTTGAGACATACAAATTAAGCCAACAAAGATGAGACCCCGCAGGCGGTAAGGCTCTACGAGTCATCACGGGCCAGAGATCCCATCTCCGAGACCCGTGAATCATTCGGAGGATAGCTCATCCGGCTTTACATTCGCGGATTATTTGTTAATTTTTCAAAAAGATCGAATAATTTGTTACTATGCAGACCTCACATGCCAAAACAAACCAAGAAATTAAACAAAGAACAATGTGGTCCCAAACAACACAATGGTCATAAATATTCTCAGAGCACAACCCACTCAGTATTATTAACCAACCCAACACACCAAAAGAGAACTGTACTCTTTCTTGGCCCCTCCTAATTCATAGGAGAATGTCAGAGTTGTCAGTCTCACCCTTTTTTCTCTATCCCATACCTACCTGTTTATTTAAACAGCACCTCCTGTTGAAATTTCAGTCAACAAATGCAGTTTGAATCAGATAAGGGGTAAAAGGGACATTCGAAAAACTACCACTTTGCTTTTCCCCACCTCTGCATTGTACTGTTGTAGCCTTCCAATACTGACAAAGAAACCAAATGCCCCCTTCTGCTAATCTCTGTATAATACTATACCTGACAAGTGGGGGAGAAAAAAAAAAAACTCCCCCTTCTCAAAATTAAAAATAAATATGGAAAATAGAAAAATCAATAAAATCAAAAAATATAAAATGAGGATAGATAAAATGTCAGTATCAATTTCTGAAATATATATATATATATATATATATATATATATATAGAGAGAGAGAGAGAGAGAGAGAGAGAAATGCTATAATGCGGCATGCGGTAAGTGTGGCACCTTACCGCAACCGTCTGATGCACCCGCTGCTTGCATCGCATGCACGCAACGATGCATCAGACAGCTACGGTAAGGTGCCACACTTACCGCATTATAGCATGCCCCTATATATATATATATATATATATATATATATATATATATAGAGAGAGAGAGAGAGAGAGAGAGAGAGAGAGAAATGCTATAATGCGGCATGCGGTAAGTGCGGCATGGCACCGCTGCCGTCTGATGCATCGCTGCGTGCATGCGATGCACGCAACACGTGCATCAGACGGCTGCGGTGTGGTGCCGCATCAGCCTGGACCTGAGGTGCGGCGTCGTTGCTGCTCCTCAAGCATTGTTTTATCATCCTAGAAGTTTTGGAATTTGATGAAATTTGGTGAGGATGTTGTCTAGGGTAAAGATGATCATCCTCACCAATTTTCATCAAATTCCAAATCTTTTAGAGAGGCCAAATGGTCGAAGCAAAATCAGCCGTCCGCAGTCACAGTTAAAATCTGCAGATTTTGCTTCGATCATTTGATCCCCCTAGAAGTTTTGGAATTTGATGAAAATTGGTGAGGATAATCATCTTACCCTAGACAATACCTTCACCAAATTTTATCAAATTCCAAAACTTCTAGGGAGGTAAACAAGCGAGAGGTGCAGCGACGTTGCTGCACCTCGGGTGCATGCTCCCCGCCCCCTATATATATATATATATATATATATATATATATATATATATATATATATATATATATATATATATATATATAGAGAGAGAGAGAGAGAGAGAGAGAGAGAGAGAGAAGATGCTACCTTCGAAAGCAATGTTCTTCACTGTTTTGACAGGTCGCCGGTGACTATCAGGGTTTTAAATCTCGACCGATACCGATACGTACCGGTTTTGGCCGGTTCGAGACCGGTACTGTATCCGATCCCGATACCTGGCCTGTACCAGCCAATACCGGTACGTATCGGCCGGTTAGGCCGATACCGATCGGTTAAATTTTTTTTTTATAATTTTTTTGGGTTTTTTCTTCAACCGGTATCGGTCTGTATCAGCCGGTACTAGTACGTACCGGCCGGTACATACTGATTCACGGCCGACTGATACCGTGATTTTAAACCTTGCTGACTATCAAAGCCATAAATGACGACAAAGGTCAGCTGAACTCACAATCGAGAGGTGCTAGAAGTCACCAGAGGTAGTCGTCAGCTGTAAATGTCATCAGAGGTTGCTGGATGAGATGAGGTGATAAATGGACGGCTCACAATGGACGTAGTCAACGGAGTCCTCTATCGATAGACACCAACAAGTGGTGTCAGAGAAGATCACCTATGGAGGTGATCGGAGGTTGTTGATGTTGATTATGGCCGGAGATATTTTTACCCCTCTTCATCCTCACAAAAAATCAACAAATTCTAGAACTTCTAGGGTCATCAAATGAGCTAGCCAAAATGACCCACTTCAGGCTTGGACTAATCCCTCCAGAAATGTGCACCGACCCACACGGAAGTTTCCCTACACACTTGTGGGTAAATCGAGGGGGGGAGGGGGAGGAATTGGACTTCACGTGCCAAGAGGGAGCAGTAGGGCGGGCTATGAAAGAAATCGTGGGGAGCCTCTAGTATACTGTCGTTTCTTTCAAAATTATATTGAAAATTACTAATATGCACCTGATATCTTTTATGTATAATGTTGTTTTTAATCGAAAGCAGTAGAGACCAATAATGTTATGGCTTGTGTCATCGGACCCAATTCTCTTTATATAATAGAGATAAACTTCCTGCAAAAAAAAAAATAGAGATAAACCTAAAAATTTTAAGAATTAGAAATACATATCCTAAACAATCACAGTATCTCACCCCCTTTCCAAGACCCTCTCTCTCTCTCTCTCTCTCTCTCTCTCTCTCTCTCTCTCTCTCTCTCTCATCAAATCAGATACAGATATATATTGTGTTTTCTTGTACCTCTAAAAACAATCTTTTCCTTTCCTGTAGCTTACCGGCAACCAAACACACCCTAAAGGAAAACTTTCCTCGTGATTACCACCGCAGCCAGTGTCGGGGCCTGATGTTTTGGTCTTTCCAATCCATCATTAGTCCAACTGCTCAACCTGATAACACCCACTGATGTTTGCATGGTGGGTGACAGATGATATCTTCTAAAACTATTAAAGACTATATGAACTATATTATCACTTACCAGAAGGCATAATAGAGGAGAGGAGTAAGAACAGTTTGATAAGTACAATACACAAAACCACTTCATTGTTACGGCATTTACCTCAGAAAAACACAACGAAAGCATCCTATACTAGTGTGGGAGTAATTGATCAAACATCAATCCATACACATATACCACCATATAGGAAATTATTAACACTGTAATGGCCAACATAATCACAACAGTGAAGAGAACAGGAGTAATTAACATAGTAATTTAGAAGAAGGAAATCAAAGATGGAAAGGCGAAAAAGATACCTCATGATAAACACTCACTAGTTAAATCTGAGAAAGCCTCTGCCACCAAATCGTCCAACAACCTCCCTCCAATCTCTTTGCTGATCTCATCGACCTCCGCACGAATTAATTCGGCCCACCCCCTTCCTACTAACTCCCTCCTCAACAGTCCGTCGACTACAAGACTGCTTCCATCGGTCTCGGGTGAGGCCTGATTCCTCTCGCCAGAAAAGCAATCCCTCAATAAGCGCCATACTTCCTCCACAACGAGGGTACCAGTCGGAGCATCCTTCCTTGCCTCGCCGCACGCCCCGGTCCATGGGTACACACCCAATATGGCAGCCCGGCCAATGTCTAACAAGGCAGCATTGACGCAATCGAACACGAGCCTTCGGCTCGATCTCCTCTCCCTGCTCTTCTCGTCTTCTTCTTCCCGGTCCAAGACCTTGACTAGCAACAGTGGATCTAAGGGGCTCTCCGCCGAATGCCATTTCGTAAAGGCTGTATTCACCTTCTCGTGATCTAAACCAGCAGACAACAATAAGTTCTGGACGAGCATAAACCGTTCTTGTTCTCCATCATCGGCTCCCAAGAGTTTCAAGAGGTTTGGTGATGGTATTTCCAAGTGGGTATCGTCCCATGACAAGGAACGCGCGATCGACTCGATCGGTGCAGACCTAGAGAGTGTTTCTGCAAGGGAGAAAGGACGGGACAAGTTAGAAGCAGGATATGGAGGACCATTTCGGTACAGCTTAATAATGAGACTTACGTGGAGGTCCAGTATCGGCGATTTCAGATGATGGGGACACATCGTTGTTCACATCATCTTCAAACAGAGGATCTAGAACGGATGTTGGGCTGGGCTGGTCCTGGTTTTCACTAGGATTTCCAGATGTCCTGAGTTTGTCCTGGTTTCCGCTCAAACTTTCCAATGTCTTGGGCTTCTCAAGAGAAACAGCAGCCTGCCAAAAGTTGTAAATGCCATTTCTATGTTCACTAGGATGGGGGAAAAGCAGTACTATGTATAATATGAAGTATATAGGGTGGACTGCTTTGATTATTTTTCGAGTAATAAATAAGAAACTGCTTATAATATCATGATCTATTCATAATTCACTTCAACTAATATAAGATTTGTGAAGAAGGAAGAAAAGAAATTAAGGGTTTAAAACAGTATGTAAATGGTTATTTAACTTATTACTTTCTTAATGGGCTTAAAAACTAATTTTGAAGGAAATATCAAAAGTCAAAACTCCTACAGGCGATCAGCAATGAGTCATTGTTACAAGGAAGAAAGCAACATGAACTGAAGGATCAATTCCATGTACGAGACATCAAAAGTATCTAAATGTATTACTCAATCTTCATGAAAATAAAAGGAGCAAAATAAAATTATATCAGACATACCTTTGTAGAGAGAGTGTGCTGTTCCGGTCCATCGTTCACTGATGTTGGAGACGAAGCCGTACTGGATTCTTCCTTAGAATTCACCAGTGGAATCTCTTCACGGAGATTTTCATGCAGTGGTTTTGATAGATCATCACTATTCTTACAAACAGACTCGACTATATCCGAGTGGAGCTGGAGCCCTTGGTCGGTGCCCTCCGAGGGAGAGGAAGTGGCCTTCTGTTTACCCGATTTCTTATTCCTAGAAAAGAAACTTGATACTTTCCCCTTGAGAAACGATTTACCACTCTTGGACTTTGTCACTTCCTTGGCAACAACAGAGGGTTTGTTAATGTGAGGGTTCGAAGTTTCCACATGCAACCCAATATTTCCAGAAACTGAAGATGACGCTGGGACAGATTTTGACCTTGATAACTGCCTAGGGGAGTTTTCCCCACCATCTCCATCTTTTGTCCTACCAATAGACAAGCCGGCTGATGGTGCCTTCAAGTCTTCTTCTCCCACACATGACCTGCAGCTCGACACAGTAAACACCCCATCACTCCCGTCTTCTTTCTTTGCCTCAGGAATTGCAAGCATCTCTCTCAAGGTGCCGGATCCGCCCCACACTTTCGTTTGTTGCGGACTGATGCCATTCGAAGCCACCATAGCCCACCTTTCTGAAAGTCGTTTCTTGGCTTCCCTTAACACTGCTGACTCGGGTGAACAGGATGTCCGACTGAAGGATGAGTGAGATGAAGAAGTGCCAATTCTATTGTCGTAATCCCATGAGTGACGTGAAGATGGAGCCATAACCTCCGAGTCAATAAAATTACCAACTCCTTCTATGAATTCATTCTCTGACTTCTCAAATGAGCTCTCATCTCCAACATACCCATTCGACAGTACTGAAGATAACAAAGATTCATCTCTCCGGTGGCCACTCACACTCACTCGCATCTGCCGAGTGATCTCCTTAGCTATTTCTTTTGATCCCAGAGCTTCACCAACTTCCGACGCTCTGTAGAAATTATTATGTTGCAGCAATTCTGCTGTTATGACCTTTGTGTCATGGGTCTTTGCGGGACTCGGCTTTAAAACCACTATTCTGGTTGGGTGAGATGAATCTTCTGCATTTGTACGAGAGAAATCAGAAGCCCGGTTAGGTTTCTGTATGTCCCGTTCACTTCCACTAACTTCTGGATATTGTTGTTTTTTGAAATGTTTTTCACCTTTTGCCTCAACAGTTTTTGCTGGCTTCAATACGGTTATGTGCTTTGCCTGATGCGGCGAAGGAAACACATGGAGCTCTTCTACATGCTTCGAAAAAAGGGAATTTGGTTCTTCAAGAAATCTCAGGAACAAATCTCTGTTCGAACTAAGAACGTCAAGAGCATCTTGGAACTCCTTGGATTGTAGGAGCTTTTCGTCTGTGGCCAGCCGTTTTGCTTCCATGAACTTCTGGCGGACAAGATCCATTCTCATTTCATTTTGATTACCATTAAATATTCCTTTCTGCAGAGGTTGATCGGTGAAGCGATTGGTTCTCGACGGTTGCTGCCAGATTTCATGTACATCTTTACATTCCTTCTCATAGGAACAAGAGTGAATCTCACATGACCTTGGCGTGTCAAAATAGCAATCTTCCGGCTGCCGCCGACCCCGAATTGCTCCTGCAGATTTACTTCGCTGATGGCAGTCTTGTGAGCTCCTTTTCACAGTTAGAACTGGTTGCTGAACTGGCAGGGCATCATCGAGACCCATTAACCTGGCAACAACACTGGGTGGCTGCCGCTTACACTCTGTTTCTTTCAACAACTCCTCTGCTATGTACATTTTCATCGGGGTCCCTCCTGCTTTCTTGCTTGGAGAACCCTTCCTCGGCTCATTGGCTATCTGCAACGCATTCTAAACCAAAACACAGGAAATGATTCCTTTACCAAAAAGGTTTTTATTTAGTTAGGAGTGAAGGCTTAGGATGCTTACTTGTTTGTCATCTAAGTGGACTCTAACAGGATCTGCTGCTTTCTTAATCACATCAGATCGATTTCTACGAACTGGAGAACCTGTCAATCAATTCAAGCAAATCAGAACAGTTGGAACATCCTTGAAACCAACCAATATACATGCTAGATAGATTTACCAATAAACAGATCAAATAGACGGAATCATGTAAATCAAGCATCAAAAACATGGCTGATACCAGTATGTACCAGTGTTTGAGCCTGACTGCGACCACTACGTACCATTAGTTTGCCTTGTTGCTCCCTTACACCATAATTTGAACCAATAAATAAGTTTTTTTGAAAGTACATTCACTTAAAACCATAAGGGCATCTGGTCAAGTGGGATAATTTGATGTCGCACATGTCGATAACATTGCTTTAAAAGGAGAAAGTAGATTCACATCAACTTAATCAGCTTATCCTAATCGAGCTAGTTAACCTCTCTTTTGGAAAGCACAACTAAGTACAAATGTTTGATGGATACCATTGTAGAAGCAAAGGAATCATTTCAAATTGTATGACTACTATGTGGTCTCAAACTTGGATTTCAGACTCTAATTTATTGTCAGGTTCTTCAGTGTTTGTCTAGGTAAACATTTGGTTTATGCCTATTTGGTTTGCCCTTACTCTAGTCTAGGCCAAGATGTACTCATACATAACAAAAAAGAGCCATCAACCAGTACCGACCAGCATGTACCGATACCGTGATTTCGAACCTTGATATGAATCACAGCAAAAAGATATACCCAAACTTGATACAACCATAGTGAGCATAATCAAAATGGACACCAGTTCCCAGGAAAATGGTTTGCTCTTAATAATAGTCCATCTAAGCAAAAGAATCTACACAGAAGAAAATGCAAATCAACCTGAAAAAAGCATTTATATTAGCCCTAACATGAATATTAATGGCATGTATTGTATCAGAAGATATGATACCAGAAGAATCAATAACACAAAAAAAAAAAAATTAAGTCAAAATAGTGAACAAAAGACTCAATCAACAGATTAACTTAAACAAAGGAGGTGAAAAGCAAAAACAGGAAGTCAAAATCATAACAAGCATTATGAGAAACTATAATAATTAATAATACAAGTATGTCTATGCATGATGAGATTCCTCTCCCTGTCTCACATACGCATCATCATCATTATCATCCAAGTCTTATCCTATCACGAGGGTGTCAACTAGAAGGAAGATTGCTCGGTTGTCAACCTGGCACAAACCCTCTAAGATTAGTATCAAAAATCTAACCAAGGTATCTTGGTAAGGAGAGGGTCATGTCAAGAAACCTAAAAGGCCAGTTGGTCGGTAGTAAGATCTAATGTATTGGTTACGCAATTTAAGCTCATGCAAACAGGAACAACCCGCCAAGGTTCCCCTAGACTAGGAAATAATTTAGAGAAGCTAGTAGAAGGGAAATTTTGGTATATGGAATTGCATTTCTCTCAGACACACACAATAATGAAGAATAGGAATACACATAACCGAGACACAAGAAAGAGAATATATCCGAATAACAGGGTCATAAGAAACAGAAGATTTTGGATCTCCGCATTAAGATAACTTTTAAGCTTTTATAAACCTGAAGTGCAACACATTACAGGAAATGTGCAAGAAGAGAAGTCCCGGAACGTACCATCTCGGTGTGCCTTATCGGTTAAGAGCTTGGATCCGGCCATTCCGGTGCCCGAGTCAAGTATGGTGACCAGCCTTCCACGCATCCCGGGAAAGGATTCTTCAGATCCGGGCACTTCCTGTCCTCAAACTCGCTTATCTTGGCACCTGTAACAATCAGAAGAGAAAGAAGAGGAGCCCATCAGAAATACTTCTTCCCTATTACCAAATCAGCAGAACCCAGGGTTATGAATCACCCACCAATGTTAGTAAGCAGAACATCTTAAAATGTCTGAGATAAAGAGATCCCTTCTATGTTTCAAGCAACCAGACAAAAGAACAGCAAGATATAGGCTACAACTATAGCAAAATAGCCGCCCCTGAAACAATCCACTACAAGAATAGAACGATTCCTCATCTATAACCACAGATTTTTGATACATGAGTTCGGATAAGATTACAGAACCCAGAGATGCTTGTGCCCTAATTTATTACCCAATTCAACTTTTTTCAGGGGCAAAATCAGATTTTGTTTGCTCTTTGTTGCCAATAATGGCATAGAAAATAACCCAATATTGAAGAAAATCTTGCGAGCAGAACAATAAAGAGATGCCAGATTCAAGTTAAAGCATCGCAATAAATCCAAAAAAAAATGAACTTTTTTTTCGCGAAAAGCGATATGGCGAATTTATGGAAAAAATAATTTCAAAAATAGAATACTCCTGAGGGAATCCAGCAGTCGAAAAGGCTGCAGTCTTCAGAGAGATCCCCAAGAGATCACTTGAACACAAGAACAAGCATCTAATTGCCCTAAAAAACCCCTCGGACCCCGAGAGAATCAAAGCAGAGAAGGACTGGAAAGCAACGCAGCCATCCGATTCTCCAAAACACTAGGTTGTCGGCAGAAAAGACCCAAATCCAACTCCAAATGCCGCTAAAGCGAGCTGCATTTCACCCAAGAAAGCGATCGAGCGAGCTCCGGGAGTCGAGAACGGGGGGACAGTGAAAGAAAGCAAAGAGAACAGGAACTGACGAGCGACGATCGTAATCTGAGTCGGAACAGCAGAGAGAGAGAGAGAGAGAGAGAGAGAGAGAGAGAGAGAGAGATACCCTAACGTCGGCTCACTTCGATCCAAGAGGTCCACTTCCACCTCGCCGCCGCCGTAAGATCAAGATCCGGCATCTGCCAGTCCGTCTCCGGCCAGTCCCGTACGACTCGCTGCTCCCGGCCTAGTCCTCGGCAGAGATCGGAGGTTCGACACAGCGGCAACCGCTGTGGAGAGAGAAGGGGAGAAGGCGAGAAGGAGATGGGGCTCCGAGGTTCCGGCCCCACATCACCGACTCTGGCGGACACGTACAGGATTTCTGTTTTCGCTTCTGATAATACAACCAGGTAACCAACCCCCCCTTTTGAATCTCTCTCCTCTCTCCTCTCTCCTCTCTCCTCTCTCCTCTCTCTCTTAAGTTAGAGAGGGATCGAGACAAGATGGTCGTATTCAAAAGAAAGGCAATTTAATTAAATTGTAGCCAGGCAGTAAATAGTATTTCAACAAGAGAAAACACCTTTCTGTTTTCTCTCTCTAAACATTGGCTAGAGAGAGAGATAGACAAAAAGAATAATGTTAAAAAAAAAGTTTTGAAGTAATGCTACAAGACACCAAGGATTAATCTAGGTAATATTTTCTGTTTGTATTGTTCGAATGATTAAAATTCTATAGAAATATTTTGACATTGTTCTTTTGTATTAATTCGGATTAGATTTTTTATGTTATTTGATTTATTGTCAATAAATGTAATTGCAATCTGGAATGACGCAAAGGAATTATTTTTTGCCAGATTTGATGCCAGCTACTGTCGATCGAACACCGTGACCTCTTTTGCTGGACCTCTTTCCTTTCCTCGCCACGAATGAACCCGACAAATCATTACATGTTAGATTGATCTATATTTTCTATCAAAAATTAAAGATGGAAGATGTATCTTAAGTGCTTCCAATGAGATGTTATCCACAGCCTCCGAAGAACGACAATAAACACGTTGTCGCTTTCTTGGTTTATGGAGTCAGCATGCTCATGAGCGGGCATTTTAGAGCCTGGTGGTAGGAAAATGTCCAAACGATAGATAATTTTATTAAGGATAAATTACACATAGACCCCTTGTAGTTTAATTGATTATCACTTACACCCTCTCATGTATAAAACCTTACAAATGCTTATCTATAGTTTGAAAAACCATACACATAGACCTCCTGTGGAGGGGGGTGTAGGTGATGTGTTTTTCAAACTGTAGGGGGGCATTTGTAGGGTTTCAAACATGAGAAATTGTAAGTGATAATCGAAACTATAGGGGTCTATGTGCAATTTAGTCTTTTATTAATATCGTCAGGACGTTGGAGATTTTGGACATTTAGGAAAAAGACTATCCTGAAGATGTTATGGGGAAATGTCAGACCAATATTTTTAAAACTAAACAAAATACTAAATTAGAGATATTTCTAGTACATTCCAAACCAAAGATTAAATCGATTAAAGAATGATAGAATCTCTCTCTCTCTCTCTCTCTCTCTCTCTCTCTCTCTCTCTCTCTCTCTCTAATTCATACAATTCCTGCTCCTACTCCATGCAGAGACTCAGAACCAAGATTATGAGAGGTGTCAAATCATTGGGGGAACTCCAACAGCCTCCCTCCTCATGTTCTACATTAAAAATGGATGATCTCGATTTTCTGAAACCAACGGCTCTGATTGATTATGCAAATATCACATGAGGTGGCGTAGACATGTAGTCACCTGTCATTTAAATTGACGGTCTTGATTTTCTAAACAACAGCTCCGGTTCATTCTGCAACACCACATGGGTGATGGTAACTTGTGGGGCCTAGCCAAGCGAGTGGTGGAGGTCTCGCTCAAGCGGGCGAGCAAAAATCCGTTCACTTGATTTCGTTGGCTAAAGCGAGGGGGTTAAGCGAGACCATTGGAGGTGATTCCTATAAAATCACTCTCTCAAATGGGCGAAAGGGAGCTAGCAAAGGGAGGCCGTTGGAGATGCTCTTAGGGATTCTTCTCTTCCTCCACGAGGACCATAGCAAAATGAGGGTGGTCAGGTGACCTCTCAGATGAAGCTTACACTCGAAATAGTCCTAAATGGATCTAGTATAAGAACAAGATAAGAGCATGTGAGAGCAGATCTCCGTAAAATTACCACAGTTAGGGCAATGTGTATCATGCATGTTGGGATGATTCCTCTTCGCTAAGTTCTCCTTCGCCAATGTCTTGTTATGGATAGCTAAAGTCATGAATACTCGCCTCTGATTGGAACCCTAACTTTCCACACCGACCACGCGGTTGGGCTCTGTGTGCCAACCCCATTAAGATGTTTGTATAAAGAGTTTGTAGTAAACTTGACTGATGAGTTGAGCCTCTAGAAGGAAGAATCTGGTTGATTGGTGATCACAAAGGTGAACCCGATAGCTAGGAGGTCTACTAACTGAGTTGTGAGGCATCCCGTTAGTTCCTAGACAAAGGTGGGTTTCCAGTTAGTGTCATAATGTTCCCCCTCAAGTTAAAACATGGAGATTACTAGTGCCCAAATTGGATAAAGTTGTTACAAGAACTTTCAATTTTTTATTTGGGTAATGTAAAGTTGTGTTTTAAGTTTAGTTCCATATTGCGCGCGGGGGGGGGGGGGGGGGGGGGGGGGGGGGGGAATAAGAGTTGCATATTTAAAATGTCTCCTCCGTTAGGACCTTGTAGCTTTATAAGAGCAAAGGCTTGGCCAACCACAAACACGTGCGTGAGTGCACCTAGTTAGTCCGTAGTCGTGAGCCGAGTGGACGTGTATGGGCTTCAGGATTTTGGAACCTTATTTATTTTTTACTTTTCAATTTTTGGATCCGTTGTTACACATAATATCATGTAACGTGCGAGTCAATTCGTACGTTACTGAACGTTGCAGATGTGGGTGGGTATTTACACCTACCAAACCGGAAGCGACACGTGGCCTCGACCACGACGGCATGACAGGACAAGTGGACACGAGTACCTGGCTACTCGATCCACCGGCCTCCCAACTTGGAGAGCACAGTAACTATACAACCTGGGTAGTCGACCACGAGTACCCAACTACTCGATTCACTTGAGCAATCCTCAAGTACCTGGATACTCGTGTTACTCGCTCAAGCTGTCACCCACAAGTAAAACCCCTCATTCCTACTACCTGATGTAGGGAAGGATTTTGGCCGTCGTACGTCATCCTCCTCCAACAGTCGATTGAAGGTTTTACCCTACGGGATGTGGTGCGCTTCGAAGCGCTGAGCTGTCACGTGCTTAGCTGTCGCACAGACACTATAGAGTAGAGAGAGAGAGAGAGAGTTGAAACAAGATGTGGTGACGAATTTCAACCGACGACTACGCCTCCGTGCGGTAAAACTCAACCTTTGAATCCACTATCTCTAAAAGAATTCGAGCCACTCTCGACTGGCCGAGAAGTGCTTACACAAGTGAACACAATATGGAAAAGGTTTGTCTGGATTCTGAAAGCCAGAAGGCTCTGGGAGCTCTGGAAAACATAAAGTATGATTCTAGTCTGAAATTCTCAATCTGGAATATTTACAGGGTCTGCTATTTATAGGGGTTGGTTTGTGGAGAATATTTCGAGAATATTCCCAAGTATATCTGGAGTTTTGGTAAATACCCGGGAGGGGATTTACCAGACTCCAGACAGTGTGTGTGGGCCCCAGGCAGGGCTGTGGGTCCTACAGTCATCTTTGTGGATCCTAGGTAGGGTTACGGTTTCCACAGTCGTCTTCAAGGGCCCCAGGCAGAGCTGTGGGTCACATTGTCAAGCGTTAGCCAAATTTTGCATCCACAATTACCCCCTCCAAACTAGGTAGGTGCTAACCTAGTTGGCTGGGACTTCCTGGTGCAAAACCGATCACTCGTCTACAGACCCCCTATCCGGGCCGACCGTCGTGCATTTGCCGATCCCCTACCAGGGGCCGACCGTTGTGCCCATCGACCCCCTACCAGGGGTCAGCTGGTTGCGTGTCTGCCGACCCATTACACGGGGTTGGCCGTTGTTCATCTGTCGACCCATTGCGTGGGACTGACTGTTGTGCCCGCTGACCCACTGCCAAGGGTCTGCCAGGTGCGCGTCTGCCGACCCGTTACGCGGGGCTAACCATTGTAAGGTTACCAAACCCCTACCACGGGCCGATCGCTATGCCCACCGACCCCCTGCCAGGGGCTGCCGGGGTGCGCATTTACTGACCCATTACGTGGAGCCGGTCGTTATCCGTCTATCGACACGTTGCACGGGGCCGACTGTTGTCCGCTGCTGACTGGCTGCGCGGGGTCGACCATTGTGCCCGCCGACCCCCTGCCAGGGACCGACCGGGTGCGCGTCTATCGATCTGTTGTCCGGATCGACCGTCATCCGTCTGCCGACCCTTTGCGCAGGGTTGACTGTTGTCCGTCTACTGACCCATTGTCTGGATCGTCCGTCGTGCACGTCTGCCGACCTATTGTCTTGGCCGATCGTCGTGCATGTCTGCCAAGCCGTTGTCCGGGCCCGACCATTGCACGTGTGTGCCGACCCGTTGTCCGGGCCGACCATCGTGCTCGTCGACCCCCTGCTCAGGGTCGGTCGGGTAGTGTGCCCGTAGTTACCCCCTCCCAGCAAGCCAGGTGAGAACCTAGATGACTGGGATTCCATGGCGCAATATCGTTTTGGCGGGGCGATGTCGAGGGGTCGATTGAAGAAAACCCCCTTCAACCGGCCAACGCACAACGTCTCGCGGGAAGGGAGGGGTGTCGACTGCATGCACAAGAAGTTGGAGGGTGGTCGGGTGAAGCATTGCAGCAAAAGGGGGTAGGGTTGGTCGGGCAAAGTGCCAAGGGGTCAAGGTTGTCGATTGTAGAGCAGGGTGGCCAAGGGGGGCTTGAAAGGTTTGAGTTGAAGGGGGGCCTGGCCAGTTGAGCACACGCCGAGGGGGGGGGGGGTGTTGTAGCTCGTGTGTCCTTAGCATGGATTTTCTGTATTAACATTAATAAAGATGACTTTGGTTATTGCATTCATTAGAATACTACTCTAGTGTATGATAATACTCATATAATAAAAGGACCCTAGGGAACACAGTAGGCCACTGAGGCACATGGAGGATCCATGCTTGGGAGACCCAGTGGACCAGTTCTGTGTAGACCTAGAACTAGTTCACAGCTTAGGTGATGCCAGTCGCTTCACCGAGAACAAGCTGTTGGCAGGTAGAGGATGTGGTGAAGTCTCCACCACGGGAACATGGGATTCCCATTCACCTGACCAAGCACGATGATCGTGTTGAACAGGAACCAAGATGGTGCACAGTTCAGTGATTCAGACACTGGTGCAGAAACCATCTTACTACTATAGATAATTCGTCCTTAACCCTGAGGGACCATGTACACTGGGCCAACCAGTTGTGTGGTGCTTTGATGTGCCAACGTGTGCGGACCTTCCATAGTCCAATATCATGGTACGTTGGGTTACCCAGCTGGCGCTTAAGTGACATGTAATCCCTACAGGTTATCCGACGTCTAGTGTTGGATGGGTGCGTTTTGATGAGTCAATCTGTCCACACAGTTAACCCAGGCCTGGTGGTTGTCAGTATGACTGACGATGTTCCGGATGCTAGGCATAGCACCGGAAGGTGTGTGGTGTTATAGATGACAAGTCATCAAACTCTAGTCAGATGATCGATCGGGATCTGACGGTGCTCCTCACCGCCCGAGTCGTATCATGGCACCAGTAATAGGAGGAACTAAGGATTATCAGAGTATAGTAGAGAACAGGGTTACGAGGGAGTAACATAAGTTTAGGATCACTAGAGTTCAACTCGTGTCGCATTCTGGGTGGCTACGCGGGTTAATCAGATTAGGGCTGATTAACGGAACTTTCGGTGTGTCACCGTAACAATTAATCAGGGATCCGGTTGGAGCTATAGATCCCGAATCCTAAAAGTTCCACCCTGTCGTTACGTATAGGAATTATTGCCCGACCTAGTTGGATACGTTGGATGTGAAGTAGCGCGATGGAGCGCAAGCCCGAAGCCTAAGAACCTAATTCATGTGTGTTACGGGTCGTAGAGGTATTTTGGTAAATACTAAAATATGGCTCAGAACACATTGAATATGGATCTTAGATTGACCGGAATAATTACAGGAGCTCACAAGCGCTGACGGAATTCGATTCCGAGTAGCGCACCTCACTCAGTCTCTCTTTCAGTTTTCCGCTTTTCGTGAAGGACGTTTTCGTCCGGGCTTCACGATAGACACACAGAATCCCTAAAAAACTGCCCCCCCTTATCCCTATCCACCTAGGGGCCGACCCAAGCTTCCTTGAGGCTTTGGGAGACCGACTCTATAAAGAAAATAGGGAGGGGGAGGGCCGGCTATAGTGCTCCCTCTCCTTAGGAAATCCGAACCTCCCTTTTAAGCTCCTCCTTTGTGGTTTCGGCCAAGAAAAAGAAAGGAAGAAGAAGGGAGAAGGAAGAGGAAGGAAGGAGAAGGAAGAAAGGAGAAAGAGGAGGATAAAATCTCACGGCTCGCCATCGTCTTCGCAACGGATTCCTCCGTCGGCTCGTAATCCCTGCACTCAGAGACGAGATTTCGAGGATTCTTCAATTCGCAAAGGACAAGGTGCTATCCAACAGTTTTCCTTGCGATTCCAGTGCGGTTCTTCATCGTTCCGTCATCTTCGGATCATAGATCCAAAAAGGTATGATGATTCTAAACACCTAACTAGATGCATGCATGTAGTCCGTAGATCGTAGTATGTCTCTAGGGTGTCTGCACATATGCTAAGATCATAGATTTGCATGTAGATTGTTTTGTAGAATTAATTGTAATGAAACATACACCGTATGATCTTCGGATCTTTCTTTTGCTTCCGCTGCGACTCTGATTAGCGGATCCAATTCCAACAATTGGTATCAGAGCATGCTTTGGTATATATTTCATGCATGAATTCGTGAAAACATCATGTGAATATATAATGGCATATGTTTTTGTCGGGGTTCGGCGTAGATCATGCATATGGATTGTGCTATGTATCGTCTTTTTGCAGGTGTCGCGCTGAATAGTAATCTGTGATTGCATGCATCCGGGGGTCGGACCCCGGATTTAATTTTTGCATTGATTATTATTGTCTGTGGATTTTAAGGCTCTAGATGGGCGAGGGTGGGGGTTGACCATCCTCGGTTCCCTAGCCAGTTTTCTAGGATTGTTTTCTTTTTTTCTTTCTAGCGAAATTATACACGAACGAGCACTTGCTCGGAGCGTGTTAGTTTTTCGGTCACAGGAAGAAGGAGATGATGCTTCATCCACGGTACGGGCAAGCGGTACCATGGCATGCAAAGACTCGGCGAAAGCGTGCACGTTGACGATGATGGGGATCATCGTCAGAGATCGTGCAGAACGGAAGATCAGGATATCTTGGCTGTGCAATTCAGGTTCAGGGGTCGGACCCTGGACTTGATTCAGTTTGGATGTATTTTTCTGTTGATTCTCTACTTTTTGTTTAGAGAACCCCGATGATAATTTTATTATCTTGCTTGTGAGTTTGTCTCTAGATCAGGCTTAGGGTTAGTACTAAGCTTATGGATTCATCGGTGTCTCTAGATATTTCTAACACGTGCGAATCTGGTGGCTAGCTAAAAGGAAAGGCGGTAACCGCCCTCGTGGTAGTTCAGGTAGCCAAGTACTGTGCACCGAGATAGACACAGTGTTAGTTTAGAGATAATTAACTAATATCTCCATAAGAAGTATGATAACCCTAGTGGGATGCCCTCTCCCCACGTGGTTATATCGACCAAGTTAGGTTAGGATTTCACTGTGTGATACCCGTTTCTAGATGACGTTTGATGGTAGTATGAACTCATCACGATTTGGTTATGCCACCATTAGGTTGAGGTCCGGCGGAGGTTGTCGGATGTCCCTATTTGGCCAGCATCGAAACCTGTAATGAGATGAGGTCTACTATGACATCAGGCATCAAATTGTGAACGAGGCATCATCGTAGTGGGAGTCCTTTCCACGTTGACCTTAGACTAGGCTCCAGATCTTAGAATTATGGGCAAGCTAGTGAAGTATCGGGATCCTTGTAATCTATGTAATGTGATCCTTGTAAGAAAGGCGAAAGCTGAGTATTCAAGGTAGGGATTATGATATTTTCCGAGAATACTAATGCTTTGCGGGAAGGTTTGTAATCCTAGTGGGAGCACTGTAGACCAGGGTCTAAGTCTAGGAGGTCGTGACCTATCTAAATATGCATAAAACCTCATAAAGAAGGGATGTGTAAGAGGTTCCCTCCAAAGGGGAGCCCCTGGTCTCCACAGTCAACCGGCTAAGGGTCTGGGTGGGAGGTACGCAGTTCGATATTCCCACCGGGTGAGAGCTGTGTTTCCTTCCATACTGGTTCGCCTAGTGGTTTCCTTCGGGACATGGAGGATGCCGGTGGCAGTGGGTGGCGATTTTTTCCTGCACCGCGGGAGCCTATGAACCCCCTACCGATAATACCTAGATTTGTGGGAAGCATCCAAAAGCTTGTGTGAAGCCGCTATTGTTGCACACATGGTTCACATAAAGTTAGCCAAAAGGAGACTGGGAGGTCTTTCAGTTTACCATGGGTAATTCTGATGAATACTGGGCCGTAAAAGCCCCGTTGGCAGAAGAGATTGCATGCTCTCACCGAGATGCTGTCTCCAATTCAAGGCCAATAGTCTCAGTGCTCCAGCCCAGGGAATTTAGATTCCTGGATGTCTCCACTTGAGGTAGTGAAGACATAGCGGTTGGAGTTGACATTATCTATTTCTAAATTCTATAAAATAGACTGTAGTAAACCCTAATTTTGCTTTGAACCATTGTTTACAGAAATCATGACCAAGCTCGACCCCCTTGCCTCTATACTTAATGATAACAAACTTACGGGACCAAACTACGAGGACTGGAAGCGTAACCTGATGCTCGTCCTAAGGGTTGGCAAACACACAATTGCCCTAAGTACCCCTCAACCGGCCATGCCGGGACCAAGTGCAACTGAGGCCCAGTTAAAGGAATGGAAAGACTGGCTAGATGCTAATGAGATGTGCAAGTGCTACATAGTGGCATCCTTGCAGACCGTCCTTCAGAAGCAAGTCGAAGATATGGCCTTTGCTTCAGACATGATGCTCTACCTAAAGGAAATGTTCGAGGGTCGTAGTCGGGTAACTCGTTACCTGACCATCAAGAAATTGGTGTCCACGAAGATGGCAGAGGGGACTTTAGTTCGGGATCATATGCTGAAATTGTTTGGCTATGTGAACGAGCTTGGTTCCTTCGATGTCATCTTGGATGTAGAGATCCAAACCGATATTTTCCTCGCGTCTCTGTCAGGAGCATTTGAGGGCTTCGTTACCAACTTTAACCTTAACCGGTTGGAGATGTCTAACACAGAGCTCCTAGCGATGCTCCAGGCGGCAGAGGACGGGATGAAGGCAGGAGCCCAATCCCTGAACGTAGAGCATAATTCTTCTCTGAAAGCCAAGGGCAAGTTTCAGAAAAGAAAGTCTAAGAAGCCCGTGAAGATGGGCCAGGTGCAGTTGCAAGTTCCTAAGCAGAAATGATCCGACAAAGCCCAAAGGAAAATATTTTCGATGCGGCAAGAAGGGGCAATGGAAGGGCGACTGTCGCGCAGCTCCCAAGAAGGCTGAGACAGGTATATCTCAAATCCACATAGTGGAATCCCTTGTAACATCCAGTTGTTCTCCAGTTTCATGGATTGTGGATTCTGGTTCCACTAACCATGCTTGCAATAATTTGCAGGGGTTCAAGGAGATAAGAAAACTGGGTAATGGGGAGATAATCCTAAGCATAGGAACTGAGGTCGTGGCAGAGGCTGAAGCAGTTGGAGATGTCGTCTTGCAGTTCCTTGATGGAAGAAGTTTATTACTTAGAGACATACTTTATGTACCGTCCTGGAGACGAAATTTAATTTCTATTTCCTTATTGAATAATGAAGGTTTTTCAGTTTTATTTGATACTTCTGGTGTGTCAATTAAATTGAATGGTTCCTTTGTTTGTAAGGAAAAGATACAGAATGGTCTCTATGTAATTAGCTCTAATCATAAACAAGATAACATAACTGAAGCTTGTGTGATTAATTCATCTAAAAGGAAAAATCCCTCAGATAATCCAACACTCCTTTGGCATCTAAGGCTTGGACACATAGCCTCAGACAGGATTCACAGGTTGATTAAGGTAGGACTTTTAAGTCCTCATTTTTCAGAAAGCCTACCGACATGTGAGTCTTGCCTGGAAGGAAAGATGACTAAAAGATCTTTCCGAGCAAAAGGTAGCAGATCTAAGGAGGTATTAGAGTTGGTACACACTGATGTATGTGGGCCCATAAGTGTCCGTGCTATAGGAGGCTTAGAATATTTTATCACCTTCACGGATGATCACTCGAGGTTTGGATACATATACCTAATGCGGCGGAAGTCTGAATCCTTTGATAAGTTCAAGGAGTTCAGAGCTGAAGCAGAAAAGCAGACGGGTAAAAGTATCAAGTCTCTTCGATCGGATCGAGGAGGCGAATACCTATCGGATAAATTTATTGGGTACCTGCGTGAGCATGGGATCGTATCCCAATTGACTGCACCAGGGACACCATAACAAAACGGTGTATCTGAGAGGAGAAACCGAACTTTGTTAGACATGGTTTGGACTATGATGAGTTATGCCATATTGCCACCTAGTTTTTGGGGATATGCCCTAGAGACGGCAGCATATACTTTGAACTTTGTTCCATCAAAGTCAGTAACCCTAACTCCTTGGGAGCTGTGGTTGAAGCGAAAGCCAAGCCTACAACACTTTATGATTTGGGGTTGTCCAGCACATGTGCGGAAGGACAAACAAGATAAGATGGAGTCAAAAACTAAGGTATGTCTGTTCGTTGGGTATCCAAAAGGGACAAAGAGTGGTTTATTTTATGATCCTGAGGATAGAAAGGTTGTCGTCTCGACGAACGTTATATTCCTAGAGCAGTATTATTTAATAGACCATAAGCCCACCAGTAAAGTGGTTCTTGAAGAATTGGTTGGTACTGATGGGAGTACGTAGACAGAAAACGTAGTGGGAGCCGATACCACTAAGATAAACGATACTGTAGAATCGACTCCTACGGAACCACCGCAGGCTTGTCGTAGTGGGAGGACCACAAGTGCTCATGATAGATACATTAGAGAAGCCTTTATGGTAGATCCAGAGTTTCAGGAGGATGATCCTCTGAACTATGATGAAGCGATGGTATCCTCTGACCATGCAGCATGACAGGAAGCCATGGAGACAGAACTGACATTGATGTCCCAAAACTCGGTCTGGACACTTGTAACACCACCTCACAACATTAAACATGTTGGGTGTAAGTGGGTGTACAAAAGGAAAAGAGGTCCGGATGGTACCGTTGAGACTTACAAAGCTAGATTAGTCGCTAAGGGTTATACCCAGCGAGAAGGGATCGACTATGACAAAACCTTTTCGCCAGTGGCTATGCTTAAGTCTATCCGAATTCTCTTGTCCATTGCAGCCCATTATGATTGGGAGATCTGGAAAATGGACGTCAAGACCGCATTCCTCAACGGGGATTTGGAAGAAGACATCTACATGTCTCAGCCTCCAGGCTTTGTCTCAAAAGGTCAGGAAAGTCTGATGTGCAAGTTGCAAAGGTCCATTTATGGACTGAAGCAAGCATCCAGAAGTTCGAACATGCGTTTTGATCAGGCTATCCAGTCTTATGGATTTGAGCAGAACGTGGATGAACCATGTGTTTATAAAAGGAGCGATAAGACTGCAGTAGTTTTTCTAGTGCTTTACGTAGACGATATCCTGCTCATTGGAAATGATGTTGGAACGTTGTCTACAGTGAAGGTGTGGTTATCCTCTCAATTTGACATGAAAGACCTGGGTGAAGCGAGTTATGTTTTGGGGATCAAGGTAACTCGAGATCGCCAGAACAAGACTCTCTCACTGTCACAGTCAGCCTACATAGATACTATCTTGGTCAGATTTAGTATGCACAACTCCAAGAAGGGACTGGTTCCATTCAGACATGAAATGAAATTATCCAAGGATCAGGGTCCTAAGACTCCTAAGGAGAGGGCAGAGATGCAGAAGATACCTTATGCTTCAGCTGTAGGGAGTCTAATGTATGCTATGCAGTGCACGAGACCAGATAAATGCTATGCAGTAGGCATGATGGGCAGGTATCAGTCAAATCCGGGTTCAGGGCACTGGACTGCTGTGAAAAGTATACTCAAGTATCTCCGTAGGACGAGAGATTATCAGTTAGTTTACTCTTCACGGGAACTGACGCCGATTGGGTATACGGATTCTGACTTTGCATCAGATCCAGAATCTAGGAGATCGACGTCAGGGTTTGTGTTTTCATTAAGAGGAGGAGCTGTCAGTTGGAGGAGCGTGAAGCAGGGATGCATCGCGGATTCGACGACAGAGGCTGAGTACGTTGCGGTGTGCGAAGCAGCTAAGGAGGCGGTGTGGCTTAAGAAGTTCCTCACGGACTTAGGATGCGTACCGGGAGCTCAAGTTCCTATTGTCCTTTACTGTGACAATAGTAGAGCGGTAGCACAATCCAAGGAGCCTAGATATCACCAGAAGAGCAAGCATATTGAGCGGAAATACTACATTATCTGGGACTTGCAGAAGCGAGGGGAGGTAGTAGTGACTCAGGTGGCGTCTGCAGATAAACATGGCGGACCCTTTCATAAAGGCGTTACCGACAAAGGCTTTTGAGAAGCACGTGGATGCCAAGGGAGTTAAGACTATTGTTCCCCGCTAGACCAAGTGGGAGATTGTTGTAGCTCGTGTGTCCTTAGCGTGGATTTTCTGTATTAACATTAATAAATATGACTTTGGTTATTGCATTCATTAGAATACTACTCTGGTGTATGATAATACTCATATAATAAAAGGACCCTAGGGAACACAGTAGGCCACTGAGGCGCATGGAGGATCCATGCTTGGAAGACCCAGTGGACCAGTTCTGTGTAGACCTAAAACTAGTTCACAGCTTAGGTGATGCCGGTCGCTTCACCAAGAACAAGCTGTTGGCAGGTAAAGGATGTGGTGAAGTCTCCACCACAAGAACGTGGGATTCCCATTCACCTGACCAAGCACGATGATCATGTTGAACAGGAACCAAGATGGTGCACAGTTCAGTAATTCAGACACTGGTGCAGAAACCATCTTACTACTATAGATAATCCGTCCTTAACCCTGAGAGACCATGTACACTGGGCCAACCAGTTGTGTGGTGCTTTGATGTGCCAACGTGTGCGGACCTTCCATAGTCCAATCCACGGTACGTTGGGTTACCCAGATGGCGCTTGAGTGACATGTAATCCCTACAGGTTATCCGACGTCCAGTGTTGGATGGGAGCATTTTGATGAGTCAATCTGTCCACACAGTTAACCCAGGCCTGGTGGTTGTCAGTATGACTGACGATGTTCCGGATGCTAGGCATAGCACCGGAAGGTGTGTGGTGTTATAGATAATAAGTCATCAAACTCTAGTCAGATGATCGATCGGGATCTGACGGTGCTCCCCACCGCCCGAGTCGTATCATGGCACCAGTAATAGGAGGGACTAAGGATTATCGGAGTATAGTAGAGAACAGGGTTACGAGGGAGTAACATAAGTTTAGGATCACTAGAGTTCAACTCGCGTCGCACTCTGGGTGGCTATGCGGGTTAATCGGATTAGGGTTGATTAACGGAACTTTCGGCGTGTCACCGGAACAGTTAATCAGGGATCCGGTTGGAGCTAGAGATCCCGAACCCTGAAGGTTCCACCCTGTCATTGTGTATAGGAATTGTTCCCCGACCTAGTTGAATACGTTGGATGCGAAGTAGCGCGATGGAGCGCAAGCCCGAAGCCTAAGAACCTAATTCACGTGTGTTACGGGCCGTAGGGGTATTTTGGTAAATACAAAAATATGGCTCAGAACATATTGAATATGGATCTTAGATTGAGCGGAATAATTCCAGGAGCTCACAGGCACTGAAGGAATTCGATTCTGAGTAGCGCACCTCACTCAGTCTCTCTTTCAGTTTTCCGCTTTTCGTGAAAGGCGTTTTCGTCCAGGCTTCACGATAGACACCCGGAATCCCTAAAAAACCGCCCCCCCTTATCCCTATCCACCTAGGGGCCGGCCCAAGCTTCCTTGAGGCTTTGGGAGACCGACCCTATAAAGGAAATAGGGAGGGGGAGGGTCGGCTATAGTGCTCCCTTTCCTTAGGAAATCCGAACCTCCCCTTTAAGCTCCTCCTTTGTGGTTTCGGCCAAGGAAAAAAGAGGAAGAAGAAGGAAGAAGGAAGAGGAAGGAAGGAGAAGGAAGAAAGGAGAAAGAGGAGGAGAAAATCTCGCGGCTCGCCATCGTCTTCACAACGGATTCCTCCGTCGGCTCGTAATCCCTGCACTCAGAAACGAGATTTCGAGGATTCTTCAATTCGCAAAGGACAAGGTGCTATCCGACAGTTTCCCTTGCGATTCCAGTGCGGTTCTTCATCGTTCTGTCATCTCCGGATCATAGATCCAAAAAGGTATGATGATTCTAAACACCTAACTAGATGCATGCATGTCTTCCGTAGATCGTAGTATGCCTCTAGGGTGTCCGCACATATCCTAAGATCATAGATTTGTATGTAGATTGTTTAGTAAAATTAATTGTAATGAAACATACACCGTATGATCTTTGGATCTTTCTTTAATTTGCTTCCGCTGCGACTCTGATTAGCGGATCCAATTCCAACAGGGGGGTGCCTAGCCGTTTGAGCACATAGGGGGGGTAATTCAGGGGGGGCACCTAGCCAGTGTAGCACACAGCCTGAACCCAGCTCGAGTAAAAAAAGTATAATCATTGTAGCAATTCGTGATTTCATAGTGAATGCTAAAAGATATTTCTACAGTAAAATCATTGTAGCAAAGTATTCAATTTTATGCAAATAATAGTCAATCGATTTGAGTATTATTTTGTATATTTGAGTACAATGTACGGATTGCTACAATGATTTCATTATTGTTGCTATAGTGAAATTCATTGTGCCGGCTAAAAATGCTTTCCTACTGTGAATTAATGTAACAAAGTACTCAATTTTATTTAGTATTATTGCGACTAAAATTGAGTACTATAGTGATTTTACTGAAGTAAAGTGTTTTTTACAGTTACGAAAAATTCACTATAATATCTACAAAGATTTCACTATAGCAAAGATACTCAAATATATGCTAATAATACTCAATTAAATGAGTATCATTGCTACAAAATTGAGTAATATTGCTACATTTATTTCACTGTAGCAACGTGTTTTTTAGTAGCCACGACGGAATCACTATAGCACTATATAGTTGCTATGGCAGAATCACTATAACGCTAAATGATTTCACTGTAGCTGCTACATCGGAATCACTATAACGTTACAGTGATTTTACTGTAGCTACTAAAGTGAAATCATTTTAGCAGTTATAGTGGTCCCACACTAGATCTCGAAACTGTACATTTCGTAGAGATCAGATGAAGTTATACAGACAATGATGGGTTGGTAAATTCGATAACTTAACCAAGGCTATTTTAGTCTTGCATTAACCAAAAGAGTTATTGCAACTAATCTGTTGAAATGCAGACTTGGGCTTAGAGGAAAAGTTTGTCAGGACCTATCATAAACCCTTAAAAAGGACTGTTTGCAGTTCACTCTAAAATTATTATTTTTTTTTATTTTTTAGGCGGGGGGGGGGGGGGGGGGGGGGGTTAAGTCAATGTTATCATTACTTTTAAGTAGGGGTGGCAATCCTTGACCCAACCCGCCAACCAGACCCAAAGTTAGCGGGTTTGGGTTTGGCCTAAACGGGTTCGGGTCATAAACGGGTCGACTCGATTGACCCGTTTGTTTAATGGGTCAGGTTCGGGTTTGTACTTATAACTCGATTGACCCGACTTGACCCGTTTACCAAATGGGTCATGTCAACCTGACTCGACCCGACCCGACCCAACCCAAACCAACCCGACCCAACCCCGATCAAACCCAGCCCATTCCGACTTGTCTTGACCCAACCCGGCAGATTTACATGGGTTATGTTGACCCAACCTGAGACAACCCGACCCGACCCGACCCGTTTAGTAAACGGGTTAAACGGGTCGGGTCAACCATTTATTAGACGGGTCGGGTTTGGGTTTAAGTTTTTGACCCGTTTATTAAACGGGTCGGGTTCGGGTTACGTGTTTTGCCCTTATACCTATGTCTTAACCCGACCCGACCCGACCCGACCCACTGCCACCCCAAATTTTAAGGGGACATAAACTCGGACAAACTGGCGACGTGGGGGACCCAGCAACGTTTGGTTCACAGCAGTGAGCGTGCGGGGACGATTGCGTTTGCGTGATGCACGCGGGCCCCACTGCATGTGCGGTCTATCAACCAACACGAGCATAATAGCCCACGGGCCCTACTTGGCCCGAGAAAAGTAGCCTTGTTTTTTCAGGTAATTGCGAGAATGCCCCTATTCTTTCGAGCCGTGTCGGTGGGGTGTGATGTGAAGCTATACACAGGAGAGCAAACCAACCAAGTGGCATCGGGTTGCATTGCATCGACTCAGACTTTAACGGTCAAATTAGAGGTATTGAGTAAAGAAAAAGTTTGCCGTTAGTGTTAAGTACTTGGACAAGTTATAATTTTTATAATAAATTTTTTATTTTATTTTTTTTGGACCTACTAATTACTTTTCTGTCTGAGTTGTTATTCTTTTTGGACTAAATATAATATCTCAATTTTTCTGTGCTAGATAGAAGAAAAAAAATAAAACAATTAAGTATTTTTTTTTCATGAAGAGTCATCTATTCCGTCGTATTTCCTAGTCTATTTTTACTTCTCGACATGGGTCATCGAGAGGATAGACCAAATTCGCCGGACATTCCTTTGAAGGGGGTGTTGGGGGTACAGGAGGTTCCAATAATTTAATGCGCTGGGACCAGGTTTGCTTACCCAAGGCGTTAGGCGAGTTGGGAGTCCTGAATCTTCGGCGTTTCAATATATTGATACTCGGTAAATGGTGGTGGCGTCTACAGAATGAAGAAGGAGGATCTTGGAGACAGATCATCTTTGCTAGATACTTCAGGAGGTTCTCTCCAATCCACTCGAGAGGCAGGACCTCGGATCGGATCTCACATTTTTCTGGAAAAGGCGTGCTTTAAGGTGAAAGATCTCTACCGTCTGGGCTACAACATCACTCTCGGGGACGACACAAGTGTGCATTTTTGGAAACATGTGTGGTTAGGAGATAATCTGCTAATTAAAACTTCTCTTTCCAGATCTCTTTGCCCCTTGTTCGTCGCCCAAGGGCTTCAGTCAGATCATTGGTGCGGATCGAGGCTAAGCGATATCAGTGGCGAAGCAGGTTCATTCTCCTGCTTTCTTCCGCATCGCAGTCTCAGTTTTTGGACCTTAAGCAGATCCTTTCAGTGGCCACCTTCAGTCAGACAGCTGATGGGGTAAGGTGGAGGTGGCATTCTTCAGAAGTTTTCTTAGTTAAATCTTTTTACAAGAACCTCCTACCGCCGATTGAGAAGTTTCTTCCTTCGCGTACAATCTGGAAGTCCAAGGCTCCGTCCAAGGTGAAGATTTTCTCTTTACTTGCCTCGCGGAACAAGATCCTAACTAAGGTGAACCTCTTAAAAAGAAACAATCCGGAAGTGTCAGATGTCTACTGTACTTTTTGCCAATCGGCTGATGCCCATTCTCACTGCTTAGCTGTTCCACGGCGAGGAGTCTTTGGGATCACTTTGAGGGCGCTTGTGGTATCTCTTCCCACCCACGGAATCTGAGAGCGATTTGGCTCTTTTGGAGACGTCAGGAAGTCAAGAAGGAAAATCGAAGCCCGTGGAACATACTGGCAATGAGTATCCTCTGGGTTCTCTGGCTACAACGGAACAAGAGAAATTTAAATGATAAGTCTACCAATGTTGAGGAGCTCAGAAGGTCAGTGGTAGCTACCTTCAAGATCCGGATATATATAGTTCCCTGGATGGAAACACTCTCGGTCGACGTGAAATATTTTAGTAAATAGTATTGTTCCCTAAGTTTTCTTAATAATAATTGGTTGTGGGTTGCCTAACCCTCCCTCCTTTGGAGGGGTTCTCAAAAAAAAAAAAAAATGAAGAGTAATTATTCGGTCCAAAAATAATAACAAAAAATTTATTGTAAAAATTGGAACTTATTCAGGGACTTGGTGTTTGGTATGTGGAACAGTTGTTTCCCTTAATCCTCTTCCAGAAGGGATTATTACTGTCAATTACTATTTTCAATGCAATTTGATGGTCCAGCTCTCCCGTTGGTACAGAAACAGCGGGAGTGAGATTTTTTAGTTCCCAAGTCCTCATTCCACCGGAACAATTACTAGCCGTTAATTTCAAATCAGAAAATTCGGAATGGAAATAGGTTGTTCCGGAATAATGCCAAACACCCCCTAAGTCCCATTGGACTCTCTTCGATCATCGATTGGACACGAGAAACTCCTGGAGTATATGAGTAGTGATCCCATAATGTGTATCCCATCATAAGGTGGTAGAATTGAGCACCATCAATCGGGGCTGAGTGATATTCACCTGTTGGGTTGCCTACCTAGCATTGCATTGGAGGGCTCCAATGCATAAGGTCCGCCACCTTACGGTACAGGGTCCCTTATGGGACCATTTCTCGGGAGTATAAGAGGGTGGTTGGCATGTGAAAAAGCCGCTCCACTTATATCTCAACCGGAAGAGGGCATTTTCGTTAAACGGCTTTTACAGTGTATAATGGAAGTTCCGCTCTCCGATTGACATAGAAATCCACGGAACAATTAAAAGTTATTCTCAGCTCTTGGTTCCTGCGGAACAAAACGGGCGGTTTTGGATACACGTGGGCTCCTATAACCGTGTACATGTGGTGGCTGACATTCATTTTACACTATAAAGAAGGTTTGACAAAATTACTCTCTTCCGATTGAGATATAAACGGAACGGCTGTTTTGCATGCCATACACCCCCTACATCAACATGGCTATTTTGCTCTTACTTTCACTTCCATTGAACTTTTGTCGGGCATTAGCAACCCTTGATCCCATAAGGTGGGATGGTGGCGGGATCGATGCATCGAGCACAATCAATCTGGGCTAAGTGATCAGGTACATAATCTTGATTATTGAAAGGGGCCAAACCATAATAATTTCATCTTGGAGAGTGCCAAAGTATGAACCAAAAAAAAAATTATATATGAAGATTCAACACTTTTACGATAAAAAATTTAGAAAAATAATAATTGAGGGGGCACCATGGGCCCCCTTGGCCTATACATAGTCATGTTCATGTAAGTGACATTCACCTATCGGGTGGCCTGCCAAGGTAACATTTCTCCTACAAGAAAATGATTTTGTTCACCTACCATCAAGGTGGGTGAACATTGGCACACACGTTGAGCCATTGGATGCATTTCAGATGGTACTGTCGATCGATGCATCACACACCATCCCTTTATGTATGGATACATCAGACGATTCATAGGAGTGGATAACGTTCACCCATTTCACATATGGGTCAACAAAATCAATGTAGTAGACGGTTTAGAGGAGAGGAAATGTTCACCCACCTTGCAAGTGGATGAACAAAATCACTCTTATAAAGACGGCACACGAAGAAAAAGATAGCACTATTATTCCAGCTAGGTCCCAAATAGCAAGTGCAAAATGGACACGAGTATTTGAACAAACTGAGGGACTATGGGCTATGGGCAACAAGATGAACCCTAGGGGGTTGCCACGTGCACTGTGGTCGGCGGTCGCCGATGAGATATGGACGGTGGTCGGATGTGGGTGGTGGCCGACGGACGACGGAGATGGGCCAGCAGTGGGTTGTCAGCGAAGGGACGGTGGCCGACAGGATGATGGTTGCGGGCGATGGTCGACAAGAGTGGTGGCCAGCGGCGATAAGTGACTCGTGGGGTGACGAGGTGGTGGTCAGGGGCAGGAAGGTGGTTGGCAGAGGGTGGTGGCCAGCAAGACAGTGATGGCCAGCGGTGATGGCAACCCCTTAGGGTTCATCCCATAGCTCTTAGTTCTGTCCCAACAGTGCTCCATTAAGATGGAGGGCATCTCGTATGCAAAAGAAAATTGATATTTGGTACGACTGATATGACTCGTACCCGGTGGTACCAGTGAGGTGGCACTAATCAATCGCTCCCAGACACCACATCACTCGTACATTTGTACAAATCGTACCAAATATCATTGGTCCGTACAAAAATGTCACGTTGGTGTGTCCTGCAGTTTTGTGTGGCGTTTGTGTGTTTGAGCATCATTTTCGTTCATGCCATGCATGGTCTATAGTAAATTAAATCCCGACTCTGACGTGAGAAACCATGAGATATAAATCTTAATTACAATTATGAATAAGGTTTTTTCTTCTTCTTTAGGTTGTGTTCTTTTTTTTTTTCACTCACTTACTAAAACAGAAATGATTTACATTGACATATATATATATATATATATATATATATATTGATTTTATTTTATCTTTTTTGTTTTTTTTTAAACGAAAGAAATTAAGTAAGAAAATAATGTTTCATCTATTCATTTTCACTCCCTATTCTCTTTAGAGGAAAGAAATTGAGTGAGTTATAAAGAGGAATGAAATCTATTTTATTAGTTTATTTCCACTTGATTTAAGGAAATAAGGTTTCCGTCCAAATTAAATTGAGAGGAAATGAAGTAAGCCAATTGAGAAGAAATGAAGTCCACGTGTGGATTTATTTCTATCGACTTAGAACGGAAAGAACAATGGAAATGGATAAAGTCAGTAGGTGGATCCATTTCTACCCTCATTTCTGCCCAAAAGAACGCACCCTAAAATGGCCCCGAACTCTCACGAATTGCTCAAAATGGATTCGGTTGCTTTTTTGCGTTACTTTTCTGACCACCATTTTTGTTTCGGACTAAAATATCCCTAAAGCTTATAAATGACATATTTGAGTCCGCTTTGACTCTTTGGGTTGATGACTCAGCTTATTTTAATATAGCCTCTGGATGGTCTCGTACAGGATCACCCGCGGATTGCAATGCCTCTAGAATCGCTTAATTCCGATGAAAAACAAAAAAAGGTACACCGTACCAAACTTGCATTCGGCTCTTATTTCCATCTCTTATTTTTTCCCTAAGAGTTAACTGTTTTTATATATATTACATCCATCCAATGTTCCATTAAAAGCTATCGGCGGTGCTAAATTTATTTTATCCTCATCTCTGGATGGTCTCATAGAGGATCACATGATGATTGTTACGCCTATATAATCATTTAATTTCAATAAGAAACAAAGAAAATATGTTGTGCCAAACTTGTTCATTGATATTACATTACATTCATCCAATCGTTCATTAAAAGTTATTGGTGGAGCTGATTTCATTTTATCCTTGTCTTTGGACGGTCTCGTAGAGAATCACACACCTTCAGAATCTCTGAATTCTAATAATAAATGAAGGAGACATGTCGTGTCGAACTTGCCTCTGGCTCTCATTTCCATCTTCAATAGTAGAACGCACCGATGCATTTCGCTGATGCGCTGCAATAGAATGCGTCGGCATATTTCACTGATGTGCCGCAGTAGAATAATCTGGAGCACCAGTGAAATGCTCCAGCGCATAAGTGAAATGCTTCGCTGCAGTAGAATGCTCAGGCTCATGATGTGTGCTTGTGCATTTCGATGGCCATGATTGGGCCATGGGATGAACCCTAAAGGGATATGCCACCTCCACCGGCCGCTGCCGTGTTGCCCGCCACTGCCCAGTCGGCCACCATCTGTTGCCATCGTCATCAGCCACACCCCATCAACCATCGACTTTCCGTCGCTGCCCCGTCGGCCACAACCCGTTGCCATCTGCGCCTTGTCAATCACTACCCGTTGCCATCGCCATCGGCAACCACCCCCACCGACCACCCGTCGTCGTCCTATGGCCGCCATACGCCGCCACGACCCCGTCAGTCACCACCCGCGAAGGTCGGTTGGGCGGCGGCAAGCAATAACCGATTTCCTCATGATTCCTCTTGCAAATGTAGTGGTCTTTCCCTATTAGATTGCCTATTAGAATCGGAAAGCCCTGGTACCGTCTCCATGATTCGCTAGAACTCCACCTAAAACTTAAATCCCACTTTTCTTCCATCATTAAACCCCTAGAAAGTCGGTCATCGAATCATGTATCTATGAAAAATATGAGCTAGTATCATGATCTCTATAAGTGCAAGTATGTGCAAGCACATTCACAACATATTCTTGTTTGGGCGAATTATTTGTGTCGGCGCATCAGTGAAATACTGCGGAGCATTTCATTGATGCGTCTGTGTGCTGGCGCGCGCACATCACTGATGTGCTGGTGCATTTCAATGGCTACGATTGGGTCATGTGATGAACGCTAGAGAGATGTCAATACCACCGGCCACCGTTGTGCTGCCCGCCACTGCTCCGTCGGCAACCATCCCCATTGACCACCAATCACCCGTCGCCACCTCGTCGGTCACCACCCACCGCCGTCGTCTCGTCGATCACCACCCTCAATGGCCGGTGGGGTGACGGGGGTGGTGGCCAGCGGTGGGTGGTTGCCGATGGGGTGGTGGGCGGGCGATGGACGGTCGGTGGGACGACTGGGGTGGTATGTTGATCGTTTATGACATGTAATCTTCGGCTCAATGGCAAGGACGCCGGGGACGAAAAATGACACTTGCCCTACGTTCTCCGATGACAAGGGTGATTTAAACAAAAAAAATTCTATCATGAAAGCTGAATATTTTTTAACTTTTTATATATTATTTATAGTGTTTTTAGGATAAAATACCTATAAAAATATAACAATTGTTTGGATGGGACATTTGACACGTGTTTAGAGTCACAAAAGTAATGCAAAAAGCACCTTTTGCCAGTCTCATCAATATGTGAGGGTTGGTGGTCAGTTTGGGAAAACCACAATTATGAATGTAAGGTGGGAGGCGTCAATGTTCACTTTGTGTGGCCCATTAAGAAAGCAGCCGTCCAATAAGACATGTCATAATGGATGGTTGTGATCAAACCCTTGCTCGTGTGGCCATCCTTGTATGTATGTAAGGTCTCCTTGATTGAAAAGCATAGGTCTATTGAGTACTAGAACGATTTCCGAACTAGAAACAATGCTTTTCAGAGTATTGAGTGTTATCCGTATGAAGTGCTCCGGTAATTATGGTCATAATACAATACCAAGCCAAAAGCGGAAGGCATGGCTCGTCATTTTTGCTAAACAACGATGGTTTGGGATCATCATCATGTCCGTCGTTTATGAGCTTGTAGTTTATATTAAACGACGGTCTTTGATCATCGCATTTTACGACAGGCGAACACCGTAGCTTAAGACTTTCGTTCTACATCCGATTAAGACAGACTGATAAGACATAAACTACAATCTTGGACCATCGTTTATTTGTAATAGTACAGATAAACGACGATCGCACATTCTCTTTTTTTTTTTTAAATGGATTCATATAAATGATGGTCTGCGACTAGACTATCGGTTATCTGAACTATTACAAAAAAACGATATTCCAAGCCCATCGTTTATCTGTAGATCAATATGCGTGCACGTATAAAGTCCATATACACCAATTTGAGAAATAAACTATATAAATAAACGTCGGACAAAGTCCATCTTTTAATAAACGTTGGCTAATATATATTTTTTAGTGGTAAAAACCGACTGGTATTGAAAAATGACCAACTGAAAACTGACGAATTAATTGAAACGACGATCATTGCCCTTCCTATCACGTGATAGATAGAGGCAGAATTGATATTTAAGCCATGTAAAACCATGCTTAATTTATAATCCGTAACTAAGTAATATTTTCCCGGGATCATAATTAGGGAGCTAGTAAACTTAAACTACAATCTATGGGCAATGACCTTATGTAATTGTACAGTTTCGATGTCCTTTATGTCAAACACATCCTGTGTCAGAGACTAATCGTCAATTTTTCTAGATTTTATTCCTTTGAGGATTCAGTTTACGACATATAACTGCTGCTTTGTCCTTTCATGCAACATGACATAAAGATCGAAAACTAACATCATCAATCTAAGCGCTAATCATTCACCTAATCACTTTCGGACAAATTAAGTTGACCTTCGATGTCAGCTAAGTCAGAGGGTTTTAATATCATATAATTCTTTTAAAACGATTGAAAACAGGTATAAAGTGAAGATTTTTCAAATGATTCTTTCATGGGTGTTGTATGTATGGTGGTCTATCCTTGAAATATTGGTTGACCAGAACCACTCCTACCCCATCATCACTATTTAAAGATTGATTCCTCTTAATAAGAGAGTTGGAGAGCATATATATATATATATTTAATAAATTATATTTTGCCCCCCTTGAGGTTTAGCTCAAAAACACTTAACCCCTTTATAGTTTATTTTGTTCCAAATCGTACCCTAAAATTTGAAATGTTAGCACAATACCCCCCTTTTGTCAACTACTTAATTTCCTCATTTGGTAGATTTTATCTGATCAAAACTGAATTGAAGGGGGCGAAATGAAGTTTCTAAACTTTAGCGGGGTTAAGTGATTTTGAGCAAACACCCAAGTCCATTTTTAATTTTTTACTATTACCCCCATTTTGATAGTGAACCCCATTGATGGATTTGCCTCCCCATCCCTCTCCTCCCCGCTCCGCCCGCCGTCGCCACTCCTCCTTCCCTTTCTTCTCCTTTTTTTTTCCTCCTATCCACTCCGATTGCCCCGCCGGAACTGCTGTTTCCATGCACATCACCTCCGCCGCCTCCTTCTCTTCTTCATCCTCCTCCCCACTACGATTGTCTTCTTCTCATTTTTGTAGATGTGTCGGTTGCTTCTAATCGGCATGGTTGTTGGTTGCTCTTGACTGACATGATGAGGTACATGTGAATCGATCCCGACCGACACGGACCACATCATGTCGGACATGAGCAACCAACAACGTGCATGTCGGTCGGAAGCGACCGACACAGTGTGGATATCAATATCCGTAGGATGTTGCGGGGACCATCTGACATTTATTTATTTGTTAATAGGGTGCTAGTAATTTGTGGGATGCAAATGGCAACACCCTTTATAATTAGAGCCTTGTCTGATTAATGCCCCCACACAACGGACCGCACCATGTGCATGCGTATTATTTGGGCCCAACACACCTATGTCCCTTTCAGATTCTCCAAGCTACCTATTGATGATGAAGATTTCTATCATCTTAAATTGGTTGACGAAGATATGTTTGTTCCCGACCTTCGAGCCTTCTTCTCTTCACCGGCTCAGTAAAGGAAACCATAGGTTCAAGAAAGAGAAATGAGCTCCAATAATGAAAGTTGGAAAGACGGTTGAGCTATGTGGGTAACAACTTTTTTTTTTAATACTTTGAAGGGGAGATCTCAACAGATCTCAGGAGGCACCACAGCCTGGTGCAAGCAAGAGGCGCCACATATTGGAAATCTAATCGTTTTATGCTAGCAAACTTAGGACTTAATCAAATTCTTAATATTAAAAGATTTGTTGTTAGCAACTATAATTTTAGCAAGCAAAAGCAAGTCACAATATTCTTTTAGAAATTATTTGCCAAAGCAGATCGGGTTTTATGGAACCGTCATTCACCTTGCCGAACTTTTCTAAAAGAGCGAAATATACTATCTAAGTTATCTCTAATTATTTACTATTTAGAATTAGATGCAAGTCGTTTTCAATAGATCTACTAATAGCAAGGAATCAGAGTTAGAAACTCTAGCCTGATGATTGAAGCACACTAGGCGCTGTCCCAAGAAACTTATTGCCCCCTCTCGTGCGGGTCTCGTGGCAATGGTTCTCGGAGATACGACGACCCCGGTCAGGCGACCTTCTCGTCGGCACGACTTCAAGAAGGCTTTGCGAACCTCGAACACTTTCAGGAACCCAACGACTCGAAAGCAAGAGAGAAGTTCTCTCGAAGTAAAGGGGCAGCACCGCAGCACTTTGATCCGAGAGAGGAGAGGCAGGGAGTAAAACCGATTTTCAGAGTGTGTCATCTCTATGGCTGCACTAGGCCTTATATAGGCATCGGGCAGTTAATAGAGGGCTGAATGAGGGGAGCGGTTCATGGGCTGCGATTAAGCCCATTATCCCCGCACGTTATAGCTTGCGAAGAGCAGCCTTGTAACGGCTAGCATGCTGCAACAAGGGTCGCATGCATAACGGCTAGTAGCAAAAAACGAAAATAATAAGTGACAGGTTTAAAAGGAAAAATAAAAATAAGGCAAATACGGGCCAGCCCATTTCAAAGGTGCTATCGTGTTCGGGTCCACAGGCGCACACACATGCGCCGCCCAAGCCCAAGCCCGACCCGGCTTTACACGGTACGCATGTGTGAGCTAGTGGAGCCTCTTCTCTAGTATGATGACTAGTGGGGAAAAGAGTGGAATCCCTTATAAGTTGGTAGGAGATTTATCCGCAAATAGATATGGAACTAAACTCTAGTTGGTTTTGTATGGTTTTACAAACACACACCCAACAATCCCCCACATGTATTTAAAACCATCAAATATTAAATAATCAATAAAAATTTCATAATATAAAATAAAGAGACTTTGCTGGATTCCTTATACTATGCAGTAGATGTACGTACCTCCCGGTTTGAATCTTTACTTAATACAGTTGTATACATCTGTGAGGACTTGGTGGATTACGCCTTGAATCAGTCTCATTTATCGGGTTTCTACAAGTAATACACGTAGTACAATTTTTGATGGTTCTAAGCGGATTACACTATTAATGGCTTTGTGCAGATATCTTTTCGTGTATGTTTCTAGGAAGTTGCCTTGGTCCCAGAGTTACGGTCTCACAACTACATACATATAGGTAAGTCCTAATAGGAGTGTGAGCAAGGCGATACCCGCCTTATGGGTCTTGGACTTATTAAGAGTTTTAAACTCATCATATCTCTTGCTTTTAATAAGCACTGACGTCATAGGGATGTGAGCATTATTCAATGTAGGGGTGGACATGGTCGGGTTGGTCGGGTTTGGAGGTCTGACCGTGTTTGGACCAAGTTGCATTACGTTTGCCCAAATTGGCCAAGTTGCCCGAGGAACTTGTAGAGGGTTTGCCCGTGTTTGGACCATGGAAGTTCATCGGGTTCCTCGGGTTCGTCCGAACCATTCACTAAAAAGTAGAGGATACGTCCGATCTAAAATTTACACCATTCAATATGGAGCTTCCTCTCACTCAAGCAAAAAATAATTCAGTGCAAATCGTGCAATGAAGAATATTATAAGTTTAACTTGATTGTAGAGAATATATGGATTCCTCTCTCTCTCTCTTTATATATATATATATATATATATATATATATATATATATATATATGAGGAATGGGATGCTGCCTGTCAAAACAGCATTTTTTGCTGCTTTGAGACATTGTTTGACCATCCTAGAAGTTTTTGAATTTGATGAAATTTGGTGAGGGTGTTGTCTAGGGTAAGATGATCATCCTCACAAATTTTCATCAAATTCCAAAACTTCTAGGGGGTTCAAATGGTCGAAGCAAAATCAGTCGTCTGCAGTCGCCGTTAAAATCTGCAGCATTTTGCTTCGACCATTTGAACCCCCTAGAAGTTTTGGAATTAGATGAAAATTTGTGAGGATGATCATCTTACCCTAGACAACACCCTCACCAAATTTCATCAAATTCCAAAACTTTTAGGATGGTCAAACAATGTCTCAAAGCAGCAAAAACGCTGCTTTGATAGGCAGCATCCCATTCCTCTATATATATATATATATATATATATATATATATATATATATATATATATATATATATATATATATATATATATATATATATATATATAAATATAGGACCATGGAAGTTCATCGGGTTGCTCGGGTTAGCCATATGGGTGAGCATGTTTACCCAAATTCAAATTCGGGCAAAAAAATTTTGCTCATGCCCGTCCAAATTCTCAAATATTGTTGCCCATGATTGTCCAAATTCAAAATTTGATCGGGTTGCTCGGGTTCGTTCGGACCAAGTCCCAACCCTAATTTAGTGCTCCTCATTTTCAATAACTACTATAATTTGTTTCTACCTATTGAACCTCCGTGAGGTTAGGTTCCTACTGCAGTGATTTTTTTTATGGGCTTAATTCTATCCCCCTCGACGATTTTATGACCACTGTCCTAGAAGAGAGGCCCTTAGTTAGATGATCCACTAAATTCTTTTCGGATCTAACAAAGTATAGGGCAATTATTTTATTTTTCATCTTATATCTGAGAGATCTATGTCTCACTTTCAGATGTCGATTTATTTTCACATCAGCATTCTCTTGATTGCATTTATCAATAGCTGATCGACAATCACAATGGATAGATATAGCCGGTAAAAACTTTTCTATCAATGAGATCTTATATAGGAGATCTCAAAGCCATTTATCAGGTCAAGTATAGTTAGTTAGAAAACTTAATAATCCTATGATTTGAACATACTCGCTCTGTAGTATAGGAAGTCTTGTGTTCTTCGTCAGATGGGTGTTTGGATCATATGATGTGGATACCAGTTGACAATCAAAATCAAAGAATTTCCTAAGAATTTTTTCTCAACAGAGTAGGATTGGGATAGTACTAGTCTATTGTCCTTCCTAATGATTTTGGTGTTCAGAATAACATCAGCTTGTTCTAGATCTTTCATGTCAAAGTTTTGGGACAATAAGTGTTTGATGTCATTTTTAACTTGTATGTTTGAACCGAATATTAGGATATCGTCAACATACAGATATAAGATAACAACATTGTTACCATCTACTTTATGGTATACACATTCATCTGTTGTATTGATATCAAATCCATAGGATAAGATAACTTCATCGAATTTCATGTGTCATTGTTTTGGGGCTTGTTAAGTCCATAGAGGGATTGAATTAACTTACATACCTTTCCCTCTTGTCCACGTACAGTAAGTCCCTTGGGTTGGTCCATATAATTTTATCATTTAGGTCACCATTTAAGAAAACAGTCTTAATATCCATTTGATGTATGACTAGCTTATAAATTGAGGCTAAGGTGATGAGGATCCTAATCGTGGTTATCCTAGCGATAGGTAAGTAGACATGAAAGTACTCTATCCCAGATTTTTGGGTAAAGTTCTTGGCTACAAGTCATGCATTAAATTTATCTATGGTGCCGTCGGGTCTAAGTTTTTTCTTAAACACCCATTTATATCCTATGGTTTTGCAGCCAGGAGGTAAATTGGTGAGTTCCCAGGTATGATTTTGAAGTATGGATTAGATTTTGTTATCTATGGCTTCCTTCCAGAAGGGTGAGTCTATAGACTTCATTGTATCTGTATAGGTGGAGGGAGAGTCCTCCACCAGAAGTGCATAGAAATCATTAAAGACTTTTTCTATATGGTCACGTTTACTTCTTCTAAATTCGCTTTGGGTTACCGATTCAGTCTGGTCTTCAGGTTCTAATTGGACTTCGGGTTTGATCTGGGTTACTTGATTAGAACTAGAGCCTGGTTACTGGTATCGATCCTAGTCTCATAAGTTAAGATATTTTCGAAGTATGAGGCATCTCTAGCTTCAATTATGATGTTATTGGCTATTTCGCTTATTTCAGAGTTAAACACTAAAAATCGATTAGCGTTCCTGTCTGAAACGTAGCCGATAAAGATGACATCTACAGTTTTAGGTCCTATCTTCTTTCTTTTGTTATTGAGGATCATTACCTTATGTAGGCACTGCCACACTTTTAGATATTCTAAGTTGGGTTTTTTATATTTTCATACTTTGTATGGGGTTAAGTCATTGTGTTTGAAAGGAATATGATCAAGAATAAAACAGGCCGTCATTAGGGCTTCCCCCCACAAGTTCCCTGACGCTCCAGAGCTCATTAACATGGAATTGACTATGTTCATTAGGGTTCTTTTTTTCCTCTCCGTTACACCATTGGATTGGAAAGTATAAGGAGCTGTGATCTCATGGAGTATTCCATAGTCTTCACAGTACTCACTTAGCTTGTTTGAGGTGTACTCTCCTATTCGGTCTGACCTAAGAATCTTAATATTTTTATCTAATTGGTTCTCAACTTGAGCTCTGTAAATTTTAAATTTACTGAGTACCTTATCTTTGGTCTTAATAAGATATATGTGGTAATATTTTGAAGCGTCATCTATAAACATTACAAAATATCTATTGCTAACTCTCGAGATTATCTCAGAATCACAAATGTCATTGTGAATTAGTTCAAGTATTTTGGAGTCTCGATCGGTGATTTTAAAAGGTTTTTTAGGTTGTTTGGCTTCTACGCATATCTCACACCTATCGAGATTCTTAGTATCGGATTTAGAAATGATGTTTAGGGTCATGAGTTTCTTAATAGAATTATAGTTCACATGACGTAGTCTTTGGTGACAAATGACTAAAGACTCAACATTCAGAATTATAGATAAAGGGTTAAAGACATTCAATTTAAAAAGACCATCACAAAGAAATCATTTTGCAATAAAATTCATTCCCTTGGCGATTACAACTTTATTGGACTCAAATACAAGCTTATAACCATGTTAGATTAATAAAGACCAACTAATTAGATTCCTTCTAAGCTTCGGAACATGGTGGACTCTGCGCAGGGTTAGGGTCTTCTCCGATGTCAGCTTCAGATCGATTCATCCTATCCCTAGCACACGAGCCTCAATATTGTTTCTCATGGTTACAGCTCCTCCATCTGAGACCTGATAGGTGGAAAACAAAGATTGATCAGAGCAAACATGAATGTTAGTTTCTATGTCAATCCACCAATCAAATACTTGAAAGATCATGTTAACTTCAGGGTGAAGAGAACAGACCTGAAAGCGGTCTCAGAAGAGCTAGCTCTAGAAGTCACCATGTTGACTTGGGGGCTGGGCGGCGTTGGACCATTCTTTTTTGGATTTGGAGGTGGTGTTGTCTTCTTGTAGAAGCATTGGTTGGCCATATGATTGGTCCAACCGCAGACGTAGCCGTAACACACTTCTTCCTTCTTTTGGTTCTTGGGATAGTTTGAATTATGGTTACTATGGTAGGGATTCTTGGTGTATGACTTAGGCTTAGGGTGGAAGGGTTTCTTCTGGAACTTATGCTTAGGCTACTTGAAAGGTTTGGATGGTTGACCCTCTATATTGTTGACCTTGGATTTAGATTCAGATGATCCCTTTTCCCTGAGCCTATGTTGCTCATCAATTCTAATAGAGATTAGAACTTGAGTTAGAGTTAGGTTACCTTGGGTATGACGTAGGTGCTTAGAAAACTCGGACCAAAAAGTATGTAGTTTATCTATAAGGTCGGCTATTTGGAAGGTTTTATCAAGGGTGGAACCATTAGTCTTCAGGTGTTGGACTAGGTTCTCAAACTCATGAATCTGATCATTCATGGGTTTGGAGTCAACTATTTTGAAGCTGTTAAAGTCTGACGCTTTGAAGTACTTTACTCCAGCATTATCTAGGCCATACTTACGCTCTAGGATATTCTATAGGTCCTTAGGGTTTTGGATTGTATAGTAGATGTCATAGAGTCTATCAGATAAGGCCCATAGAATCCTATAAAGGACATGGTAGTTGATTTTCTAGTGGTAATGCCAGAAATTGGTTCGGGATCAGTTGGGAAGTAGAGGCTCGGGTACGATGAGTTTGGCTAGACCCACTAGATACTCCTGGTGTAATTCCACCTATGACTGATAGTAACACAAGTGTGATTAGCCAGAAACGCATATGCTTTTGCCACATCTTGAAGTTAGACCCGTCAAACTTTTCAGGTTTGGCATTAAGGGTTTTACAGTTTGGTGAGGCCATTTCGGACAAAAGAGAGGAGTTGAAATCTGTGGATTAAAAAATAGTTTTATCAATTTCAAAGCACACTTGAATAGATTTGAATTTTAGAAGTCCAAATAAAAATTTCAAATTCTAACGACCAAATGAGCTCCAGGTAGGAGGTGGATCACCAGGCTCGCTCAAATACTAAGCTACATTGGGCAATTTAATACCGGTTTGTCAAGCCTGTCTAGACACCGTAGGCAGTGGAATGTTTAGTAGAAGACTTTTAGTCTTTTCTAAAATGTATGCTTCTAATTAACTCTTGTAGAAAATAATTTTGTAACTAATGACTATCACGTAACTATTAGCAACTAATAAATGATCGTCCAACAATCTAATCTATTGTAACAAGTCTAATAATACTAACATGCAAATAGAGAGCATAATAGAAGATATTGATTTTAATTTAAACTTATGATCGTTGAACGATTAAATAATTCTATAAGTTTTTTGGATTGTTGGAAATCTAATCGTTCTACGCTAGCAAACTTAAGACTTAATCAAATTCTTAATATTAAAAGATTTGTTGTTTAACAACTATAATTTTAGCAAGCAAAGGTAAGTCATAATATTCTTTTAGAAATTATTTGCCAAGGCAAAGCGGGTTCTATGGAACCGTCATTATCCTTGCCGAACTTTTCTAAAAGAGAGAAATATATTATCTAAGTTATCTCTAATTATTTAATGTTTAGAATTGGATGTAAGTCGTTTTCAATAGATCTACTAATAGCAAGAAATTAGAGTTAGAAACTCTAGCCTGATGGTCGAAGCACACTAGGCGCTGTCCCAAGAAACTTATTGTCCCTCTCATGCGGGTCTCGGGGTAATGGTTCTCGAAGATACGACAACCTCGGTCAAGCAACCTCCTTCTCGTTGGCACGACTTCAAGAAGGCTTTGCGAACCTCGAACACTTTCAGGAATCCAGCGGCTCGAAAGAAAAAGAAGAAGTTATCTCGAAGCAAAGGGCAACACCGCAACATTTTGAACCGAGAGAGGAGAGACAGAGAGAGGCAAGGAGCAATTCTGATTTTTGGAGTGTGTCATATTTATAGCTGCACTGGGCCTTATATAGGCCTCGGGTAGTTAATAGAGGACTGAATAAGTGAAGTGGTTCATGGGCTACGATTAAGCGCATCATCCCCGCACGTTACAGCTCGCAGTGAGCAACCTTGTAACGGCTAGCATGCAGCAACGGGTCGCATGCATAACGGCTAGTAGCCAAAAAGGAAAATAATAAGTGACAGGTTTAAAAGGAAAAATAAAAATAAGGTAGGTGTGGACCAGCTCATTTCGGAGGTGCTATCGTGTTCGGGTCCGCAGGCGCACACACACACGCCGCCCAAGCCTGGCCCGGCTCGACTCAGCACGGCACGCACGCGCGCGCGTGTGTGAGTTAGTGGAGCCCCTCCTCTAGTGTGATGACTAGTAGGGGGAAAAGTGGAATCTCTTATAAGTTGGTAGGAGATTTCTTCCCAAATCGATATGGGACTAAACTCTAGTTGGTTTTGTGTGGTTTTACAAACACACACCCAACACCACATGCCGGCGCTACAGAAGACCGCCACTAGGTGATGGAGGAGGCGCCACATGACGGCGCAACCACAGACAGCCAAACGGCTAAACATGAAAACCACCACCATCAGCCCCTAGGGAGGGTGAGCAGGCCGCACATCTGCGGATCCAATAGATAAAAGAGGCAAACGCCAACGCCACCAAACCAACTACCCTGTCGACCTCCGGCGACGATAGGAACCCTACACTAAGACTAAGACACCACAAAGAAAAAGAAAGTATGCCAATAGCGACCCAAAAACAACCATCACAAAAACCAAATCCATAGCCGGATCCGTCTCGCTTGCGACTGGTGACGATGCAGAGCCGCTCCTCATCCCCAACCGCCACGATCCACCACTGCCAACCCGAACCGCTAGGATCCAGACCCGCGCAAAGGAGGGGTACTGGAAGAGCCCATGGCATACACCGGTCGGGGTCCAGACCCAGCTATGCCTTCGCAAACTGGCTAGAAACCCTCGATCCGTAGGCGATGACGTGATCCAAGGAGGGGCCGCCACACGACTCTGATGCTGGCGAACACAAAACCCGGGCCAAGGGGGAACACCCCTATTTACATGTAGGGGTGCAACTTGGGTCGGGTAAATCCAAGAACTGAACCAACCCGAACTAAATGGGTTGGGTTGGTTTGGGTATTTTTAAATTTTGAGTTGGTTCAGTTCCGATATATCTTGACTTGAATCAATCGGTTCGGTTCTGGGTTAGGGCTCGGGTAAACCCGAACCAACCCGACCCAGATCCTTATACTAGGGGTGCAACTCGGCCATTAGTTTAAACTAGGGGTGCAACTCAGCCATTAACTTAAACTAAGCCATTAGTTTACATTGGGCCCATTGCACCCCATGGTTCATCTAGGCCATTAGTTTAAATCAGACCCATTGCACCCCATGGTTCAACTCAGCCATTAGTTTAAATCAAACCCATTGCACCCTATAGTTTCAATATGACCCGAGTTGCACCCCTAGTTTAAATAAGACCCGAGAACCGACCTGAAACAACCCGATTTGGTTTGGGTCGGGTCGGGTCGGGTTGGGTTTATATAGAATTCGGGTTGGGTTGGGTTTATATAGAATTCGGGTTGGGTCGGGTTAGAAAATAGCATACCCGATAACTTTCGGGTCGGTTTCGGTTTGGCTCAAACTCGAACCAACCCAACCCGAGTTGCACCCCTATTTACAGGGGGTAAGGGGGGCAGACCCTACCTCCGGAAGTCGCCATCCAAGAGCACCTGACCTCCCCGGAGCCACCGGCATCGGCTGGGGAGGCCAAGAAGGGCGAAGCCCTAACCCTAGCTCGAGCGGAGAAAAGGAGAAAGGCTTAGCTCATAAAACTTATTCAAAAATACGGAACTAGAGACTAAAGGCTTTGAGGCATGTATCAAAAACTCTTTCTTTGATTGATTTTCGGCTCAATTTGGGAGAACTAAGAAAACTTACTGTCCCATCAGTCGGCGGATTCTATCCGACCGATCGGTTCTGCTGTACTAGATAAGTATGTTCCGGAAGACTGATCGGTCCTATTACAGACTGATCGGATTTACTTGCGAGAGTATTTTTTTAGGTCGGAACAAAACTGACCGATCGGACGGACATGCCGATCGATCAGTTTGTTCGCTTCGAGATTTCGTTTGTTACGGGTTTGGGTCTCTTGTTTGATGTAAACCCTATACTACTACATAAAGGGTATTGAGGGACCAAACTTAAGTGGTTGACTGCAGCAGTTGATGGATAAATTTGAGAGGGACGTCGGCAAGATTCTTGGGAGGAATAGAAACCATAAGACAAAGTAGGGTTTTCTCGTTGAAGTAGGATGTTGCTTGTAACTTCTTGGTTTCTCCATTAGAGTGATGCAGATCATTTCAGAAGTCAAAGGGTCCAACTCTTTTAACGGAGGATTCATGCCTCCTACCTCACGGATTTCCTTCCATGAGAGTTCATGTGCAATCACTGCTCCACCTCGTAGGAGGGGATCACTAGACATTCTTCTGGATGCTACTGAATCTCTGAATCTGGCACCTATTGTGCCTCTGGTCCATCTCTTGCTGCATCTCCTCCAGCTATTCCACCTCATTGACCACCAAGATCACTGAAGTCTAGCTAGGTGGTTGTACTCGAACCCTAGTTTATTCATGCCCTTCACGTGGGCGCTCAACACTAGGTTCTTTTAACTCCAGATGTCCTCTAAGTACAGTAGGAAGTGGAGCTGTAGGATCAACCATTGGTGGAGCTGAAGAAGAACCCACTTCTTGTGCATGCAGGACGAGAGCAGGAATGTCTGTTTGGTAGCAACTGTACGTTGAGGGCCCGGTGCTGGTCTGGCTGCTACTTTGCTTCGGCTGTACGTCAGTGTAAGTGGTTGGTCACAACTTCACCCAACTTTGAATGTCGGTAGTGAGTTTCAACCACCAGTTCACGCTGCCATGTCAATCGGGCTGACAAAATCGAAAAAACCTTTGGGCTGAATAGCATTTCTCAAGTAAGAATAGTCTTCTGACACTAGAGCTTTTACTCGATAAGAGGTTGTATATCATAACGAATCTCATCCGAAGCATTAAAATTGTCATATGGAAGCAGGGCCGTCTCGATACAAGGTGAGGCCTAAGGCAAAAATTTCAAAATGGAGCATTTTTCTATTAAGATATTAAAATAAATAATATTAATTAAAATAATTAATATTAATTAAAATAATTTATATTATAAATTTTTTTTTTATTATTCTTGATTTTTGAAAAACAAAACTATAATGATGCTTTTGTATTCAAGTTTTTTCATATTATTTTTTAATAAATAATATTAAGGTTTCTTTTTCTTGAAAATGAGCTTGATAAATCGCATTAAGAGCCAGGGCAAAAACATTCCCCCGAGAGGTTTTACGTTTGAGCCGCAATATCAATTCAGGCTTCATCGATGAGTGATCCAATAAAACAAAGCAATCATAGAGTATAATTTCATAGACACAAGCAAAGAGGAGATCAGCTTTGTTCACCCACCTACAATGTGGGTGAGTTGTCACCTCCCCATCCCAACCGTCCAATATCCCTATAAAAATGGGATGAGTTTGATGCACGCACGAGCCAGTATGGTGCCAAAAGGGATTCGGACGGCTCAAATGGGAAGGTGATGCTCACCCACCTTTAAGGTGGGTGAGCAAAATCTTTATTTTTTTTATTTTTGGAGGGGGGGCGGGTGGAGAAGGGAGAGATATAGAGATGTGAATTTTTTAATCAGAGAGAGAGAGGTTAAATTTTTGAATCACTCCCTAGTTTCAAGATATTTCGAATTCAAGGGACTGATGGCATCACAACCATCCAATGGAAGACAGTTCATTCATTCTCTCCAAATCCTACGAAATTTTATTGCCACCCCACATACCTCTCATGCCACCCTTTGTTATATATATATATATATATATATATATATATATATATATATATATATATATATATATATATATATATATATATATATATATATATATATATATATATTTGGCCATAATGCACTTATTGAGAATGAGGATGTGTAGCTGAATGGGCATGAAAAATTCATTCTTGGGGTGGGTTAATGAATGGGTGATAATTGAGATGGTGACTGGGGAAACTACGTGATTTGGGGATGGTAATAAATTTTTTAGTGGGAATCAGGATTTCAATTCTACTTATTTAGCAATTTCCAAAAAAAAAAAAATTTCTACTTATTTAGCGATGCAAATGTGATGTAGCCCACATTTTGGGCCCCCAAACAGTCAAACCCAATGTTCAGTCGACAAGCATTGGGGGCCTCTTCTCAAGTGGGGCCTTAGGCAGCTGCCTAAGTTGTTTCACTATTGAGCCATCCTTGTATGGAAGGAGCAGCTCCACCTTGCCCATAGAGAAGTTTCTCTACAGTCATCAGTGCGGCGGATCGAGGTCTTTCCCCCCTAGGGTTAGGGTTTTTCCGATCGTGTGCTCGGCCTCCTCGGACACTGCCGGTGGCTCCGGGGAGGCCGGGCCTTGGGTCCGTTCCTCCTCGAGGGTGGGATTTGGCCCCCTCCTTCCCTCTGTGCATAAGGGTTCATCGGTGGCCAGCGATTTTATGATCGAAGCGCCTGGATAGTGGGCTGTTTTTTCCTTGCTCGGCTGAAGCTCATCGCTCGGCGTCAGGAGTCGTCTTCTCGCCGGATCTGCTGTGTTGGTCGGTTCTGACCCCGACGTGAGGATCTCTGACGGTGGATGTTCAGATCGCCACCTCGGGTCTGCGAGAGGCTCCTAGTGGCTTGATGTGATGGCGGAGGTCAGCGGGAGCGTGGAGGATCGGCAACAACTCTAATTTTCTTTCATGCTGTGCTACTGGTGCGGTGGAGGTTCGCCGGATTTTGAGTTTTATGGTGCTATTTGTTCTGTGTTTTTTTTTCCTTTTGTGTTTCCTTAGGTGTAGGTCTTGTTTTTTTTGTGGCCGATGGGCCGTGGTGTTTGTGGCGCCGGTGGAGGCGCCCTTCCCTTTGTTGTGTTCTATGTGTCACAGTCTAGTGGTGGTCTCTGTAGGTGTGCCGGTTGTGGCACTTTTGTTAGTTTTCCGTCGGACGGCGGTCGTCTTTCCCCACCTACTGGTGGTTTCCTATGCAGCACCGGAATGTGGCACTTCCTGGAGGTCCGTTTGTGATCTCGTCTCTGAAAGTACCAAAAAAATATATATCATATGGAGGAAAGCATGCATCTGCAGGGCTTCTGATCCAAAGGGCTTTGACAAGGATGCCAAGATTGAGTTTAATAATCGTTCCCTTGCGAACGTCTCAAAACAAGAAAATCGATCCTTGCTGGCGTAGAACTTGCGCACAACAAATGGATATGCTCCACCTTCTATCAAGAAGGGTCTCTTGATGTTCAACTTCTTTACCAGATCATCGAGTCCAAGAAACCCCCAAAAGTGGGTAAGCCTCAAAGGACTGAGAAGACATATCCAAAAGAATAACACGATGAAAATCAGCAAGAAAGTTCTCATGCGAGCACACACAAAGCGGACAATATTCAAACCCTGATCAACACCGCAATAGGAGACAACTACGTAACCAAGCGCGTTTCGACCATAAAACACATCTCTAGGGTCAAAATGTCCCGTTTCGACTATAGAACACATCTCTAGGGTCAAAATGTTACATGAACGTAAGTAGAACTACATCTACTCTGCCCAAATACAAAGAGAAACACATGGTGCACAGAGTTAGGTATGGAGACTATAGTCAAGGACAGTCCTTAACTACAAAAGGCAAAGCCCTAGAGGTTCTCAAGTGTGCAATGAGAGACTCAATAAGTGTCTTACGGTTTATTTACAGTTAGAAACATAAACATAGTTTCCTAATCCAGTGTCTTACGGTTTACAATTTGCATAATAGTCAAAGGCCATAATGTCTTCTTAAAATTGTAAACAATTATGAATCAAATTCACAAACGACTGAACTACCCACAATTGCAAATTTTTTTTCTTCTGAGTAATCAAGTGTAGTTTGATTGTAATAGTATTGGTTTACATTAAGCCCATCAAATACGAGCCATTTATATGGAGTCCATGAAATGTGTTTGGGTCAAGAGCCAATCATGTATACCTAATTACCCATATAATTAAGAGGTCCCCTTTCAATTGTTTGTTTTATTTAATTTTTTAAAATACCAACACTACCCATGAGATACTCTCCCAGCTAATAATCACCGGACTTACTATAGCGACACTAGTGATATAGTGATTTCGAACTGCTACAGTGATTTCAAATTGGTACAGTGGTTTGGGTTTGGGTTAGGTTTAGGTTTAGAGTTGGGGTTCACTGTTAGGGGTATATAATTTGGGTTAGGGTTAAGATTCACTATTTAGGGTATAGAGGTTAGGGATTGGGTTAAGTTTAGGGTATAGCTAGGGTTAGGGTTAGAGTTCACTATTTAGGGTATATAAATGATTAGGATTTCACAACATGACAAAAAAGTTCATGAATTTTGAAACCTTTTTTTTGGATTGTGAAACCGATTTAGCTAGATGGTTAATGGAAGGGGATGTGAGTCATTTTACCAGCCGCATGATCTTTTATAATTAAACTTTGAATTTTAAACCACTCTTAGTAGGAAAGTTTTATCTATCCAGGCCTTAATGTAAATCGAGATTCAATAAGAGGAAAGATCGCAATTAAAGCCCCCCATTTCCCCCCCAATATTCTATAGAGCAAGAATATCCATGGACTGAAAGAGGTCCAAAGGTGTGGCTTTCGAGTATTTTAATAAAACATATAATTTTTAAGTAAGATTTTTTATTTACTGGTTTGAAGTTTGTGCACTATTGGTATACTAGTAATGCTCGTGCCTGTCGGCACGCAAAAGATTTTGAGGCCGGGGACAATATTTTGAGAAATGTGATAATATTTCAAAGGTGGCAACAAAACATTTGGAGAGCAGAAATAATATTTTGAAGGAGTAAACAATATTTCGAAGGTAATAACAATATTTTATGAGCGGTGATAATATTTTTGGGAATGAGACAATATTTTGTAAGTGGTGATAATGCTTGTGTCTGTCAGCACTCAAACGGAGTGGCATAATTTGTTCAACGACGCCCACAATCGACTGGAGTATCCACATTTGGTTGGAGAGCCCAAACTTGATGAAAACAACGTAATTCGTCAACGACGCTCACATTTGGAAGAAGTGCCGACATTTGAAACTACAACTCCCGCATTCGACAACAAAACACTATACATTCGGTTTGTGCAGCAAAAAATCAATTATGGTGTCAACATTCCTACCCACATCCATCCAAATTCGGTGAGAGCGCCCAAGTTCATCGGGGGCACCCACAATAGGTGATGGCGCCTACATATAGTGGCGACGACAAACTTCGGTACGGTAAAACGGTGACATCGATATTTAGTGTTGAGGCCCATATTCAATGAGGGTGTCCACATTCAATGGAGCCTACATTTGACTTTAGTACTTAAAAATAAAATTGTTGTGTTTAACTCTCTCTCTCTCTCTCTCTCTCTCTCTCTCTCTCTCTCTCTCTCTCTCTCTCTCTCTCTCCTTAAAAAAATATAACAAAATTTTTTTCTCAAAAAATCCATATTTGGATTTAGTGTTTTTTCTATATAATATTGGGCTGCTATGACATAATCAAATTGGTTTTTTTAGAATTGTATGATATATTTAAATAATATTTAATTATTTATTTGTATTTCAAAAGAGAAGAAGGTATCATAATTACAGTCATTGATAGCTCTTAAGGAGAGAAATCAGATGAAGGAATAAAATTGAGGTGATTCTAAGAAAAATCACGATAAGGAATGAAGGCATGGTTTAAATGGCCTCTTAATTGCCATTCAAAATAGAATAAGACAAGGAACCTTAATTATAGCCATTGATGGCTCTGCATGATGAAAATCAGGTGAAGAGGAGAGGGAGATCGAGTGAGATTGACTTCCAATTTGGAGCTGATGGTGTCGATACCGCTCACTAAGCAGTAGGAGGGAAGAGGAGAGAGAAATACGGTGGTAATCAGTTATGTCTCTCTTTCTTTCTCCTCCCAAAAATGGATACCTCTCTCTAATAATCGATCGGGGTCCTCCACACCGGTTGGTAAAATCAATCATGAATAGCTGATATCGGAAAATCGAGAGAGAGAGAGAGAGAGAGAGAGAGAGAGAGAGAGAGAGAGAGAGAGAGAGAGAGAGAGAGATAATTGGGGAGATTGAGATTTTAAGAGGGCTGATCTGACTGGATGGATTCTGAGATCGGAATATGTTGATTTGTTGGATGCATTGGTTGATTGAGATCGGAATAGGTTGGAATCATAGTCTTACTGATCAGGTGACCGTTTCCTTTTTGGGAGATCCGAAGATCAGAATTTAAGATTGTTGAATGCAATGGACTATTGAGATCGGATGGTTTGTCCCCTGGGTTGAATGTTCACATGGGTTTAAATCATAGCCTTTTACTTTAAATGAATTATGACCATTGTTTATACCCCCCATAAAACAGTCCCCTATTATATAGATTACGGACCCACAACTGTTTTACCAACCAGACCAAAAAGTGCTTTTTCATGCCATCTATCACTTTTCAAACGTATGTATATAGTTACCAACCACTCTTGGACCGTGTGGCTGCGAATTTCGCATCCATTGTACACGAACACAAACCTTTTGTCATGATTAATTGTCGGCCAAGAAATGTTGCGGTCTCAGTTACCGCCTGATTATCCACCCCACATGTTAGAGAGATGGAGACCAAGCTCGATGAGAAGCAGCAACCCCAAGTTGAACCCGAGGTGGAACTCAGCAGGATCAAAGGAAGGAGCAAGCAGAACACATGGAAGGTCATGCACACGACTTGGTCTCTGTGCGCACGACAGACCTTTTGGAGTTGTTCACTCGACTTACTGGGCACGACTTGGCCCCAAGTCGTGCGCACGACGGCTTCGGGATTTTCTAGATCCGATTCTTTTGTCTTATTCTTTAATTTTTTTGGGTTCCTATATAAGGGCTTCATATGTTATGTAGCCTAACCCTAATCTCTTTACTGAATCGAGAGAGCTTTGTTGGATAGAGATCGACTAGGGTTTGCTTCTGAAATCATTTCAGGAGGAAACCCTTGTACATTGATTGGAGATTCTTGTAGAAGCTTGGTTGAGGTGAGATCATTTCTTGTATTGAGCGGTTTGTTCTTGTTGATTGAAGATGGTGGAATCGATGTGGCGCTGAGAGGACGTAGGTAAGTTTGCCGAATCTTTGTAAATCATGTGTCTCTTTCTGTGTTTGTGATTTGGTTTGCATCTATTGCTTGCTATTGGTAATCTGCAGCGGCTGTTTGATTGGGTGTTGAGTTTTTAGGAACGATCTCATTGTTGGATCGTTCTTGTCTTTGGTTCTGTCACGATTGTGTGGCATCTAGTGATCTTGGTGTTTCCGCTGTGCTAGTCTGTTGTCTGATCACCAACACCACAAACCACAGTCGATCGTTACACCCCCACCTGACAGATGAATCACACTCCACCCCAACCGTCAGGCAAAACCAATAGCTGTGGCTTGTGCGACGGATGATCAAGCGGCAACTGAGGCTGCGATATTTTTTTTTTGTAGAAAACCAGTAGGGATTCTATTCATGGTGCCGTAGACCCAAAAAAATAGGGGAGTTATAATCCAGGCCATCCTGGTTAGCAATACCAGAAGAAGTACAATCACATTGAGACATAGTTAAATCATCAACAACGATCCTGAAGATCCATTGTGGTGTAATCCGAAAAGCGGCAACTGAGGCCGCGACATTTAGTCACGACATTTAATCGCGACAGAAGATTTGCGTTCATTGTACACGGCCCACTCCCGATAAACACGGTGGTTACAAATTACGTGATTTTCACGATTTCAAACCATCACTTTTCGGTGTTATCACCATTAAAGCCGACCCAACCGAGGCCCACTAGTTCCATTAAGCTCCACGAGAACTGCCTGAAAATAAACACGACGTTCACCATTCAATAGTTAGTACTCTTAGAAAGCACTTTTCAGTACAACACTCCCCTAAAACCTAGCATCACAACGGGCTCCTAGGTGCTTCCTTATTCTATGAGCTCCTAGCTGTTATATAGGCAAAAATAAGGAGGGGGGGGGGGGGATTGAAGCCTCCCCTACTAACTTTGATATGACGTGTGGCATAATGGTTAAATGACCAAAAGTCCTTGGTACTTTCTATAAATTACCAAATATGAAGTGGGGGTTCCGGACTATAGCGCAGGGGTCATTTGGGGATTTGCATAACCCACCGTCGGCAGAACTTTTTGGAGCCGCGGGGCAACTATTGTAGGCCACTAGGGGAGACCAGTGATAATGCAATTGCTGTCCAATGATCTTTCCTTTTCAAATGTAATGCAATTGCTGTCCAATGATCAATCAAAATCAATGAAGGATAGTCTTCTAAATCTTTTTCAACTTTAATGTCATTTCTGTGCAACAGTATTAGTATAACTCATGCATGAAATTCACATGAGATTGGCATGCGATCAGCTTGTTATGGACTATTTGGTTACAGAGAAATACTAGGGTTTCACGGATCAGAGACATGTGGATACTCTCTTCGTGGTGGCTACGGATTTAGCTACTTTTTGGGAAGAAACTCGTACAGATAATGGCTGACTGATACCAAAGTATTTTAGTGGGTCTCTGGGGTGGTAATTTTGTAGAAGGTGATGAACCACCTAGGACCGATGGCTGGACGGTTATGGTTTGTTTGTTGGTAGGTTGTAATTTGACACTCTGCCTTAAGAGTGTTAGTTTTTTAATCCACCGATCGGGGTCTACCAAACCCCCTCCCATCCTATGCGGGATGCAAATTATCCTCGAAAAAAAAACTCATTCATGAAATTTGTAGTCTTCAACAAAAACTTGTCAATTTATATATATATATATATATATATATATATATATATATATATATATATATATATATATATATATATATATATATATATATATATATATATATATATATATATATATATAGGGGTGGGATCCGTTGACAACCCAAAATGGGAGGTAAATTTACCTCCCATTTACAACTCGCCAAAATCGTTGGTTAGAGGTTTCCGAATTTGCTGATTTTTTGTGAGGATGATCAAGATGGCAAGTTGATCATCCTCACAAAAAATCAGCAAATTCTGAAACTTATACGGGTGTCAAATGTGTTATTCAAATTAACGGTTCAAATAGACAGTTCAGAAACATTTGATTCAATCGGCGCCCTTAGAAGTTTCAGATTTTGTTGATTTTTTGTGAGGATGATCATTATGGCATGTTGATCATCCTCACAAAAAATTAACAAAATCTGAAACTTCTAAGGGCGCCGATTGAATCAAACGTTTCTGAACCGTCTATTTGAACCGTTAATTTAAATAAAACATTTGACGCCCTTATAAGTTTCCGAATTTGCTGATTTTTTGTGAGGATGATCAACTTGCCATGTTGATCATCCTCACAAAAAATCAGCAAATTTGGAAACCTCTATCCATCGATTGAATCAAGTTAAAAATGGGAGGTAAATTTACCTCCCATTTTGGGTTGTCAACGGATCCCAGCCCATATATATATATATATATATATATATATATATATATATATATATATATATATATATATATATATATATATATATATATATATATATATATATATATATATATATATACTAAAACGGAGCCCTCTCTCCCATGTTCTGACACGTGTTCTTCTACTGAATACACCCTAGAATGGAAGCTTCTCTCTCATGTTGTGACACGTGGACGTCTTTTAAAGAGCTAGAATTCTTCTTCCGTGTGTGAACACGGCTCTCTTTTAAATCTATTTAAAAACCTACAATAAAGATGATGAATTTTTATTCAATAGCATTTAATGGTCATTTGATGTTACTCTCTCTCTCTCTCTCTCTCTCTCTCTCTCTCTCTAATAAGTGAATCACACTCACTTTTGATTTCACACTTCTTCGAACAGTTGCGATGTCGTCTTTGCCAAATGACGTGCATCAAGCACATTTGGGCATTGCTCGGGTTTTTTACTAGTAGTTCATATAACTCTCTCTCTCTCTCTCTCTCTCTCTCTCTCTCAATAACTTATCAAGCATCATTCCTTAAGAAAACAATCTTTTGGGCAAATCCAGTCGCCTCCTCTTCCTGTCACTTTTCAAAGATTCTTGAGTGTTGGATTAGATCCAATGATCCGCATACCAAAGTCCTGCACTGCCCGCGGGTTGCCAAGATGGGATGAGAAAGTCTTTTTTGTCCTCAAATTTGAGGGAGGCGATGAGGAAGCTTGTGGTCCCCACATGGTCCCCATACAAATGAGGTAGCTGCTGCATTGCTTTATTTTGGTTCCGCTCATTCCTTACAAATGAGGAAGCCACTAGAGTTGCACTTAGTAAAGCAGAATATGAGCAATTCACATTATCATATGTCAAATAAGTTTGCATAGGATAAGAAACATGATGGTAGGTGAAAATAAATACTTTCATTCTTTCTGGAGGCCGAGTCTCTATACCTCATCGTCTCCGAGTTGTTGGAGGAACGCTTCGAACTCAAGGAAGCATCGTATGAGGGGCTGGCTTCTATTTGGGGTACCGATGATGCTTCCATTTATGGAGGTAAATCAACAATTCATATCATTTTTATAACTTCTAATATTTTTGGAAGAGGTATCAGATTAGATAAGTACTCTCCCTAGGATTGATTCCCAGTACCCTTTCTTCGTTGAAGAATACCCAAAAATTACAACCGCATAGCTCGACCATCCAATTTATCACGATGTATTGCTTGGAGGTTCACATAACATACACAACGAAACACTTGCAGAAGAGGCATGGCTGGCTTCCGATTTTGTGAGGGTTCGAATGGAGACTTAAAATTGATGACTCAACTAGAAAGTCTGTAATCGAGTATTGTATGTGCGGAAAAAAGATTCGGGTCACCTTTATTGCAAGCACACGAGATTACAAGACCGCTGACCCGGGGGATCAGGGGTGGTGAGCCGGGTGCGACGAAGATTTGATCAGGATATTATGGGAGAGATCCTCTAGAGGGTCCTTTTGATCCGCGTCTTCATGTTACTTCGTACGAGAGCACTGGAGGGGTTGCCCAGGATAGAGGGCTTTACAAGGTTTCGGGTTTCTTGAGAGGTTGAGTGGTTTTGCCTTTGCGTTTGTCTCTTCCATGCTTTGCACTTCTCGGCTAGGGGGCTTTCGGCGTCGTTTGCTTGATCTTCGCGTCTTCCTCGGCTCTTACTAGACCTTGACGTCCTTGATCGTCGGTTTCACAGTGTCGATATTACTTTCACCTTCGGCTTTGGCTTCTGGCGTCTGGCTCTGGCTTTGCTTTAGTGTAGCTCTGGCGTCGATGTAGCTTTGGCGTTTAGCACTTGAACGTAGGAGTAGAGGCTTGCGGTGCTTTCGTTCTTCTGGACTTCGCGTCGTATCGGTTAGAAAGTGCATTGCTTTGCTTGTGATCCTTCGTAGTTGCTTGGCTTCAGCATGTGCGTGGCTCTAGCGCGAGCGTATGTTTGGCTTTGCTCTGGTTTTAGCTTTTGGCTTCTACGTCTGGTTCCGTCTTAGCTTTAGCACAGCTCTGGCGTCGATGTAGCTTTGGCGTAGAGCACTTGAACGTAGAAGGGGTAGAGGCTTGTGGTGCTTTCGTTCTTCTGGACTTCACACTGTATTGGCTAAAAAGTGCGTTGCTTTGCTCGTGATCATTTGTAGTTGCTTGGCTTCAGCACGTGTGTGGCTTTAACGTAGGCGTAACTCTTGCTTTGCTTGGCTTTGGCTTTGGGCTTTAGTTTTTGGCTTTGGCTTGATCTTCACCTCGAACGACGATCGCGATGTCTTCGAGTCTTCTTTATTCTTCCGACTTTATTTTGGCGGCATGGTTGAGGCGTCGGCTTTAACTTCTCTTCTTCTCCGAGATTCTTTGGTGTGATCAGAGTTGAAGGCTTTTTTAGAAGATGGCAGGTGTAGCATCGATCTCCGTGTGACGGTTGTAGCATCGGATTTTGTTGATGAAAATGGTGGGTGTAGCACTGGTCTCCGAGTGACGGTAGTAGCGTCAGCTTTTGTTGATGAAGATGGCGGGTGTAGCGCCGATCTCCGTGTGATGGGTGTAGCGTCGACTTCTTCTCCGGGCGTGTTTGGCTTGATCAGAGTTGACGGTTTGTTGAAAGCAATGAGTGTAGCACTGGTCTTCTCTGAGCTTTCTTCTTCGTGAATGGAGCGGATACTTGTTGAAGACGATGGGTGTGGCGCCGCATCGATCTTCGTCCTCGGTCTTTGCTTTTGGCGTCTTTAAAGTTGAAGATGATTGGAGACGACGGGGTGATGCCGACTCCGGACCTTCTTCTCCAAGCTTTCTTCTTCGTGCGAGGAGTCGAAGCTTTGTTGAAGACGACTGGGTGACTTCGACTTTGATTTTCTTCTCCGGTCTTTTCTTGTGCCGTCTTCGGAGTTGAAGATGATTGGAGACGACCGGGTGATACCGACTCTGGACCTTTTTTTCTAAGCTTTTTTCTTTGTGAACGGAGTTGAAGCTTTGATCTTCTGTTCAAGGCGTTCATGTTGATGAGGACTTTTATGAGCTAAGCGTTCCCGTAGGATACGCTTGTCGTGCCTCGTGAAGCCTTGGGTCGTTGAGAGCGAGCCTCCCTCTTCTTTGCAGCCTTCGTCTTCAATTTTTTTGACCTTCAACTCGAGCGTTAGAGCCTCCTCGTCCTCATAGCCTCCATGTCTCTAGCTTCGAGCCTCGAGCTTTGGATCCTTCTCGTCTTCAGAGCCTTCACGCCTCTAGCTTCGAGCCTCGAGCTTTGGAGCCTTCTCGTCTTCAGAGCCTTCACACCTCTAGCTTTGGTCTTCGATGGCTTCTACGATCTTTGATTCCTTCCTCTACCCCTTCTATTATAGGCAAAGAGGAGGGGAAGGGAGAGATATGGTTGCGATTTAGTGCATCTTTCCAATATCTCTCCCATTACCATCAAGATATTGTTCCCGATTTTGGGGGAAACAACCTTAATTTCTTTTCTTATTTTATGGGGATGGTTATGTGCAAGATATGGCTCAATCTTTTGAGATATGAGCCATCTTTGCACATTCAAATCGATGGCGACACGACTTCGTTTCTTGTCCGTCGGATCGAGGGATCAGTGTTGATCCATGGTTGCGTAGACATCCACGCTACCTCCCCCTGTACTAGGCAGTTTTCTTTTCTTTCTTTCTCCCTAGGGCCGGCCACACCTCCCCATGGGGAGGGGGCACAGTTTCCAAAAGGAGGGGGCCATGGCCAGTGGGCCCCACCTGGCCCCTTTGTTGGACATGGCTCATTTCCCGTTTCCTCTCTCTATCTCTCTCTCTCTCTCTCTCTTATATATATATATATATATATATATATATATATATATATATATATATATATATATATATATATATATATATATAAAGACAAATCGGGTTTTCGTGCTTCAGCTCCATGGTAAAGAAAAAGACATCTCAGCTTTAATCCACGCAAAAACCTTCCAGAGTATCCAAACAGTAATAGGGGAATTCGTTGATACTAGTGCACTGGGCACGTGCAACAGTTGCTTATCTATGGAGCCTTTTACACGTACACAAATTAAAAATAACCATTTTAGTATATGATATGGACACATGAAACAATGATAGGAGCGTAAGAGTATATTGGTTATTTTTGTATGTGCCACAATGGGAAGCACAAGAATGCAACATATCCTTCATTGCTTTTGTTTTAATGATGGGTATATGTATTCTATATATATATATATGTCAAATTGTATTATCTAGTATACACAAGTTAGAAAGACAATAGGCTTTCAGATATGGGTATTGAGGTACCCATACCCATACCCATACCTATAGCTATACCTATACCTGAAAGTTAATCGGGTAGAGTTCCTATACCCATACCTTACCAAAGCCTTGTAAAAAGTATTAAGGTACCCATACCCGAAAGTTAATAGGGTAGAGTTCCTATACTTCTACCCTACCAAGTAGAGTTTCTATACCCATAGCCTACACAAACCTTGTACAACCCATACCCAAGGCTTGTGAAAACCTTGTATAGCCCATACCCATACCTGAAAGTACATTTGTCTGAAATTGGGTTTCGGGTATGGGTATTGGGTAGCCATATCCATATCCAAATGTTAATCGGGTAACGTTCTGAGATGTTTTAAAACGTAGGATTGAGAATGGTAAAATGGGAACAAAATGTAGGATGAAAGACAGAATGGGTTAGTGGGATTGCCCTCCCCGTTATAGCCCTTGTTTATTAATGGATAAGTAAGATTCAATTGATTAGTGGCAAAGAAGAGAAGGATAAAATGGAAAAAAAAAAGTAAGATGGAAGGAAGAATGGGTTAGTAGGATTTCTATTCTCATAATAGCCCTTGGTTTTTTAAATGGATAAATAAGACTATTGATTAGTGGCAAAAGGGTAATAATATTCTTGAATGGTATTTGTGATTTGTGTAGGGATTTAACAGAAAGAGCAAAATTGGCAAATTACGGTCCTAACCCTTGTGTTTGTTTTCATGACATAAGATTTAAAATACTAGTTATGGATTAATATATAAGGTGAAGGGTAAAATAGAGACACATGCAAAAGGATGCAAAATCGTAAGGACCCAAAAGTGCGGATTGATCTAGGGGGGTATGGATTAGATGCTTGCAAAATACAAATCCGATGAAACAATCTTGTAGTGCTTAGTGATAGGTCCTTGGTCAAAAGACCAACTAGCCTAAAGGGCACCATATTGTCAGGACAAAAATATCCCTCAATGCTCTTCAAATTTTGGGTTTCATACCACTCCTTTCTAAAACTAAACCTAATCCTAAATCCTAAGATTTATAAGCCATGTCCTGAACCCTAGATCTAGAAATCATAAACCTAATCCTAAACCAAACCTATCAACTCCCCATGACTTCGTGTCTCTACTCACCGCCGCCACAGCTGTGGCTCAAGACTATTGCTCACACCCAGCTCAGCCACAACTGCTCGCGCTCGCCTCGCCACTGTTGCCCGAGAGAAATGGAAGAAAGAGGAGGCTAGATGTGGGCATTTTGAGCTTTGGCAGCCCTTTCCATTTCACTAATCTTTTGAATAGGGACCTTATCCTAAACGCATCTTCATCTCGTCCTGATCACCCCACTGATCTGTTGTCAGGGACCTTAGCCACATTAACCAAGTGTATGACTTGCTGATATCCACTTACACACATCAATTCATCTGACACTTCACTCATTATGCTTTCACTAATATACAACTTAATTCTGACTGTAAGATTAGTACAAACTAGCCATTGCCTATTCTCAAAATGAGAAATGGTATGCCCCACTATTATCTGCAAAACTGGAGCCAACACCACAAGAGCTGCTACATTGGTGCATTCACCATGAAATCAGTGATGATTTTGGGCTCATCTATCTACAAATCAGCGAAATGAGTCCCTCTATTCAAAACAAATCAGGATGTTCTACACAGACTTGCTTCATTGGTGCAAGGAAAGAGTTTCCAGAGTGAGATTAGATGCTCCAAAATTTCGATGCTTGCCATCGGCCTTGTTGATGAGTTTGAAACCGTGAACAGGAAGTTGGTTGATGAGGAGCGTCTCCAGTTGGCTTGCAATGCTTTTTCCTGGGACCACCACATATAGGAACGATGCGTTCTGCATGCCCGCCTTGGAGCGATGAGCATGGACTCGGCCGACAAGATCATCCGTCTGCATTTAAGTTTGTAAACATGTTCAATCACATGTTCTATCTTAAGAATAAGAATTACCGATGAGAGAGAGAGAGAGAGAGAGAGAGAGAGAGAGAGAGAGAGAGAGAGAGAGAGAGAGAGAGAGAGAGACCTGTCCAACATATAATTTCTGGTCAGGTCTGAAGAGTACATAGATGCTAGAAGTGCCCACTGTCGAGGGAGGAGGCTGTTCTCTAGCAGCAATGGCAACACATGTCACCTCTGGAAGCTCCAATATGCTCCTCTTCTTGTAAAGCTCCATAAACTTCTTCCGGCTTATTATCGTAACAACACTCTTGACTTCCTTCTGTAGTTCCTGTATGACCGCAGAAGGAGAAAGACCTATTGTGCTTGTAGAATCATAGCCATCAATACAATGCTGTATGTGGGTTTTTAGATGCTCCTTACCACCTGTTGTGGCTAAGCAGACATCCTTTGCTTTCATCGAAACATATAGCTCTTCAGCTCTTTGAATGACTGTTCCAGGAATCCCTTCCTTTTGAGCAGTCTCAAAGGCTAGGCTCTCTCTACAGACTCCATCAATCAACTTCCATGTGGGTCTTGTGTGTCCATCCACCATCTCCGTTCCCATTGCTTTATAGACAGTGCTCCTTGTGGTTAAGGGCAAGTCGAAAATGCCATGCAAGTGGGTTGAAACAATACCCAGACAGCCAATCTGATCGAGAGTCTCGATGATGCTACCGGCGATGCAAGTTCCTTTAGCAGTTTCTGTGCCCCTACAGATCTCGTCCACGAGGACCAGACTCCTTAGGGTAGCTCCAGTTACTACCGCACGTATCTCTGACATTTCAATCTAATTCAAAATTATGTCAGGAACTAAATGAAAGAATCAGTAATTGAAAACATGAAACAGGAGGTGATGATGGTCATGCAAGACAAAGAAAACTGATGATATAAGTGGCGTTTTTGTGCTACTTCCCTTTCCATTTAAGGAAATTATGTATCTCAATGTTTCTAATAGTTTTCGGTATCAATTTATACTTCTTGAAGACAAAATTAAATTGCCCAAACATTCATACTTGGACAAAAGTGCCTTCAAATAGACGAGGAAATATGCACTAGATATATGTCAGGCACCCTCATCTGAAGACCTCCATGTACAGATCATAGGTTAGGTATGTTAAGCTCTCAACTGACACATGAGACTCATCACCTAATACAAGTGTGAATTTCTTTAGTCTTTTCTTGAGCTTCACTGTAAGATGGAACATTTCTTAAACGCGTTTTTTTCAAAAAAAACACCGAACTTGGTGACTATGATGACCATTTCATCCTCTCGAGCATAGCCGCAATCCTTTTAATAGGATCAGACTACTGAGATTCATCTTGACTCGACATCTTGTTCAAGCCTAGGTTCAAAGAGACTAGTCGGGGTGGACTCGATGATAAGCAAGCACCCAATATGATGCGATGATGTGCGTATGTGTCGTGGGGAGAACGATTATGCAAGAAGACAACTATTGTGTTCAAGCACGCAAAAACTGCAAACAAAATAAAAATCAGCACACATGCAATTTACTACGTGATCGGTTAGAGAGTGAGAATTCTCTAACGCCGTGTTCTGATACAACCTTGATGTATGCGGGTTCTTGAAAAAGACTAATGTGCAGATTTTAACAATTTAAATCGATTTTCAGCTCCTTAAAAGTAAATTTCAGCAAAGGTACATGTCAGGTGAACATATGCTAGCATCAAGGATACTTTTCTTATATATCAATATACATTCAGATGATGAAAATAAAGCAAATAGAACATAATTAATTTAATTGCAGCAATCAAATAGAGATGTTATCACAATAGTAAATCGATGATTCAATAAAATATTAGATTTAGAGAAAAGCACAAAGATGGTGAAAGACCTATGAAACCCAAAAGATCCGATAATAGCCCAATGGGCCAATAGTCAATGGAAAGAGACCAGCAAAAACAAACAGGGGCGATGTATCTTGGGGGATGCTTGTTGCGATTTCGGTACCCGTCGGATGAAGTGACGAAGGAGGGAGGGGGATATGGAAGAAAAGGTGAAGAAGCCGAGACGAATGATATCTGGGGGTTATAGATCTTCGAATTGATTTCTCGCGAAGATGAATAACGTCGATGCGAAGGGGTAGAAGTTTGCAGTGGAACAAAAGATTAAAAAGCAAGGAAAAAAAGTTGGAGAAGGTCTCTCGAACAAGCCGTCAGCTCCATTCTCAAAAACTAGGATTTAATTTTCATTCAATATCAATATCTTCCCATTAGAGTTTAGTGGAGGGGATTTTATAGGAGAAAGAAATAAAAGGAAATAGATGAGGAGAGAAGTAGCATGTGAAATAAAGAGTAGAGAGACGACGTGTGGTGCGATGAAAACTCGCGGACGAAACAACCGTACAGTTGTACGGCGTGTAGGAGAGAAAGAGAGGAGAATGTCGCGGGTTGGGCTCCTCTTGGGATTCCTTTAGGGCTTCATGTGATCTCCACCATGCATAGGCCTTTAATTATAGCCAACGGATCTTATTAAAACCAATTAGAAATGGCTTAAACCAAATGGGTTCGAGTCGGGTGCGAACACCCTTCGCACCTAGGCTAATCAGAAATAAAAGCATTCATAACGTAACAACCATAAGTCGGATCAAAACAAAATAAAAATTTTAAACAAAGATAATGAAAAGACGAATTTGTAGCATCTGGTGGATCTCCGATCGGGCTCCTGGATGTTCGTGGGGAGCCAAAATACATAATCAGCTGTAGAAAATCTGTGGGCTTTCCTATCAACGGCCCAACCCGAGGACCTGTGGGCCGGTTTTTGGCCGCCACCCTCAGCACATGACCCAACACGAAACCTGACTCGACCAGGCCAAAACTTAGGCCAGAGACCGGCCCGCTAGCTCGGCTTGCTAGCATGCCCGACCCGACCCAGCCCTCTTAAAGATTGACATAAAAAGGCACGATCTTCACCTTGTATAATCCAGTCAATAGAATACAAGAAGCTGGGAGAAACAAAACATTAGACTGAAAAAAGTGACATCCACAAATTGGGCCAGAAAACCCTATGACTGAATACTGAATTCAGAACCCAAATAGAAATTTAGGTCGATTAATAAAAACCCAGTTGATGTATGCAATGATTTTTATAAAACAATGGCCGATGTGGCATCAAACAAACTCAGCCACAGATTATTGGAGAGAGTTTGTCCTTATTAGTAATTAGTTTGTCCTTATTAGTACTATTGTTTTCGTTGAGGACTTATTTGTAATTCTGATAATTTGGTTTATTATAAAAGGGCGTTCGGTTTCTTAACACCCTAACGCGAGTTCGTTCATGGTATCAGAGCCACGACCGACTCCCGCTCGACGTCCTCGACTCGTTCGGTCGCCTCCGCGCCCTCCGACGACTCCTGCTTGCCGTCCGATCGCCTCCGCGCCCTCTGGCGACTCCCGCTCAACGCCCGAACGCCCCCGCACCCTCCGGCGACTCCCGCTCGCCGCCCGAACGCCCCCGCGCCACCCCAACACCCCTCCTGTGACTCCCGCTCGACGTCCGGTTGACCACGTGCCATCCCCTGCACCACCGCACCACACCAGCACCCACCCCTGCGCCACCGCACCACACCGCACCACACCAGCACCCCCCCTGCGCTTCCCGTGCCTCTCCGCACCCTCCCCTGCGCCCCTGCCGCCACCCCCGCAACCCCCCTGCACCTCCGCGCCACCCCAGCGACCCCCCCTGTGCCCCTGCCGTCACTCCCGCAACACCCCGCACCCCCCCCCTGCGCCCCTGCCGCCACTACCGCGCCCTGCTGCCCTCTACAGAGCCTCCCGCGCCTTCTGTTGCCGCTGCCTTTATTGGGCGTCCCCGATGTTGCTTCTACTGACTGTTGATGGTTGATTGCCTGTCAACTTTTTTTCCTTGACTGAAATTTGTTTCCCTTTTTTTTTTTGGGGGGGGGGGGGGTGGTGATTCTGTTTCTTTTTCGTCTACATCAACCCTGTCCTTTTTTTTCTTTTCATCACTCCCCATGGATTCCAAGGTCGCCCCCTTTGTTGGCTCTCAAGACGGTTTTGCCCGTCGCATTACTACCGTTCTCTTGGATGATAAGAATTTTCTTCCTTGTCCAACTCTGTTCGTGTCTATCTTGCCGGTCGCGATAAGCTTGCATGGCTTACTGGTGTCTCGAAACCTACAGAGGCGACCGACGTATTAAAGTGGACCACCGAAAATTTTCAGATCCTTGGTTGGCTTCAATGCTCGATGGAACCCAAAATCTATGAGCAGTTCATGCGGTATGATTCTGTTTCTGATTTATGGTCTGCTCTCCAAAGGACTTATGGACACACTCGGGTTGATGCTCGGATCTATGCTGTATATCGGGAAATTACTGCCGCTACTCAGGGCGATCGTTCTGTTCAGGAATATTTCTCTTTTCTTCAGAGTCGTTTTCTCAAGCTGTCTGATTTAGAGCCGCTGAGTGCTTTCCAGGACCCTACTGATGCTGCGCTTGCTCGGCGTCGACAAGAGAAGAGAGAGACGTACCAGTTTTTGATGGGACTTCGATTCGAGTTTGAGGCTATTCGTGTTCAGATTATTGGGATGTCCCCTCTTCCCGACCTTCTCGATGCCTTTTCTCTGGTTGCTGATCAGGAGCGTCGCCTTCGTCATACTGGTGCACAGTGGATGTTTGTTCATCCTTCCGGTGATCTCCCGACTGAGCAGATGGCTCTTGCTTCTGGTTCCCGTCCTCCGCTCTCGCACGCTCGTGGTCGTGGAGGTCGCTCTCTGTCTGGTGGTCGTGGTCTACCTGGTGGCCGTGGCACTAGTGCTCCTCCTGGTCCTTGTACCTATTGTGGCAAATAGTTTCATGATCGCTCCCGATGTTACCAGTTGTACCCACATCTGCGTACTACCCCGCCACCTGCTTCTCGTTCACCAACTGTGGCCGCTGCAGACATCTCTAGCTTGTCAACGTCTCCTACTCCGACTCCTGGTGTTTCAGATTTGAGTCAGGTGGTCTCCCAGGTGCAGCAACTGATGCGTCAGCTTCAACATCTTCAGCCTTCGTCTTCTCAGCCCTCCGCATCCACTGCTTCCTCCTCAGGTACTTCGTTCGTTTTTCAGGCATCAGGGGTTGCTCCCAGTTCTTCACCCTGGGTGATCGACTCTGGTGCTACTGACCACATGACTGGTGAGCTTAGTCTTCTTTCCCATATTGAGCCTTATCGTCAGCGAAATATGCGCCTTGCTGATGGATCCGTTACACCGATCCTCAGTAAGGGTATTGTTCCTCTTTCTTCTGCTGTTAGTATTGACTCTGTTTTGTATGTTCCTAAATTGTCCCATAATTTGCTATCTGTTAGTCGTTTGACTCATTCGTTGCATTGTTTTGTGACATTCTTTCCTGGTAGATGTGTTTTTCAGGACCTGATTTCGAGGAATTTTGGCACGGGCCGTGAGAAGGATGAGCTGTACTTGCTGGATCGACCGCTTGTTCCTCCTGCTGCTGCTGCTGGTTTGCCTGTTGCCTCTACTGCTTCTCCTGCTCGCGTCTCTCCCTCCACGACTGGTGCTCTGTGGCATGCTCAGTTTGGTCATACCAGTCCCCTCACTGTAGCTTCTGTCTGTCCTGAGTCTTCCTTTACTTCTTCTTTTCGTTGTGATGTGTGCGAACTTTGTAAACACACACGTAGTTCTTATTCTCCATCTCTTAGTCGGTCATCTGCTGCTTTTGAGTTAGTTCACTCTGATGTATGGGGCCCGGCTCCCACGGTAGTCTATGATGGTTTTTGTTACTATGTTACCTTTATTGATGATTATTCTCGTTGTTGTTGGGTTTATCTTCTGAAGCGCAAGTCTGATGTGTTTTCTATGTATTGTCACTTTTCTGCAATGGTTAAGACTCAGTATGGAGCTCGCATACATGTTCTTCGTTCTGACAATGGTGGTAAATATACTTCTTGTTCTTTTACTTCTTATCTTGCAGCACAGGGCACTCTTCATCAGTTTTCGTGTCCCTATACACCTGAGCAAAACGGTGTGGCGGAACGTAAGCATCGTCATCTATTGAATATTGTCCGATGTATTCTTCGCGGGATGTCAGTTCTTAAGTCTTTTTGGAGCTCTGCTCTTCTTACTGCCGCTTATTTGATTAACCGAACTCCTTTACGCTATGCTATCAAAGTCGGGACTAGTCGGCGACTAGTCCCCGACTAGTCCCTGGGCGGCATTTTGTCGACCGATTAATTTCAATTCCGTCATTGCTGGGCGGAATCCCGACTAGTCCCCGACTAGACCCGACTAGCCCGACTAGTACCCGACTAACGACTGCCGAGTAGTCCCCAGGCAGCATTCTGCAGGCAAATTTTTTTTTTTAAAGGAGTCTTCGCAAGTAATTTTGTTTGGATTTTTTTACATTGGCTCAAAGTCTTGAGTCGCAAGACTCACAACTATGGCTCTTCACTGTAATCATCTGTTGAGAACCTAAGAATCTCAGATAAAAACATAGACAAATAATTAGTTTATTTGTTGATATCCATATAACCCTATAATCAAAATTGGGGTTGTTCACTGATTAAACATCATCAAACAAATATTGTGCTGAATTCTTAGTTCTGAGTCTTTTGACATGGGCATGAAGCCAATACAACTGTGTTATGTTAGATTGTTACTTATGTATTTATACCCATGCTCTGAAGTGTGAAGGTATGTATTGTTATTAACCGACTAATATTATATACTTATTGACATTTATGCTAGTTCATATATAATGTATGTTTAGGGAGGGGGGGAGGGGTTAGAATAAGTTTTGACCGATTAGTCCCGAATTAGTCCCGACTAGTCCTAGTCGGCCCTTGGCCGACTAGGGCCGACTACCGACTTTGACTGCATAGCCTTCACGTTCTCTTAATGGCAACACTCCGTTTCATATGCTTCATCCTACCATGCCTCTTTTTCCCATTCCTTTGCGTGTTTTTGGCTGTGTTTTGTCCAAGATCGTCGTCCTTCTTGGTCAAAACTTGATGAAAAGTCTATTCGGTGTCTTTCTTGGATACTCCTCTGGGGTCAAAGGTTATCGCTGTTTTGACCCCCAATCATGTCGCGTTTACCATTCTATGGATGTTACTTTTCATGAGGACGAATCCTTCTTTCTAGTTCGGTCTCCCCTGTTGTCTGTTCCTGTGCCATCTACGACTGCTCAGCCTATGCTTGTCTTTCCTATCACCGGTATGTTACCTACTCGCCGCCTATTACGCAGACATATCACAGGCGGTCGCACCAAGCTCCAGTTGTCCCGTCTAGCCCTCTCACTGTGCCAGAGCCTCCTCCGACGTCAGGTGCCCCTCCTTCCTCTATCCCTCCTGCTTCTTCCGATGACATGCCTATTGCTCTTCGGAAGGGCCAGCGTACTTGTGTCACTAATCACCCTTTGGCGAGTGTTGTCTCTTATCAGGGCCTTTCCCATACATACCATGCTTATCTAACTGCCACAGACTCTATTCACATTCCTTGTTCTACTACTGAGGCTCTACGTGATCCTGAGTGGGTCAAAGCTATGGATGCTGAGATGTCTGCCTTGCCAGAATGGAACTTGGGCTTTGGTTCCTCTTCCCCCTGGAAAGCGTATTGTGGGCTGCAAGTGGGTCTACACTGTAAAGTATCGTGCTGATGGTTCTCTTGAACGTTACAAAGCCAGGCTTGTAGCTCGAGGTTTTACACAGACTGCTGATGAGTTTGGTACTACCTTTGCTCTTGTTGCCAAGTTGACCAGTGTTCGTTTACTGCTTTCTCTTGCTGCTAGCCACTCTTGGCCTCTTCATCAGCTTGATATCAAGAATGCCTTTCTTTATGGTAATCTGGATGAGGAGATATATATGGACCCCCCTCCCGGGTATCGTCTTCAGGGGGAGTATTCGGACCGGGTTTGTCGCTTGCTCAAGTCACTTTACGGCTTGAAGCAGTCACCCAGGGCTTGGTTTAGTACTGTGATTCTTCGTATCAGTTTTACTCGATGTTATGCTGATCCCTATGCTATCAAAGTCGGGACTAGTCGGCGACTAGTCCCCTACTAGTCCCTGGGCGGCATTTTGCCAACCGATTAATTTTGATTCCGTCATTGCTAGGCGGAATCCCGACTAGTCCCCAACTAGACCCGACTAGTCCCCGACTAACGACTGCCGACTAGTCCCCAGGCAGCATTCTGCAAGCAATTTTTTTTTTTAAAGGAGTCTGCGCAAGCAATTTTGTTTGGTTTTTTTTACATTGGCTCAAAGTCTTGAGTCGCAAGACTCACAACTATGGCTCTTCCCTGTAATCATCTGTTGAGCACCTGAGAATCTCAGATAAAAACATAGACAAATAATTAGTTTATTTGTTGATATCCATATAACCCTATAATCAAAATTGGGGTTGTTCACTGATTAAACATCATCAAACAAAATTTGTGATGAATTCTTCGTTCTGAGTCTTTTGACATGGGCATGAAGCCAATACAACTGTGCTATGTTAAACTGTTACTTATGTATTTATACCCATGCTGTGAAGTGTGAAGGTATGTATTGTTATTAACCGACTAATATCATATACTTATTGACATTTATGCTAGTTCATATATCATATATGTTTAGGGAGGGGGGGAGGGGTTAGAATAAGTTTTGGCCGACTAGTCCCGAATTAGTCCCGACTAGTCCTGACTAATCCTAGTCGGCCCTTGGCCGACTAGGGCCAACTACTGACTTTGACTGCATAGGCTGATCCTACTTGCTTTATTAAGATCACTGTTGAAGGCTGACGTGCTATTGTTCTGGTATATGTTGATGATATTATTCTTACAGGGGATAATGCAGCTGGGATTACTGCTGTCAAGAATACTCTTCAGGCTGCCTTCGAAGTAAAGGATCTTGGTCATCTTCGTTACTTTCTGGGAATTGAGATAGCTCGTTCTCGCCAGGTATCTCTATCTCTCAGGGGAAGTATACACTTGATCTTCTGCATGATATTGGTCTTCTTGGGTGTCGACCGGCTCGTACACCGATGGATGCTAATCATCGTTTACATGCAGAATCCGATGATCTTCTTTCTGATCCAAGTACCTATCAGCGTCATGTTGGTCGTTTGATTTATCTAACTCACACTCGACCTGATATCAGTTTTGCAGTTAGTGTGGTGAGTCAGTTTATGCATGCTCCCCGCACATCCCATATGGCGGCTGCAATTCAGATTCTACGTTATCTTAAAGCTACTCCTGACCTTGGACTTTTTTATCGAATTCAGGATGGATTCGAGTTGTCATGTTATACGGATTCGGATTATGCGGGTTCCCTTTCCGATCGTCGCTCTACTTCTGGCGTCTGCACATTTTATGGTGAGCATCTCATTTCATGAAAGAGTAAAAAGCAGCATGTTGTCTCTCGATCTTCTACTGAGGCTGAGTATCGTGCTATGGCACATGGGACCACCGAATTGATTTGGTTACATTCTCTTTTATCAAAGTTTGGATTTCCTACGTCCGGTTGTTCGACTCTTTTCTGTGATAATCAGTCAGCAATTATGCTTGCTTCTGATTCTGTTCTTCATGAGCGAACCAAGCATATTGAGGTTGATATTCACTTCCTCCGGGATCATGTTCGGTCTGGTACCATTACTCCAGTATTCATTCCATCTGCTGACCAGATTGCTGATGCATTTACCAAGGCTATTGGACCTATTCGTCTTCTTACTACTGTTTCCAAGCTGGGAATGTCTGATGTCTTTGCTCCAGCTTGAGGGGGAGTATTGGAGAGAGTTTGTCCTTATTAGTAATATTGTTTTCGTTGAGGACTTATTTGTAATTCTGATAATTTGGTTTATTATAAAAGGGCGTTAGGGTTTCTTAACACCCTAACGCGAGTTCGTTCACAGATCACATAGGCCCGGCCCGAATAGGTCCATGCTAAACATGCAGGCTGGGCCTGGGTTTGGACCCTAGCCTGCGGCCCGACCCAGCCCAGCTAGCCTGAGGAGCCTCAAGGGGAGTATGCATGTCAGCCCAGTTCGCTATTTTTCGGGCCGAACCGGCCTACACCTGATGCTATTGTCCCTAGTTACTATGTTATTTGAGTCATACCACAGTAAAGATCTATATTGAACGATCAAGCACTTCTAGAGCCCTTCCAGAAGAGACCAATCTCACTCCTTATAGGTAAGCAGATATGCAAGATTCTCTCTTTCACCACCTTTATCGTTCACTCTTTTCTTGTCTTTTTTTCTCCCTATCTTACCTCCTTTTCTTGTAGGAATATGTGTCTAGCATTGTCATCTAATTTTGGGCCCCTTCATGGACATCTAACCTTCAATAGAAATATTCATTTCCACATTTGGCTTCTCCTAGAGAAAAATCAGCATCAGTATAAACTATATTGTACATATATTTCCAGCATGCCGACTTCCATCTAAGACCTCACTTTTAAACTGGAGAAAAGCTTTTAGTGGTACTATAATTTGATTGTTAGCTCCATGTCAGCAATACATGATTGAATTATAGAGATTGATATGGATCACTTTGCATACATAAATCTGTATAAAAATCCACAACATCATAGACACAGAAGTACAGAACCACAGCTGCTCGGTTACTCGTACAATAAAGAAAAATCAAGGAGATCTTGCACGGAAGCCAGACACTGAAAATAGACCATAAATGATTAACTGAAATTCAGAATAAGAAACAGAGGACAGCAGAACCTGAAATGAACTTTTCCCATCAGCAGGACTATCGTAAGCTTTCATGTGCAGCATAACAGAATCAAAATGAGGAATGACAGCCGAGTCAGCAGGCACCATGAGTCCACAAATTCCGAGTAATGCAGCAGCACAGATTGACCTAAGCAGACTGGATTTACCACCGCCGTTCGGCCCAGTAAGAAGGAATAGTGATTGCATTTGGACATGATTCCGTATTGCACCACCTTGTGCAACATCAAACCAGTAAGGTGATAAACTCGATAATTCCATTTTATTAGTCAACTCTTCTGAGCTTCTACCCTGCACCATTTTTACTTGTATGTGAGTGGAACAGTAAGTGTTATGAACGTAGATGAGAACAGGAGAAAATCCTAATACACGAAATGAGATCTCTCTAAACGAAACATGATAAGATGCCCATAAATCATCATTTAATTCCGAGTATACAATTGGATTGAAATAGACTGAGGTTATGTGCAATTTATGATATTTGGCATGCTGCGTTCATATCTTTTTTATGATAGCTTGAGAGGTAAGTGACACAAAGTGTTCTTGATCAGGCATCAACATAAAATATGAAGTATACATGAGGTGATCATTAACATGGTGAGACTACCACATGAATAAAATAACCAAATAAAATGTGAAGATTAAGCATAGAAGTACATTAAATAGATGCATACATCTAAAATCCACACCCACCTTTTCGTTCAGAGTCATGGTGGGTCATATTTAGTAATTATTAAGAACAATTAGTACTGAATAATATGGCCCTTTGTGATCTAAATACCCAAGGAGTAGATGCAATAAAGAAAAATTTTGTGCAATGTAGTAATAACGGACCAAGTAATAATTAATCTCGATATACTAATTCGTTAGTGAAAGACAGAACTGGTGACGAAATAACAATTTGGTTATACCAAAATTTGGCGGTAGGGCTTGTGAAGGCATATATCACAAGTCACAAGACTCACAACAAACCATCTATGGGCACCGAAATTAGCCCAGGAATTGGACCCGACCCGCATGCAAACCTGGCCCGCACACAACGGCCCGCATGCGAAACCTGGCCCGCATACAACGGTGATGCAGGCGCCGATAAGGCACACTACAATCCTGAACCCTTTTAGGGTTTTCCTTGGTCAATTACTAAGGTGTATTTATCAATATAGCACGATAGGCCTAAAAAGGACAGCAAACACAGTTATCTCACGTAGTAATAGGAAGTCTATGCAATCAACATGAAACGGGTTTCAGACTTAACTATAAAGATGCACTATCACCACAAAACAGATTTCAGCATATATAAAATTCAATCACAGCAGAAGATATTAAAATTGCGAGCCGGTATGCATCAGATTTTATAAAAGAAAAGGGCTATGGATGCTTGCAGAGGTAACCGACAGACTAAATATATCAAATCAGATGATTAGGCACGTTATTAGGCTTCAACTATCAAAGAAAAGACCGGTTATGGCTGCGATGCGGAGCGGAGGCAATGGAAATCGAAAGAAAACTAAGCGGATGCGATAGGAGAATAAAGGAAAAGGATAGATACTGCCTGGGGTTTCCCGCCGTGGGTCGATTGCAAGGATGCGCCGACGATCCTGCACACGGAGCAAGGCCGGACGTCGGGAGAAGCCGGAACCTTCGGAAAACGAAGTCCAAAGCCTTCACGAGGCGAAGTCGTGGAATCGGCGAGGATCGGGGACACGAGTCTCGCCCGGAAGCACTCACGAAGAGGCACGAATTTCAGCAACTATCAAAATCTCAAATCTCCTTCAATCTTCCCCTTTTTGTAGAACTAGGGTTTCTTTTTGGATGGCCAAGATCAAAGGGAAATCAAGGGGGAATGGTGGGGATGCAATGGGCCAAAAAAGGAAAGGAAAAGAGAGAGAAATAAGGGGAAAAGAGAGAGAGAAGTTAGGGGACGGAAGAGGGGGCGGATTGGCTCGGTTTCCGCACGGGCAAGGGACGGAAAAGCCCTAATTGAAGCCCACATAGCCCTAATTGAAGCCCAATTGATGCCACATCATCAAATTTAAGTTATTTCGCCATCTAACCGTCGGTTTCGAGATCTAATCTCGTCCGTCGGTGCCCCGCAAACACACACACCCATAATTTTATTAATATCATGCTGAAACTCACCCGAGAAGACCCGGATTCAATCCGAAAAGCCCTCGGATGAGATCATGGACATCCCCCATGAACTGGGCAAGAACAGACATACAACTAAATGCTGAAATAAGGCCAAAAACAGGGAAAAACGGCCAAAAACTGAAATAACGTCTAACAAGTCCCAAACGGATACGAACTGAAGGTGCTGATCAGGTCTTCATCAATCGCTTCCGCTGCGAAAAACTCGTCCTCGAGTTTACGCCGGAAGACATCGCCGGTAGCAGGAGGGAGACCACCACCGTGGGAACGTCGCTGTGTCTGGATCTGATGATGAATTCCCAACAAGTGATGTCTCGGGCAGTCAACAACCTCTGGGCCTCTCGCGAAGGGAGTGCTGGCGTCGAGCGAGGGCCAGAAGGTACTGAAGTACAAAAACAGAAGCGCACGAGCTGTAGGTGGTCGGTCAGTCCCGACAAAGTCAAAGCGCGCAAGTGGCTTAGCTGTCTGAAGCTCCCCAACTGGCTCTGACTGTAGCTGTGATGGAAGCTCCGCGGAAGTCGGAGGCTCCACGGGTGTCTCTGCTGTAGGAAGAACTGCCGAAGGAGGTGCCTCATCTGTAAGCTCTGTGAAAGGTAGGAGAAGCCTCTCCGTAGTCACTACCGGAGGAAGTGGCTCCTCTGTAGGCACTGCTGAAGGTGGAAAGAGCTCCTCTGAAGCCACTGAAGGAGGAGGTGGCACCGCTGTAGGCACTGGAGAAGGCGGAAGGAACTCCTCTGTAGTCGCTGACGGAAGAGGTGGCTCCTCCGTAGGCATTGGCCGAGGAAGCTCCACAGGAGGCGGATGCTTCTCAAGTGGGGCCACTGGTGGAACCGGGTACTCCACAGGAGGTGGAGGCTCTGCTGGAGGTGGTGGCCTGCTGTATCGGGCAAGCCTCTGGTTCTGCTTCTCCCTCCATGCCAACTCATCCTCAATATCATCAAGTAAGAGCTGGGTTTCGATATATCTGATTTTCAAGGTTGGCACTGAAGGACTCCGTAAAACCCATTGAACAAAAGGTTTAGAAGATAGATCCAGGTCATGGGCTTGATCTCTAATCGAAGAGGAGTATCTACGTTCCATCGAAGATCTCGGGAAAAGGGTAGGACATGGCTCAAGAGATTTATATAGCCTGACAAATTGTTTATAGGTGTGGGTATCTAGTGGGTCAAGCGAATAAGGATGGGATCGGACGCGACGATAGGACATGGCGTCAGATACACGATGCAATCCTAACGCTAGACGTAAACCTAACACTAAATGCAAATCAAGCACGCAAGACGATGACCTATGCAAAATCAGCAAAGAAAAGATTAGGGTTTGCTGAAATTCAGCACTCAAAAGAAACCCGAACAGGTTCTTTCGAGCTCTGATACCAACTTGATGCAGGCGCCGATAAGGCACACTACAATCCTGAACCCTTTTAGGGTTTTCCTTGGTCAATTACTAAGGTGTATTTATCAATATAGCACGATAGGCCTAAAAAGGACAGCAAACACAGTTATCTCACGTAGTAATAGGAAGTCTATGCAATCAACATGAAACGGGTTTCAGACTTAACTATAAAGATGCACTATCACCACAAAACAGATTTCAGCATATATAAAATTCAATCACAGCAGAAGATATTAAAATTGCGAGCCGGTATGCATCAGATTTTATAAAAGAAAAGGGCTATGGATGCTTGCAGAGGTAACCGACAGACTAAATATATCAAATCAGATGATTAGGCACGTTATTAGGCTTCAACTATCAAAGAAAAGACCGGTTATGGCTGCGATGCGGAGCGGAGGCAATGGAAATCGAAAGAAAACTAAGCGGATGCGATGGGAGAATAAAGGAAAAGGATAGATACTGCCTGGGGTTTCCCGCCGTGGGTCGATTGCAAGGATGCGCCGACGATCCTGCACACGGAGCAAGGCCGGACGTCGGGAGAAGCCGGAACCTTCGGAAAACGAAGTCCAAAGCCTTCACGAGGCGAAGTCGTGGAATCGGCGAGGATCGGGGACACGAGTCTCGCCCGGAAGCACTCACGAAGAGGCACGAATTTCAGCAACTATCAAAATCTCAAATCTCCTTCAATCTTCCCCTTTTTGTAGAACTAGGGTTTCTTTTTGGATGGCCAAGATCAAAGGGAAATCAAGGGGGAATGGTGGGGATGCAATGGGCCAAAAAAGGAAAGGAAAAGAGAGAGAAATAAGGGGAAAAGAGAGAGAGAAGTTAGGGGACGGAAGAGGGGGCGGATTGGCTCGGTTTCCGCACGGGCAAGGGACGGAAAAGCCCTAATTGAAGCCCACATAGCCCTAATTGAAGCCCAATTGATGCCACATCATCAAATTTAAGTTATTTCGCCATCTAACCGTCGGTTTCGAGATCTAATCTCGTCCGTCGGTGCCCCGCAAACACACACACCCATAATTTTATTAATATCATGCTGAAACTCACCCGAGAAGACCCGGATTCAATCCGAAAAGCCCTCGGATGAGATCATGGACATCCCCCATGAACTGGGCAAGAACAGACATACAACTAAATGCTGAAATAAGGCCAAAAACAGGGAAAAACGGCCAAAAACTGAAATAACGTCTAACAAGTCCCAAACGGATACGAACTGAAGGTGCTGATCAGGTCTTCATCAATCGCTTCCGCTGCGAAAAACTCGTCCTCGAGTTTACGCCGGAAGACATCGCCGGTAGCAGGAGGGAGACCACCACCGTGGGAACGTCGCTGTGTCTGGATCTGATGATGAATTCCCAACAAGTGATGTCTCGGGCAGTCAACAACCTCTGGGCCTCTCGCGAAGGGAGTGCTGGCGTCGAGCGAGGGCCAGAAGGTACTGAAGTACAAAAACAGAAGCGCACGAGCTGTAGGTGGTCGGTCAGTCCCGACAAAGTCAAAGCGCGCAAGTGGCTTAGCTGTCTGAAGCTCCCCAACTGGCTCTGACTGTAGCTGTGATGGAAGCTCCGCGGAAGTCGGAGGCTCCACGGGTGTCTCTGCTGTAGGAAGAACTGCCGAAGGAGGTGCCTCATCTGTAAGCTCTGTGAAAGGTAGGAGAAGCCTCTCCGTAGTCACTACCGGAGGAAGTGGCTCCTCTGTAGGCACTGCTGAAGGTGGAAAGAGCTCCTCTGAAGCCACTGAAGGAGGAGGTGGCACCGCTGTAGGCACTGGAGAAGGCGGAAGGAACTCCTCTGTAGTCGCTGACGGAAGAGGTGGCTCCTCCGTAGGCATTGGCCGAGGAAGCTCCACAGGAGGCGGATGCTTCTCAAGTGGGGCCACTGGTGGAACCGGGTACTCCACAGGAGGTGGAGGCTCTGCTGGAGGTGGTGGCCTGCTGTATCGGGCAAGCCTCTGGTTCTGCTTCTCCCTCCATGCCAACTCATCCTCAATATCATCAAGTAAGAGCTGGGTTTCGATATATCTGATTTTCAAGGTTGGCACTGAAGGACTCCGTAAAACCCATTGAACAAAAGGTTTAGAAGATAGATCCAGGTCATGGGCTTGATCTCTAATCGAAGAGGAGTATCTACGTTCCATCGAAGATCTCGGGAAAAGGGTAGGACATGGCTCAAGAGATTTATATAGCCTGACAAATTGTTTATAGGTGTGGGTATCTAGTGGGTCAAGCGAATAAGGATGGGATCGGACGCGACGATAGGACATGGCGTCAGATACACGATGCAATCCTAACGCTAGACGTAAACCTAACACTAAATGCAAATCAAGCACGCAAGACGATGACCTATGCAAAATCAGCAAAGAAAAGATTAGGGTTTGCTGAAATTCAGCACTCAAAAGAAACCCGAACAGGTTCTTTCGAGCTCTGATACCAACTTGATGCAGGCGCCGATAAGGCACACTACAATCCTGAACCCTTTTAGGGTTTTCCTTGGTCAATTACTAAGGTGTATTTATCAATATAGCACGATAGGCCTAAAAAGGACAGCAAACACAGTTATCTCACGTAGTAATAGGAAGTCTATGCAATCAACATGAAACGGGTTTCAGACTTAACTATAAAGATGCACTATCACCACAAAACAGATTTCAGCATATATAAAATTCAATCACAGCAGAAGATATTAAAATTGCGAGCCGGTATGCATCAGATTTTATAAAAGAAAAGGGCTATGGATGCTTGCAGAGGTAACCGACAGACTAAATATATCAAATCAGATGATTAGGCACGTTATTAGGCTTCAACTATCAAAGAAAAGACCGGTTATGGCTGCGATGCGGAGCGGAGGCAATGGAAATCGAAAGAAAACTAAGCGGATGCGATGGGAGAATAAAGGAAAAGGATAGATACTGCCTGGGGTTTCCCGCCGTGGGTCGATTGCAAGGATGCGCCGACGATCCTGCACACGGAGCAAGGCCGGACGTCGGGAGAAGCCGGAACCTTCGGAAAACGAAGTCCAAAGCCTTCACGAGGCGAAGTCGTGGAATCGGCGAGGATCGGGGACACGAGTCTCGCCCGGAAGCACTCACGAAGAGGCACGAATTTCAGCAACTATCAAAATCTCAAATCTCCTTCAATCTTCCCCTTTTTGTAGAACTAGGGTTTCTTTTTGGATGGCCAAGATCAAAGGGAAATCAAGGGGGAATGGTGGGGATGCAATGGGCCAAAAAAGGAAAGGAAAAGAGAGAGAAATAAGGGGAAAAGAGAGAGAGAAGTTAGGGGACGGAAGAGGGGGCGGATTGGCTCGGTTTCCGCACGGGCAAGGGACGGAAAAGCCCTAATTGAAGCCCACATAGCCCTAATTGAAGCCCAATTGATGCCACATCATCAAATTTAAGTTATTTCGCCATCTAACCGTCGGTTTCGAGATCTAATCTCGTCCGTCGGTGCCCCGCAAACACACACACCCATAATTTTATTAATATCATGCTGAAACTCACCCGAGAAGACCCGGATTCAATCCGAAAAGCCCTCGGATGAGATCATGGACATCCCCCATGAACTGGGCAAGAACAGACATACAACTAAATGCTGAAATAAGGCCAAAAACAGGGAAAAACGGCCAAAAACTGAAATAACGTCTAACAAGTCCCAAACGGATACGAACTGAAGGTGCTGATCAGGTCTTCATCAAACGGCCCGCATGCGAAACCTGGCCCGCACACAACGGCCCGCATGCGAACTCGGCCCACACACAACGGCCCGCATGCGAAACCTGGCCCGCACACAACGGCCCGCATGCGAACTCGGCCCACACACAACGGCCCGCATGCGAAACTCGGCCCGCACACAACGGCCCGCATGCGAACTCAGTTCGTGCACAATGGCCCGTTCATAAAAAGGGCCTGGCTCAAAGCAAACAGGTCCCACCGGACCCGCTACCCGAACCCAAAAATGGACCCACCGGCCCTCCCTTTCATGGAAAACCGTGCCCCCCTCCTCATGGAGAGGTGGGGCCGGCCATAAAAGAAAAAGAAAAGAAAAAGAAAAAGAAAAAGAAAAGAAAAAGAAAAGAAAAGAAAAAGAAAAAGAAATAAAAAACCGCCTCGATGCGGGGGGAGGTGGCGTGGACGTCTACGCAGCCGTAGATCCGCGACAATCCCTCGATCCAACGGACAAGATGAAGTTGTGTCGCCATGCGATCCGAAAGTGCAACAAAAAAATAACAACTCGATCTTTAAAGTTCGAGTCACATCTAGCCCATAACCACCCCAACTAAAAAGGAGGGGATCGGGTTTGTTTCCTTGAATAAAGGAACAATATCTTGATGGTTATGGGGGGAGATATCCGATGAAACAAAAAGATTTCAGATTTATCTCCCCCAACCGCTCCCCTTTGCCTATAAATAGAGGGGGTGGGGGAAGGCACAAAGGGTCGAAAACTAGAGACGCGAAGGCTCTGCAAAGAAAGAGCCTCGCTCTCGAAGACCGAAGGCTTCACGAGGCACGGCAAGCACGTCCTACGGGAATCCTTGGCCCTTCAAGTCCTCATCAACGTGAAGACCTTGCACTCGAAGATCAAAGCTTCGACTCCTCGCACGAAGAAGAAACCTTGGAGAAGAAGACCCGGAGTCGTCGTCATCCCGACTTCTCCAACAATCTTCATCAACTCCGAAGAAGCCATAAACAAAGGCCGGAGAAGAAGATCGAAGCCGACAACACCCGTCGTGATGCAGACGAGCCCACTACGTGCAGTTTTTCTACAGCTGATGGCGTATTTTCATCCGCGCCGGAGATCCAGGAACCCGATCGTCGATCCGTCTGCATCAGTGGAAAGCTTAATCGAAGCCCCACAGTTTTGGTTTTTACTTTATTTCGATCCGACCAACGGATCTTTAGTTATTTCAGTTTTTATTTCTGGTTTGGGTAGGTGCGAGCCATGTTCGCATCCGGTTCGAGCCACAGATGCCGAACTGACTCATTTCTGTGTTTACTTTTTAGCCGTAGGATATTAGGTTATGATAGATCTCAATGGATGAGATTCGACGGAAGATCAAAAACCCAAAAATCTCTCACCTAAGCCTACCCGACCGGCCCTCTCTCTCTCTCCCGCGGACACCCACCGCTCCCTCTCTCTCTTCCGCGCGTCTCTCTCTCTCTCTCTCTACCCGACCGGCCTCTTTCTCTCTTTCTTTCCTTTTTTGTTCCCTTGTTTGTTTCCCCTATAAGATCTAAAACCCTAATTGAGAAAAGGGAGATGATATTGAATTGAAACCCTAACAACGGAGAAGCGGATCGCTTGCTCGGTGTATCTCTTCCGACGAAATCCTCTCTGCTTCTTGTCTACTTCTTCCTTCCGCACGCTTCTACCCCGTCGCTCCACTACTCGTCTACGGCTTCACGGAAGATCGACGTGGAGTTTCTTCTTCTTCAAGATCATCGTCTCGGCTTCTTCACCCCGTCTTCTGGACCACACCTCCCCCTTCCGCGCCATTCATCTGCAACACGAAGTATCGGAAAGCTGCCGGCATTGACCTAAGCACGGTTTGGTATCGTCCTTCGATAATTTTCATGTGATAAATCATCTTTTTCCAACCGGCTTTATTGCTGAATTGTCATTAGGGTTCCTAAGTATTTGGTTTTTCCGAAGATCTCATCCATTAGGATTTTAACTTTTAGGTCTATGGTTGTCTTTGATACATTGGCTCTATTAATTGAGATTGTGATCATCTTTATTGCTGGGATTGGTTTATTATAATCTGAAATTAATTATTGTCTTGTCAGTTGTTATCACTTCTTTGAATTAAACCTGATTGGTGATGAATGAGTGCTGAAACATGATTATAAGCATTGCTGAAATTTATTCATACATGCTGAAATCTGATTTTATTGTTTAAATTCTGCACTGGGATTAAATTAAGCATCCGCATCGCATCTAGTTGATATCAGATCGTATCAAGTTGGTATCAGAGCGCACTAGTCGTCGCGTCCTTACGCAACGGCCGGTCCTCTCGCATCTTTCGCATCATCACGTGTTGCTGAAATTTTTTTTTATTTTCCTTATTTTCATTTTAGTGTATCTTGCATTAATTAGTAACACGCATCGCGTGATCGCATACATCCATATTAGGGCCATCCCTTTTCTCTCTGCGTGACTCGATAGCATCTTCTAGAGAATCTAGAATGGCTGGGTCTTCTCTCACCTAAGCCTACCCGACCGGCCCTCTCTCTCTCTCCCGCGGACACCCACCGCTCCCTCTCTCTCTTCCGCGCGTCTCTCTCTCTCTCTCTCTACCCGACCGGCCTCTTTCTCTCTTTCTTTCCTTTTTTGTTCCCTTGTTTGTTTCCCCTATAAGATCTAAAACCCTAATTGAGAAAAGGGAGATGATATTGAATTGAAACCCTAACAACGGAGAAGCGGATCGCTTGCTCGGTGTATCTCTTCCGACGAAATCCTCTCTGCTTCTTGTCTACTTCTTCCTTCCGCACGCTTCTACCCCGTCGCTCCACTACTCGTCTACGGCTTCACGGAAGATCGACGTGGAGTTTCTTCTTCTTCAAGATCATCGTCTCGGCTTCTTCACCCCGTCTTCTGGACCACACCTCCCCCTTCCGCGCCATTCATCTGCAACACGGAGTATCGGAAAGCTGCCGGCATTGACCTAAGCACGGTTTGGTATCGTCCTTCGATAATTTTCATGTGATAAATCATCTTTTTCCAACCGGCCTTATTGCTGAATTGTCATTAGGGTTCCTAAGTATTTGGTTTTTCCGAAGATCTCATCCATTAGGATTTTAACTTTTAGGTCTATGGTTGTCTTTGATACATTGGCTCTATTAATTGAGACTGTGATCATCTTTATTGCTGGGATTGGTTTATTATAATCTGAAATTAATTATTGTCTTGTCAGTTGTTATCACTTCTTTGAATTAAACCTGATTGGTGATGAATGAGTGCTGAAACATGATTATAAGCATTGCTGAAATTTATTCATACATGCTGAAATCTGATTTTATTGTTTAAATTCTGCACTGGGATTAAATTAAGCATCCGCATCGCATCTAGTTGATATCAGATCGTATCACGTCGTCTTCAACAAAGGCGTCGACTCCTCGCACGAAGAAGAAAGCCGGGAGAAGAAGGCCTGAAGCCGGTGCTACCCTTGCCGTCTTCGTCAACAAAAGCTGACGCTACAACCGTCGTGCGGAGATCGGTGCTACCCCCGCCATCTTCATCAACAAAATCCGACGCTACAACCGTCGCATAGAGATCGGTGCTACACCCGCCATCTCCAAAAGAAGCCTTCGACTCCGATCAAACCAAACACGCCCGGAGAAGAAGCCGACGTCACAACCGTCGCCAGTCCGAAAGCCGAAGACGAAAGAGCTTCGCAAGAGAAGCTCCAACGCTCGAATACCGAAGACTTCACGAGGCACGGCAAGCACGTCCTACGGGAATCCTTGACCCTTCAAGTCCTCATCAACGTGAAGACCTTGCACTCGGAGATCAAAGCTTCGACTCCTCGCACGAAGAAGAAAGCGTGGAGAAGAAGACCCGGAGCCGTCATCACCCCGGCTGCTCCAACGATCTTCATCAGCTCCGAAGACGCCATAAGCAAAGGCCGGAGAAGAAGATCGAAGCCGACAACACCCGTCGTCTTCAACAAAGGCATCAACTCCTTGCACGAAGAAGAAAGCCGGGAGAAGAAGGCCTGAAGCCGGTGCTACCCCTGCCGTCTTCGTCAACAAAAGCCAACGCTACAACCGTCGTGCTGAAGCCGGTGCTACACCCGCCATCTTCATCAACAAAAGCCGACGCTACAACCGTCGCACGAAGATCGGTGCTACACCCGTCGTCTTCATCAAACGAAAGCCGACGCTACAACCGTCGCACGAGCATCGGTGCTACCCCCGCCGAAAAGCCAAGACCGACGCCACAACCGTCGAGGAAGCCGGAAGAATAAAGAAGCCTTGAAGAAGTAACGCCAGTCGTTCGAGAAGAAGATCGAGTCGAAGCTAAAGTCAAAGCCGACGCAAGAAGCCAAAGCAAACGCCCCGGTAAAGCCCGCGCTAAAGCAACGCACGTGCCAAAGCCAAGCAACTACGCCGGTTACGAGCAAAGCACCGCACGTTCTAGCCGATACGACGCAAAGTCCGGAAGAACTAAAGCATCGCAAGTCTCTACCCGTCTACGTTCAAGCGCAAGCGCCAAAGCAAAGCAAACGCCAGAGCCACGCCAAAGCTACGCCAAAGCCGAAAGCCAAAGCCAAAGCTGACGCCAAAAACACGATCGACGCCGCGAACCGACGATCAAGGACGTCGAGCAAGGATCGAGGAAGACACGAAGACCGAGGAACGAAGCCCAAAGCCTCCCTAGCCGAGAAAGCGCGAAGCACGGACGGGACAAAATCACGGCAGAAACTCCTTAGCCTCTCAAAAACCCTCACCCTGTAAAGACCTTTGTCCTGGGCAACCCCTTTAGAGCTCTCGCACGAATACCACGTGGAGACGCGGATCAAAGGGACCCTCCAGAGGATCTCTCCCACAATCTCCTGATCAAGAAAAATTTGTAATCTCGTGTGATCCGCAATAAAGACGACCCGAATCTTTTTTCCGCGCTCACACCATCATTGCACAAAAACTGATGAATATGACTGTGGTCGCGGAAAAAGATACGGGTCGTCTTTATTGCGGATCACACGAGATTACAAATTTTTTATCAGGAGATTGTGGGAGAGATCCTCTGGAGGGTCCCTTTGATCCGCGTCTCCACGTGGTATTCGTGCGAGAGCTCTGAAGGGGTTGCCCAGGACAGAGGTCTTTACAGGGTGACGGTTTTTGAGAGGCTAAGGAGTTTCCGCCGTTGATTTTGTCCCGTCCGTGCTTCGCGCTTTCTCGGCTAGGGAGGCCTTGGGCTTCGTTCCTCGGTCTTCGTGTCTTCCTCGATCCCTGCTCGACCTCGACGTCCTTGATCGTCGGTTCGCGGCGTCGATCGTGTTTTTGGCGTCAGCTTTGGCTTTAGCTTTCGGCTTTGGCGTAGCTTTGGCGTGGCTCTGGCGTTTGCTTTGCTTTGGCGCTTGCGCTTGAACGTAGGCGGGTAGAGACTTGCGATGCTTTAGTTCTTCCGGACTTCGCGTCGTATCGGCTAGAACGTGCGGTGCTTTGCTCGTGACCGTCGTAGTTGCTTGGCTTTGGCACGTGCGTTGCTTTAGCGCGGGCTTTACCGGTGTGTTTGCTTTGGCTTCTTGCGTCGGCTTTGACTTTAGCTTTGACTCGATCTTCTTCTCGAACGACTGACGCTACTTCTTCAAGGCTTCTTTATTCTTCCGGCTTCCTCGACGGTTGTGGCGTCGGTCTTGGCTTTTCAGCGGGGGTAGCGTCGATCCTTGTGCGACGGTTGTAGCGTCGGCTTTTGTTGATGAAGACGGCGGGTGTAGCACCGATCTTCGTGCGACGGTTGTAACGTCGGCTTTTGTTGATGAAGACGGCGGGTGTAGCACCGGCTTCAGCACGACGGTTGTAGCGTCGGCTTTTTGTTGACGAAGACGGCAGGGGTAGCACCGGCTTCAGCACGACGGTTGTTGTCGGCTTCGATCTTCTTCTCCGGCCTTTGCTTATGGCGTCTTCGGAGCTGATGAAGATCGTTGGAGCAGCCGGGGTGATGACGACTCCGGGTCTTCTTCTCCAAGCTTTCTTCTTCGTGCGAGGAGTCGAAGCTTTGATCTTCGAGTGCAAGGTCTTCACGTTGATGAGGACTTGAAGGGCCAAGGATTCCCGTAGGACGTGCTTGCCGTGCCTCGTGAAGCCTTCGGTCTTCGAGCGTTGGAGCTTCTCTTGCGGAGCTCTTTTGTCTTCAGCTTTCGGACCCTTTGTGCCTCCCCCACCCCCTCTATTTATAGGCAAAGGGGAGCGGTTGGGGGAGATAAATCTGAAATCTTTTTGTTTCATCCGATATCTCCCCCCATAACCATCAAGATATTGTTCCTTTATCCAAGGAAACAAACCCGTCCCCTCCTTTTTAGTTGGGGTGGTTATGGGCTAGATGTGACTCGATCTTTAAAGATCGACTTGTTATTTTTTTGTTGCACTTTTGGATCGGATGGCGACACAACGTCATCTTGTCCGTTGGATCGAGGGATCGTCGCGGATCTATGGCTGCGTAGACGTCCACGCCACCTCCCCCCGCATCGAGGCGGTTTTTGATTTCTTTTTCTTTTTCTTTTCTTTTCTTTTTCTTTTTCTTTTCTTTTTCTTTTATGGCCGGCCCCACCTCTCCATGAGAAGGGGGCACGGTTTTCAAGAGGGGGGGCCGGTGGGCCCCCCTCTTTGTGTTCGAGTCGCGGGTCTGGTGGGACCCGTTTGCTTCGAGTTGGGCCATGGTGCGCGGATTGAGCTTGCACGCGGGCCGAGTGTGCATGCGGGCCGTTTGTGTGTGGGCCAGATTTTCACATGTGGGCCGTTGTGTGCGGGCCCAAGTTGCATGGGCGAGTCGGGTTCGACCCGAAGGCCGTTGGGTGCGGGCCTATTTTTCGTGTACAAATCGGGTTCGACCCGTGGGCTAATTTCGATGCCCACAATGACAAATCAATGATGCACAAAAATAATAAAATATGAAATCCGTGGAACTTACGCCTCATGCCTCGAGGCTTACACATCACGCCCAAGGAAAGTTGAATGCCTCACCTTATGCCTTAGCGTTTAAAAACTTTGATAGTAAGTGTCAGTCTATTGGTTAAGATTTTCCCCACTTTATTCTTGTTGATTGTTTAAGTGGGATAGCGTATTAAATAGAGTGTTGTTATTTGCACATCAACAATAGATAAGGGCACCCAACTTAACAAAAAAAAAATGCGCAATGTGTCACGAGACCTCCTAGGCCTTTTGATAAGGGCACCGCCATCTCCGCCGGTCCCATGCAACCGACCACCGCCTGTGCCTCCGTTGCCCATTTTCCTTCTCCTTCCCTTATCTTCCTCCTCACTTATTCATCTTCCTTCTCCCTTATTCCTCCTACCCCTCCCTCCCTTCCTTTCTTCGTCCTCCTTATCCTCCCACATTCCTTACCTCTCTTGCCTTTATCATCTTCCCCATCAAAAACCCCAACCCCATTAGTGATGTGTCAGTTACAATCATATGACATGGTGTGGAACTGTTTGGTGCTTATCCACCGAACAATTCCACACCATGTGGGTGGCTACCTGCCACCACTAATGTCGGTCGCAACCAACCGATATGGTGTGAACTATTTTGTGGATAGCCACGAAACAATTTCACACAATGTCGGCTGATTGTGACCGACACATCTGTGGGGTTAGGGTTTCGATAAGGAAGGAGGAGGAAGAAAAAGAAGAAGAGGAAGAGAGAGACGAAGGGAGGGGAGGAAGAGAAAGGAGGGGAGGAGGAAGGAATAAGGGGCGGAGGAGGAAAGGAAGAGGAGGGCAGTGTGGCAACGGTGAATCATAGCAAGGAGGAGGGGCCAAGGGAGCAAAAGGGGAAGTAAAGAAAGGAAGAGTACAACGGTGACAAACAGAAGCAAGGAGCAGAGAAGGAAAGGAAGGGGTTCCCCTATCAAAGGGTGCCCCTATTAAATCACATATTCAGGTATGGGTGTTGGTCTCAATTATGGGGCCCTTACAGATGCAAATAACATCCAAAACAAAATAAACACACAAGGTCCTTGGTGTAATTGCGATAGGGTGTTAAATAATAGATTTCCCCTGGGTAACTTGACAATAAACTCATGGACAACTAAGGCATAAGGAGCATATGGATTAGGCTATTTGTATGAAAAAGTTAAAAATTGTTAGTGTCTAAACCATAATTTTATATTTTCATTCATTGCACTTGGAAGTTAAAACCAATAAAATATTTTAAAAAAAATTCAATAATTCGCTCTTCACTATATTTACACCGTATGTACCCAGTGTTGTCAAGGCGTAGTGACGCACGCCAAAAGGTGAATCAGGTATAAGTGCCTCAGGCGGCTCCTAGTGAGGCGAGCACAGCAAGGCGTGGGTCTGGACGCGCCTTCAGCGCCTTGGGCTCAGGCGCAGGGCGGTGACAGGTGCACGCCTTGCTGCGACTCGGGTCTTTGACTGAGTTGTTTTGGTTTTTTTGGGTATTTTTTTGGTTTTTTGGGTTTTTTTTGGGGTTTTCTTCTGCTTGAATAAAACCAAGGGGGTGTTCCAGGTCGTGGGTCTCTCTTGGGGGTTCCAGCACTCGTTTGAGGTGAGTCCCTCCTCTCTCTCTCTCTCTCTTTGTGAGGTTTGCTTACAGCCCCCTCCCCTGTGCTCTCTCTGTGTGGTGAAGGAACTCGCGGCCCCTCCTCCTCTCTCTCTCTCTCTCTCTCTATATATATATATATATATATATATATATATATATTTGTGCCTTACACACTAAGGCATGCGCCTCAGGCCCCAGCAGCCCCTTGCGTTTCAGGTGTGCCTGTCTTGACAACACTGTATGTACGATATAATTCTTCATCTTTCTTGTTTATTTATTTTCTATTTTTAATGTTTTTTTGTTTGGTGGGGTCTTAAGAAATGTCTTCAGTTCACTTCTATATCCTCATCAAGATTTCCATACTATGTTGTTCTCTACTAAATAATAGGGTTTCAAAGATATTACCTTAGAATTAAGGAACTCATATAAGCTAGGAAACACCCATTCTCTTCTTCGGCCTTCACTGCAAGAGGAGATTATCCGTTCTAGAATGAGTAAGATGTGACTAAAAAGTTCTAGAAAGCATTCACACTATTATTAGTAGGTCATGGACATGAAAGGAATCTCATTTTTAAAAATCAATATAATAACGCTGCAGTATGGAGTTGATGAGAAAAAATTCCAGACTTGGGGCAGTTTAGATAAATCTAAGTGCATAGATGTTAATGATCATTTAATATTTTCTAAGGAGTAAGAAAATTAGTAAACTACATTCACCTCCGACCATATTTATCATATAATATTACAAGATAATTTAACATAAATGTTAAAATTCATTATTATTGTTCAAAGTGTGCATGTTAGGTCCAAGCAATGTCAAGTTTGTCCACAATAGAATCAAGATTATCATTCTAATCATCTAAGTGTCACTTTTGGTAGCTTAAAAGCTATGATTATAGAAATCTTTGGTTCCATAGAAGAATACATGCCACCTCATCTACACACTTCGATGATTATAGTTGTAATTATAATGATTTTGACAACAAGCTTAGAATGGACATGTACAATTTGCCTTAATGGTCAAAGTAACTCTAAAAAATATTTAAGGTGCCAAAAAAGGCATGGATGTCTGTCCACCATACAACATAATACATATTATAGAAGATAAACAAGCATTTACACTTCATTACATGATGATTATTTCCCTCAAGGATAGAGTAAATGAAACTGGAAATGGGACAAAAATGCAGGAGGTAGTGGATGTTGGGAAATAGATAGTGCAGCTATTGTATGGTGTGTTATCAGTGTCTTATGGTGTACAAGCTTTGTTTGTTGTATGGCGTTGTATGTCTATAGATGGTTACTATATAGGGTTGATATAAACCCCTTGTATGCATGATATATATTGATTATGGTGTGATTAGATATATACATTTGTGGCTTATGCATTAATGTGATGGATTTCAAGTCCAAAAATCCAGCAAAAGTTATCAAGATATTAGAGCACGACCAATTCTGCAACGTTTGCCCACCAACTTTAGAGGTTTTGAATTAGAAGCCATGTTATACTTGGAGGATCTAATGATTCCATGTGACCCTACCGTGCGATAAGGACATGCCTTTGGCATAGAGGTAGATCGGCCGATCCTCGTAATTTGACCACCAGATTATCGTCCACAATGATGGAGAAGTCACCAAAGTATGGAAAAAACATGTGGGATCGTGGCTTGTCATAGAGAACATGATCTTTTGTCAAATCATCATTTGCATGAAAACACAATTTGACACTTTATGCTTAGCTGGTGGTGCACTGTTTCACTATCCATATTTTTGTCCATTATAATGCGGAGCAGATCAGGCATCCAGGGCTCCTTATTATAATGGAATCAATGAATGATTACTGAAAATATTGATTAATGTGTAAGAGTCTTCTTCCCCCTTGGTCTGAAGCCCTGTGTCAGGCGTGAAGTCACTGGCAAGGAGGCTACCGACAACAAGTCGTGGTGAGAAGCCGAGGGGTGTAAAACCATGGTTCATCTTCCCATCTATCAGTCTTTTTTTCTGGCGACGATCGATCAACTTGTGCGGACCAACCAGTTCTCCTACATTGCATTTCTTCCACCTTTGGCGACTAGAGGGGATGTGACATGGATTAGAAGAACCATGATAGTATTCCCTTCTTTCTTTGCTAGCCTCCATGCCTCCCACAATGATTTGTATGTGCATGATTAGTTCCTTAAGGCATGTTCTCTGGTTTGTTTAAGTTGGGCTTGTGGGCTTTTGGGTTGAGTGCCACACGCACACCCTGGTTCGCTACGCTGACCATTCGTCCATGCCTTGCTCGACCATTGTGTCATGCACATCATGTGGGCATGGGCCATACGAGCTATCCTTAAAACCTACAATATTGGTCTCAGTCCCACATGAAAAAGGTTGACGGTCGATGTTACAAACCACACATGCGACCTAGACGACTATGACACCAATCACAAAATGTTCTTGTTACGAGAGATAGAGAGAGAGGAAAGAGAGAGAGAGAGAGAGAGAGAGAGAGAGAGAGAGAGAGAGACTAGGGTTTTAAAGAGAATACTCCTTGTATTGGTTCTCATTATGCTAGCACTACCTCTCCTTATACATTTCAATACCATAGATCATGTGAGACTAAACTTTTACTACATCTAACACGCCCCTCAAACTGATGTAAGGTATAAACCAACATCAATTTGTTTAACAAAATAAAGAAAAAATTACATCCAAATATCCCTTTTTGTAAAGTAGAGATAGTGCCAGGCCGACCTGCAAGCAAGTCGTCGTGGGAACTCCTGGTGTGCTGAAGTCATGTGGGAAATACGAGACACTCGGCATGCTGAGCGCACCCACCCAGGGAGAGAGAGAGGGGGCAAGCTCTCGACATGCTGAGGGCACTCGAAAAATATAGCGCAAGAGAGGGTCAGACTCTCGGCGTTCTGAGCGCACCCGGGGAATACGACGACTGGAGGAACGGGCTCCTGGCGTGCTGAGGGCACCTGGGGAATACGAAGACTAGAGAGAGTAGGGCTCCTGACTTGCTGAGGACACCCGGGAAAAACAACACAAGAGAAGGACGGGCTCAATACCTGCTAGCACACCCGAGGAATACGACAACTGGAACAGGGTCAGGCTTCCGGTGTGCTAGCACAGTCAGGGAATATGGTGAAGAGAGGAGAAGACAGTGACCGGGATCCCAATGTGTTGAACGCACCCACCCGGGGAATACGACAAATGAGAGAAGAAGACAACAGTTAGGCGAAGGCACGAGGAAGATGCCGTCAATGAAATGCCAGAGAAGAGGCAAGCTGAGTCGAAGGAAATCGAGAGAGAATAGGAAGCAACACTGGCCACGAACATTGATCTCGGAAACGGCCGACTGCAATGGATGAATCGTGCAGACTAACGTGATGTTTCAAAGGGGGATCAGAGGTGAGCAGCAACATGTGATGACATGATCAATGGACCAAACAACACCTAGAATTCACGTGCACAGTAGCAGCTTGATGGCAAAATACAATAGCCACTCGTGGTGCAATTTTGGCAAAGCATATGCTTCTCACAGAGGATCGCAGGGCAAGATCGTGGATCAGACAGCTCGTGTGTGAAATAGCTCGACTGCGGGAAGTCGTACATCAAGAAGTCACGAGACAGGAAGTCACGCCGAATAGAGGCTCACGAAGCAACAACCAACATACGAGGAGGTTGACGGATCTGGAGAGGAGGGCAGCCCGCATAGTCGAGGGCTCGCGGTTGGGCGAAGGCAAACGGGCGAGGGCGAGTGCTAGGGAGCGATAACGGACGAAAGAAGCCGAGCAATCAAGGAGTCTCGGGTCCGCTGCAAGAGGAGCACTATGTTACCGTAGATCGTCGAGCATTGTTATCGGAGATCTCATTTAATGAAGATGGGCTCCTTCACAGGGCCTGGAGGTTGACATCAAGGACGCTTGTGATCTCCACGGAATAGTTCTCTCTATAGTCTAGAGATAGGAAAGCCCTTGAATCCTCACAGGAGACCAAAAAGGTGAAGCAGAAGTCTAGCGTACCTGAAGATGGAGAGAGATCACGACCTGCGAGATGAAGTTCGCGAGCAAAGGAGCGACCAATCGCGAACCGTGAGATTCAATCACGAGTTCGTGCTCGATCAGCGAAGATCACGACTGCTCGTGATGATCGTGACTACCGCGAAGAGAGAGAGAGAGAGAGAGGATTGCAATTGAAATCACATGCAGATCGCGGATGGTGGTATGCTCCCGTAGTCCCGTGCCACCCACGTGCAGATCGTGGTCACTGTCTTCGAATCAAAGGTGGGATCATGGGAGATCTCGATCCCTTGAAACAAAGGCTTTACCCGTGGGCCCGTGATGTAGATTCGGGTGTTGCATGAGAGCCGCTCGCGACCTCAGGCGATCCTTAATTGCGATCGTGCGTCTGTCACTTTTTACTATGAAGTCAATGAAAGCAACGACAGCTTGTAAGATCGTTTCCTATATACTGGATAATGCTTTTCATACTTTCTTTTTACACGTATTTTCTAACATGGTCTGGCCAAGGCCTTTATTAGTTGCTCTTTGGTCGATGTGGTTTAGAGTAGTGGTATAGAGGTTCACAACCTCATGGTGCCTTTGGTAGTGGAGGTGGTGGTCTTATCCGTTCCGTGGACATAATATGGGGGCAAAGTTGTCCTTATCATCCTCAGCCCGTCCCCCCTCCATGTACTTTTCAACCATGATGACTTAGTTATGTTTAATTATAGGCATTTTACATAAATCCATGTTTCCTGTTAGATTTCAAGAGTAAAATGAGGACATGCTCTTGCATTGTTGACAAATAGTCCCACATCGGTGAGGGAGGCACTCATCACCCGCTTAATATACCCCTTGTGGACCTCCCCTTACAACCCGGGTTTTGGGGTGTGAGGGTATCTAACATGGTATCAGAGTTAGGTTCACCGTCTCTCTCCAGCTGCAGCCCCTTCCAATTGTGCCTTGTTTCGCGTGCTCCGCTTGAGGGAGGGTGTTGAGGAAGTCCACCGGTTAGTCCCACATCGGTAAAGGGGGCACCTTACGCCCACTTTATATACCCTCTGTGGACCTTCCCTTAAAACCCAGGTTTTGGGGTGTGATGGTATCTAACATGGAATCAGAGTTCACAGTCTTCTGCTCTTGCTCCCGCTCCGGGTGCTCCCCACCGATTGTGCCTTGCCACGTGTGCTCCGCATGGTAGGATCCTTGCTACGCGCGCTCCGCGTGAGGGGGAGTGTTGACAAATAGTCCCACGTCGGTGAGGGAGGCACCCATCACCCGCTTAATATACCCCCTGTGGACCTCCCTTACAACCCGGGTTTTGGGGTGTGAGGGTATCTAACATGCATAAACTTGAGAGGATGAGCTAAGTGTTATTTGAATGTTGCAATTCTACAATGGGTAACAAAGCTGCACAACTAAACCACTGTAGGAGTCTTTTTTTGTGGAACTTTTATAATGGCTATACTTCCAACCCGCATCTTAGAATGGTCAGGTTTAACAGCACAAGACAAGGAGATATGGGTATGTGCATAATTATAAATACAAAAATAAAAACGTACATAATTTTTTGTAGCATAGTTGTTTAGGTAGGTGAATGTCGCTAAATATAAACACACCTTTGAACTAATTGCCTATTGACATCGATTCCATGGGACGAGATTAGTAAAGTACTGAGAATAACTAGTTAGCAAGAATAGAGAGCGATTTCTATTAGTAAGAGTGGAATTAGAGAGCTTGGGCAGAACTTGGGGAGATCGAAAGATCTTGGAGAGCACTTGAGGAGAGTTAAGAATGAATTGCAGTTAATATGTGATACTAAAAGGAGGAAAGGATAGGTGGTTATAAGTAGGATTAAATAAAAATTTGGGGTGGCTTTTTGAGGAAAATTTGCCAATGGTCACATATTTGACCATCGGAACTATGTTGTTGCATAGTACCACATATGCAACCCCAACAAATGTGGCATATACTATAACGACCGTATAAGCGACAGGGTATATGGACCCACTTATGCACATATGCAGTTGCATTAATCACTGTTAGGAGACGACGGCTAGGGTTTGGAGAGGAACAGTATGATTCCATTGAGGGACTCAAGCCCAATATATGTACAGTAAACCCGACCCGACTATACAGTAAACCCGACCCATTGTATTTACATTAACACTCCCCCTCAAACTCACGGTGGATCATGAACCGAGAGTTTGCCTAGAAAATGTCTGAAGCGAGCAGTCGTCAGTGGCTTCGTCAGAAAATCAGCAGTCTGCTCCGATGAGGGAATGAAAGGCAGGGAGATGATGTGATCGATAAACGCCTGGCGAACATAATGGCAGTCAACTTCAATATGCTTTGTTCGCTCATGGAAGACCGGATTGCTAGCAATCTGAATAGCACTCCGGTTGTCACAGAAAAGAGGGGTCGGCCCGGATATCACCACTCCCAAGTCAAGCAGAAGACGTCGAAGCCAGACAATCTCGGCGATGGTGGAAGCCATAGCCCTGTATTCGGCTTCGGTGCTGGAGCGAGCAACAGACTCCTGCTTCTTGCTGCGCCATGAAATCAGAGAGTCACCCAGAAACACACAGTATCCTGTAGTAGATCGACGAGTGTCTGCATCTCCTGCCCAATCTGCATCTGAGTAGGCGCGCAGTACCAACGGAGAGGTGGAGGGAAACAGAAGTGAACGGGTGATGGTGCCCCGGAGGTAGCGGATAATCCGAAGAACAGCTGCATAGTGTATTGACCTGGGAGCCTGAACAAACTGACTGACAATGCCAACAGCATGGGCAATGTCTGGCCGGGTCATGGTGAGATAGACAAGCATCCCAACCAACCTCTGGTAGCGAGAGACATCCTGGAGCGGCTCACCATCGGTAGCGAGAAGCTTCAAATTGAGCTCCATGGGTGTATCAGCAGTACGTGTGTCAGTAAGGGCAGCATCAGTAAGAATGTCGGAGATGTACTTCTGCTGGGAGACCAACAGACCACGAGCTGACCTGGCAATCTCAAGGCCCAGAAAGTAGCGAAGAGAGCCCAGGTCTTTCATCTCAAACTGACTCTGGAGGTGCCGCTGGAGAGAGGCGATGGTGGCACTGTCATCCCCAGTGATGATCATATCATCCACATAGAGGAGAAGGACTGCAATGCCCTGACTGGAGGAGCGAGTGAACAAGGCATAGTCGGAGTGACGCTCAACAAACCCGGCGGCCAGAACTGCACTGCGAAAGCGCTCAAACCAGGCACGAGGAGCCTGCTTGAGCCCATAGATGGCCCGGCGCAACCGACACACGTGTCCTGGAGGAACTGAAGTGCCCGGAGGAGGAGCCATGTAGACTTCCTCGGAGAGATCACCGTGAAGAAACGCATTGGTGACATCCATCTGATGGAGAGGCCACCCTCGAGCAGCTGCCACAGCTAAGAGGGTGCGCACAGTAGTCATCCGAGCAACTGGAGCAAACGTCTCCTCGTAGTCAATCCCGTACTCCTGGGAGAAGCCACGAGCAACGAGGCGAGCCTTGTGCCGCTCGATGGATCCGTCAGGTCGAGTCTTGACCTTGAAAATCCACTTGCAGCTAACAGGCACCACCCCGGGGGGACAAGGCACTAACTCCCAGGTCTGGGTCCGCTGAAAAGCCTCAAGCTCAACTGACATGGCCTGCCGCCACTCTGGATGTAATGCTGCCTCACGGTACGATTGGGGCTCCCGATGAGTGTGAAGAGCAGTAAGAAAGGTCTGAAAGGATGGTGAATAGGAGACACTGGCAGAGAAGCCAGAAGAGTCAGAGGCGTCAGTGGGAAAAGCAGAGTAACCAAACCTGTCAGGAGAGTAGTCGTATCTGGCAGGAGGGTGATGTTCGCGCGCTGGGTAGCGCCGAACAGGAGCAGGATCCACGACCGGGGAGGAGGGAGCAGCAGCATCAGGCGAGGGAGTACCAGGGAGACCCGACTCTGGAGGGGGAGCTGCAGACCGACGTACATAGACACGAGTAATGGGTGGTGGTGGAGGTGGCGTGGGGGACTGAGGAGGTGGTGGTGGTGGTGGCGATGGATACTGAGGAGGTGGAGGTGGGGGTGGCGATGGATACTGAGGAGGTGGTGGTGGTGGTGTAGTAGGCGTGGATGGGGCAACAGGAACCGGGGGTAGAACAGGGATGTGGAGATGTGAGGAGGGCGAGGGGGATGACGAAAGAGGCAAGGAAAGATCCCGAGACTCAGGTGCAAAATACGGGACATCCTCAACAAAGGAGACGTGACGGGAGACACGGATCCGACGAGCTAAGGGATCATAGCAGCGATACCCCTTATGCTCACGACTGAGCCCCAAGTGAACACACCTAACAGACCTCGCAGAAAGTTTGGTGCGCTCATGGGGAGGAAGAAGAACGAAGCACGTGCAGCCAAACGTGCGAAGAAGAGAGTAGTCAGGTGGACTGGAGTGAAGGCGCTCATGAGGGGTGGCACCGGACAGAGCAGATGACGGAGTGATATTGATGAGGTGGACAGCCGTCATGACAGCTTCAGCCCAGTAGGAGTGAGGGACAGACGCAGAGAGAAGCAAGGCTCGTGCAGTCTCAAGGACATGACGATGCTTGCGTTCGGCAACGCCATTCTGCTCATGGGTGTGGGGACAGGACTGCTGGTGAAGAGTGCCGTGAGACTGAAGAATCTCACGCATCTCAGAGGAGAGATACTCCTTGGCACAATCAGACCGAAAAGTCTTGATTCGCCGACCAAACTGGGTGTGTATCATAGTGGTGAATCGCCTAAAGATGTGAGGAATTTCAGACCGATGACGCATGAGATAGACCCAGGTGCACCTAGAATAGTCATCGATAAAACAAACATAATACATATAACCAGAGAAAGATGCAACAGGAGCAGGACCCCAAATATCCGAATGAACTAAATCAAATAAAGCATGAGACTGGGAAGTACTAGCAGAAAAAGGAAGAGCTAGATGCTTTGCCAGTCGACAACCCGTACAGACAGATAGGGGGGAGAAAGACGCTCGACCCAAAGCGCCCGAGCGGAATACGCTTTTGAGTCGATCACTCGATATATGACCTAACCTTCTGTGCCACAGGTCGGCATCAGAGGTGACAGACATGACAGACGCAACTGAAGACACATGGAGATGGTCCAACTGGTAGAGTCCTCCTGCCCTACGGCCCAGCCCAATCCTCTGACCCGTCCGCGAATCCTGCACAACACAAACAGAAGGGGTGAAGGTGACAGTCAGGCCAGAGTCGCAAAGTGAACTGATAGAAATCAAATTAATATTAAGACGGGGGGCATGATGGACATGAGATAGGGTCAGGCGACCAGAAGGGTCAGAGGTGGTGGTGATGGAGCCACATTGCGGAATAGGGACGAGAGTCCCATCCGCAGTGCGAACCTCCTGGTGAGTGGTAGTGGGAGAACAGTCCGTGAGGACAGTAGAGTCAAAAGTAAGGTGACAGGAGGCACCCGAATCGAAGATCCATGGAGCAGTAGTACCAGAGGTGGCAGACAAGCCGTGCGCAGTCGCGGAGCTGGTGGAGGCGATGTGGCGAAGAAGGAGCTCCTCGAGGCGCTGAAGACGGTCCGGCTCAGGCGGCGAAGGAGCTGTAGGAGCAGTGGGGGGCGGCGAGGCCTCTGCAGTAGCCGTTGTACCACCAAAGTGGCGGAAGGAAGACGAACCACGTCCACGGTTCCGTCCACCCCGACCGCCGCGTCGATCATCGCGTGAAGACGAAGTCCAGCGGGATGCTCTCTCATCCGGACCCCAGCGGGGGTTGCGAGGAGGACGAGTAGGGCATTCGCGCTTCATGTGACCGGGCTCCTTGCAGTAGTGACAGAAGACAGCCTCATCGGAGAATCCGGCTGCCAGGACAGAGTCGGAGCTAGGAGCAAGTGGAGGAGGACGAGCGCCCTGAGTCTGAAGGCGGGTCTCCTCGTCAACTAAGGCAAGTAGAGCATCCTCGAGTCGAGGGAGTGGCTCACGGTGCAGGAGCTGGGCAGCTATGAGAGCAAAGTCCGGTCGAAGCGCTGCCAGGAACTGGTGCAGGTGGCCCTCGTCGAGGTAGCGCTGGAAATCCCGGGAGCGGGGGCAGGCACACTGCTCCGGGATCAGTGAGTCCAGCTCATGCCAGTAGGCACTCATCTGACTGAAGAAGTCCTGAATGGTACGCTCCCCCTGTCGTGCAGACTGCGAGTCACAGATGAGCTGATGCCGGCGGGCGCCTCCGCGCGGGAGAAAACGGTCCCGGAGATACTCCCACATCGCGCGCGCTGTCGGAAGGCGGCCGATGGGAGCAAGGAGCGGACGAGCAACCGAGTCCAGGAGGCTGCCGATCAGATGAAGGAGGCCGGAGGGGGTTGCCGGAGGTGCTGCCGTCGCCCTAGAGCTCTGATACCATGTTAGGAGACGACGGCTAGGGTTTGGAGAGGAACAGTATGATTCCATTGAGGGACTCAAGCCCAATATATGTACAGTAAACCCGACCCGACTATACAGTAAACCCGACCCATTGTATTTACATTAACAATCACATTACTGAGGGTTGAAGTTAGGTAGGCAGTCAACTAGAAAAAAAACTCAAACTATGAAATGAATTCTTAATTGATATTGCTAATGCAAGGGTATCCCCTGTTGTAAGAGACAAGCTTGTCATGACAACAAAGCTATCTCTTAATAGGATTTACTAAATTCTTAAATTCGAAATAAAATAGTTAGAACAAGAAGTTATGATGCCTTATTTAATTGAGCGAATCTGATGTAATTCAGGCCATTTAACCATCAAATTATTGGTTAGGATCGTCCTGATGAAATCTAGGCAACAAAAGCGAACATATCGAGATCTGGCAAAGATCAGTCCTTCTACAATGTTAAAGTGAGCATTAGCTGGACAATTTCCAGCTTCAATTTTTTCAATATTATCAATCAAGGTATAGATGGTTATGCTTAATAGTAATAAATTGTTCACCAGACAAGTGTCAAGGCCATTACATAAATACCTTGCCACAGAGGACTACAGTTAGGGTGAATCCAGTAGAAGATATTTATTAGGGGCATGACAACCTAAGGTGGGCCCACATAGCTGCCGGCCTTAAAAAGCCTCACGGTTCTCTTCCCCACACATAAAAGAATCCTCATGGATGAGATACTAGCAAGTAATTCTCTCCTAGAATCACTCTCTTTCTATTAGTGTCGTTTGTGTGGGTTTGAAGAAAGGAAGAGATTGGAAAAGCTTATAAAAAGGGGATTTGGTGTATTGATGATATCATTGAAGATAAACAAAAAGGGGATTCTATTAGTGTCGTTTCTCTTCTTCCCTTCTTTTTTTAGCCATTTCTACTCTTTCATCTCTCTTTCAACTTCTTACTATCTTGCTTTGATTAGTTGTTGTCCTTATGCCTTATTTTCTAGAAATTATTTAGTTTAAGTGCAACCATTTCTTGAAATTAAAATGTGATTTTTTTTGCACATAGTTTTGTTCAGTGTTTTCAGAGGCGGGGGCGTAAGGCGGTGCGTTTTGTCTGATGTGGGGCGGGGCGTAAGCCCCAGGGCGTGGGGCGTAAGCCCCACAAATTTTTCATTTTTTAATTTAAAAAATATATAGAAATAAAAAATATTATATAAATAGTGTAAATAGATTAAAAACAAAAAAAATTAAAAATATTATGAACAAACAAAGCATTTAAGCCTACAAAATTGGTTGATAAATTACAAATATATACACGATAATAAAAATGAACTTATCATTGTCTTTCAATATCATTTAAGATCTAATTCTAAATTTCTAACCAAAATTCAAACTATCTACGTTATATTCCATAGATTCTATCATTCTATACCTGATATATAACCAATTTAAAACAACTTTAGTTCCCAAAAATGTCATAATCGCCATCCAAGCAAGGTTCAAAATTTCCATTTCGGTCAATATTTCGACCCCTCTGGATATGGAAATATTTCGTGGAAAAATTTCGACAGTGTGGAAATATTGTGATTTAATAGAAATGGTGGAAATATTGATTTTTTAATGGAATTTTTCAGTGAATCTCTGCATAGTCATAAACCAAGTATATATACACAATTTGGAACACTCAGATAATAATTATACCCAATCTACAGGTGTAAAGCATCACAAAGCATGTATTCTACATTTGAGTATGTGAGTCTTGTGCAGTCTTGTTTGGTCCTGTTTTGATCTATGTTTTTAAAATAGCTTTTAATCTTTTTGTGGATAAAAATATTTTCAAAATAAAGATTAGTTGATTGTTAAAATAATGCTTCAAACGATTTTGAAAACGGACTTAAAACAAGAAAGTTGTGCAAGTTTGAAATCGTGCAAAAATTATGCTGAAATGCAAAACACTGTTTTTTTACTAAGTCTGAAAAAATGAGTTTTTATAAAGAAAAGTTTTTATACATTCAAAATTTTCTTTGACGGACCATGGTTTTCTAGATGTACTTGTAGTTCTACATCTTGTGGAATTTTTTGAGCTAAAAATGAGTTGATTTAACCACTTTTCTCAACATACAAATTTTATGAAAAACCGAAAAAACTGTTTTTTCCTACTAAAACTGAAAACCTACTTTTTGATTCACTTGGTTTTTGATTTTTTTGATATTTTTATTGAAATCAAATGGGGGGGTATTTGCTTATTTACATATAATAACTTAAAGTAAATGGAGAAACCGAAACCCCCAGTCCCCTTTTATAACCAGTCAGTCCCAACATTTCGGTGTTAAAATCCCGAAATTTCCAGAAATGTCTCGAAATTTTCCGAAATGTCCCGAAATATCCACGAAATATCGCGGTATTATCGTGATTCCTATTTCGTTCGATATCACAATACGAATTTCGTGCCGAGGTTTGAGAAAACCGAAATATTTCGCGATATTTCGCGAAATATGTCGAGATTTTGTACCTTGCATCCAAGAGAGTAAGACGCATATAAAAGATCACATGATAGCAATCAAATCATTTTTTTTCAACTATGCAGACAAATTACAGTGGAGCGTAAGCCCAGACCATTGGGGAGTAAAAGACGTGCCCGGGCGTTCGGGGCGTACGCCCCAGTGGTTCGGGCGTAAGTCCCACAGGAAAAAAGCCCCAGATTGAGCCGCCCCGGGCGTTTTAGGACCGCCCCGCCCTAGGGTGCGCCCCGGGCCAAGTTTTTTAAAACACTGGTTTGTTGTAATTGTAGTGTTTAATTATTGCTTTTAGTTACCTTGTACATCTATATTACACCTTAATCTCTTAATTTCTGCCAATTAGTATTTATGCAATAATTTCTACAAATTTGTAATAGTCGCACCACGGGAGGGGGCGATGCCATTGGGTGTGACTTGCACTTTTTTTAATATGCTGTTCCTTTCGTAGCTCGTGCTCGTCCAATTCATACTCAGTGTCATCCATCATCCAATGTTTCCTCATACTTGGCCTCGAGTGATAATAGGCTCCTACGCAAGACCCAATTGACAAACGAAGTCTCTAGGAGAACTATGTAAGAGGCCAGTCACTAACAAATCTAATATAATAACATTTTGCCCGAGTAATTGGTCCAAGATGAATACGTGATCCATAGCGCTTGAAGCGACAAATGAAATCTATATAGGCTTGTTTGTTGCACGGGTCACGATAATAGAGGGACCGGAAATAGTGGTCAAGGTTTTAAATGTCGATTTCCATGCCGGTTTCGGTTAGTCATAAAAAGAAAATTTGTCGGATTTCAGTGAAATGTCGGTGGAAATTTTGTATTTTTTAAAGAAAGATTTCAGTGAAAATTTATCGGATTTTGATCAAATTTCGATCAATTTCAGTTCAACTGTTGGCAAAATATTGTCTATTATGAAAAGAAATCGAAATTGAGGACAAATGTAATTTCTCACTGATAAAGATAAGTTTTGTTTTACTAAAAAACATAAAAAATTTCAATGAAATTGTCTGGAAAAAAGACAGAATGTCGGATTTCAGTCAAATGTCGAGTGATAGGACAGACGAGAGCTTCGAGATGACACCAAGCTTGATGGAATCTTACAAGTAGTGTTCTAGTTATGGGCGAAAAGGGCTTGTCGGGTCTATTTGAAAGAAGTCAAGCTATGCTATCAAAATCGGGACAAGTCGGCGACTAGTCCCCAGGTGGCATTTTGCCAACCGACTAATTCAGATTCTTTCATAGTTGGTTGGAATTCTGATTAGTCCCCTAGTAGCGACTGGGACTAGTCCCCAGGTGGTATTCTGCAAGCAAAATTTTATTTCCAAGAAGTCTACAAGAAATTTTATTTGGATTTTTTTTGCATTGCCACAAAGTCTTGAGTTGCAACTATGGCTCTTCCCTATAATCATTTGTTGAGGATATGAAAATCTGAGATAAAAACATAGACAAATAATTATTGTTTATTTGTGATATCCATATAACCCTATAATCAAAATTGGGGTTGTTCACAAATTAAATATTAGCAAACAAATATTGTGATGAATTTTTAGTTCTGAGTCTTCTGACATGGGCATGAAGCCAAAACAACTGTGTTCTGTTACTTGTGTATTTATATCCATGCTATGAAGTGTGAAGGCATGAATTGTTATTGATCGATTAATATCATATACTTATTGGCATTTATGCTACTTCATATATCATATATGTTTAGGGAGGGGGGAGGGGGGAGGGGGAAGGGGGGAGGGGTTAGAATAAGTTTTGGCCGACTAGCCCCGAATTAGTCCCGACTAGTCAGAGCCGGTGCTTGGTCGACTAGGGGCCGACTACCGACTTTGACTGCATAGAAGTTAGGTTGGGTCCGATTAAGTGGATGTAAGTAATATGAATGAATTTAAGTTAAGGCTATTGGGCTCAGTTTATAAGTTAGATGTTAAAAGATTAACTCTTGTTGGGTTTTTGGTATAACAAAGTGGGTTTGGATCTTTTATTGTGAAGGGCTAAATCTTGAAGGATCGATGGAACCAAGTTAGGGTTCAGGTTTAATGTTTCACCAGGGTTGAAACCAAATTAACTAGAAGGATCAAGAGCTTAAAAGATCAGAGTTAGGGTTCTTGTGGTCCCTTTGGATTGCTCTAAGAGAGGGTGAAAGACGGGAAGGATTTGGTTTGTGGGGAAAAAGAGAGAAGGGATAAGGGGAGAAATAGGGTTTGAAGACGGCGACCAATGAGGTGGTGGTGAAGCGGATGAGGGATTGGTGCAAGGTGGCAACCAGTGGCCAGTAGCGGCATGGAGAAAAGAGGGTCGATGGATGGTAAATCTTCTTCCTCTTTTGTTAATTTCTCCAAATCCAACGTGCGAACAATAGATTCCTCTCTCTCTCTCTCTCTCTCTCTCTCTCTCTCTCTCCTCTCTCTCTCTCTCTCTCTCTTTTTGTTTTTAGGATGATGTTGAGGAGAGGGCTGAGTGGCTAGTGATAATTAAGGAGGTTTGGATTGGTGATTTAAGGGTTGTGTAGGGTTTTAGATGATCTTAGAGAGATAGAGGACTTTGGTGGATTAGATTGCAGATTTGCAGTGAGCAATGGTGATGTATGGTAATGATGCATTTGAGGAAGAAAATTGAAGGGTTACTGACATACTGTGGTGTCTTGTTTACAGTTGATGGAGTTTGGGATTTGTCAATGGTTTGTTGTAACAAAGTTTTTTTTTTCTTTTGTTATAGTCCTTATGGATGTTGTACAGATCCAAAAGACGAAGGCAGAGAGACAACCATGCAATGGGAGGTTAGAGAAATACCAAACGATAGAATGTATGATGGATAAGTGGGATAACTACGGCCTCCCGCCGCTCCAGACTCACTCCAAGTCAAGAGAATCACTCCGCGAAGGTCTCGAATCACACGAGAAGATGGTTGCAATAGCAACTTCACAAACTTCATTCAATATTCTTCATAAACTGATAACAATTGGGAGGATCAAGGGACTTTATAAATAGAAAATAAAAGATAAAGATTCCCAATCAAATCAAATCTAAAAGATAACCTTGCATAACTAAACTCCAATTAAATTTACTGCCAAACTTATCTAAAAAAATTTAAAAATATCCCAATTATTAATTCCAAAATTAATAGTTATTCAAATGGCTCGAGAATCGTGCATAGACTGTGCACAACTGATCTGTTGCGCATCACAAAATCTCACTTAAGACTCCAACCTCTATAATAAGAATACTTCCAACTTCCCCTTAGAAAGTGGATCCGTACAATTATATTTAATAATTCAATGCGCACTCAAATATTTTTTAGAAATTTCTTGTCCCGGATCCAACAACGATTTAATTACCATATTTTTCATTATGCCTCTTTTAGAATTTTAAATATCTAACCCACTAATATTGTCATTGGATAAACAAATAAAAACATATGATATACATTATTATTGATACTTGCATCTAGCACTGCAACAAATGCAAAACAAAAAAACCTTTGTTATACATTATAATTCATATTTGCAGCTAGCATATGCAAGAAATGCTTCCAGTTCACTACAAAATTTTTGCTACCTAACCTAAATAAGGAAATACTAAATGTAAACGTAAAGCCTTTTACACTTTTACATGAGTAACTACTTGGTGATCAAACTACGTGGATGTGGAAAGATATTATTTACACAAGCTAAACAAACATCCTATAAAAAAAATTTCAGAACGAAATACTAAAAGAGGCTTGAATATATGACCTCACCTGACATGACCAGAGAGCGCTTTTGCTATGACAAGCAACATGGAAGAGAAGATGAGAATGTTTATTTTAGTCTCCAGTTCAGCAGAAAGTCCTCTTAGTAACTCCAGAACTTTATACTTTGCCTTGTCGCTGGCTTCATGGTACCTAGAGGTAGAGTGAGCCACTACAGACAATAAGTCATCAGAAAAGTCTGACATAAAACATATTACATCAATTGACACATAAAAATTAACTATAGACGAGGTTTCATGACATAGAATCATCCATACAAAATACTACACCTGTTGAGTGCATCCTCAACCTTGCTTGTAGTAAACCATTCTTCTCCAACCTTTCTACCTTTTGAATCTGTAGCAGGCCTGAGTTGCTTGATTTGCACTTCCCCGGGAGTATTAGACAACATAGTTGGCATGAAACGTTTTCCCTTGAACCAAACAGCATCATGTTCTCTTGCGTAACATATTTCAGCCTTTGGACCTCCAAGAGGAGACATAAGAGATTTTACTCTTGTAACAATAGGAACAAAATTTTCCTTAACCTGGAATAACAAAATAGGACAATCATGACAATCAAACGGTAGCATTGAGGTCTCAAAATATCAGCAATTTTGCAAATTAAAAAAATTGCAAGCAACTGTAAAAGCTCATAATATTAACCAACTATATATTACAATCAACATTGATATGTACTATTAATGACATGGTACTCGTCAAAATGATGATTTTTCATCAAGAAGTGCCTACTATAATAAGATTCATGGAGGATTGTTGTCAACCTTTAGCATGTGAATGGAATAACGGAATGTTGTCAGGATAATTAGTCTCAATTTCAAATGGAACAACAGAGAGGGTACGGGAGAGCATTAGCTATGGCGACTGTGGGTGGTCGTTCCTCTTCTTTTCCCACTCCTTAGGTGACATCCAGAACCCATCCCTAAACCCGAGGATTATTAATGGTGCTTGGTGCCAGCACCTTTCAGCAGGTGGTGTGTCCTCATTTCTCAAGAACGGAGAATCCATCCTCAACCTCCGGTCATCAATAGCTCCATGCAAAACGGGAGGTTGAGGGGGTCTCGTCCGTTGATCGAGCGGTTTATCAGGTAACTTGCTTTGGAAGATTAATCTGATACTATAAACTCGTTTGAGCTTATATCTTCTTTTCTAGTATTTTAATAATAACTTGGGGTATGGCTTAACCCTCTCCTTTCTCCCTCGGAGAGGATTCCTCAAAAATGAAAAAAAGGAATACAATTCATGGAGCAATGACACAGGAACAGTTCACATCACAGAACTATCAAAGCCTTCAATTAATGTGTTCTTGTCGATCCTTCTTTCAAATCTTCTATTGGTATTGTATTTTAGAACGAATTAAGTATAAACCAGAATATTTGCAAACAAATGCCTCATTTATAAAGAAACGTTCCTCCCTTAATCGAGTTATCATGGTATTAGACGTATTCTGGAGCTTACGTAATTCTTCTTTTTTAAGGGACCTCACAGTCATTCTGGATTTTATGTAATTTATCATAATTCTATATTGTAATTTCTTCCATAGCGGTTCATCTTATAATTACATTCCCATCTAAAATAATAAACAGTGCTACGGCTCCAGTGACCGCTAACTTATTATTTGTTGAAAGATCACAGTGAAATGGAAAGCTACTTCCTGCAGAGTGTGGGTTTATCCAGAAGAAAACTTCCCACAACCAGTGCAAAAATGAAAGGGATACAAGTAGGATACTCTTTCCACTTTTATTCAGACAATACAAAATTGGATCCTTAAATCCATATTCATGTTTATTCTATATGATTGAGAATCTGAGATATTAGCAAGGTCCATATTTCCTTGAAGAAAAATGATATGAATCATATAATTATAATGTCTTGTTGTTTCAAATAAGCAGATAAACAGATTAGATATAATAAAAATGATAAGATAAGAAATAGGAACTATCAAAAGTGGTGGTAATGTCTAATTGTTACAAATCAAATACATAAGAAAATTGGATCTGACCAAAAAAAAAAGAAACATAAATAAGAACTATCAAAAATGTTGGCCACTAAAATAAACAAGTGTCTTCAATATTAAAATGAAAATAGCCCTTGTAATGCATATCTAGTATTTATTAGGAAGCAAGCATGATCGGTTGAGAATGCCGTTTCACTTCAGCCGTCATATAAATCCTGCTATAGAGATGAATGCAATTCTCCATATAAAACCTTGCCTTCTATCATCTTCATCTTGAATCTTTTCTAGTATAGGGGAACCTTGGAGGGTTGCTCCCTGGTTGCATGAGCTCAAAGAACAGAAACAACTATACCTCCCTACCCACTAACTGGCATTTTAGGTTTCTTGGTAGCACCCTCTTTTTCAAAGTTACCTTTGTTAGGTATTCTGCACCAATCTTAGACGGTTTACGACAGGTTGACAGCAGGTCAGAAAACTCTTGCATATCTTTTGTGGAGCCTTCTTAAGATGAGTTATGCTCCATAACAATCAGTGTCTTGATGGGATAAGAGTTGGATAAAGTAGAAGATGATGATACGGATGTGATCAGGTTATCAGCACAACCATCAACATTAAGCACAAAAATTCAATTTTTAAGAGTGATTTCATACCTAGTTTTAAACATCTGTTATTGAATGCATCATACAATATGTGATCTCTACGCTTCCATCAAATTTATCATTCAAGAATTGGAAAATGTTACATAGATCTAGGACCGAATAAGGCTATTTGTGAGCCATTCATGTAAGACCACCCATGGCAACCTTTGATGAACTTGTAGCCTCTCCACATCAGGCATACAATTGACAAAACAAAACTAACTCTATTGCTTTTGAGCGCTACCTTTATGAAGAATGGTATACTAAAGTCTTCTAAAACTAGATGGGATAAACATGCGATCTAGTTCAATTGTACAGTGGTGTTCGAGATAACATGTAGCATATTTGGGTCTTAATTCATCGATTGTGATAGCTATTAGTCTTCAAATTAGTAAATTAATAGATTGGTAGGAGTAAGTTGGTCAAAAAATATCTTTTTTAATTTACCCCTTGAAGGGAAAATTGTACAGGTTTGTTTTGAAAAAAATGGATGCATGCCATCCTGCGCACTGGGCAGTCAGTTCCATTTATTAATGAATTTACTAGCTTCCAATGGAATATCTTACAAGGACGTGATTCCTATTATCATGGGAATAGGAATTTGACTCTCTTTTAACCAATGAACACAACCCACGGCTCAAAAAGGGGGCTCAGGGTTCTTTACTTGATGAGTAGAGAATCCTGAAGCCCTCTTTCCCCATCCTTGTCACAAGATGTGCCGCCCCTATTGAGAGCCAGAGAACACATGTTAAGCCTAAAAAAAAAGAGAAAAAGGACAAAAGGAAAATTAAGGAGACAAAGGAGAGAGAAATCATATGCCATCATGCAGGTGATTTACAAAGCCATTTGCATCGCAAATCAAAGAATGTAAAAGGCATAAATCGAAAAGGGGCTAACAAAACTAGTCCTCCTTTTTACACGCGAGACCTACCCGCGGCTAAAGAGAGTTCTGGATTTCCTCAAATTATCAGAAGAGAACTCCCATGCCCTCTTTTTGTCGCTTTCCCCTTCCGCAAGTCAGCATATACGCAACAACCACTATGAAGAGCCCATGCACACATTTTAAGCAAGAAAATTTGGTGAAATAAAAGGAAACAACAATAAAATAGAAGAATAAGGAAATGTAGTAATCATATGCCACCAGGATCATAATTTTTATTTTAGTTATTTCTTTTGCTTAGTGTTATTTTCAAAAATTACATCAAAGTCAATAACTAATGTTGAATTCTTCTTCTACTCTTTATCTATGAACTTTCATTAATATTTTAGTGATTTGATTTCTGTAATCTTATCATGCATCATACAGGAAGAAGGTACAATTAAAAGACAGATTGAAATGAGAAAGGTCATAATTACTACACCAAGTTTTTGGCACATGGGTCATGGTTTCAATAGTCATCGGAATTATCCATCCAGTTTGAAAATGAAACCAGCACTAGTATTAATCCAGCTTTTCAATGACATTGAAAGCTTTGAACCTCAAGTCCATTACCTCGGTAGACGTTGCATCTTTAGCCAAGGGTTTCTACCTTCCCTGATGTGAGATTCATCAAATTAAACTTTGAACCAATATCTTCTCTTCAAAATTTTCTTTAATAAGCATAAAATGGAATTTTCAAACACTGACTAAAAGACAAGCTACGAGTGCATGTATACTTTATATTTCTTCCTTAATAGACATGGTTACATCAACAAGATTATGTTTGCCTCCGTCGCATTCCTCAATTCCCCCTTTTCTGCTGCCTTCTTTCTATTAAAACCCTCCAGCAAGAGGCCTAAAAGATAAACCCCAACAACAATAGAAGTAACATTTCAAACACCATTAGAGACCATCACAATTTTGACATTATATTCTCAGCTAATTACAGACCATGTAACGAAGATTCGAGCATGCCTCGATCACAAGTCAGAGATCAAAGATCAGATAAGATCATAAGAGATGAAGCAATTCAGATGAGATCAGAGCACTTTAGGTGCAATGACGATGATTTTGACCCAAAAATCCACTTGACTATGAATTTCAACCGTTGGATCCTTTGGATGATGATTTCCAACCATTGGATCGGCTACATGATGATTTTCTCCCACTAGATTTGCTTGATGGTGATTTTCTACTGATTGGATTCATCGGATGTTGGCTTTTACGGTTGTATTTTCTGGAGAGCATTTGGGGGATCCTTGGGAGGAGCTGAATCACCTTCCGGATAACACGGATTGTCACATGAAGATGGAAGGTGTGTCATAAAAAGTATTGTTTGAATTGATCATGGGGAGCTTTGGAGCCTTACATTTATTTATTTCAGCCTTTATGAATTAGCCATTGTAATGTAATCCATTGACTTAATTGTGTCTTAAGTTAGTCATTATATGTGTGTCGTGCTGCAACTTAAGTATTAGATGGTTGCCAAATAGGACACAAGTCGCGCATCGAATGAATGCCTTGTAAGCCAAGTGAAAGGGAAAAAAATATGGGAGATCAGATCACACGTTCGCCATCCTTACTGGGCGTGCATCCCATCTGTGGCTTCCAACCCCGGAATTCGTGAGGGATCCTCATCGCATCCGCCATCCCTCTTGACCCCCTCTGGAGTCCGTAGGTTATTAACTGTGTATGTGTGTGTGTGTTTGGGAAGGGGGGGATGTCTTCTTTGTAACGATATAATGGTATTTTACTGAAATAAAAAGGAACGCTGACACTAATGCAATTTTCTTCCTCTTGTGAATCCGAGAGAACTTCTAAGGCAATCCTTTGGCCTGAAAAGTCCACAACGGTGTGAGGTTGTGGTTGGCCGATTCACTTTAATCTCATCTCCTCTCCTTATTTTCTTCACATTGTCCATATTTTAGGCATTAATCTAAAATAAAAATATATTGTTATTATCGATCATCAGAAAGACCATCGTGATCGCGAGTGAATACATCTTTTGTTACTTATTTTCTGCGAACAACAAAGCCTGAACCTAAACCAAACTAAAACCATCCAAAAACAAATCCTATTTTAAGAGAACAATTTGAAACAAAAGCCCCATTCGTAGTTAGATAGTTAGATCAATGCTATGTGATATGATATGATTGCTCAAATCAAAATAATACTTATCAAATTCATTAATCTATCAGAATCCAAAGCTAAGTTTAGCTAAAAGCCTGAAACAATGTGATCCTGGTTTGAAAATCTCCCGGTCAAGTGCCTTTAAGTGATTGATGGGATGACAATTTGGAATTGTTGTGCTTCTTGCTATCTGAGAGAAATACCAACACCAGGCCAACATTTGGGAATACGCTCTCAACCTGAAAAACTTTGGAATACTATATAATGTTTCTTAATGTGTTGTGGTCATCGACTTTGGAATACGCTCTCAACCTGAAAGACTGTGGAATACTATATACTGTTTCTAATTGTATATAAATAAATATATAATATATGAATACTACATAGAGATGCCTAACTTCGAAGAAGAATTCATAAAGTATACTCCAAGTAGATGGGAAATTACTTGATGGTTATGTTTAAGAAATTTCAATGTTAGCACAATACCCCATTTGGAAACTACTAAATTTTCTCTTTTGGTAATTTCAAACTAATCAAAACTGAATTGAAGGGGACAAAATGAAGTTTATAAACTATGGGGTCGGGTTTGGCACTATGGGATCCTCACTAGAGGTCATAAGAGTAATGACAATCGTCCGATAAAATCCACCAAGTTCTAGAATTATTACTAAAAGCTGATCTTAAGAATTATAAGAAAAACCCTATTAATTATATCCTATGAGGTTATAACCCCAGTGGATATAGGTTAAAGCCAAATCGTAATCACAACCATCCATTACACCGAGCCCCAAATAAATCATCCAACTCAGCCCCGATCCCATGCAACGAACGGATATGCCGTGTCCCGGCCGTGTCCAGGACAAAAACAAAAGGGGGAGTTAGTGAGAAGCCCATCTTAGAAGATGGTTTCGAGCTGCAGTCCCGACAACCTTTCCATTTGAACTCATCCCCCTATGGACGAAAATGCCCCTCACCTCACATCAAATTTAGATTTGATGCCACTTGCCTCCCCCCTCCCCTTGCCGCTGGACCTAATGGATCTCCCTAGACCTATAAATCTTAAAATGCCTAAACCTAACCCAAACCCCCGCCACTGTTACCGCCTTCTCCACTGCCACTTGTGCCCGCCGTCTCCGTCACGACTGCCTCCGCTGCTCGCGCCCTCCGCCTCCTTCAGCTCTACTTGCGGCAGCCTCCACCTCCACCTCCGCCCTCGACGTCTGTGCCTCCGCCATGGCTGATTGAGAGAGGAGAGAAGGTAAGGGTTGTCTCGAGATTAAAACTAAATGGAATGGTTTATCCTCAAATGAAATGTTTTACTGTTATCCTACTGTTGGGTTGGTTAGAGGGGTCTTAGGCTAATAACAAAAAAAAAAAGGACACTTTGAAGTTGTGTCTATGTCCGACATGTGTTGGACACTAACACGGGGCCCTCCAAGAAGTGTCCGTGCTTCATAGTCCAAAAGGTAATACGGATGCACATGCAAATAGGAAATTGGTGAGGGTTCAGTTTTAGCATAATGAGAAGATGGTTAGGTTCAAATTTTTTAGGATATAAATTGTCTGTTTGGGATTTTCAATATAAAATCATATCTGAATGCTTATTGTCCATATCTGAAAATATAAGATTTCAGTAGATTTCGCGTCTCAGAAATTGGGGCTTGTCTTAGTTAGTTCTATAATAATTTATAAGCTAATTCCATATCATTATCATTGCCTTAGGTTAAATTTCAGTAATTTCCGCTTGCTGCAATTTATGTCCGATTGCAGAAAATTTCATCGTTCTTGCATCATACTGTAGCCTCGAGTTATCTCATAATTTGTCATGTATCATATTATTATCATATCATACTAGAGCCTATCCACCTTATAGTTGTCCTGCACTACCATGTATAGGGGAGGCTTAGCCTTTTGGAACCTTATGTTGTAATACTTTAATTTTAAGTTTTTAATAAGCCACAGGTAGTGTCTTCCAAGGTCTAAAGTTTCAGATAACGTATACATCACAACTAACACAGAAAAGAGACAGATTCACCAATAGTATCTTTCGTTGCCTTCACATCTACAAATGACCAATAGTTCTCATGAAGTATGATGAATAGCATAATTCTTTGGAGAGTACTACCTTATACTACTAACGATTATCACAAATATTATGGTAATTAATGGCGATAAATGATAATGCACGTGAAAAGTGAGAATGATGATGCTCAGATTTCGTCTGAACAATATACAAAAATTAGAGAATATACAAAAAGAAATGGATATAACAGAAGATAAGATGCCATTGAGGCCTACTGCAATAGATAAGGTATTAGCAGCTCTGTCCACTTCTGCAAAAGCTTCCTCTGCATGGATCCTCTTGACACGACCTTTCCATGATGACTCCATAGCCTCAAAGAAGTCTTTAGGAATAAATTCAAAGGAATTTATTCCCTGGCCTCTTTCAGCATCCAGGGAGATTATTTCACCTATTCTTTGAGAAATCCAGACACATTCATTTACCTAAGAGGGAAAGATGAATACAGTAAGTTATTCATATTCGAGAAAAATAAATATCATGTAGGGCTTCTGCTTTCAGCTGATATATAGGCTTAAGCAAAAATATAGCAACAGTGTAGGTCCTACTTCAATGATCAACATGACACACAAAAAAGAACAAAGAGGAACATAAAACTTCAAATGCTTGCTCTGTAGCTTATGTCATACCTTCACTTGGAATTCCATAACTTTTTTTTTTTAGAATCCCTCAGATAGAATTCCATAACTTGCATCTAAAGTTTCATAGTATTGGACCAGTGGGTTGTTCTCAGGTTCTATGGAAAAATAATGCGACAGATTAGCTCATGTATTCCTGATATGCAATGTTAGCGCGACCAATTTAGTTAGCCCCGTGTTGTTAGCTTCGCCAGAACAAATCACAGCAACTTAGTCAGAAAAATTTCCAAATTATTGCCAAGACTCAGGTATCCATATAGATCTTCCATGGAATACTATTGGAAGCAATAATTTTCAAACCAATATTCAAGCCACACTACACTGCCATGGAGCATCAGTCAATATGATTTGTTTCTCTATTTGTCATCGAAAGAAAGCACCAAAACCTTCTCTCTATTCTGTAATCTAAGTACCTAAGTGTTTCGTTAATTAATGTCAATTTGTTTTCTTATAAAATTGAACATATACCAATTTGTCATTAAGATGTGCTGTCAACTGGTAGTCTAGCACAAGTATTATTTCTGATAGCAGATGCCCAAAATACATAAGTATATAGCATCCTTGGGGATTCTCTAAAAAAAAAATAGCATCCTTGGGGAGCAGCAAAATAACCCTCTTTCAGCACATAGCACATAGATTAAAGAAAATGATATAAAATCACTGAAGTGCACAAGTCAGATATTAACAGATAAAAGCAAGAAACCAGAATAAAATACATACCAATAACTCACGCTCAACTTTCAATCCAGTTTCTACCCTCGTAGGTTCCAATAATATATTTAGGATAGAAGAAAGCTCAGGAGTTCTATGCATCTGCAGAATTTCATCAACTACATTCTTTATTCTGCAGAATTCAATATAATTAGCCTCCTTTGACTCCAGCAACTTCACAAGCTGCAAAGTTAAGCAAATTCCACCGGTCTAGTAAAAGGTAATAGAGAAAAAGTGATTCTTAAGTAATGATATTGTGGAATATCAACCGGAAGATCATTCACATAAAAACTGTGAAAAACATAGATAAGATGCAGGCATAGTAAAGAACAGCTCAATGGCATTATAAGGTTCGACATCACAAAAGGCACAAACTCAAGCAGAGAGGAAGAAAAGAGCTTGGAAACATCAAGCATGATACCAAGGATAAGATTATGTGAAAGCATTCATACAGTAAAAAGAATATAATTGTCACAAGCTGAATCCCCATGTGAACACAACAGTAAACTATTTGTGCATTCAGCTACTTGCATATTTCGAAATACATAGGAATGACAATGCAAATTATGTCCAAATATGGAAAAACAAATGTATCATCAACATTAATAAAATAAGTACTCTTCCAACATAGGAGTACAGAAGAATCCAAAAACAAAAGTTCAACGATTCAATGATTGTGTAATTGTTATGCCAACCTACTGGTGACCCTAGATTATTTCAAAGAGGGGGATGCTTAGGTGCGGTCAGCGGTCCGCAGCCGTCCCATGCACCGGCCACGTGCATCGGATGCACGTGGCCGGTGCATTGGACGGCTGCGGACCGCAAACCACACCTAAGCATTCCCCTTTTCAAAGAAGGCTATACTTATAATGGACTTATCAAAAGTACATTACATTGCACTATTGCATATAGAAAGTAAAAAAAAAAAAGTGACCACCAAAAAATAACAGATTACGGAAACCGAAACAAGTTGATGCAAATGGAAGTAGAAGATGCAAGTTGATTTGTGTGCAACACGGGGCCATAGAGTGAGAGACAATAGAGGGAGTTGAAGGAGGGAATATGTGCAGTGATGATTAGGGTGTGTGTGTTTGTTTTTGGTGGTGGTGGTGGTGGTGATTGGGGGGGGGGGGTATGTTAGTAATTATCCGCATCTCGACCAGCAAGTCAGCAGCTGCACTTGACTTGTAACCCGCAGCTATGCACTCCTCGTAATCCACACTTGCACAGAACATCCAACCCGCAATCGAGTCATTTACGTCGTATATCGTTGCATCCATATATATGAATATTGTATCACTATGTATCCGAGTAAATATTTTCTTTTTTATTTAGGGCACATCTACAATGTATCGGATACATATCCTAGAGTATTACGATCATCGGATAAGTCTAAAACATATCAGATACTTGTCCCCGAGTATTCGATGTGTATCCGAGAATCCAATGTGTGGTACATAGGGGGTCTTGAAGTATTTGTGCTTCATACATATACAAGGTATCCACCGCTTGAATGATTCAATGTTCCTATTGGGGACGGGTGATCAAGACATACAAACAAGTCTCGAGGTACAATTGCCTTACAAAAGCAAGTTTGATGATATTGATTCAAATTCTAAGATCTCCGAGCATATGGCAGTTGCTACAAGGAACTAGACGGAGATTGATGTCAATATTGTTGAGGGCCGCATGACCCCTCCAAATTATGTGTCATCTATGTCAGCCCAATGTTGTCAAGTTAAGTCTTAAGAGGGCCAATCGTTCTCAAGCCCCTCCTTCAAGGGGGACTTTCGATAGAGGTCTAGAGGATGAGTATGCCCATCCTTGAGGCATCAACGGTAAAAGGTGAGAGAACAGCTATGGTATGGAGATGGCAATATGAATGCAAAGGTGACTAGTAAATTGTCATATACTTCCATCAACTATATGACAATGTTTCATCCAGTCTTCAGTTAATTATTGAGGTAGGTAGGATCATAGTTACCAAATCGGGCGTTTTTTTGAAAAAAACGCGTATAAAACACGTATCGATCCGAAGTCATAGTAAACAGGAAAAAAACTCATTTTTTTGAAAAAAACGTCTGTACGCGTTTTATACGCGGTTAAAACGGGGAAAACACGTATAAAACATGTACAAAACGCGTTGGGTTTGGTCCGGGTTTAAATTGAGTTCGGGTTTTATTTTGTTTATGCTTAATAAACGCATTTGCTATATGTTTTGAACTTTTGATTACTTAATGTGAAAAATAACATATATATATATATATATATATATATATATATATATATATATATATATATATATATATATATATATATATATATATATATGGGTCAGGATCGGATGACCCATCAAAATTTTGACCCATTAATAACCCAGCACCCTTTGAGGCACCTAGAGGTTTTAGAATGGGCTGATTTTTTGTAGACATGTTGTCTATGATATGTTGATCATCCTCACAAAAAATCAGCCCATTCTAAAACCTCTATGTGCATCAAAGGGTGCTCTTCAAATCAACGGTTAAAATTGACAGTCAAAAACCGTTGATTTGAAGTGCGCATTTGATGCACCTAGAGGTTTTAGAATTGGCTGATTTTTTGTGAGGATGATTAACATACCATAGACAACATCCCTACAAAAAATCAGCCCATTCTATAACCCTTAAGTGCCTCAAAGGGTGCTGGGTTATTAATGGGTCAAAATTTGCTGGGTCATCCGATCCTGACCCTATATATATATATATATATATATATATATATATATATATATATATATATATATATATACTTGGTATAATTTTTAAGATTTTTTTTGTTTTTCCGATGTTTTCCCTTTTTTTTTTTTCGTTTTTTCCGTTTTCATCGTATCTTTCTGATTTTTTCTCTTGCCCTTTTTTTCCCGTTTTCCGACTTGGTAACTATGGGTACGATCAGCCATGCTAACATCTTATCTTCCCAAGATAATATGTAGACGCACAAAGTATGACAAGGAGGTTATGTATTTTTTTTATACTCACGTGCTTTCTCTAAATTTTAGTTCGTTAATTTGTTTTTAGTTAAAATAACTGATGTTCTTTAAGTATTATACTTGAACCCCTCAAAATAACTTCTTTGCATACAGACCCTTGTAGTTAAACGTCTAAAACGAAGGGAGAATTACAAGAATACTCCATCTTTTTGTTGTTAGTTTTGAACAACTATTTTAAATTTCCTTACCCTTCCCTAAAAACCCCTCCAAAGTAAGAAAAGTTTGGGTTACGTTCAAGTTAGTAGAATAAGGTTAGGTAATGACTAGATTCAGGTTAAGTCAATGTTCAATAAAGATGTCATTTTTCATTTAGGTTAACAGTTCATTAACGGGTGTTCGCAAAAGGGTTAATATGCAAGATGAGGATTTATATGTAAATATTAGTTTATCGAGGTTTATACATAATAAGGAAGATTTCAGGGGTTGATTTGTAAAAAAACCTAAATTTAAAGAATCATGTATAACCCAGACAACAATAATGATGATCCTTTAAATTTTAGTAGGATTATATTGTTAACTCAAGGATCCAAAGATTTGTCTTGGGCTCTTGCTTCAATCTTAACAATATTTTCCATGACATCTATCAAAAAAAAAATCCAGGACAAATTAGAATTCAAGAGAAATGATTTTTTGGGAAAGGGGAGAAGAAATTAGCATAACAGGAACACAAATGTCCATAATAAGGATGGTTAATATACAAGGGCTACCAAAACCATTCTCTGAAAATGCTTCTTGCCTTTTCTTTAATCAGCAAAATCAGAATTCTTGTGTACAACAATGGTCAGCCAGAAAACGAGTAGAATATATAACCAGTGGAGTCAATCATTTTGATTTGAATCATAATACAAATATGTTGTAAAATATAAAATATCATACGATCATTTCTTGAATCGAAATCTGCTAAACAGGCAGTGGTATTGGAAAGTATACAAGTTTCGGCCAAAACAAGGGTTAGGGTACCATAGAGCCCTAATCCCTTTATATATTAAATATATCAGTAGGAATTATAAATAAGTCCTCAGACTTTACAATAATTAATAGTAAGGACAAACAAGATCTCCAATACTCCCCCTCAAGCTGGAGCAAAGATATCAAACATGCTCGGCTTGGATATAGTAGAAATAAGACGATTAGGTCTAACCACCTTGGTAAAGGCATCAACAAGCTGGTCAGCAGATCGAATGAACACCAGAGTAATTGTACCAAACTGAACATGATCCCATAGGAAGTGAATATCAACCACGATATGTTTTGTCCACTCATGAAGAACAGAATCGAAAGCAAGCATAATTGCTGACTGGTTATCACAAAAAAGTGTCGAACGGCCCGATGTAGGGAATCCAAGCTCAACTAAAAGAGAGTGTAACCAAATTAACTCAGTGGTTCCCCGCGCCATAGCACGATACTCAACCTCAGCAGAAGATTGAGAGACCACATGCTATTTTTTGCTCTTCTATGAAATAAGATGTTCACCATACCAGAATCCAGAAATAAAGCGACGATCTGTAAGAGAACCCGCGTAATTCGAGTCAGTATAACAAGACAACTCGGAGTTACCTTGAGCCTTGTAAAAAAGTCCAAGACCAGAAGCAACTTTAAGATATCGCAGATTCCTCAGTGCGGCCGCCATGTGTGATGTTCGAGGAGCATGCATAAACTGGCTAATTATACTAATCGCAAAGCTAATATCAGGCATAGTATTAGTTAGATAAATCAATCGACCGACAAGGCACTGATAGCAACTGGAATCAGAAGGAAGATCACCAGACTCGGCATGGAGAAGATGATTAGGATCCATCGGTGCATGTGTCAATCGACACCAAAGAAGACCAATGTCTCGCAAGAGATCAAGAGTATACTTTCACTGGGAAATAGAGATGCCTTGCCGAGAGCGAGCTATCTCAATCCTGAGGAAATAACGAAGAGGTCCAAGGTCCTTCACTTCAAAGGCCGCCTGAAGAGTAGTCTTGACAACAGTGATCCCAGCTACATCGTCTCCTGTGAGAATAATATCATCAACATATACCGGAACAGTAGCACGTCATCCCTCTGCAGTGGTCCTAATGAAGCAAGTCGGGTCAGCACGACACCGAGTGAAGCCCATATGAAGAATCACAGTACTAAATCGTTCAAACCAAGCCTGAGGTGACTGCTTCAAACCATAAAGAGACTTGAGCAATCGACAAACATGGCCAGAATACTCCCCTTGAAGGCGATACCCTGGAGGGGGGTTCATATAAATCTCCTCTGTCATATAACCATAGAGAAAGGCGTTCTTGATATCAAGTTGATGAAGGGGTCAAGAGTGACTAACAGTAAGGGAGAGGCGTAAACGAACACTTGTCAGCTTGGCAACAGGAGCAAAGGTAGCACCAAACTCATCAGCTGTATGTATAAAGCATTTAGCAACAAGTCTAGCTTTGTATCGATTAAGAGAACCATCGGCACGATAGTTGACGGTGTAGACCCACTTACAGCCAACGGTACGCTTCCCAGGGGGAAGCAGAACCAAAGTCCAAGTTCCATTCTTCCGCAAGGCAGACATCTCAGCATCCATAGCTTTGACCCACTCAGGGTCACGAAGCGCCGCAGTAGTAGAACAAGGAATACGAATAGAATCGGTGGCAGTGAGATAAGCATGGTAAGCATGAGAAAGACCCTGATAAGAGACAGCACTTGCGAAAGGGTGATCAGTAACACAAGCACGCTTGCCCTTGCGAAGAGCAATGGGCAAGTCGTCAGAAGAAGCAGGAGTGATGGGGAAAGAAGAAGGTATAACTGACCCAGGAGGTGGCACTGGCGCAGTGATAGAACTAGGCGGTACAACTGGAGGCTGGCGGGGGCACCTGTGCTATGTTTGGGTAATGGGCGGACAATCATGCAGCACTTCCGGTTGCAGACTGGAGGCAGGAAAAAAAGACAAGGGCTGTGCAGCAGTAAACGACACAGGTGCAAACATAGGGAGAGGTGTAGGAATTACCCTAAAATAGGACTCATCCACATGAAAAGTAACATCCATAGAGTGGTAGATCCAACGGGATTTGGGGTCCATACAACGATAGCCTTTGACACAAGAAGAGTAGTCAAGAAAAACGCAGCGAATAGCCTTGTCACCAAGCTTAGTCCTGGAAGGACAACGGTCCTGAACAAAATACACACCCAAAGACACGCAGTGGGATAAGAAAGGGAAGTTGGTCAAGATGAAGTAGCCGAAATAGGGGGCTCCCATTAAGGGAACGAGACGGAGTCCGATTGATCAGGTAAGTTGCAGTAAGAATAGCAGAGCTCCAGAAAGACTTGGGAATCAACATCCCATGAAGTATACATCGGACAACGTTCAAGAGATGACGGTTCTTTCGTTCCGCCACTCCATTCTGCTTAGGTGTATAAGGACAGGAAAATTGATGAAGAGTACCCTGCTCTGCAAGAAAGGAGGTGAAAGGACCAGAAGTATATTCACCAGCATTGCCAGAGCGAAGAAAACGAATACGAGAACCATACTGAGTACGGACCATAGTAGAAAATTGACAGTACATAGCAAACACATCAGATTTGCGTTTCAAAAGATAAACCCAACAACAATGAGAATAATTATCAATAAAGGTAACATAGTAACAAAAACCATCATATGATGTGGTGGGAAACGGACCCTATACATCCGAGTGGACTAACTCAAAAGCAACAGATGACCTACTAGTAGGAGAATAAGAGCTATGTGTGTGTTTATACCGTTTACACACATCACACCTAAAAGAGGAACTCAATATGAACTCAGGATAGACAGATGCCACATTCTAAGGACTGGCATGACCAAACCGAGCGTGCCACAAAGCACCAGACGGGGATGTCAAAGAGCGTGTGTGAAAAGCAGCAACAGGTGGAGGAACAAGGGGTCGGTCCAGCAAGTACAGCCCATTCTTCTCACAACCCGTGCCAAAAGTCCTCGAAGCCAGGTCCTGAAAACCACAGCCACAAGTAAAGAATGTCACAGAACAGTGCAAAGAATGAGTCAGACGACTAACCGGTACCAGATTAAGTGCCAGTTTAGGAATATGCAAGACAGAATCAAGACAAATAGTAAAAGAAAGAGGGACAATACCCTAGTTGAGGAATGGAGTAACAGATCCATCAGCAAGGCATACGTTCCGCTGGAGATAAGGCTCAATATGTGAAAGGAGCTTGAGCTCACCAGTCATATGATCAGTCACACCAGAGTCGATTACCTAGGGAGAAAAGCAGGGATCGACCTCTGATACTTGGAAAGCGAACGTAAGTACATGAGGAGGAGGCAGTGGATGCTGAGGGCTGAGAAGGCTGCTGAGTCTGAAGGTGCTGAAACTGACTCAGCATTTGCTGCATTTGGGACATCATCTGGCTCAAATCAAAGACTCTAGAAGGCTGAGAAAACTGCTCCGATGGACCAGATAAGTCAACGGCAGCCACAGTCGGTGAACAGGGAGCAGATGAGAGATAGGAGGGTGAGAACCAGAAGCAAAAGCCATCTGCTCAGTCAGAAGATCAATGGGAGGAGGGACAGACACCCTCGACGTAATAAATCGAAGACGACGCTCCTGGTCAAGGCGTTGAGAAGATCTGGAAGAGGTGACATCCTAACAATCTGGACACGGATAGCCTCAGGAGCGAAGTCCCATCAGAAACGGATACGTCTTTCTTTTCCTATCGTCTAAAGAGGAAGTAGAGGTGTTGACGTGGACTACAGAAAACTTTCAAATCCTTGGCGGGCTTCAATGCTTGATGGAGCCGAAGATCTATGAGCAGTTTATGTGATATGATACAGTTCCGGGTTTGTGGTCTGCCCTTCAGAGGACTTATGGACACACTCGTGTTGGATCTACGTTGTATACCGCGAGATCACTGCCGCTACTCAGGGCGATTGCACCATTCAGGAGTATTTTCTTTTCTTCAAAGTCGTATTCTCGAGTTATCCGACTTAGCCACTGAGCGCATTCCAAGATCCTACTGATGTCGCGCTTGCACTATATGGCCATATTAGGGGCTTTATAAAAACAGGAGATACTGTTTATGTGAACAATAACATAGGATGTTGGTCCTCCCTTTTCACTCCAAGTCGTCTCTCTCTCCCTCTTTCCCACATCACTCACTCTCTTTTTCCTCTTATTTGCTTCAATCCTAGCCCTTCGTGCCTTCTTTTCCATCCATCCTAACCCTCGGTTGGAAACACTTTGTCTATAAAAGAAAAGAAAGTAGAGAAGATATCAGATTTTGAAGATTTGAAGACTGTTGTAGAAGACGACGGCCTGTGCCCTCCTATTCCTCGGCTTTGCGTCGAGAAAATTCCTTGACTTCGTCTCGAGAAGAGCTCCAACTTGATAAACCGAACGACCCGACAACTTCGATCGACGGCCTTGCTCTGCTAAAGGATCCCCTGGGAGATTCCTTGTATAGTAGTGGTTTGATCTATCTTTCCTTCTTATTTTCTGAATTTCTGCAAAGCAGAAATTAAAATCTGCACTCTTATCTTACCATGTTTCCATCTTTAGAAGCCCCAAAAGTGCCCGGAAGATTGTCATCTTGCCATCACCTGTTGGTGTGCCCTTGCAGATATAGACTAAATTGTGGAGAATTTGGCTCCTTTCGTATTAATTTTTGTTGCTGTCCTCTCATTATCACATGCAGAAATCCATCTTTATACACTAAAATTGACTTTTCTCGTTGTATTTGTGTCTACTGCTGAACCTTTAGATATATTCTTGTTACATCAACGATAAAGTCATCTTTTGAGATAAAATATTGCCTTTTGAATGAGATCGCAGTCCAGGACCAATTCCTAGCCTACAGCACATATGATCGTAGTTTAGAAGAAATTACTTGATGAAAAACCAACTGTTCATCTCAAAAAAAGGAGCCAACTCACTGCATGCCCATGCTTCTTGCAAAGAATTGTATGTTAATATTGGTAGTCAACACCTCTTGGGCCGGTGCCCAGTGCCCAGGGCCCAGGGGTGGAGATCAGGCGTTTATCTTTGCTCGAACAAGAGCTCAATAATATCCAAAAATGGTGAATTGTAAGGTATTAGAATCCATAACAAAAAAAACAAAAAATGTATGTGTATCCAACAAGCCAACAACCGAGTGTTGGGGGAGAGAGGAGGGGGCTATGAGAGGGTACGACAATCCCTTCCATGGCGACTTCAGCGACCTGGCACGCACGCACCCAGCGCCGCCTCCACCAAAACCCAGCCCTCAACCCGACGATCCTCAATGGCTATTGATGGCAGATTCCTTCCCCAGGGTTGGTCCCCTCCTTGAGACGGGAGCACAACCGGTACATCCGATTATCAACCCTAAACTACAGAATGGAAGATGGAGGGAGCATGCACCTCGGGGGAAACATGGGCCATCAGATAGTCTGAGTGGTGGATCACACATCCCCTCTCCGCACGATGTTCGAGGTACGGCCAGACGTACTCATTGCAGATCTGGGAGTAAAGAGGGTGTCAGCCACGACTCGGGGCTTGTGGCGTCCCATTATAGCTCGTGGGCGTCACATCCCTTTAAGAAGATGAGACCTCTAACCCCCCATTCCCACCTTCAGTCTCCTCTCTCCACAAGGCTAGTGTTCCAATTCCCTTTCAAAGAGGGTTCTGCTTTCGCCACGGAGAGAGAGGCCACCGTTGTTCTTCGTGCAGGAACGCCATGGTATGTCGGATCTGCAGGGGGGTGACAGCTCCAACAGCTGCCCCCTCCGAGCCATCTTCACCCCCTCAATGCATAACCAGGTTCAACCCACCTTCTCCTCCGAGAGCTTTCCCCCCTTCTTTGTCTCCATCCCTCCATCCTTCGACTCCCACTTCCGAGCTTTCTTCAGCCTTACAATTCTTCTGGCAATAGGAGTAGGCCTTCCCTAACTGCAGGCTCAACTCTGATGAATTCTTAGTGGAGTTCCCCACACCCTACGCACGCCATTCGGTGGTCAATACGGTAAGTATGAACGTTGGCCCCTCTCCATCTCCTTCTCAGCCTGAACCCCCTCCTACCGTGCAACTGGGACTTGCACCTCGTCAGAGATCCGACTCTTCGTCACTGGTGTGCCCATTACTTGTTGGAACACACCATCCCTCAAGGTTGCCCTAGCTGACTATAGGGAGGTCCTCTCAGTTGACAACGACTTCTTCTCTATCAATGACCTTCGTGAAGCTGTCGTCTCCTTCCAAACGATATATCCCTTGGATATCCCCCCGGTGGTAATAGATTGCTTCGGGGATTACTCCTTCCACCTTGGCATCCAGGTTTTTGACCCCTTAACGTCCCCCACTTCAGGCTCTTCCTTGGCGTCCGCTTTGCCCTCCATCCCCCACTCCGATTCGCAGCAGGTCGGTTCGCAATAGGCCGGCGATCTCCGGTCCACGACCATGGACAATGGTTCAATAACCGGTTCGTCAGGCTAGATCCCTTCACTGGGCCGATCTGGAGGTAATAGAAATGGTAACATCACTCCTTTTCCTCCAACGATTGATTTGACAATCAATACCTGCATTCGAGGTCTTCTTAAAATTTGAATCGATCCGATAATTTTGGAAAGCAATCCTCTGACCCATTATCAGGTATAGAGGGGCAGTTTACTATGGATTACAACATTGGTGGGCTATCCCCACTTTCATGACACTCTTCAATTTCAGAACATTCACGGCCAATTTCAGCTGCACGTGTTGATGTGCCCTGTAGGGCTGACGTAAGCACTGTTAACTTACCCCTATCTGATATGGTTGTGCATAGTCAGGATTCTGTTTACCCCATATCGGTACTGATCCCAGAGCCAACCCCTACACCTGCAGTTGTTGCAGATAGATCGCTCGGTCCCCCACACTTTGGACGTAAATGAGGAGGCAGCAATAGAATAAACGACAACACCTAATGCAGAACCTACAGTCCTTTTTGGTGGCCAGGGTAGAAGATGACTTCGCCTTACTTTTGAACTTGCTAGACAAGGATTTCATCCTAGAAGTGGCATCGGAGTCCGGTTTTGCGTTCGAGGGGGATGTTGAAGCAACCATGGAATTTTTGTTTTCCTCTAGGATTCTAGAGTGGGGAAAAGCGTTATCTTTCTCGGTGATGTGGATAGACGGCGTGTAGTTTTCTTGTTTTGTGACCTTCATGGTATCGATCTGGTTTGTCTTCAGGAGACTAGGGTCAGCGACCCAAGCAGCAGGTTTCTGAGAAGCTTGGGGGGGAATCAATTTCATAACTGGGAATCTCTAAATGTTGTGGGGGCATTCGGAGGCATCCTGTTAGGTTGGAGAGATTATTGCTTTGATTTAGTTCGCAAGCACATGGAGACCTCTTCCTCTGTTGACCGTTTCTGCAAAGCCGATAGGACTAAATGGATCCTCACCTCGGTTTATGGCCCAAATGACATGAGCCTCTGTTAGCACTTTTGTGAGGAGCTGACCACCATGCAAGGAGCAAACCCTTGGCCTTGACTATTATGAGGGGGCTTTAGTGTCACCAGGTTCAGCCATGAGAGGATAGGCGATTTGGGTAGCAGGAGAAGACTTCTCGGAATTCTTGCGCCGCTTTGACATGATTAATCTTCTTCTCCATGGCCAACAATGCACCTGGAGTAACAAGAGAGAACCCATCTATGGCCAGACTTGGCAGGTTTCTCATATCGGATGATTGGGATACCCTTTACCCCAATTCCCTACAATCCAGCCTTCAATCCTTTGTCTCCAATCATGTGCCCCTTCTACTTGATCTTGCTCCACCACCCTTAAACCACCTCGGAAGTTAAGATTCGAGAAGATATGACAAGATGAGTCTTCCTTTGACCAACTAGTTCGCAATTGGTGGGCCTAGTTGGCCAACTAGTTCGCAATTGGGGGCATTCGGAGGCATCCTGTTAGGTTGGAGAGATTATTGCTTTGATTTAGTTCGCAAGCACATGGAGACCTCTTCCTCTGTTGACCGTTTCTGCAAAGCCGATAGGACTAAATGGATCCTCACCTCGGTTTATGGCCCAAATGACATGAGCCTCTGTTAGCACTTTTGTGAGGAGCTGACCACCATGCAAGGAGCAAACCCTTGGCCTTGACTATTATGAGGGGGCTTTAGTGTCACCAGGTTCAGCCATGAGAGGATAGGCGATTTGGGTAGCAGGAGAAGACTTCTCGGAATTCTTGCGCCGCTTTGACATGATTAATCTTCTTCTCCATGGCCAACAATGCACCTGGAGTAACAAGAGAGAACCCATCTATGGCCAGACTTGGCAGGTTTCTCATATCGGATGATTGGGATACCCTTTACCCCAATTCCCTACAATCCAGCCTTCAATCCTTTGTCTCCAATCATGTGCCCCTTCTACTTGATCTTGCTCCACCACCCTTAAACCACCTCGGAAGTTAAGATTCGAGAAGATGTGACAAGATGAGTCTTCCTTTGACCAACTAGTTCGCAATTGGTGGGCCTAGATCCCCATGGACTACAATTTCCGCGAGAAATCTGGTCAAAAAATTTAGAAGTCTCCACCATAAGCTAAGAGCCTGGGAAAGGTCATATTTTGGCCTTGTTTGTAATCAGAAGAGGCTTATTCTCAACAATCTTAACCTTTTCGAAGTTAAGAAAGAATCATTCATCCTGACAGTGGCTGAATCGTCGGCTATGTCGTCTCAACATGAAGATCTTTTGAAATTTATTAGCAGGGAGGAGATAATGTGGAAACAATGAGCACGTGAGAAATGGGTGCGACTAGGAGACCTTAACACAGCCTATTTTTATAAGATTGCCAACGATAGGAAGAAACATAACCTGATAGAGAGATTACATATTGGCAGTCATGAGGTAGAGGATATAGAATGGATTTTCTGCCATGCCCACTAGATGGTGACACATGTACCGCTGGACCACCCGGTCTGGTCTAGCGTGGAGATCCGTGGGACCCGATGGCATTAGCCGGGCCCAAATCTACCAGACCCGGCCCGCAAGCTGCTCTGTTAGCAGAAGATTGAGCCCGGGGAGGAGATCAGAGGAACCAGAGATCCTCGACAGGAGCCAGGTCGGGGGAGGAGCAGAGCAGGTCGTGGTGCTAGCTCGACTATCCGACCATACGGCTGGCCCAACCTGATCAGCGCCGAAGAACCGCCAGACACCGTAATTGTCGGGATACATGCCAGGCTGAGTGACCCCAAGGAAATCTCACCAGTCGGGGTCGTGGGTTACCCGCGATGAGGTATAACACCCACGATCCACGGGAGCATAGAAGGAAGATTTGAATGGCGTCCGATCGGAGGGGATCCACCGTAACAGACCCTAGATCATCGGAGGACAGACCGCAGTAATTACGCACACGTGCAACGATGCCTACAAAAGAAACCCCGTCCCCTCAGGGGCAGGTAAGCAATAAGCAATCCTCACTCAAGGGAATTGAAACCCAAGAGAGGCAATTCGCTTCCGTACGCACTACCACACTACTCATCTCTCCCTTCCCTGACTTGAGCGTCAGAGGGGCCTTGACTCGGATGTGAGCCTCGGTCTTTTTGCAGGTACCACAGGAAGGCGGTGGAGGGCGTCCAACTCCATCTAACGATCGGGTGTGGCCGGCGGGTTTTGCCACCCACATTCTTTGGCGCTGTTTGTGGGATACCCGTTACATCAGGATAGAAAAAGTGGCCAGCACCTTGGTCCACGCAACGCGGAAGCTTTGCCCGTACTTTATCTCACCCCTTCCGGGTGATAACGGAGTATCCGCTGAAACAAGTTCTGAAGGAAGCCAATTGATCTGGAAGGCTAGGAAGATGGGCAACCGAGCTGGTCCAATACAGCATCTGGTATGAGCTTCGAGTGGCCATCAAGGGCCAAGGTTTGGCCGATTTCCTGAGTGACTTCCCTGTAGAGGATGCTCAAGAGATGACGTACGAAGAAGACCCCTGGCGAGCGGAAGAGCCCGACGTGGGACCCAGCGAATGGGCCTCATCGGGCAAGTGGAGGATTTTCGTCGACGACTCAGCAAATAGTCTAGGTGCGGGGATCGGAGTCGTGATGCTCTCCCCGAAGAATGTCGCGATTCATAAGTCGACACGCCTAGACTTCCCGGCGACGAACAACGAAGCTGAGTCGTGGTGAACTAGATCAACGGTGTTTACGGCACCCACGAACCTCACATGGCGGCCTACCTATCTCTGGCGAAGAAGAAACTCAGCGGATTCTCAAGGGCAACCATCGCCCACCTCCCCCGATCACAGAACAAAGTAGTCGATGCCTTGGCAAACGCTGCATCAACTCTCGGCGGGATGGAGCCGTATCACCTCATAGTGGAGGTCAAGCAAAGCCCGTCCACTGAGCTCGACGTGATGATAATCGACGCTGCACCAGCGGGGTTGCCAGACTCGGAGCCTCACCTGGTGTCGCCCCCTGATTGGACCAGCCCGATTTGGGCCTACCTCACCACAGGATAACTTCTACAGACCATCTCGAGGCGCAGAAGGTGAAGCGAAGATCACAGAAGCTCCAGATCACGGCGGGGGTGCGCTACCGGAGATCGATCAAGGGACCCCTCTTAAGGTGCGTGGGACCGGAAGAGGCCCACGGGATCCTGTCGACGATACACGAAGGAAAACGTGGCAATCAATCACAAGGAATATCATTGGCGCACAAAGTCAATCGAGCAGGCTACTACTGGCCTACTCTTGAGGCCGACACCATCAGCTTCAGTCAAAAATACCATCAGTGCCAGAAGCACGCGCCACACATCCACCAGCCCACCGGAGAGCTCTTGAGCCACTATGTTCCTTGGCCCTTCCAGTAATGGGGGCTGGACGCAGTTGGACCTCTACCAACCACTCCCAACAAGAAAAGGTTCCTACTACTCGCAACTGACTACTTCACGAAGTGGGTGGAGGTCGTCCCTCTGGCAACAGTCAAAGTCATCGACGTAGAGCGCTTCCTGTGGAACAGCATCATCACCAGGTTCGGGGTGTCCAAAACCCTGATTGTGGACAACGGGCCCCAATTCAGTTCGGCTCGAATAAATGACTACTGCAGACACTACGGCATAGAGATCCAGTTCTCTTCGCCTTAATACCCGCAAGCAAACGGTCAAACAGAGGCGACGAACAAGACTATCATCGCAAACCTGAAGAAGATGCTCGATGGAAGAAAGGGGCTCTCGGATGAGGCCTTGAATGGCGTACTCTGGGCCTATAGGACGACACATTGGCGACCCACTCAAGAGTCAACCTTCTCCCTTGCATTTGAAGCAGAAGCAGGAATTCTGATGAAGGCGATCTACCCAACGACCCGATTCAGAGCCGTCAGTTCGGGGATGAACAATGAATGGATGGCGAGCAGCCTAGACCTACTGGAAGAGAGAAGAGACCGAGCTGTAGCTAACTTGGGCAACTACGTCCAGCAGTTGAAACGGGCCTACAATAAGAAGACAAAAGCAAGAGTCTTTCAGAAAGGCGATCTCGTTTGGCGACAGATAACCCCCCACATGAAGAATCCAACACATGGGAAACTCGAAGCAAGATGGGAGGGGCCGTACATCATCGACCAGACCATCCCCGGAGGAGCATACTACCAGAAGACCGCGGAAGGTCACTATTTTCTCCATCCCTGGAGCGCTAATAACTTTAAGAAATGTTTCTGCTAGAATAAAAAATTTGAGGAGAATTTACTCTTGTCAGTATGCCTTGGTAGCAATGGGACGACATCGCCCTTGCGCAAGAGCACAAAGATGAACAAGGCGGGGTCGCCCGCCAACAAACTCCTATGTCATCGATCTTATTCGAGACATAGGTCGGGTAGTCACCCGCAGCGAGGCAAATCCACCACTCTAAGTACGGGGGTCGGTCTCACCGTGTAGTAGAGGGACTTGACGGGCCTCTTCTTAGAGTCGGAGGTCGGGTCGTTGCCCGTAAATCCTAGGTGCGTAAGAATTGAAGCTCGATTGGTTCCGTCAATAATCGAGAGCCTTCTTCCGAAGCTATAGGTTAAAAGTTACAGTCCGTGGTAGGCTTGTGTAAGCCCGAGGTTTACTACAACTCGGCCACCGATGAAATGGTCGAGTCGCGATGAGTTCGAACATTAGTTCCTCAACAGCGATAGATCTAATGACAAACAAACCCAAAGCCTTAGCATGGTATTTGACGGAACGGTCAAAGCCTTTGTAAGTCCGAACTCCTATTCCTCACTAGTGCCGAGATCTGATGAATTGGTTGGTCGTAAGCCCGAAGCTTTAGCTTGGCAGCCAACAAAATGGCCGAGGCATGATGAGTCTGAGTTGCGGCTCCTCGTCGGTGATAGGTCGATAGAGAAAATGAAGCGGTCGAGGCTTGGTGAGTCTGAACTACAGTTCCTCGCCGGAGATAGGCCTGATGACGATAAACCCGAACTTTAGTTCGGTATAAGATGGAACGGTCAGGCTTGATGAGTCCGAACCACGGTTCCTCATCAGAGATAGACCTGATGAAACGAAGACAAACCCAAGCTTGAGTTTAGTACCCAATGAAGAGGTCAGGGCGGGTGAGTCCGAGCTTAGGTTCCTCATCGGCGTCATGGTCTACCAAACGATGCCAAGCCAGGTGGAGCAGAGTCTGGATATCTCAGCACGGTAGCAGAGGATTCGACTACAGATGAAAGATAACTCCTTGTGAATCAGAACGATGGTTCTTCGCCAGAGAACAGAGCGCTGGATTGAAGATTCTCAAACCAAGGATACGACTAGAAAATTGTACAAAGTAAAACTATTCGTTGTCCCCGACGGAGAATAAGATGCAACCAAGCAGAAAAATCAAGAAAAGCTTTATTTGAAGAAACAATTCAATTACAAGGTACAACATTCTTACAAAGACTACAATTGAAGGGCTCAAGGCCTATTTTACAGTCCATGTTGCGGAACACGGTCGTCAAAGTCCCCACCGCCGCCGCGCCCGATGACCTTCAAGAAGAACGTCCCTACTGATGAGGAAGAAAAGAAAAACTCTTCTAGCACCACAAGACGGCGCCGACTGAAGAGAAGTCAGGAGGTTTTTCTTGCCCCGACGGCAAGGCACCATAGAAGAGATCTCTGCACTGCTCGGCCTGCCCGACAAAGAGGAGCCAGAATTGGAGAGTGAGAGAGGATTGCTCTCCAGCGGCCGCTACGGGCCGCCGGCCCAAAGATCCGGCACGGTACGAAGACAATTGGAGCAGACGGGTCCACCCCTGTAGACCTTCCTCGTCCACCTTGCCTTACGCTTAACCGGAAGGAGGATTCCCCGGACGACTCCTGCATCAGCTCCTCCACCTTCGACGAACTCCCGGCAGGCTCGGCGAGGGTGGGTGGAGAGAGAAAGGGTCATGGCCGAAGCCTCTTCCCTCTCCCCTAGCACCGCTGACCTCGAGTGCCACCTCGCTTTCCAGGGCCCAAGGAGGAGACCCCAGGAGATCAGCCAAGGGCAGAGGACCAAACTCGGTCCGATTACGTGCTTTCCTCTGACTAAACAGGAGCGAACGGCGACCGACCACATCCAGAGAAAACGAAAGGTCTCAAAAGACCCAGCCATTGCACGATGATGAGAAATGACCCCAGCGTGAAGTCTACTAATAGCCGGTTAGTCGGGAAAAGCGACAGGGCTCGAGAACTGAACCATCACATTGGGACGAACGGAACACTTCCTCGGGGAACGGAAGCGACGCGACGTGAAGGTATGAGACCATCGAGGTGAAGAAGCCAAGGTCAAAGATGACGTAATCGCCTGAAGAGTGATGCAGACCGAAGGCTAAGGGGTCTGATGCCTTAGCATCCCCCCTGAGGCCTTGCAAGATGAGAACCTGGGGTTCCGATGCCTTAGCATCCCCCGCAGATCGTTCGAGCTGAAGGCTAATGGGCCTGATGCCTTAGCGTCCCCCTGAGGCCTTGTAAGATGAGAACCTGGGAGTCCGATGCCTTAGCATTCCCTGCAGGTCGTTCGAGCTGAAGGCTAAGGGGCCTAATGCCTTAGCATCCCCTCTGAGATCGTGCAAATGAGAACCCGAGCGTTTGATGCCTTAGCATCCCCCGCAGGTCGTTCGAGTTGAAGGCTAAGGGGCCTGATGCCTTAGCATCTATGAAGCACGGGTACTGGTACGGGTACGTGTACGGGTACGATACGGGTACGCTGATACGGCAAAATCTTAAAAAACTAGGGTATAGGTACGGCGAGGTATATATATATATATATATATATATATATATATATATATATATATATATATATATATATATATATATATATATACTTTTAGTATAATATCGTTATAGATATGAATCAGATCCAAATGCAACCATAATTTTTTCATCATTAAAGCTCTAGCTTCAAAGTTCCAAAACTATAAAAACAAGATTATTCGATGCGAGCCATACGACGATATGGTAATGCATTCATGCAAGAAATACATTGTAATCTCATGTATAGTAATTTTTAAGCATGAGCTATATGACGATACGGTCCATTACATTAGAACTAAACCAAGCAAAGTAGCAATACAAAACAAAATGCATAGCAAAATTCATTCTCATCATCATCTCCGAATAGCACGACCTCCAAGTCGGGCTAATCAAGTGATAGATTTGCAATTTCAAGTAAATCGGCACCCTCCAAAGACTGTCTGCCGTACCGGAGCCGTACCGAAGACTGTCTGCCGTACCGAAGACTGTTTGTCGTACCGGATACGGATTATGCCGTACCCGTACCCGTACCCGGTAAGTACCCGGTACTGGTACAATATCTGTTCGGAGTACCCGTGCTTCATAGCTTAGCATCCCCCATGAGGCCATGCAGATGAGAACGTGGGGGTATGATGCCTTAGCATCCCCTGCAGGGCATTCGAGTTGAAGGATAAGGGGCCTTATGTCTTAGCATCCCCCCTGAGGCCATACATATGAGAACCTGGAGGTCCGATACCCTAGCATCCCCCACAGGTCGTTCGAGCTGAAGCCTAAGGGGTCTGATGCCTTAGCATCCCCCCCCTCCCCCCCCGCCCCCCCCAAGGCCATCGAGATGAAAGTTGTGGGGCCTGATGCCTTAGCATCCCCCCACAGCCCGTTCGAAGAAGAAAGCCAAGGGGCCTGATGCCTCAGCATCCCCCCGAGGTTGTCGTAGATGAAAGCCAAGGGGCTTGATGCCTTAGCATCCCCCCGAGCCTGTTGAGATGAGAGTCATGGGGCCTAATGCCTTAGCATTCCCCCCGAGGCCGTGGAGATAGAACCCAAAGCAGTTCGAAAGATGGGTCCGACTTTTCAAAAGCCCCCAACAGAGAAAGACACACCAAGCCCTTGGCAGGACGAAGCACACCTTTGGGGGCTAAGGGTCTAGCATGACTCTTCAATATCCATCAGAGATACAGATGTTGTAAATCGCAGAAGAGATACAGATGCTGTAAATGGCAGAAGAGAAGCTAGAAGAAACCAGAAGGCAAGACTCAGGGGAAATTAAAATTTTTTATTTTATTCCTCAAAGTTGATTACATCAAAGGATTACAATGAAGACCATAGACTTGTGGTAGAAGAAGAAGGAAGCCAGTGCGCCCGCCGCTTGTCTCGTCTCCAAGTTCTGAATTTTCTCTGTCCCCTCCAACGCCAATGCTGGGGAAGAGGAAAGAGAAGCACCAACGATGAGTCGGTCGGGCATTGGCAGATCGCTAGTGAAAGATGAGGCAGGGGATGGCGGGGTACCGCTCGAAGATGACGAGTCCTCTCCGAGAGGGTACCGCGGTGGCACCGTGGCGTACGCAGGCCGTCCGCCTTGAAGATCAGAGAAGCATGGGCCAAAGCCTAGCCCCAGACGACCCCAGATGGGCGGAGCACTGTGAGAAGTGGGAGGATCTTACGTGACCACCTGTGACGAACAAAGTCACAGACTCACAGGGGACATCCGTGACCCCCCCCCCCCCCCTCTTACATGCTCTCCTCTGACGAAGATCGTCACCGGCATCCTTTTTGACTCCTCCGGGATCCCATCCATGGCAAAGTACTCGGTGAAGAAGGCATTGTTGCCGATTGAGGGAAAAAGAAATATTCGGATTCATCGTGATGACAGTAGACGGATAGGAAACGCCTCTACTTTAGCCGACCAAGCAATTATAAAGAAGCACGAAATTAACGGCTGATCATAATCTCTCGAGGTAACCGGTTATCTCAGAGCTTTGAAGGCGCAGATTCACCGTATCCCTTGGCACGAAAGCCTCGGGATTACGCGGGTAGACAAAGTTCCAGAGGCATCCACATGACGATTCGAAGCGACAACGACGGTCAGCATAACCTCGCGAAGATGACGTGGGACGTATGAATTGATATGGACACAAAGTCAATCGCACCCATGGTCTTAAGAGGTGCGAGCAAAGATGAAGACAGAAATCAAACGAGCCCATAATCTAAGTGGGTGCGAGCATAGATGCAAAGTCGTTAACACGCTAGATATGAAGGCAAGGCAGATTTCTTCATTCAGAATTTTAAAGTTCAAGTACAGACACCGACCCCGCAGGGCGCTACATTCAATCAAGGGACTCGACCATCTCAAGATACCGATGATGGAGTTTTATGATCTTAGCAGCTCGCTCCTGATCCTTTGCTGCTAAATCGGCCCGATGCGCTTCCTGGAGGGCAGCCACCTCGTCCATGCGGGCTTCCTTCTCTGCAGCAAGATTGGCCTGGAGACACACACAGACCGCCTTCGTGTTGTCCAGGTCGGACTACAGTCCTTGGGCGAGGATAGCCGCCGCCTTCTGCTCTTTTTCCTTCACCTTCAGCGAGGATTGAAGCTTGACGAGGTCTGCTTGAAGACCAATGACCTGCTGCTCTTGTTTGGAGTGCCCAGACCTCAAAAAGTTTCTTTGCGTAAGAGATCCTCTGAGGGCGAGCAACTCCCCCCGAAGTTGCGTCGTCGCCGCATTCCGCTTCATTACCTCCTCAATGGCCATGTTCTCGGCCCAGCGGATGTGCCTCTTTCCCATCTCCACTTCTTCTGTGAGGAAAGCAAGCTCGTGGACCAGTTGAGCAACCGGAGGGGTCGCATCGGGCCCAGAGACCTGTGATGCAAGCTCACGGAGCCGGGGAAGCTCTCGAGCTACTTGCCCCACCCGCTCGTCGACGTGAACGAGGTCCACAAGATCCTACGAGGAAGAAGGCAGTCAGGCACTCGAGGCATAGTTCCTTACTGAAGATCGGAAGGTGCGCATACCCGAACGAGGTAGGAGATTGAGCTTAGTAGAAAAGGGGCCCATGGCGTGGACACATCTCTATTGTAGTCCTCGAGAAGAACACACCCCCAGGCCAGTGCCAGAGCCACCCGAAGGTCCGCGGAGCTATCATCCACCAGAATTGGACGACCCCCTCCGTCTTCCTCTCGGACGATTAGAAGGGGCCAACAAGCAAGGCGCCGGGCTCGACTGCTCTAGCCGCTGAACGGGTCTCGGAAGGCCCGCCTCGATCTTTCGGTGATCTCAGCTTCCGACCGTTCACTCCCAACTGCACAAGAAACAAAGTGCTCAACACGCTAGGGAGGATATTTGAAGTACCACCCAAGGACTTACCTGTGGGCTGGGGCTGATCTCTCGCGCTCGGGATATACCCCTCGTCGAGGCTTCCTACTCGACGGGAACCTCCATCTCTGTCTCTGCGAGCACCGCCATGCTCGCATTACCATCGGCCGTGCCTGGCCCATCCAGAGTAACCGCCGTAACCGAAGGAGCTACTAGCTTGGCCACGCCTGTCCCTTCCGAAAGAGGCCCCACCAAAGGAAGAACCGGAGTCGTCGGAATCTCTGCACCAGAGCCTCCTGATTCCGCCTGCTCAGCTGACACCGGGAGAACGCTGCTTGAACCTATGCCGGAATTGCCCGCTAGCTCCAGCTGCAGTCGCGCCTTCTCGACTTGGCGGACTCGATAAAAAGCCACGTTGAGCTCCTCCTCAAAAAGAGGCTGGCTAACCGCGAGGCCAACACCGACATTTGTCACAGACTCCAGGGGGCTATCGAGAGGTGAACCCCGACGGGTTAAAATATCTAATATTTCAACAAATTGACTAAAAAGGGGGTGTTGCTCAGTCTTTTCTTTTATTTTCTTAGTATTCTCTTTCTTAGATTGGGACGGAAACACATACATAAAAAATTCGTTGTGCAATTGAAATGAGAATGAGGATTGTTTTCAATTAGTAATTGAGGATACACAAGTCGGGGGTAGAAAAGGGGGTGGGGTTTAACCGGAAAAGTACTTTGCTCTGTCGATGTAATTATGTTAAATTCATTGTGTATCGTACTCTTCTCCCGAGCGCCATGAGGGCTGCTTGATCGGAGGTGGTCGTCACCCAAGTGAGGGGAGGCTGCCTCAGAAGAATCGACAGGACGGTGACCCAACGGATCGGATCGGATGCTTCTTTCCCCCAAACACGTCAAGCTCTCGCTGTAATCTGGTCGCGTGGGACTGGGAACCACGGGCTCTCCCTGCGTTTGAGACCCATGGGTTTCACCCTCGCGGCCACCGTCGTTATGGCCCGAGGGATCAGTTTGGAGACCCCGTTCACTACTGTCGCCAGACATTCCCCTCCCTCGACTACTCTCACCGAAGAACACGCCTAGAGGCACTTTACCGGCTCGAGCTATGGAGACCTCTGCGGACCAGCCGAGGTCTGAGTCAAAGATGGCCCCCCTGCGGACTGGCGTGCACCTGTAGAGGATAGAGATTTGGGAATCAATATGTCTCCGCTCTTCCCACGCCGCATCCCCATTGAGGGGCCGACAGCGGCGAGAGATACTGTCGGGCACGACGCTACAGAAGGTCAGGACTAGAAACCCACCTTGCCAATCACTGGCCAGGTATAGGGGAGCAACCGTCCAGGTCGGGTCAGAATCCAGGAACCCATCGAAAACCAGGGCTGCACCGCTATGATTGCTGAAGTACACCCCTATAACTCCGTGGGTCGGAGCCCTATTCACGAGGAACTTGCTGAAGAACCAGTCAAGAGTAACCGCCACCCCCCGTGCGTGGTGGACATCACAACAGTGAAGGATCCGCCAAGAGTTCCCGCCCAATTGGCAAGGGCAAAGGTGGAGGTAAGCTAGAAGGAACCCCGAGAAAGGCCTCAGGGGCAGAGGCAGGCCGGCGCGCAGCTGCCCACCAAATATGATGGTATGACCGGGTTCAGAGGAGGTGGTGATGTCGGTGGGCCGCATGTCGCACCGATTGAGGAAAGGGAACACTCCCTTCAACACGAAAAGTTGCTCCTCTGGATAAAGCGTCGAGAGGTCTACACGATGAGCCATTGCCGTACGAATATCAGCTTCACAGAAGGGCGGGAAACGACGAAGAAGGAAATACGACGGAGAAGAATAGGCGTTCCGATCTCGTGTTAAGAAGAAATATTCGAAGCGCTGAAACGTCGCTCGCTTTTCGAAATCGACAAGAGTGGATATGTTCGAGAGATCCTAAGCGTCGAAAGATAAAGATCCGACGGTCGTAAAGTCGACCGCCTTAGCAGCTGAACCCCGCATTTAAGGACGAAGGAAGTGCAGCCCCCAAGGCCAGAACAATGATGATTGCCCGTCATGTCACCGAGCCATTGCTCCGATTCAGGACGGTGGCGAAACCCTAGCGGAGAGGACTTTCGGCCCGTCGTCTAGAGACCAAGGACCAAAATGGGGCTTTTGTAGAAGGGGTTTTCTGTCACGCCCACCAGATGGTGACATGTGTACCGCTGGACCACCCGGTCTGGTCTAGCGTGGAGATCCGTGGGACCCGATGGCATGAGCCGGGCCCAAGTCTACCAGACGCAGCCCGCGAGCTGCTCTGTTAGCAGAAGATTAAGCCCGGGGAGGAGATCAGAGGAACCCGAGATCCTTGACGGGAGCCAGGTCGGGGGAGGAGCAGAGCAGGTTGTGGTGCTGGCAAGGTTCTAAAAAGCGCTAGGCGCTAATCGGGCGGTGGGGAGCCGCCTAGCGCCTAGGCGACCTAAGCAGGACCTAGGCGGCGCCTATGCATTTTGCCTTTTTTTATTATTTTAATTATTATTTTGATATTATATAATATATATATATGTTTAAAAATTAATATAAGTTCAAGATTATCCCAAACTATTATTTTAAAGAACAAGTATATAACCATAATTCAAGATTGAGTGATTAACAAGAACAAAAGCAAACATAGTCCGCCTGGCCAGCCTGAGCCAACCTAGGCGGCCGCCTTGCCCGCCTAGACTGCCTAGGCAACCGCCTTGCCCCTCCTAACTCCGCCTGGGAGCTTGGCCGCTTTTCTGGAGCTCCTAGGGCCAAGGCGAAGCGGTGGGGGGCCGCCTAGTGCCTAGGCGACCGCCTGGGCAGCTTTTTAGAACACTGGGTGCTGGCTCGACTACCCGACCACACGGCTGGCCTGACCTGATCAGCACCGAAGAACCGCCATCAAGCGAGGAAAGATTGAAAGACACCATAACTGCCGGGATATATGCCATGCTGGGCGATCCCGAGGAAATCTCGCCCGTCAGGGCCATGGGTTACCCGCGATAAGGTATAACCCCCACGATCCATGGGAGCATAGAAGGAAGATTTGAATGGCGTCCGATCGGAGGGGATCCACCGTAACAAACCCGAGATCATCGAAGGGCAGACCGCAGTAATTACGCACACGTGCGAAGATGCCTACAAAAGAAACCCCACCCTCTCAAGGGCAGGTAAGCAATAAGCAATCCTCACTAAAGGGAACTGAAACCCAAGAAAGGCAATTCGCTTCCGTACCCACTACCACACTACTCATCTCTCCCTTCCCTGACTCGAGCGTCAGAGGGGCCTTGGCTCGGAGGTGAGCTTCGGTCGTTTTACAGGTACCACGGAAAGGCGATGAAGGACGTCCAGCTCCATCTAACAATCGGGTGTGGCCGGCGGGTTTTACCCCCCCACAGAGGGCACGACGGATGTTCTTAAGAGGGTCTCCGTCCATTATAAAAATTATTTCCAAAACCAGCAGCTTCCCTTACCATGCTAGATTGGAATGAACAGACTTCCAGCCGACAGTGAACTGGATGGAGAGTTCTAAATGGAAGAGATCAAAGGTCTTCGAGATGAATAGGGATGGGCCCCTGGTCCTAACGTGTTTCCTATGTACTTTTTCCAAAGCTATTGGGATTGCATCGCAACAGATGTCTGCAGCTTTATTCAAGACTTCTCCGCAATTGCCTTAATTTTCGAGCCTTAACTACTCTCTCTTGGTGCTTATCCGCAAGTGAACCGATGCTGACTCAGTGGTTGATTTTAGGCCAATCAGCTTATCCAACTGCATCTATAAAATCGTCACCAAACTGCTCACGAACAGACTCAACCCGTTTATGGACGAGTTAGTCAGCAAATCTCAATCCGCATTCATCAAAGGTCGCCTTATCCTTTATAGGGTGGCATTTGTCCAAGAGATTCTATACTAGCTGAAGGAGCAGAAGGAAAGGGGTGGTTCTCAAGCTGGACTTTAAAAAAGCTTTTGACTGGCTGCACTGGGATTTCTTGCTAGCCACCTCAGAGACCAAAGGCTTTTCATCCCAATGGATACAATGGATCTATTTGTGCCTCTACCTCCATGATTTCTTGCGCGGTCAATGGAGACTCGGGAGGTCATTTCCTCATGAAGAAAGGCTTGAAACAAGGATGCCCCCTCTCACCCTTCTCTTCATTTTGGCAGTCGATGCTTTCGATGCCATTCTTCGACGGGCCAACTCTAAGGACCTAATTCATGGCATTTGAGGTAATTCATGGTGTATTTCAAATCTCCATTTTGCTGACGATATAAATCTTTTCTGTGAGACCAAACTAGAACAGGTAGTTGTCTTGAAGATTATCTTATATGCTCTGGAGTATTGCTCCGGTCTATGTATCAATTTCTCGAAGAGCTCCATCTTGATGTGGCTAGCCATCCATGAACGCCTTCTAACCAGGGTTAACCTACACAAAAAAAAACAACTCAGTTGTACAAGACCTTTCTTGTGCCCTCTGCAGATTCAGCCGGGAGGATGTCAACCATTTACTTCTCCATTGCTCCTACTTGAGGAGTATGTAGCGGGAGTTGAAGCTACGCCTGTCCGTCAAGGGCCACCCGGGATATCTATCCGTTCACTCGGGACTCTGTAGAGAACGTGGCAAGTCAAGAAAACACTACAACCAGCCAGGGACTTTATCGTCATTTGCGTATGCGGGGGACTTTGGAGAGAGGAACTCAAGAATCTTGATGAGCAAGGTATCCAAGTCGGACTTGGTGTGGAAGTCCATTATTGTCTTGGCCAAGAACTGGTCTAACGGATTCTCCCACAGAAGTTCTAAGGAGATAAGCTTGATCCTTTGTAATCTTTAACTTCTTGTTTCTTCTCTATATTTTAATGATATAGCTTGGGGCATATCTTAACCCCATCCTCTCCCTCTCGAAGAGGAATTGCACAAAAAAAAAAAAAAAACAAGCCAACAACCCAAGGAAACACAACATAACTAAAATTTGACATTCTATAAAAAGAATTTCATCAGATTTAAATATTGAATTTCTAAACCATAGTTGTATGAAGACTTCGTCGTTGAAACAAAACCTTCAAGAAATATTCCACGAGTAACATGTTTTTCTACACCCATCATACAGAAGTAACAGCACAATATATGAGAAGTAAATTTCTATAAGGTTCTTATATACAACAATCTTTCAAAATGTCATACCAATGTTAACATGAGCTTTACCTTGCTTGAGGATTAAAATGATCAGAGTAAGAAAGAATTGATAAATTGAAGAAAACCAATAGATCCCATATGGTAGCCCATTCCTTGTAATGTACAAGAACAGTTAACTCAGTACTACAAAAATTGAGCTGGCTTTTATGTCTTCATTTCTCAACGAAATAAAGAAATACAATATTAACTCTAAACTTAAATATTTTCCATGCAGTGAATATAAAAGCTGGTTGAGGTTAATAATTAGTCAAAAACATGCATGATAGGACAACCTATCTTAGCAATCATAATTACATTTATGCTAGAGCAATAAGAACAAAACCTTTGCAGCTGAGACACATGTAAACTCAGGGATTGAACATGTCAAACTGCTCATGAGTTTGCAGGCCTCTGTCCAAAAGAAAATCAAGTTAGTATTTTCAGTTTTTAAAAAAAGAACTCATGAGAAAGCAAAATAGAACAGAGAAAAACAGGCGTAAAAATTCATCTAGGAAAACATAATAATTTGAATCAAAATAAAAAAATGAAAAAAAATTTGGAACCATCAAGGACACGGCAAGCGGGCAAATAAAAAGAGAAGTGGAGTATAATGGACACCCTAAAGTAATAAGCAGAGAGTAACAATACATAATAATATAATATATATATATATATATATATATATATATATATATAGAGAGAGAGAGAGAGGGAAGCTTCGAACATTTGATGACGCTAGAATTTTTAGAATTTGCTAACTTTTGGTGAGGATGATCACCTTACCCTACAGAACACATCCACAAAAAGTCACCAAATTCTAAAACTTCTAGGGTGGTAAACTATGCCTGAGGTGTAGCAATGAAGCTACACCTTAGGTGTAGGATCCCCTTGCCCATATATATATATATATATATATATATATATATATATATATATATATATATATATATATATATATAAAGAGAGAGAGAGAGAGTAGTGATAGGATGCGGCTGATAAGTGCAGTGTGATTTTTGGGTTGTCCGATCGAATGGATCCAACGGATGGGATTCACCCGGCCCGGCCCAAAACAATGTTACTGTAGCGGCTACAGTAACATTGAATTTGGCCATCCAGGTGAATCCCATCCGTTGGATTCATCCGATCGGACGGCCCAAAAATCACACCGCATTTATTCAGCACGCTGCATCCGATCAATACTCTCTCTCTCTCTCTCTCTCTCTCTCTCTCTCTCTCTCTCTCTCTCTCTCTCTCTCTCTCTCGCTCTCTCTCTCTCTCTCTCTCTCTCTCTCTCTCTCTCTCTCTCTCTCTCTATATATATATATATATATATATGAGTCAGGATCGGGACACAAATTTTTACACCGATTTTCAAATCATTAGATGGAGGTTTCAGAATTTGTTGATTTTTTGTAAGCATAATCATCTTGCTTTAGATAGTACGTTCACAAAAAATCTGCACATTTTAAAGCCTCTAAGTACATCAAATCTAAAAGGTTTTATACACCATCCATTTTAATCGTTAATTTGAAGACCGCATTTAATAAGTCTAGAGGTTTTAGAATGTGCTGATTTTTTGTGAATGTGTTATCTAAGACAGGATGATTATGCCCACAAAAATCAACAACTATGAAACCTCTATCTAATGATTTGAAAATCGGTGTAAAAAACCGAGTGCAAAAAGCAGTGTCCTCTCGTGTGATAAGACTTGATATTTAGCAGATTGTAACAATTGTTTAATTCATAGTCTGATCAGAACCCTTGCCTTGAATAGCCGAAGCAATTTCATATGTAGGCGGATTGAGAAGTAGACCTCTTATGTACCTGAGAGAGATTATTGTGAAACTATAGACATTTGGAGCTTTATAATTATCGACAATTCAAGAAGTAGGCCATGAAAGGCAATGGAAAAAATTAACTTAGAAACCTTATCAGGTAAAATTCAAAAAAAGTGATGATTATAGTGAGCAACTCCAGTTTTTATCAAGATTACAATGCAAAAGAAAGGAAATAAATGAAATAAAATTTCAATAATATTACACATCCAAGCAAAAACGACAGTATGAATGGCAATAATGACATGTAGGGCACAAAGTTTCAGCACTGATATTTTAAAGAGTAAAATAAGAGGGTTGTTTTGCACAATTTTGGTGAAAGATAAAGGGTCCATGTACTGTTAAGTCTTGGTTATCATATAGAACTTACATAAAGATCTAAACTTCCATACTCCAGTACAAATCTTCCATACTCCAGTACAAATCCAGTGAGACACGGCACTGTAGCCGTCTGATGCACCGCTGGGTGCATGCGATGCACGTAGCGGGTGCATCAATCGGTAGCAATGCCGTGCCGCACGTACCGCATGCCGCATTATAGCATGCCCCTATATATATATATATATATATATATATATATATATATATATATATATATATATATATATATATATATATATATATATATATATATATATATATTTGCAGCCGCTTAACGTGTTGCTGCCCCCCTCGGGGGTATTTTGGGAAAAAAAATTTGGAGGTTGATCACTTACCCCTTGATAGCACACACAAAAAATTTCAGCTCAATCCAAGACCAATAGGCCGTTCAAATGTGATCGGCTTTTACCGGTCGTTCATTTTTACCGTCATTTTGATGAACACATTTGAATGGCCTACAGGTCTTGGAATGGGCTGAAATTTCTTGTGTGTGCTATAAGGGAAGTGATCAATCCCCAAAAAAAAAAATTCGAAAAAAACCCCGGAAGGGAGTGCCTCACGTTAAGCTGCCACACAGTATCACGACCATATATATATATATATATATATATATATATATATATATATAGAGAGAGAGAGAGGGGGGGGGGGGTTGTTACGTTGAGCTCTGAGCTGCGGTAGGAGAAAATGAGCTGCGGGTATTTTGACCCCCCTAGAAGTTTTGGAATTTGATGAAATTTGGTGAGGGTGTTGTCTAAGGTAAGATGATCATCCTCACCAATTTTTATCAAATTCCAAAACTTCTAGGGGGGTCAAATGGTCGAAGCAAAATCTGCAGATTTTAACGGTGACTGCGGACGGCAGATTTTGCTTCGACCATTTGACCCCCCTAGAAGTTTTGGAATTTGATGAAAATTGGTGAGGATGATCATCTAACTCTAAACAACACCCTCACCAAATTTCATCAAATTCCAAAACTTCTAGGGGGTGAAAATACCCACAGCTCGCTTTCTAAAACCGCAGCTCATAGCTCACTGTAACATTCCTCTCTCTCTCTCTCTCTCTCTCTCTCTCTCTCTCTCTCTCTCTCTCTCTATATATATATATATATATATATATATATATATATATATATATATATATATATATATATATATATATATATATATATATATATGAGGGCTGGGACGCTACCTCTCAAAGCAGCGTTTTTGCTACTTTGACAACCCACCACGGCCACGCCACATGTGATCTCCGGCCAAAATCAACATAAAAAACCTCTGATCACCTCCACCAGTGATCTCCGTTGACACCACCTATCGGCTTCCATCGGTAGAGGACTTTATTGACTACATCTATTGAGAGCCGTCCATTCATCACCCCATCTCATTCGGTGACCTCCGAGGACATCCGCACCCGGCAACCACTTCCGGTGACTTTTAGCATCTCCCGATTATGAGTTCGAATGACATTTGTCGTCGTTCAAAGCTTTGATAGCCATCGACAACCTATCAAAGTAGCGAAGAATGCTGTTTTCAAAGGTAGCATCTTGTTTCTCTCTCTCTCTCTCTCTCTCTCTCTCTCTCTCTCTCTCTCTCTATATATATATATATATATATATATATATATATATATATATATATATATATATATATATATATATAATTCAGCGTGTCCCCCAACATGTCAATGTCCTGATTTTTTGAAAAATGTTGTGTCCGTGTCACGTGTCCGTGCTTCGCATAAAACAAATATAGATACACTTTCGAACCTTAAATATCATTCTATAATATTTACTAATATGGAACTCTAAATAGTATGTATTTCTATGCATGCTCAACAAATAAATAACATTCTAAAAATTATATATATTTGATGTAGAACGAACTAGGGTCACACAAGAATGCTCGTGTCAGCGTCGTGTAGGTGCGGGATCGATGAAGGAGGGTCGATGATGGCGATAGTCACGGGATAGAGTAGCAAGTAACGAAAATCTAGGCCTAAGCCCTAGGTCTTTCACCTCAAAGTGAGGGAGATTGTGGCCAGACCCAGGGTCTCTCTCACTCACATATTCCCTCACGGAAACACGCATCAAGCAAAAAGCTTCATTTTTTTATTCATTGTCAGCTGCTTTACAATCGAAGACTTGCATGCCTTAAAATAAGAAAATTAAAAAGATAAAATTAGCATTTACTGAAGAGATAAATATCACTATTAATAACTTCCAAAAAATAGGGCAATAAAAATGAGATATGAATCTCATCTAATTAACTCTCAAATCTACCAAATCCCTAATTTAAAATTATCCAAAATTAATCATCCGGATTTAGAAATTAATTAAAGAAAAATCCTAATTAAATGCTTGGGATATTTCGAGAAGATCCCCAAGTAGACGAGATGCGGGTGCATGGTTGGACGACCCATCGGTGTGCCGAAATGTAAGGATGGACTAGATGCTCCCGCATCATACTCCCTGGCTGCGAAAAATTCGACCTCAAATTTCATAGGACCCAGGCAGAAAGCTGGCCCACCACGATCATCGGGATCTCCCCAGTAGCTAGCCAGTGTCAGGAGCTAGGGATGGAGACCGAGCATGTGGGATCGCACCACACCAGAAGTATCTCCTGGATCCCACATGAAACATATGTTGCCGTCGAGCGAGGACCAGGAGTCTGGGTACACGCCGGTGAGGACAGTCACATGAGCTCGATGCAGTAACGGCTCGCCTGAGTGGAGGTGATGCTGACAGATAGCCACATCTGGGGGTCGACGATCTAGCCTGATAAAGTCAATCGTCGTGACTAGTGCGCTGAAGTCGACACCCAAGGCTAGCAGGAAGCACTCCACATGATTCGGGGCAGGGCCTACAGGATATGGAGGCAGGACCGGCGGTGCAGGCACCGCAGGTGGCGGCACAAGTGGTGGATAAGACTCCTCGGGTGACGGAAGCACCACTGACAAGTCCGGCACAGGTGGGGATTCCTCTACTGAAGACTCGGTCGGAAGTGGAAGCTCAACCGTAGGTGCAGGCTCCACTTTTGGAAGTGAAGGCTGAACCAGGATCATCTGTGCCACAGGAGACATGACACGAAGTTCTAGTGGCTTCTGATGTTTGGCAGGGCTCCGGATCCGTTCCTCGATTGCATCAAGACAGACATGTGTTCTGGCTCTATCTGTAGCCCACTTCTTGTCCAAGGCCTCTATTGAATCAAGTCGGTAGAAGATCTTATTGAGAAGCTCGACAATGTAGGGATCCATTTGATGCAGGTCGAAAGGTGGAATCTCGCAAAAAGGTGTACTAGACAATAGAAACCGAATTGGCTGACCAGGGGCAGAGTTATAATTCTGGATAGTTGGGATGACTGGATTAAGACAAGGAAAATACGAGTGGTCGGGCTTGAAAAATCGTCAAAGTTTGGTATTTTGTCAGATCAATTCTGATAACCGGTTCAAAAGGTTATGGCTCAACGAAGTTGTCGGATCTGAATTGACTATTTAGGTCAGATCCAAATTCAAACTCAAGTTCAGCACTTGAGGGAATGGATGTACTATTTTTGTTTCAGCACTTAAAGGGATTTGATGGCTGTGATTAAAAGTCTTAGGATGGATATCTAAGGGTGTGAGATTGAGGGTAAATTGGGAGAAAACTAACGAAAACTTACAAAGAGGATCAGACTTCTCATACAAAATTTTTTTTTTTTTTTAACCCCTCAGGCTTCACACCAAAACACAGGGAGGCTTTGGAGACAAAGGGGGAGGGGGCTTCAGATTTTGGGCTTTTGAGTTTAACGGAAAGAGAGCGAAGAGGAATAGATAACCTGATGGTAGTTCACACAAGAATCCATGGCAGCAGGTAAGTCCCTCACCTCAAAGTGGCGGAGATTGTGGCCGGAGCCCAGGGTCTCTCTCCCTCACGGATTCCCTCACAGAAATATGCATCAAGCAAAAAAGCTATATTTTTTTATTCATCATCAACTGCATTACAATCGGAGGCTTGCATGCCTTTAAATAAGAAAATTAAAAAAATAAAAATAGCAACTACTAAAGAGATATATATATCTCTTTTAACAACTTCCAAAAATAGGGCAATAAAAATGGTAACCACTAATGAGATATGAATTTCATCTAATTAACTCTCAAATCTACAATATCCCTATTTTAAAATTACCCAAAATTAACCATCCGAATTTAGGAATTAATTAAAGAAAATGCTAATTAAATGATTGGGATATTTCGAGAATATCCCCGAGTACGCCGGGATGCGTGTGCATGGTTGGACAGCCCATCGGTGTGCCGAAATGTAAGGACGGACTAGATGCTCCCGCATCAATATTGCAACGAGACTTCGTACAATTATAAATCAACATAGATACACACATTGGAACATGCAAAAAACATTTCTAGAATTTTTACATGTTTAAAGATATTTAGAATTTTCTGATTTTTTATGCTTTTCTTGATTTTTCTGTTTTTTTTCTAGTTTTTCCGAAATAATCCGATTCATTCCAAAATATTCTGATTTTTTCTGCAATTCTGTGTCCGTCGATTTTGAGTGGCATATTTCGAATCAAGCTTTCAACATACTGAAATATTTCACGATTTTTATCAATTTTTTAATCCTTGCCAATAACAAACAGATTTAGAGCACAAAATTTGTCTCCTTGCACCAACATCATCAACCTTTTTTCAATCTTCGTAGTAGCAAAAGTTGTAAATAAGCTATTATCTTTTAATATTAATAATGCAAAATTTTTCCTAGTATTCTTGAAAGAATAAAACTTAAGATAGATCAAATTTGAGAAAAAAAATTGTAATCCAGGTGCATGAAAGGTTACTTGACTGAATACTTAATATTATCCATGTCATACACGGTCCCGAAAAGTCATACTAACTAGCAAAATGCAGAATAATCCAAGAAGAAAGAATATCATAAGTATCCCTACCTAAACTACAGATCTCATCATGACTACATGTCAAATTCGTATTCAGTTCTCAGAGAAATAAAGATTATTTGCATCACAAGTGTGTTTTAAGAATAATGCATCTGGTTAGATCATACTTAAAGGCATCCTAAGCTTGGAACCAATCAAGAAAAGAAGAGAAACTCTTCATGACTTTTGAGTCAGAACGAAATGCTTTCCCCTAGTACTTAATCAATCATGAAAAAAGAACAATTATGCCATTACTTGGGGGTCCACGGACATGGAAACAATTGCAGTCGTCCAAGCAATCAGATAGTTACTAAACTCAGTCAAAGAAGCCCATCAATCACACTGCTGAAAATTCCAACCTTTAATCAACAGAAAAAAGCACTTTGTTCAGAAATGGGGTAACTTATATCCAAAAATAGGATAGGCATATCGATTTGTTTAGGTTAAAGGTCCATACTCCAACTAGCTTTGATATACTAGTGATTAAAAAATATGGTAAGTGGAATAATGAGTTTCATTGCCAAACATCAAATTCACTTCCTATTAAGCTCCACACTATTTCAAAAGAACATGATCAATCATTTATATAATCAAGAAACCAATATTAACATAGTGCAATGCCATAGCATACAAAAGTATCCAACCTGTGCACCATTATTTCAAATCAATTGCATAACTCACAGTCTTGGAAGACCAAGCTTGAAAAGAGCTTAATTTTCTTTTGATAGTACAATGTCAAAACATATGCATGTATCGCACTTGTTCAACAATGTTTTTAATGAATTGTTTAACTCACAGTATTGGAAGACCAATGCAGTTTGAAGGAAGCAACACCTTTAACAAGCTAGGTATTCCATCGGTTGGTATAACGCCTAGAACAATGAACACTCAGATCAGTCAAAATTTTCATTAATATTTAACACTTCTGAAGATCATTTATGTAAAGAAAAATGTTAGTACGAGAATAACTTTAACTAACCGATTTGAGTCGCTGTTCCAAGATACAAAGGCTGAGGCCTTCTCTCTGAAGAAATAGTGACATTTCGAAATTTGGCTTCTTGATCAAGACCGTAAATATCTCTCACCTAAGCAATAAAACATTTTAACCATGAAAGCTTGAACTTTGAATAGTTATGGAACTAGCATACATTATTAAGTTGGACGAAAGATCAAATCTTATAAATCAACTAAACAAATGATCATGACAACGGTAACCACCATGAATAGGTGAGGACCACGCCCAAATAACAAATATCCATTGTCTATGAAGCTTTTGTTAACTTGAAAAATATATTGAACAGCATGTTGTAATTGCAACAAGGGTAAATTAATAAATGCGTAAAACCATAGTCTTTCTTCAATAGACTGATAGTACATGTATTACTGAGGTTGTCCAGTTAAGACAGTGCCTACTATAGTAGCCATTGGCCCAAACCAAATGGCTACAAAAATAGTCACTCTTTTAACTGGACATGAAAGACCCATTGATGTAGGACGAATGAGTAGAAATCCTACCAAGACATAAAACTCTCTCTAGATTAAAAAAAAAAAGGTATGTAAAGGTGCAGATTTTCAAAATAGCATATGGGTATTTTGGTAATTTGACATGGTTCAGGTTTTAAGATTGACTTGAAATTTGGAGGGTAGGTAGATACAGTTATGGAGAAGCTTGGGTTCGAATTTCGTTAAAAACTAACTGGCGGTTGCTAAGATATCAAGGTCGGATTAAATCTGTACTATAGGGTCCAGATTTGAATCCGAATCCAAATTAAGGTTCAACTCGATGAAAAAAATTGGGGCTTTTGGTATGGATGCAAAGTAGACTTCGATAGCATTCTAACAAACTCAGTTTCATTGGATTTGGACAGGTTTTGATCAGGTTTCAATGCAAATTCGTCGCTTGCTGCGATGGTTTTAGTAAACGCAGAATTTAGCAAATGTTTCGAGGAACAACTCGGTTTCAGATTTTCCTTTGCCTTTTGATCTAGAAATTCACTAAAATAAAGAAAGATAGGCAGGATGGTGAAGATAAAAGGAGAAATGATAGAGAAAGGGCGTCGCACCCAATTTCACCGATCTCGCACCGGCGGCTTCATGCATGGGCATCACACCTGATTCTTACGCGATCACAACGGACAACTTTTCATTCATCATAATCTCCATTCCGTGGCATTACAATGGAGGCTTTCATGCCTTTTGAAAGAAAAAACAAAAAGATAAAGATGACAACTACTAAAGAGATAAAGATCTCTCCTAATAAAAAGATAAAGATTGTAACCACTAATGAGATAAAGATCTCACCTAACTAACTTCCTGCTCCATCATATCCCTATCTTTAAAATTACATATAAATAGCCATCTGAATTTAAGAAATAAATAAAGATAAATCCTAATTAAATGCTTAGAATATTCTCGAGAATATCTTACGGTACTCCGGGATGCGTGCGAATGGTAGGGTGGTCCACTGGTGTACAAAAATGCGTGGGCAGCCAATATGCTCCCACATCACCCATGACACCCGTAAAATGGATGCCAATCCCACCCCTAGCTTTTAACTAATTGTAGGTGTATGATATGATCATTTCCTAATCACTTGATCAACCACCCAATATTATAACATGTGTACTATTCATGATATAATGTTAAAGCCAAGACCTTTCCAATTTGTTGACATAATTTGTGCACATAACATTCTTGGCAAGTCTTTGTAAGTCCAAGAGTCTGTGTGTTAGCAGCTTCCTGACCCAAGAAGACACTCCGCACGTCACAAGCTCTATAGACGACGTTTTTCCGGACTCGACCCGCCTACATGTATAATACATTGCATAACATGCATGAGTAGAGTAGGGTAGGACTTTGCTCAAGATATGAGGCTAATAGTATATTGGGTTATACTGTGTAGGGCAATTTCTGATTTTACATATTTTTTTATTCATGTATTTCGAGATTGATTTGCAAGACTTACTCAAGTTCATGAGTTTGCACATTTCATATCGTATTCGGACCTGACTTATTGCTTTACGAATTCCTGGCTTATTTCGTTTTGTGTCTGGGCTAGCTAGATGACAATACACACTCGATTGTGCATGTACGTCTTGTACAGTGTACCTTTGTACACTATATTCTCAGCCATGGTCCCACAATAGATCCCCGAGTGACTAGAGAAGAGCTTTCACTTTCAGTGCTTTTCTCGTACCGAATATGCGAGATAAGCGGAAAATTTTCCTCATATTCTGCACAGTGTGGATCGCCTCAAATCTGGTGCGGATTGCATCCTAGTGGTGCACACCAGAAAGGCCTGTTGCATAGGAAGTGTGTACTAGGGTGTGAACTGCCCTGTTTTCAGGGTGTACCATATTAGTGATGTGATGCGGACAACCTCTAAAGGGGTACGGACCATACCGCCCATATTATGACTAATCGTGTCTTTAAGTGAACTAATCTTATTCGTCGGATACCCAGATCAACAACCAACAATGGGAAGATGTTTACCTTTATATAAAGGCTTCCAAGTAATCTGTTGGGGTCAGTTTTCGGGGGGAGGGGATGAAAGGAAGTTTTAGGGTTTCACGCTAGAGGTTTGAGGGAGAGCCTTGTTCTTCCCCAATTCCGTAAGCCCTAGAACACATTGCTCCTCTTCTAATTTCCCTTTAATTCATGGATAGATCCATCATGCGAATCATCTGATTTCACTGATTACCATTCTTTGGAGCCCTTTGATCCTAAGACCTTTCTTTTGGCTAGAGATGCCTCTACCAAAATCCTAAATCCCACAATAGTGTTTCCTCAAGTGAATGACAGAATTTCTCAGGTCGGAGCTCCATCTGGTTCGTGCTTTGCAAATCCTAGAAGGAGATTCCCTCGAGTGAAGAGGTTTTCCTCGGGTCACCTAAGGTGGGATACCCTTAGTATTGGTTCACTCCCAAGAGACCTTTCGTTGGAGGCAGAGGAAGCAAGAGTACAGAATATTACGGATAGGAGGATATCGAGCGGGGAAGCACTAATGGTGCACGGACAAGTCTAATACACCAAGAGTGTCGTGGAAATATAGTGATCCATCAAGGGTATATTTTTGGTCTCTGTATCTTTGTTTATTGTGTAGAGGAGTTGGTGCACCTCCATCGTCTAGCGTGGTTTTTCCCCGATTGAGGTTTCCACATAAAAATCTATTTGATGCGTTAAATTTTTACAGTATGGCCTTGTATGGTTTCATCCAAGTAAATAACCTTCAATGTTTGCAAGCCCTCTATCTAAATGATTAGTTGTGCAGAGAGGTGAGAGAACCACACGCATATTTATACTAGTATAAAATCAGATCTTTGTGTGACTGTGTGCCTAGGGTTTGGTCTCCACTGATCTAGACGATCTTCCTACCCCCTTTGAGAAAAAAAAATTCATACAAGAAATAGGCATTCAAAACAAGTATAAAAAATATGCACATACGCATGCAATCAAATAAAGTTAATAAACCATACCATAAACTGATTACTTTATGACTCGTGATTTTTAGAGCATACCACGCAACAAGAAGTCCTTGTCCAAGTAGCTCGAAATTCGTCTCCTTCTAACTGGGAAGGTACATATCTCTTGCTTGGCCTATAAGTTCAAGACTTAATGTGATTGGTCAATTGAGCTATAACACATGATTAGTGGCTCAAGACTTTATGTGTGAAATGATTATGAGGAGACATTTACACTTGTTGCCAAGATGACCACCTTCCACCCATATATAGTCAAAGTTACAGCTTGTGGATAGCCATTTATCAGCTAAATATGATGAATATTTATCTGCACGATGATTTCATGAGGTCTACAGTGCAACCACAACTTAGGCTTCCTAATCCTACAAACCATCCTGCATAGCCACTTGAATCTTCTCCAATCATATCTTGGAGCACAGGATCCCATCCTACCCATTCCCAACTAAAAAAGCCACTTACGGCACCCTTACTTATCCACAACCATTTTGAATGACAAATGATTCCATTCCCAAACAACTAGCTTTATATGTATGTGGCAACTACCCACACTAGGGCCGACCTTATTGGACCATTTCCCCTTGTGTGATGGAAGACACTAAAGACTCCTGTATTGATAGTTTCAGGGGTATTTGAGAAGTGGCTAGTCTAGCTAGTGGCTAACCCAATGCTCACTGCTCATACAGCCTGGCTAGCCTACATGAGCCTAACAAAGAGATATTTAGGGAAACACGGACTTCGTCTCGAAACCTATGGGTTTCACGCACACAGGGGCTAGTAGTGGTGTTTGGAGTAGAACCTTAAAGGCTCACAGTCCCTTAGTCTCGGAACCTGTGAATAGAACCTTTAGCGCTTCGAGTAGTGCAGTACCTGTCCATCTCATGACACAATGTAGACCATCAGTCAATCAAGTCCAATTCTACTAAATGGACTTGATTGCACTCCAAGTTTGTGAAAATTATTTCTACTCAGTCTTGCTAGAATTCCTGCAAGTGTACTCCACTTATAATGTTCATGAAGGCTCATGGGTATAGAGTCCAGCTTGCTATCACACATCTGGCTATTACAAGCTATCATTGAGGACCTAGCCCATCTTACCTGATCACTTTGAAGAGAAGTAATTTAAGCAAAATCATTACACTAAATATACTAGGTACACAATTTTCAGGTGATTTGTGACAATGCGCTAACTTAAGGAGACATTCAAACAGGTTAGTGTACTCCATATTTGATTAATCATTGCTCCATAGCACCATACAAGTCACCTAAGATACTGAGCATATTGGTTCGCAGAACCTCAAACACTGGTAACTCAAAGTAACAAGCATGGAACCTGAGCTCACTAGGATTAAGAGCTTACACTTGATATTCGTGCAATGATGAGTTCTCTTATTCAATTATAAAGATAGCTATTAATTGAAACATACTCATCATGGTTCATTACACCCAACACACCCACCATGGAGCCTTTACTTTGATGACAAAGATACATCACCACATACTATGGAGGTAAGTTGTGAACTTGTGTCACAACCTTACTTGATGAAAAGTCCAACTATATCAGTGGTTGGAACACTTTACAAATTTCAAGAACTAGTGATGTAGATTTTGTGTGCATGATTGACGCTCAGGCGATAAATCATATCACGTACATTGTAACATGTAGGACCCTCATTTACCCAAGTATGACTAGTACCAATGATATTTAATAATGATTCATCTTATGGACAAGATTAAAAATAGTACCCATAAAAACAAGATTTTCATTAAAGTTAATTATTCAATTGCCTTTTAGGGCATCATTCCCAACAAAATTTTCTAATGTTGTTTAGGAAATTGAATTTTTCTAAAGTGAGTATGATCTTCCAATGGTTGTCCACACATTGCACCACGCCACCACTGCATTGGATGGGTCATCTATGATAGCATGTGAAGTACTCAACAAGATACTATACCAAACTTCTAGATCATATATATGGGCACACTGTTTAACCTTTCATACATTGTTCATACTCCAAAATCAATTCAGTTATAAGACTCACAGAACACCATCCAGGTGTAGAAATGGTGTATATTTGGCCACTGCACATTGGATATGTGACATTACACATTGAAAAGAATTTTCCCTTGAAACTAGGAGATTCTTGTGGTTTACAAAATTTGAAGTGATAAGAAAGACAATAGTCAAGTAGGATGGTCCCTCAAAAAAAAATAGAAGGAAGATCAAGAAATACACTATGTAACAGATGTACAAGAAATAAAAGTGACCCGGATTGCTATGAGCCAACCACATCTTAGGGAATAAGGCTTGGTGGTTTTTTAGATCAAAATTGTAATGAAAGCTGACCCTTCTACAGCACCACCTAATTGGACAGCAGCGTCATGTATACTTCTAACTGTTAAAACTTCAGTGGTAACTTGCACATTTCAAAATGTTCAACAGCAAACAAACGACAACCTACATATGCAGACATTATCACCTTCACTTGTGCAAAAACGGAACCCACTAACTTGCATAGCAATAACCGTCACATGGCTTCGGTAAAATAAGGACTTTCATTTGTATTGCAAAGCATGTACAAACTAATAGTATCTAATTAGCACATAACCACAGAAACTTATAAGGTACTAGTACTCACTAACAAAAAACGGGATCTACTGATGTCAGTGCAACTGATAACATTTTAAAGCATAACCATAGCCAAGTAGCTTTATTCCATCACAAGAATAGCAATTCAGATTCAAAGCCCATGGACTTCCATTCTAATCCTTTGTTTTCTAGTTTTGTGAAAGAGAAGGTGCATTCCAACTAGAAAGTATCTACAGTACACAATACATACTTTTTTTGAGAGAGAGAGAGGTAAGTACACAATACATACTTGATTGACATACAATCAAGGCTTTTCTTATAACATTTATTCAGACAGGGCAGAGTTGCCATAAGCATCATGACATAGTACCTGATAGAAATTTAACAGTAAATTCTGTACTCCATGAAATAAAAATGAAACCCTTTCAACATAAAATAGTAGATAACGAGTTATTGAAATAAACAAATATACTGTGTCCAGGCCTAAATTGAATTTGTGGACGAACTAATATATTTCATGCCTGATACGGTGATACCGCATATCCTTAATAGGTATTGATGTATAGCAGAAAGTGTAGATATATTTTTCAATGAATTCCCCATTTCAAGAGTACCAATATTACGTGAGATAAAGATAAATTTAGTACAGTGTAAATGTTCACCATAGCATCAAGCAGTTCAGATAACAAACCAGAACATTGGATATATAGAAAATGATGGACACAATCCACAACGTTTGGATAACTCAAAGTAGCCATAGCATAGCATGTCATCTAACAGGGACTATACAAGAAACAGATAGTAAAAAAGAAATAAGATAATTTACCCTATACAATCTGAGTATAACAAAAATGCTGCCTTCATGAAGGTAACAATCATTTCAAGCTAACCTTGCATAATAGCTCTTCAATAGGAATGCCGTCAAACCATTCGAAGGGCTTTCCACTACATTCACCCCATAACAGCCCCCCCTCACCAAACTCTCCCCAACGAGAAGTACCTGTATGACAAGTGCTGCTTACTTTAGATATCAGCATATGTCAGTATCCACTTCCAGTCAGTAAAAAGATATAATCTTTACTAGCAAGTTCCGAAAGAAAAGGTGTACAAAGATTTTACATTTTAAAAAAAGAACCATCGTAAAGTTCTAAAAGAGCAATTGTTCAAAAAGCAAGGCATAACCAGAACTAGCATACACACCACTACATAAACGGAACCTTACAATGTATTATTGGTTAATTCGAACACTTTCTGTGTGGGGCAATTGGCCATGGATCTGAATCAATATCAAATGACATATACTTGAGACTAGAAAGAAGGTTTTTATCCTAGGTAAATTCTTTGAACTAATTTATGATGTACACATATAGAAGAATCAAAAATTAAAAGTATCCGAAGTGTTCCAAAATTCAAGCCACTAAAACTCAATGTGGATCAAAGACCAACAGTAGTCCACCAAAGAAACATAATGACAAGAAAAGAAACATGACCAACCAATGGGTAAGAGGGAGACTACAGAGCAGCTAAGACAAGTAAAAAATTTAAGTGGTCCTTGGATAGGGCCTATAATATAAGCTGAGATAATGGTCATGGACAAACTGGTTCATTGGATAGGGCCTATAATATAAGTGGTCATTGGATAGGGCCTATAATATAAGTTGATTTCCCCTTCAGGATCTTGTTGTCCACATTTTTGTGTTCTCCTCCATATTACGAATTGTGATTATTGGAATCTATGCAATACTGGATTTAGTTATTTTTCACGAGACGGAAAACACAACAAGAGTAACGATACAGAGGCAAAGTATCATGCGAAGGTACGTCTTCTGAGGTTAGATGCCTTGATTTCCCTTTCAGGATCTTCATGTACACATTTCTTTAAGTTCTCCATATTGTGATTAGTGGAATCAATGCAATATTGGTTTAGTTTTTCTTCATGAGACGGGAAAGCACAACGAGAGTAACGCTCATTTCACTTAGCACACGGAGAGTGCTAGCTCTCTGAATCCTGAAGATTGCCAACTTTTGTAACAAGACTTATTTGATTTAGCACTTTGTATACTTTTTAGGCAAACTCTTAGTGTTTGACCCACCTCGAGTTTAAGGAACAATGTGAAAAAGAAGTATATGCGTTGCTATTTTATACAGAGTGAATTCTGTCATTCCTTTTGGGGCGGTAGACTTCAGTGGTGACTATTCACCTTTGGTTTGTTGCCCTAATGTATCTGGATAGCCTATACTACATCTTCTCTGTCCTTATGGTTATCATAGGATGGTTATGTTATTTTTGTCATTCAACATGTAAGAGACGAGAATTCAAGTGACTAGCTTATGCACAAAAAATTGCTCAACAAACTACAAGAGTCTGCTTGGATGAGCGATAAGTGGAAGAGTGGGAAAATGTGGAGTAAATCCTTTGGATCCTCTGATCCTCGATCTCTTGTGTTAAGATTTATTAAGAATTAGATTTTCAAGTAGGTTTACAAGAGTTGGAAATTTTGAAGAAGAAAGACACTGTTGTGCGTGATCCTTCTGGGGCTTCATGCTTGATCGGCTAGGACTGGCGGGCTTTTCCCTTGATTCTTCTGGTTTTATGGGCTAGAAATTGGATCTTAATATTGAAAACCAAAGGTTTGATGCTTCCTTACTCTAAGTATCCTACATCATGCACAAAGCGAAGAGGCTAAATGTCCAAGTGTTGGTGCTTGAGAATTGAGATGGCTCACATGCGTGGGGTCATGCAAAAGTCCCCTTTCTCCTTGACTTTACACTCTTATTTATAGAGGAGTGAGGTGGTTCCAAGGTTTTAAATGTCGTTTTTAGTGTCCATGTTGGTCGGCCAAAAAAAGAAATTTTTTTGTTTTTCTATATTTTGTCAGTGGAAAAATTGTAAAATGGAAAAACAAATTTCGGTGGAAATATTTCGTTTTCGGTCAAATTACAGTGTTTTTCGATGGAAATTTATCGTTTTTCGGTCAGATTTCGATTTTGTTCGTTTGATATGAAAAGGATGGAATATTTCAACAATACTTCAGGACAAAGATGACAGTAAAATATTGTCTATTATTAAAAAAATCAAAATTGAGAAAAAATATAATTTCTTACTAATAAAGATGAGCTTTGTTTTATTAAAAAAGATAAAAATGTTCAATGAAATTGTCTGGAAAAAAAACATAATGTCAGATTTCGATCAAATGTCAGACATTTCGACCGACACTAATTATGTCGGAAGGAATTTTGATACTATTAAAAAAAATTTGAGTGTCCTCAACTTAACCAAATATGCTAGCTCCCAGACTTAGCCAAATTTCTAGATCATCTAGATTTAAGTCAAATTCCTAAGTCTCCCAGACTTAGCCAAATTTTCGGATCTTTCAGACTTAGTCAATTCCTAAGTCTTCCAGACTTGGTCAAATTCCCAAGTCTTCCAGACTTGGTCAAATTCATAAATCTCCTAGACTTAGTCAAATTTTCAGGTCTTCCAAACTTAGTAAAATTTTCCAAACTTAGTAAAATTTCTAAGCCTTTGTAGGCGGTTGGCCCTGGTACTTAAGCCTGGTTTGGTCCTAGTACCGAGCTGGATCAGCCCAGATTTAGGGCCAGTTTGCCCCAGGTACTTTGCCCCCTAAGTCGCCTAGAGTTAGCCAAATTTTCGAGCTTCCTAGAGTTAGTTAAATTCCTAAGTCTTGTAAACTTAGACATATTTTTGGATCTTTCAGACTTGGTCAAATTCCCAAGTCTTCCAAACTTAGTCAAATTCCTAAATCTCCAAGACATAATCAAATTTTTGGATCTTCTAGACTTAAGTTCCAAGACTTGGACAAATTCTGCGTCTACCAGACTTGGTAAAATTCCTAAGTCTCCCGGACTTGGCCAAAGTTCCGAATCTTCTAGCCAAATTTTAGGATCCTCCGGACTTTGTTAAATTTCAAAGTCTTCGTAAAAAATTTCAATGCCTACACTAGTGACTTCACTTCTTAAATGTTACATAAATACAATCGCCAATTTATTACTAAAATGACTTGGAAACCACCAAAATTATCTAATAGCAATCCATGATGCACCATCACCCATACTCTTGAATATGTGGACACAAATGAAACATAAAATTTAGTAATACCCCTTTTCAATAAAGATTTTTGCACTACCCTTAGAATTTCTTCTTGCAACAAGTTTCTTTGTTCTACTATAAACATTGAGGTATGCCTTTCGAAAGTGAGAGTGATACGACAACGTAAGGCAAATGACAGCAACAAGAGCAACAAAACTTTGTGAACAGAATTCTGTCCATGCCACAAGTTTTCATATTTTTAGTTGGTTAAACTGAATTCATCATATAGCTTATTTGCTGTTCATATCAAGTGAGATACTTCACCAAAATGCAACTATTAAGAGAAGTTTGGAAGAAACATAGATAAGTTCATTAGGCAGATAGCATTAGGGGTGGCAATCTTTGACCCGACCCGCCAACCCGACCCGAAGTTAGCGGGTTTGGGTTTGGCCTAAACGGGTTCGGGTCATAAACGGGTCGACCCGATTGACCCGTTTATTTAATGGGTCGGGTTCGGGTTTGTACTTATAACCCGATTGACCGGCTTGACCCGTTTACCAAATGGGTCGTGTCAACCCAACCCGACCTGACCCGAGCCAACCCGAATCAACCCGACCCAAGCCGATCAAACCCGGCCCAATCCGACTTGTCTTGACCCAACCTAGCAAGTTTACATAGGTTCTGTTGATCCAACCCGAGCCAACCAGACCCGACCCATTTAGTAAACGGGTTAAAAGGGTCAAGTCGGGTCAACCCGTTTATTAGGCGGGTTGGGTTTGGGTTTAAGTTTTTGACCCGTTTATTAAACGGGTCGGGTTCGGGTTGGGTGTTTTGCCCTTATACCTATGTCTCAACCTGACCCGAACCCGACCCGACCCATTGCCACCCCTAGATAGCATACAAATTCAGCATATGTAAGATTTTCAAAAGGTGAAGATGAACAAATCTTCATATCATAGTGAAAGAAAACATTTATTCATTAAAAACTTTATTCAGCGCATGTCCAAACCTGCAGAATTATGTCTCAAAGAAGTGTGGAGAAACAAATGGTGATACCGACACGTGCGAAGCTTGGTGACTATAGCCTCTTCAGTAAGGCCATCCTCAACTGAAAATGTTTTCATGGTCTCTAAGACTGATATCATGCAATAACCTTTCGCAGAACGTGATATCCCTACAGAAAGCAAATGTTGAAGTGTTAATGTTGCAAGTAAAACTGTAAAACTCAAGATACATTATCAACAGTCCTCTTCCATATCAAAACCAACACTTTTAGAAAAACATGTTGACATAATTATAGTTAAGAAGTCAACCGCTTGATTCTTGCATGTTGCTTAAACATAAAGGTCAGGCGGAACATACTCTACGAATGATGTCTGGATATGAAATTAGTTTGTAACTTGACTAGAAACTGTTGATATAATGTCCATTACATTGGTAGTATTTGGGAGGCAGGTGGACTTATAATAGGACATAGCCCCTCATGTATAAAAAACACAACATAAATAAGCATCTTAAGTATTGATAAACACAATATGAACCCATGTTCCCCAAAACTTGTGGCAGATCAAAGTTCGTTATTTCGCCCAAGTAGAGGGGAGCACACCTATAATAAGTGATGTAGTGGGATCGTGCTACAAACAACAATTCATCTTTATTTTATTGCTTTAGTTGGTATGTATTTGTTTTAACGATTCCATCGCCTGTCTCTGAGAGGTGATTGGACGGTCGGTTATTTAGTTATAACTTTTGGCATATTTGCTAGCCGTTTCGTTGGTACCCATTTCATTGGACCCGGTCCGATGTGCATCACTCCGTCGTCGAATATGTGATATGTCGCCCCGATCAGCCATAAAACCATTCTGGTCGTCGGATGTGCGATATGTCGCCCCGATCGGCCATCAGGGCATCCCAGTTGTCGAATGTGTGATATGTAGCATCGATCAACCATCAGGCCACTCCAGTCATAAGATGTGCGATACGTCGTCCCGATCGGCCATCAGGCCATCCCGACCGTCGAATGTGCGATACATCACCCCGATCGGCCATCAGGCCCTCTCAGCTGTCGAATGTGAGATACACCGCCCTGATCCACCATTGGGACATTCCAATTGTCGAATGTGCGATGCGTCGCCCCAATAGGCCATAAGACCCTCTCAGTCATCGGATGTACAATGCGTCGTCTCGATCGGGCATCAGGCCATTCCAGCTGCTGGATGTGCAATATGTCACCACGATCGGTCCCATCGAAATTAAGATACGTCGCCCGATCGACGATCAAGCAATCCTAGCTGTCGAGTGTACGATACGTCACCCCGATCGGGTCATCACATGGCGGGGTTCGTGCCTTGAGTGTTGGATCACACTAAACCAGGGTACTTGCCCTCGATCAGGCACCCAATAAGCCATAGTCCCAATCGGCACACCCTCCAAACCCTAGGGTATGGGTGTATAAGTACACCATAAGAGAAACAGATAGGGATCTCAACCCCCTCCCCCAACCGTCACCCATAAGAAATGGGGGAATCTAGGGTTTGCTCCCCCGACACATGTCACACACCAAATAAAAAGGAGAGGTGGAGGGGAGGAGCCCCCACCTACCGGTAGCTGGATCCGCATCACCCAGAGGAGAGGAGCTCCTCATCCCCCCGCAGCAACCCGGCACCATGCAACAGGAGGAAAGGGAGTCCCCATCCCTCATCCATCGATCGGCGACACGACCAGGCGCAGGGGGAACAGCCCTTTCATTCAACTGGTAGCACAGTCATACCAGGGGACTCAACCCCCTCATCTATCCTTACTGGAGGCACAGCCAGACAAAGGGGTCTTAGTCCTTTCCTCCAATCGGACCAGCAAAACGGAGGGTAGGGGAGGAGCCTCACCTGCGGTCAGATCCACAGCGTCGACGGGCAGGGGAGGAGCTCCCCACACACACACAGACACACACCCATGGCCGAATCGTCACAACCACACGGAGGTGAGTGTCCTATTCCCCTCCTCCCTCTTCTCTGACCGACGGCACACCGATAAGGCAGAGCCAACAGATGGCAGCAAGGAGAGACTCAGCCCCCTTCTGCTCCTTCATCCGCTCAAGCACAGCGGCGGCCAATGGCACCACCAGCAAACGAGGGGGCTCGGCCCCTCGTCTATCATCTCCAACCATCAAAGAAGAGGGAGATCGGCAACCCCTCCATCTTCGGCACATTCGCATCGGAGCAAGGAGTGGGCTCGACCTCCCTCCTCTTCTCCTCACCGGCATGGGGCAGCATTCTGAATGGAAATAATCGACTTCCTCCCCTCTTTTACTCACCGTGACACTAACGATAGAGAACGACGGGTCGAGCGACGAACCGAACTACCAGGGGGGAGCAACTGACAAACCGACGAGCTAGACAAGTGTAGAGAGTTGGTCGGTCCATCATGGAGCTTCACTACGAAGACGATGCGGAGAGAAAACAAAACAAGCGGTTGACTTCTTAACCATAATTATGTCAACAAAATTAACACTTCAACATTTGGTTTTGATATGGAAAGGACTTCTACACCATAATTATGTAATAACATGTTGACTTCTACATGTAATTATGTAATTATGGTATCATGCGGTTGACTTCTACATGGTATCGGGGGAGGAATTACCACAGCATGGTAATTCCTCCCCCGACGAGAATATGAAAGATATATGTACACGGGAGGAGAGAAAACAAAACAAGTATATGCGTATATGATGATGAAACTAGTAAAATGATCGAGAGAGCTGATATTCTCGAATTTGCCCGTTGTTTTTCCTCTTTGGATTGCGGAAGGGTTTCCACATAAATGATTGTGTTTGATGCCCTGGCAATTGGTAGATAGTGGTGAGAGCACCGAAAAACCTCCCACACAATCTGGCGTCATCTGTGGGACGGCCTTAGAAGGCTAGTCCCAAAGAAAATACCAACTGGCATGACTTAGTCAACTCAGGCATTGGCAAAGTGAATGACTAAGTTGATCAAATTGTCATGGACTAAGTGTAAAAGCAGATTCAGACGTAAATTTTTGTATTGGAGCTTTCTAATAATACCTTTAATTAACAGGTACTATTGGTTTGTTAAAACACCAATCTAGAAGTCTAAGTTTCTTAGGGTTCAAGTAACTGTGGGCCTGTGGCTTGTATATATAGAGATTAAACTGACCCCGGGAGTGATTAAATAAATCAAAGCTTGTTTTATTATCTTCTTCTTGCTCACTCTACTTGATACAAGTATATTGCTCCCTGGTTGCATGAGCTTAAACTATGTAATAAATACGATAGTACTCCTACGAGCCAACTGGCCTTTTCGATATGATTATACCGTCCACATTGCTCCCTAGTTCCTAAGATCAATATACCCTCTCATTTTCACCATGTTCAATTATATACCAATGATAGCAGATGAAAGAATTCACAACCAAATGAGTTTGCCAAACAAGTTCAGATTTCGGCATAGCCTAACCGTATCATCCGGAGGACCGGAACTCGAACTATGTTGTGATTCAGGTAGATCAGGACTGGATCAGACGAATTGGTCCCAAATCAACTAAATCAGACTTGAACCGGCCAAATAAGATCGAAAGTCTGATTTATCTAATTTTTGTTATTTTTTGCCGAATAGGTCGAACAGTTCATTTTTCGCCTCGTTCGAAACCAAAACCGAGTATGAAACTTTGATCTGCTCTTACACAAATAATGTCTGTTTTGATCAAATTTTCATGGACTATGTGTAAAACCAAATTCGGACGTAAATTTCTTTATTGGTGCTTTCTAACAATACCTTTAGTTAGCAATTAGTATTGGTTTGTTAAAACACTAATCTAGAAGTTTCTTAGGGTTCAAGTAATTGTGGCTTGTATATGTAAAGATTAAACTAACGCCGGGAGTGAAAATAAATCAAAGCTTGTTTTAATATCTTCTTGCTCACTCTCCTTGATGCAAGCATATTGCTCCCTGGTTGCATGAGCTTAAACTGTGTAACAACTAACAAATACGATAGGACTCCTACGAGCCAACTGGCCTTTTCGATATGATTATATCGTCCACATTGCTCCCTAGTTCCTAAGATCATTATAACCTCTCATTTTCACCATGTTCAATTATATACCAATGATAACAGATGAAAGAATTTACAACCGAACAAGCTTGCCAAACAGGTTCAGATTTCAGCAGAACCTAACCATATCATCCGGAGGAGCAGAACCCAAACTATGCCCTGATTCAGCTAGATCAGGATTGGATTGGACGAATTGGTCCCAAATAGAATAAATTAGGCTTGAATCGGCCGAATAAGACCGAAAGTCTGATTTACCCGATTTTTCTTATTTTTTGCCGATTAGGCCGAACAATTCGTTTTTCGCCTCGTCCAAAACCAAAACCGAGTATGACACTTTGAGCTACAGCTAACAAACTTTACTAAGTACTGCAAATGTTGATGCAATAAACAATGTTCAGACACGATTATATCACATCTCCACCTAACAAAAAAAATCAAACACAATTTCCATGGTAGGAAATATAAACTGGACTGGCAAAAACAGTCATAAAATGTCTTAAGCCTAAAGGTTTCCTATATGGAAAGTGTGTAATGGTCTAAAAGCTAAGGTTGAAATGCTTCTTGACAGCCAAACATTTTGTGTTTCTAACGTTCTCAAATAGAACAACTTGTTCAACATATATTATATTTTACGTAAATGGAAGCTAAAACATTTTGTTCTAAACCACCACTCTGGCCAATTTAGAAACACGCCACCTGACATGTGAACATATTGCTTTCAGCTAGGTTCAATCCAACATTAAGGTTCAAAAAATGAATTGGAACCATAGGAGCTCCATAACTAAAATTTTAATCCTTGATGCATGTGTGTTAAAAAAAAACCTTACAAATACCAATACATACAGTGTCAGTAAATAAATACGTAATTTTATTCATAAAAAAACATGGAATTTTATTCATAAAAAAACTGTATAATCACTCTTGCAAAAAAAAGTTCATATAACAACAGTATATTCTAGTATTGATTTAAAAGTTGTGATGGACAATAGTTGAAGCTTTTCTAGAAAATGTTATTGGCATGTTTTATGTTATTTTAGGGTAAATTACACGAAGGTCCCTGTAGACACACAAATTGTGTCTAACCCGGACCCGACTCGCATGCACCAATGCAGAGGCAAACCCGACACGCACTCGGACCCGGACCCGACTTGCATGCACCAATGCGGAGGCAAACCCGACACGCACTCAGACCCGGACCCGACTCGCATGCACCGACTCGGAGACAAACCCGACACGCAAACCGGACTCGATCCGCACCAAACAAGGGGCCGGGTGGGCCCATCCCCAAGTGGGGCCCACCCGGCCCCCCTAAAGAAATCCGAACCCCTTTAGGAGGGTGGCCGGCCATGCAAAAAAAAAAAGGAAAAGAAAAAGAAAAGAACAGAAAGAACAGAAAGAAAGAAAGAAAAAAAAGAAAGGAAAGAAAAGAAAAGGGAAGAAAAGAAGAAAAAGGAAACAAATACCGCCATGCGCGGGGGGAGGTTACGTATGACGTCTACGTAAGTGTGGATCTGCGCCGATCCCTCGATCCGACGGACAAGAAACGAAACCGGGTCGCCATCGACTTTATGTGCAAGATTCAAAGCAAATCCAAAAATGATTGAGCCATAATTACCCCGTCAGAAAAGGAAAGCAAATAAATGTTTATTCCCCTCTTCAATTGAAGAATAAATCTTGCGTAGTTATGGGAGAGATATTAAAGGGATCCAAATAAACTTCCCATATCTCTCCCCTCCCCCCTTCACCTATAAATAGAGGGGGAGGGGGAAGGCTCAAGAGGTCGAAAGCTAAAGACGAAGCGAGGAAGCTCTGCAGAAGAGGAGACGCGTTCTTCATCGACCCTAGGCTTCACGAGGCACAGGCAGGCCTATCCCTTCGGGACCGGCTTAGTCCATTGAAAGCCCTCATCAACATGAAGACCCTTGCACAAGAAGATCAAGCCTTCGACTCCGTACACAAAGAAGAAAGCTCGGAGAAGAACCCTTCGACTCCGAAGATGCCAGAAACAAAGGCCGGAGAAGAAGATCGGAGCGGCACCACCTCGTCGTCTACAACAAGCCTTCGACTCCGATCAAGCCCAAAAGTCCGGAGAAGAAGACCGAAGCGTCATCACCCCGTCGCCTTCGACAAACGCCCGCTTCATCCACGAAGAAGAAAGCTTGGAGAGGACCACCCGAAGCGTCACTACACCCGTCGTCTTCAAGGCAAAGTCGACGCTACAACCGTCGCACGGAGATCGGTGCTACCCCCGCCGTCTTCAAAAGAACCCTTCGAATCCGATCACGCCAAAGAAGCCCGGAGAAGAAGAGAAGCAAAGTCGTCGCTACACCCGTCGTCTTTAAAGTAAAGCCGACGCTACAACCGTCGCACGGAGATCGGTGCCACCCTCGCCGTCTTCAAAGGAACCCTTCGACTCCGATCACACCAAAGAAGCCCGGAGAAGAAGAAAAGTCGAGCCGACACCTAAACCGTCGAGGAAGCCAGAAGCATTGAAGACGTAGCCACCGCCGTTCGAGAAGAAGATCGAGTCGACGCCGAAGCAAAAGCCCACGCAAAAAGCCAAAGCAAAAGCCCCGGTAAAGCCCGCGCCAAAGCAACACAAGTGCCAAAGCCAAGCGACTACGCCGGTCACGAGCAAAAGCACCGTACGTTCTAGCCGATACGACGCGAAGTCCGGAAGAACGAAAGCATCGCAAGTCTCCCCCTGTCTACGTCCAAGTGCAAGCGCCAAAGCAAAGCAAAAGCCAGAGTCACACCAAAGCCAAAGCCGACGTCAAAAGCACGATCGACGTCGCGAACCGACGATCAAGGACGCCAAGGTCTAGCAAGGAGCGAGGAAGACACGAAGACCAAGGAGCGACGCCGAAAACCCCTAGCCCAGAAAGCGCGAAGCACGGAAGGGACAAAAGCAACGGCGGATATTCCTTAGCCTCTCAAAGAACCCTCACCCTGTAAAGACCAATGTCCTGGGCAACCCCTTTAGAGCTCTCGCAAGAATACCACGTGGAGACGCGGATCAAAAGGACCCTCCAGAGGATCTCCCCCACAATCTCCTGATCAATATTCGCCGCACCCAGCTCACCACCCCCGAGTCCCCAGGTTCCGGCCTCTTGTAATCTTCGTGTGTTTGCAATAAAGACGACCCGGATCTTTTTCTACACATACAGATTTCTGGCACGCCCGATGGGACCTCCTCTCCTTTCATCCGTACGGCTGAAGAAGTTGCTTCAAGTTCGCAATGGCCGGGACAAGTAACGACGTGTTTGCTCCGAGCCTTTCGCCCATCAACGAGTCTCCTCTACTCCGACACAGTGGTCCAGTAAACCCGGAGGGTGATGTTCCTCCGATGGTACGCGTCTACACTCGGTGTACTCGAACTCTTGCGGATGTCTTCACACCAGAAACTGCTGCCGAAGATGCTCGCCGAAGCGCCAACGAGACCTTGGTACATGAAGAAACAAAGCTCGATCCTGGAGTCCATGTCCAGAAGTTTGGGGAGGACCAGCCCCAACCCCGAGCCCGTTCGAGTTCTCTAGCGGACGTCGCACCTCCTCTGCAGGGGGCAAACATCCGTCATCAACCAGAAGCAAATCGACGTAACTACATCTCCGACGAGGATGGCGAGGATGCAAGCATGCAACATCGGGACGTCCTCCGTCATCATCCCCCGTCCGCTCTTCAGTTCCAAGTCATGCAAATGGGCGAACATATGGCGCAAATTACTCAACTGATGGAGAAGGATCGTCACATCAACACTCTGCTTCAAAAGCTAAGCGCAAAGGATGCTGCAGCAGTCGATCAACCTCTTGCTTCTTCAATAACCGCTCCAGCTCCGTCCTCAACTCCCGCTTTTACAGAGGTTGTTCCAATAATTCAAGCGGTTACTCCAGCACCCTCATCGGTTCCCGTCCCGATGGAAGTCGTCTCTCCAGCACCAGTCTCGGTGGCCACACAACCTCCGGCAACAGCAACAATGAATGCCCAGCAAACACAAGCGTTGGTAACCGACATGATGCATTCCCACAGCGGTGGTCTTCCTCCGATCACGGCGGCATACTCGAAGCCTTACACCACGAGGATCCAGCAGCTGCGCTTCCCCATTGGGTTCCAGCCGCCAAAGTTCCAGCACTTCGACGGAAAGGGAAATCCAAGACAGCACGTCGCTCACTTCATCGAAACCTGCAACAATGCCGGCACGTATGGCGACGAGATAGTGAAGTAGTTCGTTCGCACCCTCAAGGGCAACGCGTTCGACTGGTATGTGGATCTCCCTCCAGGATCTATCAACAGCTGGGATCAGATGGAGAGGGAGTTCCTCAATCGCTTCTACAGCACCAGACGCACCGTCAGCATGACCGAGCTTACTGCCATCAAGCAAAGGAAGGACGAGCCGGTGATCAACTACAGCGACCGATGGAGGAACCTCGCGCTGAATTCACGAGACCGCTTGTCTGAAGACTCGACCATCGAGATGTGCACCCAAGGCATGCACTGGGGCCTGCTCTACATCCTCAAAGGGATCAAGCCTCGGTCCTTCGAAGAACTCGCAACTTGGGCTCACGACATGGAACTCAGCCTAGCAAACCGCGAAGACTCGAAGAACAAAGACTTCCTGAAGGTGGAGAAGAAGGACAAACCGCCGACACCGAAACCGAAGCAAGTCAACGTTGCCGACGTCACTTCGACCTCCAAGCCGCTCAAGATCGGTGGCAAGCCGGATTAAAGAAAGAGAGCCGCCATACCGCCGCCTCCGCCGAAAGACAAAGGATGACTCTCGAGGAGCTCAAAGCAAAGGAGTACCCCTTCCCGGACTCGGAAGTCTCGCCATGTTCGACCAATTGCTACAAGAGAAGATGATCGAGCTTCCTCCTTCAAAGAGATCCGAGCAAATGCATCGCGTGGACGACCCTCTCTTCTGCAAATACCACCGAGTGGTTAGCCATCCCATCGAAAGATACTTCGTCTTTAAAGAAAGAATCATGGCGCTCGCAAAACAAGGGAAAATCGAGATCGACTCCGGGGAGGTCGTTACGGCCAACATGACGTCCATCACCTTCGGATCCTTTCCGCCGGTACTCATTGTTGCACGACATAGAATGCCCAAATTACGCGTCAATCATCAGAGGCTTATCGCAAAGTCAGCTTTCCAACTGAAGGTTTCGAGGCGACGACAACGTGCTCTTGCGCTCGCTGAGGAGGAAACGCCATTGTCCCAGGGGCAACCGTCGCTCACGTCAGCACCTCTCCCAAGCAAAGTCACGTCTCAACGTACTCTCCAACAGAGGTATGAGCAAGGAGACCCAGAAGTCGATTTGCTGGGCCAACCTTCGGGCAAATTCGACTATTACGTCCTCTACTCAAAGCCTCCGTCCATTTCGATCGAAGAAATCAAGTCCACCGGCTGGGGATCGGAAGACGAGCCAGTGGAGCTTCCGGAAGAGCGAGTCCCTCCTAGTCAAGCTACATCCCAACGTGCTCTCCAGAAGAGATACGAGCAAGGAGATCCAGAAGTCGGTATGCTGGGTCAGCCCTCGGGAAAGTTCGACTATTATGTCCTCTACCCGACGCCTCCATCCAATTCGATTAAAGAAATCAAGCCCACCGACTGGGGATCGGAAGGCGAGCCAGTAGAGCCTCCAGAAGAACAACTTTCTCCGACTGATAAGGAACCAGCTGCTGCTCCCGACCATTACCTTAGCAAGGGGGAATCCACTGATGAAGAGGCATGGGTCATGCTACCTCGGAGACGAAGGCCACGGCAGGCAAGGCAACATAAGCAAGGCCGGGCGATGAGGGGACTTCCCGAACGGAAAATTTACAAGAATAAAAGCAAAGGTCCAGGAAGAAAGGCGTTCAAAGTGCCGCCGGCAAGCCTAGACGATCTCCTCCAGCAAAGCCTTCCGGAACCAGCAACGTTGCAAAAATTCTTCCCCGATCACTTCCTCCCAGTCGATCAGCGCTTCAGGATCTCGTGCTGCATGGTCGAAGTTCATAAAGTGTCGGAAGGAAAAGACGAAATCGAGACTTCTGAAGAAGGCGACTCCACCGACGAGGGAGACGGCTCCGACAAAAAGGGCACTACCTCTCACGACGAGGCAATACTGCACTAGCCGCTCGTAGAAGCTTTGCACCTTCCGAAGAAGGCTCGCCTGGCAATGGCTGCAGCCATGGCAGACCCGGATAGCTACAAAAGGAAAAGGAAGGACGGCAAGAGGGGCAAGACTGTGGCCTCGTGCGATGCGACGATAACCTTCTCGGACGAAAACTTACAACTCGGAACACGATTGCACAACCGGCCCGTCTATGTTTCGGGATACGTCAAAGAAAAGCCGGTGAATCGAATCCTGCTAGACTGTGGCTCCGTCGTCAACATCATGCCCATCCAGACGATGCGGCAACTCAGCATCACCAATGACCAACTCTCGCACAGCCAGCTGGTCATTCAAGGGTTCAACCAGGGTGGACAGTCCACTATCGGAATCATCCGCCTGAAGCTTTCAATTGACTCGCTCGACACAACGGTCCTCTTCCACATCATTGATTGTCAGACGTCGTATCACCTCCTATTGGGAAGACCATGGCTACATGAGAACGGCATTGTAGTGTCCACTTGACATCAGTGCCTCAAGTACTACGAGGAAGGCATGGAGAAGTGCATCATCGCTGATGGTAAGCCGTTCAATGAAACCAAGGCTTACCTTGCTGACGCCAAGTTCTATCAGACAAAAGACCTTGTAGCAGAAGTCCTTCCAGCTAAAGCCACTCGAGCCCAGAAGACTGAAGAAGTGAAGCAAGATAAGGCTCCTCCCCCTGCAAATCCGATGCAACCTTCCGACAAGGCGACAGTGTTCTAAAAAGCGGTCTAGGCGGCGCCTAGGCGCTAGGCGACCCCCCACCGCCTCGCCTAGGCCCTAGGCGCTCCAGAAAAGCGGTCAAGCTCCCAGGCGGAGCTAGGCGGCCGCCTAGGCGGTCTAGGCGGGCTGAGGCTGGCCAGGCGAGCCAGGCGGGCTGAGGCTGACCAGGCGGGCCAGGCGGGTTGAGGCTGGCCAGGCGGACCAGGCGGGCTGAGGCTAGCCAGGCGGACCATGTTTGCTTTTGTTCTTGTTAATCACTCAATCTTGAATTATGGTTATATACTTGTTCTTTAAAATAATGATTTGGGATAATCTTGAACTTATATTAATTTTTAAACATATATATATATATATTATATAATATCAAAATAATAATTAAAATAATTAAAAAAAAGGCAAAACGCCTAGGCGCCGCCTAGGCCCCCGCCTAGGCGCTAGGCGGCCCCCCACCGCCCGACTAGCGCCTAGCGCTTTTTAGAACCTTGCAAGGCGATACTCGAAGTCAAGGAAGTATCAAAATCAAGACAAATGATGCACATCAACTCCAAGCTGAGAACAATGCAACATACTCCGTTGCCCATCCAAGCGACGCCTGTCCTACGCCTCGCACCTCAATGGTTTCGCAAACCCGAGCGACCACCTTCTACTTCGACAAGAGATCCGGTCCCGCCATTATCGGAAGCCAATATCATCACTCTGCAAGAAATGACATTGCCGTTACCTAGTCTGACGCAAGCTTTGAACCCGATCGGACCTGGCGGATCTACCGACATCAGTCGACTCGAATTCAAGCCAAAAGTGAGTTGGGTGCAAAACGTCGCCAACCTGCTGTTCAAAGCCGGCTACAATGAAGGAAGTGCTAGGCAAATGGGCACACTTCCCCCAGCAGCAACGCCACATGGGATGACCAGGACTCAAGCTCGTCTGTTTCAAAGCGGCGAACAAATCCTCCCGAACCGCCGAGGCATCGGCTCCAGTCAAACTCCGATGGTCGTCAAGATTGCAGCGAAGAAGACCTTCACCTCCAACTACATTGAGGCAAAGATGGTAGACGAAGCAGCTGAAGGATCGACAATCTCCGATGCACGCTCCACCTGCGCCAGCTGTCTCGATAGTAAGAGAAGAAGGCGACGAGCTCTATGCCAAGCCTTACTCCAGAAGCAAAACAAAAGCAGCCAAAGCCGGTCGAATCTAAAGCGTACATCCGTGTTCGAAAGGCTCGGGCCAGTCAAACAACCAAAGAAAAGGTCGGTGTTCGACCGTTTGGGAATGCCAGTCGAGGACGTCGTTTCAACACCCGCCCACCCACCCATGGCAGCCGTCAATCATATCTCCGTTACCGAAACTGACAACAGTGATGCTTCTACTTCGGACGACGAGTTGCAAGATGCCCCGTCGGTCCTCAAAGCAGTTTTTAAAAAACTCGCCCCAGGGTACGCCCGGGGCTCGCCCCGGGGCGGGGCGGTCCTAAAACGCCCAGGACGGCTCCAGCTGGGGCTTTTTCCTGTGGGGCTTACGCCCGAACCACTGGGGCATACGCCCCGAACGCACGGTCACACCTTTTACGCCTCAATGGCATGGGCTTACGCTCCATTGGAGTTTGTCTGCATAATTAAAAAAAAATGATTTGATTACTACCGTGTGATCTTTTATATATGTCTTAATCTCTTGGATGACGATTATGATATTTTGGGAACTAAAGTTGTTTTAAATTGGTTCTATATCATGTATGGAATGGTAAAATCTATGGAATATAAACATTGATGGTTTAAATTTTAGTTAAAAACTTATAATTAGATCTTAAATGATATTGAAAGACAATCACAAGTTCATTTTTACTATCATTTTTTATATATTTGTGATTTATCAACCATGCTTGTAGGCTTAAATGCTTTGTTTGATAACTTTGCTCATAGATTTTTTATTTTGTTTGGTTTTACTCTATTTTCACTTTTTTATATAATATTATTTATTTATATATTTTTTTTTAAATTAAAAAAAAAATTCATGGGGCTTACGTTCCACGCCCTTGGGCTTACGCCCCGCCCCACAGCAGGCAAAACGCCCTGCCTTGCACCCCCGCCTCTGAAAACACTGCCTCGAAGAAGGAGGGCAGTCCACCGTTGATGACTTGAAGGAAATCACTTGGGCACAGAAACGGAGCATCGGCCTACATTTGTCAGCACACTCTTGACTCCTTAAGAAGAAGCTGCATACATCAAACTGCTCCAAGAATATAGAGATGTCTTCGCATGGTCCTACAAGGAGATGCCGGGTCTCGATCCCAAAATCGCAGTGCACCAGCTCAGCGTCAAACACGGAGCTAGCGCCATCAAGCAAGGACAAAGACGCTACCGGCCAGAATTGGTACCCCAAATAGAAGGCGAAGTAAACAAGCTAATTGAAGCCAACTTCATCCGAGAGGTCAAGTACCCGACATGGATCTCCAGTGTCGTTCCAGTCAAAAAGAAGAATGGTCAAATCCGAGTGTGCGTGGACTTCAGAGACTAGAACAACGCATGTCCAAAGGACGATTTTCCCTTGCCAATCATGGAGCTAATGGTGGATGCTACAACAGGCCACGAGGTGCTAACTTTCATGGACGGATCCTCAGGCTACAACCAGATCCGGATGGCACCCAAAGACGAAGAGCTCACAGCATTCCGCACACCAAAGGAAATCTACTGCTACAAAGTTATGCCGTTCGGCTAGAAGAACGCAGGAGCCACCTACCAACGAGCTATGCAGAGAATCTTCGATGACATTCTTCATCAAAATGTGGAGTGCTACGTCGACGACCTTGTTGTGAAATCTAAGAAGAAGTCGGCACATCTACAAGATCTCGAGCTAATCTTCAAACGGCTTCGAAGGTACCAACTCCGCATGAATTCACTCAAGTGCGCATTCAGAGTCTCCTAAGGCAAATTCCTTGGCTTCATCGTGCGACATCGAGACATTGAGATAGATCAATCCAAAATTGATGCTATCATCAATATGCCCGCACCAAAGATAGTGCGAGACCTCAGAGGCCTCCAAGAACATCTGGCGTATATCCGAAGGTTCATCGCCAACCTAGCCGGGAAGTGCCGCCCATTCAGTCGCCTCATGAAGAAAGGAGCGCCGTTCAAATGGGATGATGCTTGCCAAGAAGCTCTCCAAAGCATCAAAGCCTATCTACTGAAACCGCCAGTTCTATCGGCGCCAGTTCAAGGAAGGCCGCTAATCCTCTATATCAGTGCCCAGGAGCAATCCTTGGGGCACTCCTGGCTCAAGACAATGAGCTGGGCAAGGAGACGGCGTGCTACTACTTGAGTCGCACTCTCGTCGGCGCAGAGCTAAATTACTCCCCGATCGAGAAGGTTTGCTTGGCACTCATCTTCGCTACAAAGAAGCTGCGACACTACATGATGGCTCACACCATCAGACTCATCTCGAAGGCCGATCCCCTCAAATACATCATGTCAAAGCTAGTGCTCTATGGACGTCTGGTGAAGTAGGCACTACTACTCCTCGAGTTCGACATTACCTTCGTGCCACAGAAGGCAGTCAAAGGGCAAGCTCTCGCGGACTTCCTCGCAGAATATCCCCTCCCGGCAGAATGGAAGCTATCAGAAGATCTCCCAGACGAAGAAGTGTTCTCCATCGACATCGCCCCCTCCTGGAAGATGTTCTTTGACGGCGCAGCAAGACAAGACATAGCAGGAGCCGGGGTCATCTTCGTCACTCCAAACGACGAGATACTCCCCTTCTCATTTCTGCTGTCGAAACCATGCTCCAACAACGTGGCGGAGTATCAAGCCCTACTCATCGACCTCGAAATCGCCAACGATATGAAGCTTCAGGGACTCGAGATTTTCGGTGACTCTCAGCTCGTCATCCAGCAAGTCTTGGGGGCATACAAAGTCAACAGGGAAGACCTAGTGCCACTACACTCGCGAGCCTTGGAACTCCTCAGCAAACTCGAGGCTGCTTCTATTCAACATGTCTCCAGAAACCTCAACCAGCAGGCCGACGCGCTCGCGAACTTGGCGGCTACACTGCTGTTTCCAGAAGAACGTCAGCTAGTCGTCCCCGTGTGCAGAAGAATCGTGATCACCAAAGAAGAAGGCCCTATCGGAATTCCAGTCCAAGCCAACGTGGTGCACGTCCTCGAAATTGAAGAGCAAGACTGGAGGCAACCTTTCGTGGATTATCTCATCCGTGGTAAACTCCCCAACGCTCCAAAGCGCAAAGTTGACATTCGTCGACGTTCTCTGAAGTTCTACTACTTCAACAACCAGCTGTACCGCCAAAGTTACGATGGCACGCTCCTGATGTGCCTCGCAAAAGAAGAGGCAGAAGCAGCACTGGAAGAAGTACACACTGGAATCTGCAGCTCGCACCAGTCCGGTCCAAAACTCCACTTTCGCGTCAGGACGATGGGATATTACTGGCCCACTATGATTAAAGACCGCTTGGAGTTCGCAAAGAAATACCACGCTTGCCAGCTACATGGTGATTACATCCGTCAACCGCCAGAGCCTTTGCACCCAACAATCGCGTCGTGGCCATTCGACGGATGGGGACTCGACATCGTCGGTCCCCTGCCCAAGGCGTCCAAGCAACATCTTTACATTCTGGCAGCAACGAACTACTTCTCCAAATGGGCCGAAGCAATACCTCTACAGGAAGTTACAAGGCGCTCAGTCATCAGCTTCATCCATAATGACATCATCTTCCGATACGGAATCCCTCGCTACATCGTAACGGACAACGGGAAGCAATTCAAAAATGCTGCTGTCAGCCAATTCTGCGCCAAGTATGACATTAAGCAGAAGTGCTCAACAATGTACAACGCTCCTGCCAACGGTCTGGCGGAGGCCTTCAACAAGACTCTCTACAAGCTAATGGAGAAAACTGTCTCGAAGACAAAGAAGGACTGGCACGAACGCATGGGCGAAGCGCTATGGGCCTACCGAACGTCTTTTCGCACTCCAACACAAGCAACTCCGTACTCCCTCGTCTATGGAGTAGAAGTCGTTCTTCCGCTTGAGCTCCAGATCCCATCACTCAGGATAGCAATCCAGGAAGACCTCACCAGCGACGACAACGCCCAGCTCCGCCTAGCAGAATTAGAGTCCTTGGATGAAAGAACCTCGAAGCTCAGCAACGTCTGGAGTGTTATCAGGCCAGACTGACTCGCTCCTTCAACAAGAAGATTCGCCCTCGATCCTTCCAAACAGGAGAACTGGTGCTGGCAATCAAACGCCCCATCAATCTCTCGCATCGAGGAGGGAAGATGTTCGATGCCAAATGGGATGGACCGCACTCCGTCAAAGATGTCTACTCCAACGGCGCTTACCTCCTCACCACGCCAGAAGGGCTCACACTCGGCCCTATCAACGGTAAGTACCTCAAAAGGTACTATGCCTAAAGCAAGGCCACACTCGTTGCAAAAAAAATAATAATAAAAAAAAATAAACTACGTGCGACTTGATCCCCCTTAGGGGGGTACGTAGGCAGCCTGAGAAGTCACTTCAGGTTCAGTCCGACCAAAAGAAAAAGCCAACAATGGTCCATGCATATGAGTTGTGAAATATAGCGATATTATTAGATATTCAAGAGAAAACGGTATATGGCATAAGTTCTAAAGGAAAACTATAATGCAAAATGACAAGACGAGAAGCAGCTAAAAGAAAGCATCCAAAGCTCGAAGACGGCACAGTAACTCCTCTCTAGTAGCCTCCACTTGCTGAAGTTCCAAAGGACGTGTAGCCAAAAGCTCGCGATGGGTCGCCAAGTCTGATTGCTGCTTCAGGAAGCTCGCCTTCAAAGCCCTCTCTGCAGTCTCAGCTCGCTCCAAACGAGACTCTGCCTTTCGAAGCGAGGCGCGCACCGATTCTATCTTCGTCTGCGCCTTCGACAGACTAGAAGCGGCCTCCGTAAGCTGGTGCTCTGACTGACACAAACTCGCCTCTGCGCCTGCCAACTCAGAAGGAATACTCCCCTCCAGTAGAGCCCGCCGAAAACGATAAGCCTCACTGTCAGTCACGAGCAAGTTCATCTGGGCGACAAAAGAAGAACTGTCCACCTTGAACTCCTCCAGGCTCGCACAGAACTCTGCACCATCAGTAGACCACCAGTCTTGGAGGGCACCAGAACCCGCGTCTTGAAAGGGCTCCAGCATCGACCTGATGTACTGCCGACAACTTGCAAGAAGAAACTCCGAAACTCTGCTCCTCGGCCTTAAACTCGAGCGAGGTGCCTCAGAGTACGTGGGCAAAACCTTCCCTTCCACTGTGGTCGCCACGAGAGCTGCCTTCGCCAACGAGGTCGGCAAAACTGGGGAAACTGCCACCACTGTTGCAACAATCGTCTCCTCTACAAGCTCGAGAGAACGGCAGTCGGGGAACGTCGCTTGTCGACACTCGAAACTTCGGCCTCCTCGTGAAAAGACAAAGCCTCGACGTCAATGTCATTCAGATCAATATCGCCACTAGCGAAGTTCTCCCCGCAAACCCCGAGGAGGTCCAAATCATCCGGAGGAACATCTAGCATGCACCTGCGCGGCCCCAGTAGACGAATGCCCGTGAGATGCCTTCGAAGAGTTTGCTTCACATTCCACCACTATAACGGAATCTGCCCAAAAGAAACACACTACTCAGCATAATGGGACCCCCTGAAGATCGAAAGGAAGCATAACAAGAACTTCATACCTGCGAGGTCGGACGAAGCCGCCCCAGATAGAGGGATCACCTCATCTCCTAGAAGGCCGGGCTCCTCGACATCCTCAACCAGACAAGGAACCCTCGAAGTCACCCCGCGGGGGATGCACACCTTTCGTCTCTTGGACGGAGCGCCCTCAATAGCTGTCTTCAAGAGAAAGGACGGCCCGGGGGCATTCGCGAGGTCGACATCTAACACGGGAACCGAAGAGGGAACCCGACTGGCACTGGAAAGACAACCGCAACTCTTCTCGGTCCTCTGAATCCCCAACTGGAGGCAACGATCCTCCACTCCCGTTGAAGGATCAAAGCTTAATTTTTTGAACTCGCTACTCGCCAGAACATCAACCGGGAGACTCGCAAGCAATGGAGATACTCACTCTTCAATCCACTTGCAGTAGCCTGAAGTGGTGGCATCCCGAAACCCCGACTTGGTCCCAGGAAAGAAGCTGCCACCAATCAGTCGAGCATAAAGAGAAGCCCAGAGGCAATAACCTTCCTGCGGGCTGATGCGCCCCTGCAACCGCTGCGGCATACCGGGAACCTCCTGCCGAAATCCTTACCGACGAGCGAAGCGGTGAGAGGAGTACTGTTCCACTTCCACTATATTCCCCTGGCGCCAAACCAAGTAACCGGGGCGACAGCTGACCATATTCCAATACAAGCTGTCAGAGAGCTCGTTGTCGTGGACCGTCGACCTCTCTAAAGGTAGCACTGAGTGCTCTGACAAAAACTCGAAGTCGGTGCCTCCCATCCTCCGCAAAACAGTGCGAGCACACTCCTTCGGGCGCTCCCAGCTGATAAAAGCATTTAAGATTCCTCCTACGCCCGGCAAGAATGGCAGGTCGGCTGGATGCCCACGTCTGGCGAAGATCCCTTTTGGAAAATGAAGAGCCATACAGATAGTGCAGAGGTCCAAAGGCATTAGGCCGAGCTCCCCTTTAGCGTTGTCCGAGCTGGACAAGCTCCAGTAAGTACCACTGAGCCCCTGGTACAAGGCGCATAAGATTGCCGGAGCCATATTGAAGAGCTCCCCCCTCGCCATCCGGGATGCTGCAAGAAAGGTTCCCGGACGGATGACCTTGCCAGTACAGGGAAGCACGAACCGGCAAAGGAAGACGACCAACCCGGGGGCTCGGTAAACCGCCCGCCACTCCTCGCTGTCGCGCCTCAGACCAAGGTTCTCCCAGGGGCTCTGTCTCCCCTCCATTGAATGCCTCACTCGGGCCAAGGACTCAATAGGCCTCACAAAGGAGCGCAGCGAAGGCCTCTTCATCTGAGCAATCTTCCACATCGGGTGAGCTGAAGGTGCCGGGGACCTGTACTCGCCTCTGAACCAGAAGTCGACCCAGGAAGAATGGCGAACTCGGTCTGACTGATCCCGGCTGCAATGACGGCGTACGCCTTGAACAAAAGAAGGCAGGAGCTCGGGGCAAAGCTGCTATCTAGCAAGTCCTTCAAAGTTGGCACCTCTTCTTGATAATAATTCCGCACTTAAGGGCATCCAGAAACGATGTGGACGTCGCGGAGGGAGATCCCTATTTCTCCCACTCCAGTGAGAAAAGTGTTGGTGGTTGGGCACCAGAGTTCACAGAGAGCTCGATACATCCCCTCAGAACGGCTATATTCTCGACGAGCTGGCTCTAAAAACTTTGCCAACGGCTTCATCTCAGGTTCCGCCCCAAAGACTTCGGAGAGCTCGCTCATCCACTCACGAAAGCCGCAGAGGTACTGAACGTCCCCCCGAGGCCAGGAGTCGGTACCCCATCGGGTCAAGCGGGAGCAGATCTTCGAATCAACTACCGGTGTGGGCACGAAATCCTCATCACAATGGTAAAAGGGGTACTCAAGCTTGGACGAAGGAGCTTCATGGAGATCGCCTCGTCGGTGTAGACTTTCTCGCTCAGCTTCGGTGTCCCGCAGGTCGCATCGGCGACTCCATCCTCTGTGATGCACTCGTGGATATAAATCCAGAGCAACGACAGAAGGTCTTCTCTCCTTGAATTACGGTAGCGGTACACCCGAGTAAGGAGGTAGCGAAGGCACCTACTCCCATCGGAGAAATCCTCAGCTATCCACCCCGGCGAAGTCAGACCCTCGAAAACTCGGATCCTGAAGAGACACGAAGAGAAGCAAGTCAAAACAAGCAGGGGGAAGCTGCGCGAAAAAAAAAAAAAGTTTCACAATTGAAACCCGAGGAGCCCACAGCCCCCTGTCAGGAGGACCGCCAGACTCAGAGCCACGTCGCCATTGCGCCTTGTCCTTCGCGCCGCACTCCCGGGGTCCGCGCACCGTCCGTACCGGCCAACCACCCATCCGCCGTGCGACATCCGCACTCTACCTGTGCCGATACCACCTGTGTCGGCCGCCTACCGCCACTCGCCTGTATTGGACCTCGCATCGCCGACATAATGCAACCGGCCGCCGCTCGGAACTCCAGCTTGCACTAAACCCACAGCCGTCACTACAGCTACTCCGCGCACTCGGCCTCAACCGACACCGCGACTGCCGCTACTGCTGATGTTAGCCGTGAAAAAAAACGGGGGGGGAGGAAGGCATGATACAAAGGGCTTCACAAAAAAAAAGGGTCAGCAGCAGTAGCCGGGAGAGGCCCGCAGCCCCCTTCCCACCGAAACCCGCACAAGAGAGGGGGAGGGGGGGCCGCGCTCCTTTCCCCCCAATTAGAAACCAACAGCAAAGAAAAGGGGGGCCCGCAGCCCCCCCTACTTCTCCAACACGACCGGCCCCCGCGCCCTTCTCCGACCCGGTCAGGGCTCGGAGCCCGCGCCTCCAGCTCGCCGGCCCGCGACCGCCGCACGCCGACCGCCGCCGCTGCTCCCAGTGCCGCAGCCCGCCTGCCTGCGCCGCCGCACCCCTCTCCGACCTGGTCGGGACCCGCGCGCGGAACTGCCGCCTGCCCTGCGCCCGACTCACGCCTGCCCCGCGCCCGACTCACGCACGCCGTCGCTCCTGCGTCGCTGCACCCACACGCCGCCCGCCCGCTTGCGCTCCTTGCGCGCCGCCGCCTGCGCCCTGGACGCCGCGCCCGCGCAGCTGCACCTGCACGCCGCCCGCCTGCGCTCCGCGCACCGCCGCCGCCGCCGCTGCGCCACCGCGAACCAGAGGAAGAACCAGAGAAAGAAGAAGAAAGAAAGAAAAAGAAAAGAAAAAGAAAAAAAAGAAGAATAAGAAGAAAGAGGACGAAGAAGGCGGCGAAGACGGTCAACACCTCAGTCGCGCACCTCCGTCCTCGCCGCGGTCGTCGTCGTCCCGTCGCTTCGAACCCGCCTTCGTAAAAATCTTCAAGTTGCGCACCATCGCCGCCGCCGCCGCCGACGACGACGAAAGAGGCGACACCGGAAAGACGGAACAAGTCGCGTGCAACCCCAGGCAGCACTCTTCCGACGGCGATCTCCAAAAGCCAGCAGAGTCTTCGCAAGATCAAGGTGTTGAATGAAGAGGGTAGGGGCCCTTAAATAAGCCACCAAGCCCATCCAAGAAAGGAATCAAGGACAAGTGCTACGCGTTTCCTACGTATACAAGTACTCCGCGTTTCCGCCAGCGCACTCATCCTTGAGGGGGCACTTGCAGACACACAAATTGTGTCTAACCCGGACCCAACTCGCATGCTCCAATGTGGAGGCAAACCCGAGACGCACTCGGACCCGACTTGCATGCACCAATGCGGAGGCAAACCCGGCACGCACTCGGACCCGGACCCGTCTCGCATGCACCGACTCGGAGGCAAACCCGACACGCAAACCGAACCCGACCCGCACCAAACAAGGGGCCGGGTGGGCCCATCCCCAAGTGGGGCCCACCCGGCCCCACTATAGAAATCCGAACCCCTTTAGGGGTGTGGCCGGCCATGCAAAAAAAAAAGGAAAAGAAAAAGAAATTAAAAGACAGAAAAGAAAGGAAAGAAAAGAAAGAAAAGAAAAGAAAAGGGAAGAAAAGAAGAAAAAGGAAACAAATACCGCCATGCGCGGGGGGAGGTTGCGTATGACGTCTACGTAAGTGTAAATCTGCGCTGATCCCTCGATCCGACGGAAAAGAAACGAAGCCGGGTCGCCATCGACTTTATGTGCAAGATTCAAAGCAAATCCAAAAATGATTGAGCCATAATTACCCCGCCAGAAAAGGAAAGCAAATAAAGGTTTATTCCCCTCTTCAATTGAAGAATAAATCTTGGGTAGTTATGGGAGAGATATTAAAGGGATCCAGATAAACTTCCCATATCTCTCCCCTCCCCCCTTCATCTATAAATAGAGGGGGAGGGGGGAGGCTCAAAAAGTCGAAAGCTGAAGACGAAGCGAGGAAGCTCTGCAGAAGAGGAGACGCGCTCTTCATTGACCCAAGGCGTCACGAGGCACGGGCAAGCCTATCCCTTCGGGACCGGCTTAGTCCATTGAAAGCCCTCATTAACGTGAAGACCCTTGCACAAGAAGATCAAGCCTTCGACTCCGTGCACGAAGAAGAAAGCTCGGAGAAGAACCCTTCGACTCAAAAGACGCAAGAAACAAAGGCCAGAGAAGATTGGAGCGGCATCACCTCGTCGTCGCTAACAAGCCTTCGACTCCGATCAAGCCCAAAAGCCCGGAGAAGAAGACCGAAGCGTCATCACCCCATCGCCTTCGACAAACGCCCGCTCCATCTACAAAGAAGAAAGCTTGGAAAGGATCACCCGAAGCGTCATTACACCCGTCGTCTTCAAAGCAAAGCCGACGCTACAACCGTCGCACGGAGATCGGTGCTACCCCCGCCGTCTTCAAAAGAACCCTTCGAATCCGATCACGCCAAAGAAGCCCGGAGAAGAAGAGAAGCAAAGTCGTCGCTACACCCGTCGTCTTCAAAGCAAAGCCGATGCTACAACCGTCGCATAGAGATCGGTGCCACCCTCGCCGTCTTCAAAGGAACCATTCGACTTCGATCACGCCAAAGAAGGCCGGAGAAGAAGAAAAGTCGAGCCGACACCTAAACCGTCGAGTAAGCCAGAAGCACTGAAGACATAGCCACCGCCGTTCGAGAAGAAGATCGAGTCGACGCCGAAGCAAAAGCCCACGCAAGAAGCCAAAGCAAAAGCCCCGGTAAAGCCCGTGCCAAAGCAACGCAAGTGCCAAAGCCAAGCGACTACGCCGGTCACGAGCAAAAGCACCGCACGTTCTAGCCGATACGACGCGAAGTCCAGAAGAACGAAAGCATCGCAAGTCTCCCCCCGTCTACGTCCAAGCGCAAGCGCCAAAGCAAAGCAAAAGCCAGAGCCACACTAAAGCCAAGCCAAAGCCAAAGCCGACGCCAAAAGCACGATCGACGCCACGAATCGACGATCAAGGACGCCAAGGTCTAGCAAGGAGCGAGGAAGACACGAAGACCAAGGAGCGACGCCGAAAACTCCTAGCCGAGAAAGCGCGAAGCACGAAAGGGACAAAAGCAACGACGGATATTCCTTAGCCTCTCAAAGAACCCTCACCCTGTAAAGACCTGTCATGGGCAACCCCTTCAGAGCTCTCGCACGAATACCACGTGGAGACGCGGATCAAAGGGACCCTCCAGAGGATCTCTCCCACAATCTTCTGATCAATATTCGCCGCACCCGGCTCACTACCCCCGAGTCCTCGGGTCCCGGCCTCTTGTAATCTTCGTGTGTTTGCAATAAAGACGACCCGGATCTTTTTCTGCGCATACAGTCCCCCTGCAGTTTGACCGATTATCATGTTTAAAACCTCACAAATGCACCAATGTAGTTTCTATTTCCTTGCACAAACACCCCCATAGAAGGGGGTGAAAATGATTTGTTCTTCAAACTATAGGGGAACATTTGTAGGGTTTTAAACATGAGGGAGTGAAATTGCAGTTTGACCGATTATCATGTTTAAAACCCCACAAATGCCCCAATGTAGTTTCTATTTCCTTGCACAAACACCTCCTTGGAAGGGGGTGAAAGTGATTTGTTCTTCAAACAGTAGGGGGGCATTTGTAGGGTTTTAAACTTGAGGGGGAGAAAGTGATAATCGGTCAAACTACAGCAGGTGTATGCGTAATTTACCTTTATTTTATGTTCGTAAAATAATGATATTCAAACTTTAAGCTTTATCAGCACTATCTGCTATGGGTTTTCCTCTAAGGAAAGTGATATGAAACATGTAGGACATGAGTTTCCAAAGAAATGCTTATTTCCCTTGCAGAAAAGTTTCTTAGCAGCTATAATAGCAAATTAACAATATATATATATATATATATTGATGAGCATTTCTTAAACCTTGAATGCTATGCCTGAAGGACAGAATGAACACACATATGGTACAAACATGATTCATTGAAACTCGGGCCTAGTACGATTTTCTAATTAGTTGAGAGTATTTGTTATATTCGTTGAAAGGAGTGCTTAAAAAAAGCATATACAATTTTCATTGAAACTCAGTCAAATATAGATTTACCATGAAATCTTTCTACAACTTTATTAACAAAGGTGGCATTATCTGTCCAGTGGCTACCTCCCTGTGGAAGACTAGAGTACCTTTGAAAATCAGCATCTTTATGTGGTTAAGGATTAAGAAGAAGCTCTTGACTAGAGTTAACCTTCTTAGACGAGGAAATAAAAACATTACGGACACATCTTGTGTTCTCTGTGGTCATGGCAGGGAGGATATTAATCACCTTTTTATTCACTGCCCGTTCTCGAAAGGCATTTGGGACCAGCTGAAGCACGGTTTGAACATCCAAGGTACGCCTGGATCAGTTTTTTCAATGTGGACGGTCTGGAGGAAGAAGAAGATCAAAGGTCGGCTTCGGAACAGCTGGGATTTTCTGGTCATGGCGGTGTGCTGGAGCATTTGGTTAGAGAGAAACAATAGGATTTTTCGCAATTTAACGATGTCCATAGATAAGGTGAGAGAGTCCATTAAAAGGAGGTTGATCCAGTGGAAGATTGTCTTACAGGGCAAAAGACTCGAGCAATTAGATAACATCATCTGTAATCTCTTTTGATTTTTCTTTGATCGTCTGGCTTGGGTGTCGGCCGGGTTAACCGTGCAATTTTTTTATCTTTATCTAATGCACTGGTAGGGATCTAGGCCGAACGCCCCCTCATTCACCGAGAGAGATTTCTCAACATATATATATATATATATATATATATATATATATATATATAGCAGGTTTAATGTCAACACGATAAGAGTAGTACAATATCTTTTTGTTTGGGAAAAATAAAAAAGTATCAAAATGAACAAAAGTAGATTAGAAATACCAACTACAGGCATTGGCTCAGGAAAATCAACATCATGGTCAACTGCAGCAAGCCCATATACATAAGGGCTACCTGGATGTGCATGGCTGCAACATAAATATCAGTGAGAATGATATATGAAAATAAAAAGAAACCTCCAAAAAACTAAAAGGCAGAACTGAAGTAGCAAATCATAACAATTTCTTAAAAGAACACATTTAGATTTAGCTTGATTAATACCTCATAAAACAAATTCTCAATGAAATAAACTAGTACAGAATTTTACCAGACAAGCTAAACATTTTCTTTTTTCCCCCATTAGGAAGCAGGGCAAGCTCAACATAAAACACAAAGAACAATAAAAAATAAAGTTTAGTAGGTGTCTTCTAAATAGATGTCCTCGTATCGTGCATCAACATCTTCCAAATCCCTCAGTTTAGTATGATGATGACGTCCCCATCAAAACCCTTCCAAATCCCTTAAAACTTCCTAAAGAAGCCCTAGAGCCTTCCACGTGAAATGTCTCAATTTCCCAAACTGAATTGAAACTCAGTTGCACTGAATTCCAAATCTGGAGTGTGTGGTCCAGATCTGGAAAACCTAAAATATCTCCACATCAACTTACCCGGTTGCCTTCGGACTTTAACCTCACCACCAAATTTCGTCCATATCTGACACCAGATCTTCGTTAAACAACTAGAACCTACCCCCGCTACAAACAAAATTTTCACATTCTGTCTTTGGATCTCTCAATTTAAATGATTTTCCTGATTTTAGAAATCAAGATAGACCAAAACACAATCCGAAGGTCAACAGAGTACCTACTCAGTCCCTAGATCCTACAGCCGAGGTTCCCAACTAAGTTGAACGCACCTAAGTTCCAGTTATTTGACGGGTCATAAGACCCTGCCAATTATTTACTGAGCTTCTGCAGCGTTGTGACCCATACGATAGGGACCACATGCATTGCTCTAGGCTATGCTATCAAAGTCGGGACTAGTCCCCGACTAGTCGCTGGGCGGCATTTTGCCGACCGATTTATTTGGATTTTTCATTGCTGGGCGGTAGCCCGACTAGTCCCCGACTAGACCCGACTAGCCCGACTAGTCCCCGACTAACGACTGCCGACTAGTCCCCAGGCAGCATTTTGCAAGCAATTTTTTTTTTGAAAGAAGTCTTTGCAAGCAATTTTGTTTGGATTTTTTTACATTGGCTCAAAGTCTTGAGTAGCAAGACTCACAACTATGGCTCTTCCCTGTAATCATCTGTTGAGCACCTGAGAATCTCCGATAAAAACATAGACAAATAATTAGTTTATTTGTTGATATTCATATAACCCTATAATCAAAATTGGGGTTGTTCACTGATTAAACATCATCAAACAAACATTGTGATGAATTCTTAGTTCTGAGTCTTTTGGCATGGGCATGAAGCTAATACAACTGTGTTCTGTTAGACTGTTACTTATGTATTTATACCCATGTTGTGAAGTGTGAAGGTATGTATTGTTATTAACCGACTAATATCATATACTTATTGACATTTATACTAGTTCATATATCATATATGTTTAGGGAGGGGGGGAGGGGTTAGAATAAGTTTTGGCCGACTAGTCCCGAATTAGTCCCGACTAGTCCTAGTCGGCCCTTGGCCGACTAGGGCCGACTACCGACTTTGACTGCATAGGCTCTAGGCTGCTCGTCGGGATAGTACGTGACTTTCCTTCGCAGGAGCAATTCATAGGCCAATACTGCCACAACAGGGAACGGTCAAGGGAGATCGATTCCCTGTTCAATCTTAAGATGGTCCTTATTGAAGTGTTTTAAGTTTGTCCTTATTATTAATAAGTGTATCTTTGTGGACTTTATTGTAATTCTGGTATTTCATTATAAAAGTTGTTAGGGTTTTCATTTAACCCTAACGAGGTTTTATTCTCACATGGTATCAGAGCCTCCGGACCTCCGCCGAGCCTCCCGACCACCCCGCCGGTCCCCTCCGACCCTCCGCCGAGCCTTCCGACCTCGCCGGTCCCCTCTACCCCCCCCCCCCCCCGCAGGTCTCCTCCGACACCCCCGCCGGATCTCCTGACCCTGCCGGATCTCCCGACCACCCCGCCGGTCCCCTCCGACCCCCCCGCCGGCCATCTCCGAGCTTCCCGATCTTGCCGGACACCTCCGCCCACCACACCGGTCTCCTCCGTCACTTCCGCCGAGCCTCCCGACCCCGCCAGTCCCCTCTGCCCATCCTGCCGGTCTCCTCCGCCTGCACTGCCGGACCTCCTGTCCCTGCTGCTCCCTTCCGCCCCACCCCCCCCCCCCGCCGAAACATTTCCGACCCCCCCGCCGACTCCCTTGGCCCTGTCGCCCCTCCTCTGTGCTACCATGCACCAACCAGTGCCCCCGCACCCCCCCCCCCCCTGCGCCCCCTTGCGTCCTCCCGCACTCACTGCAGCTTTTGGCGAACGACGATGACTGATCCCTCCTTGGTATAAGTTTTTTTTTTTTTCTATTTTCCTTGGATGGGGTGGTGATTTTTTTTTTCCCGTACACGGATCCTGTTCCTTTTCTTCCACATGCTCTATCCTTCCATGAATTTGTGAAGGCTCTCTCCGTTCTCTTGTGGATTATTTGTCATCACACCCCATGGATTCCAAGGTCCTTATTATTAATAAGTTTGTCCTTATTATTAATAAGTGTATATTTGTGGACTTTATTGTAATTCTGGTATTTCATTATAAAAGTTGTTAGGGTTTTCATTTAACCCTAACGAGGTTTTATTCTCACAGTCCTTGGGAGACCTTGAGAGAGTTCACACAGCACTTCAGGAATGAGGTGCTGAGAGTGGATGTGTATAGGCATGAAAGGACCATCGTGATGGCATACCGAAACGCCTATTCAAACTGCCTCTCCAGCCATCCCTGGTGAAAAGGGCAGTGATCACAACAACTGAGTTGTCACAAAACCGAGTACATGTGGCTCAAGGATGACTCCAAAGGGATTAAGTCGCATCAGAGAGGAAACAAGCCGAAGTCTGCACCCAACAACAAGAAGGGGGGACGGGAAGGTCGGACAAGTTCCCCCTCAACTTTGACGAGAGGGTGTTCACCGTCTTTGCCCACTCTCCCAAGCAAATCCTATCTTGTGTAGGGCTTTCTGAGCTAGCCTTCTCCACTTGTATATACTAGGCCAGATACCAATGATGTCACTACTCATTTCTGTCGTTCCCTTAGAAGCACTCATTGCAAAGAGGCACCTACACAACTACATCCAACGTTTTCGATTTCGGTTTCGTGTCTAGTTTCGATCCAACCTGAAACCAAAATTTTGATCGAAATTTCAAAATTTTAGCCGAAATGCTGTAAAAAAATTGAAATGGTCAAAAAAGGAGGGTTTCATTTTTTTTTTTAATTTAGGTCTTTTATAGTTGTGCATACATATTACATGAAGTGTTTTAAGAAACGCACCAAACAAATAGCAAGCTTGCATGGACCATGATAACCAAGGTCGAATACCAGTAAATTGGAAAACAAAACTTGATAATCATCATATATTTATATATATCTACATATATTTACATTGTTTTCATCACGAAGAAGTCAAAATCAACCGAAATATCTCGTCCAAGTAATATCTTCTTTACTCGTCCTGTAGGCTACTTTAGCTTAGGATTCCCCGAGGAACATGCATTAGTACATTAGCTCCAGTCCAGACACAGTGTTCATTTGAGCACCAGCCCCTTCCAAAAAGACACATTTTACAGCAAATCCCTCAACCGCAATTGTTGACTTTTTCAACCTTCAAATGACAAAACTTTCCTTCCATTGGGAGTATCAATTCAGGCACCAGAGTATCAATCGATTACTACAGTAATTTCATTGTAGTTATAGTGAAATCACACCCAACTGAATTGTTAATATGCTACAGTGAAATCACTGTAGCAGATTAACAATTTGATTGAGAGTATCAATTCGGGCAGCAGAGTACCAATTTGGCTGCTACAGTGATTTCACCGAGTTGTGTTAGATAACTTAGATCACTCCTAACCGAACTGTTACTCTACTACAGTTAATATGCTACAGTGAAATCATTGTAGCAGATTAACAATTTGATTGGGAGTATCAATTCGGGCAGCAGAGTACCAATTTGGCTGCTACAGTGATTTCACCGAGCTATGTTAGATAACTTAGATCACTCCTAACCGAATTTATACTCTAGGGCTAAAATGGACCTTTAAAAAAAGTAGTCATGGAGGGACTTAATGCTAAATGCAACTTAATCAAGGGTATATCGTAATACAGGGTCATTTAGAACTTAAAAGGGCCTTAAACTAAAAACCACATCATTATTTGATGATACATTTTACTTCCAAAAACATTCTTCATTGTTTGAACTATGAAAGGATTAGCAAACAGAAAGATATAAAACAAAACAACGTTAGTGAATACAAATTGTTAACTAATTACCCAGATATAAATCGACCTTTACGAGAGCGAGCCTGAGTTGGACCCTGAACCTCCTCAACAATGCACTGAAGAAAGCAAATCAGTAGTATAAGTTACATATATTTGGACATAGCATAAGTAAGATGATTTTGACAACACGATATAAAATATCCAGAAACATGTTTATCTGCCTACTTGCACATTGTAAGATAAAGTAAAAGAATTATGTACAATACACAATACAATAAGACAAATTAGAAGAAATTCTGTTGTTTCCAATACTAGTATGGTGGGTTGGGCAAAAAGCGAAAACATGAACCATTGACCTCGACAACATAAAATTATCAACTTCTTAAAAATAAGGCAAAAATTTGTCAAATCACCACCAAGTGATTAGTCGATGCCTATGGCCTTGTCTTATGTCTTGAGCTTGAGCAAACAGAGTGGTACAATGACCATGGACCTCAACATATGTTACAGATCACATAAAACCTTAAGGAGAAAAAATGAAGCCCTATGACTTTGACTCATCCTAACAAACTTCCTAGTCATCCATCCAGTTAGGGATCAGAAGGATGCACCAACAAGAGTAGGAAGGCACAACATGAAGACTAATTGCTGGTTTTGCAATCGGTTGCAACGAACTCTTCGAAACCATCATAATGACCCAAAAAGATTTCCCTAGGTTCTAATACAATGCAATTAACTGAGCATGTTTTTAATGTAGCAAATGTCCAAAAGTGCACTAGAAGAGAGAATAGTTCAAAGCTTCTAAAAACTGGTTCAAAATGGATGTCATCTTATCAACATATTTCATATATATCTGAACAATAGAAGATAAAGAGAATAAGTTAATCAGTGGATAATTATCTGTTTCAAGAAGGCAAAATTCGATTTATAGTTTCATTCTAAGCCATCAAATAGTCCTTATCGTGATTAGAAAAACTGCAGATCCAGACAAATTGTTTTTGAGTGTTCTCAAACATAAACATGAAGCCTTGACCTTCTGCTCGGGAAGAGAATATGTGTGGTTAGTCATTTCCTAAAATATCAGATTCATAATCTATAGAACCGTGATATAGCTGACTAATAATATCCAGCTATGGGGTCATCCAACTTGTAAATGCTTTTCACTTGTAGCTTGATTCAATGTTATCCACTCTCTCTTCTTTGTTCCCTCAATAAATAGTAAGACAAAATGCTAGAACAGCAAAAACTATAAAGAAATATTATCTTGTTCCTTTCCTACGAGGTCTGAAGATTTTAATAAACTTAAGGTCTAAAATGTTACATTCATCTATCCTATGACCTATAACTCAGAGCATATATGCCTTTAAACTCTTATGATGTAAATATGAGCAAAAAAACAAGGTTCAATCATGTTTGGCCAACTCAAAATTCAAACATTGAATAAAAGCCAAAAGCCCATAAAATATTTTCTAATAAAAAAATATTAAAGTAAGAGAATAAAAAATGTCACAAATCAAAATAATGTGAAAAAATAAAAATAGAAATATAGTAGACATGTTTACAGTGCACGTCAGTATGATAAATGTTTAGAATGTATAATAGGAATAGATGAGATTAAACATGAGCTGAATTTTGATATACATTAGTTTGCAACACTATGATTATACATTTCATATGTAATAGCCCAACCAATATATTTTGTCAATTTTATGGCCTTGAAAGTTTACGTCGGAAGTTAATAATTTTTTTTGTCAAAGGTCCCAATTGTCATCATTATTCACAGCTCTACCATCTTGAAAGGTTTTGGACTCATGATAGACCTGTGTATCCTAACCGTATTATGTAAAACACGACTATAAATGCTGGGTCATCTACGGTTTCCAATGCATACCTCAATATCCTGGACCCTCATTAATTATCCCCATTATGGTCTCATCGACATTAGTGCAGCAAAGGTGTTGGCATGCTGACTTCTTGCCAACTATTTGAAATATAAGTCAGGTTGCCTCAATGACTTACTGTATAGTCTTGCTCATCATTGCCTTCTAAAGCAACTAGTTAGTAAAGAAGTCACCAGATAAGAATTCTAGTGCCCTATGGCTAGAGCAAGTGATGTAGGAATCTTTTCACTAGGTTTGAATTTTTCACATCGGTTTGAAACTTGGTATGTAAGTAAGCCTAGATGAAGGTAATCTTTGGTAAAAGGCTGGTACTGATCGAACCGGTGGATGTGGAGAAATCCAAAAAATACTAGATCTGAACTGCGGATTCCAGATTTGGAATTAGTTCAATTGGGATCCAATTCCAAGTTAGTAATTGCATATTTTCACATTGAAGGTTCTAGGGTTTGTGGAGAATTCCAGGAAACTTCATTTTATGGAAAACGGACAAGATTTGATGGGTTAAAGGTAGGGTTCGGGGTTCAGCTATAGGTATTTCTAGGTTTTTGTAAAAGTTAGCTATGGAGGTCGAAGGGTTTTGATACATATAATAAGATTTTTGTGATGGATCGATATGGATTTAGTTTCAGTTGTAGATCCAGTGTTGTGAAAGGCTCAAGGCGCACATGAGATGTAAATATCACCTAGAGCCTAGGCGCAAGGCGCAACTCAAGGCACATGCAAGATTGAAGTAAGTCGCTTTTTTTTAGAGCAAAATATAATAATTATAAAAAAGGCCAAAATGTGTAGATAAAATAAGAAAAGGAATATTGTAACCTATTAGATAAAGTAGATAGAAGGATGTTGTAACAACACAAATGTTGTAGCCTTGTAGGTTTGAATTAAGGTCTGCATAGGCTATTTAAAACAAGTGACATCTTCAAATATATGCAGGTTAATTATCAGTTCAAACATATCAAACACGACATAGTAGCATATAGAAAACAAATATCAAATGTGACACTTCATGAATAACATACATGATTAAACATCACTGGAATATCCAACGGTCCAGCATATTCAAAAAAAAAAAGGGACACTATGAATCACCAGAATGCAGCTGATTAAAAAAAAAGAGGGAAAGAAGAATAGATGAAAAAAAATTAGCACCTGGATTACACAACGGATTCAAACAAAAAGGGGGAAAGAATACTAGAAGAAAAAAATCATCACCCAAATATACAGCAGCATAAAAACAAGGGGGCAAAAATAACAAACATGATTGAACATTACGGTAATATGCAGTGGTCCAACAGATTCAAAAGAAAAAAAAGGGATATATAATGAATTCACAAGAGAAAGGGAAAGAAGAAAAGAAAAGAACTTACCGAAATATGAAAAGGTTTACCGGAAGATCGCTGGAGGACCCCTGAGTGTCGACATAGGATCGCCTAAGGGTCCCCGATGAATGCAATCAGAGTTCACAGCGCACTTGGGTCTCACGCACTTTGGGCCAGCAGTAGTTGTACCTCATGGAGGAACCCGTGATATCTCAAATACAAACCGTTTTGTGTTTGCTTTCTCAGTTAAGTCTGCATCCACAGCTTTTATCCCATGTTTTGTTTATGAGGAAACTCTAGAACGAGCCAGCAGCATTCCGTGCACCCGTATTCCAAACGGCATGCCTTTGGTGCGCCCGAAGCTTGAAGCTTAGACCTATGCCCAGTAATAAAATGTGTGCCTTATTAATAGCGCATCACCTTATGTCGTTAATCGTTATTTGAGGCATGGTTTAAAGTTTCGGTCGAAACCGATCAGTTTCGGCCAGAACCGAACACTGATCCCCTCTAGTTTCACCAAAATGACAGACTTCAATCGGTTTCAGTCCGTTTCAGTCGGTTTAAGCGGTTTCGGTCAATTTCGATCAGTTTTGACCGAACTGAATCGAAACTAGTCCAAACCGACTTAAATTAAACAAAAAAAGCACACATATGGCAGTTTTTTTTCATTTAGGGTCATTTGTGTATTTCTCTAAACTTGGAGTTGGATTTTGTAGAGAGAAACACTTCTCTAACTCAAATCACTCCATTTGGAGGCCAAATCAGAATGATTCTCGCTAGATTCTTGCCGAATTCTCACTGAAGTCAAGCAATTTTGGTAAGTTTTTCTTTCTTTCTTTGATTTTATGATTCTCACATGTAGATATACGAAATACATTATAGATTTGAATCATTTAATCAAGATTCAAGATATATTTTCTAATTTCCTTTCATTTTCAATTTTGAAAGATGAATCTACATGGATATAGCGTAGATCAACATATATGAGTTATAGTCGTAAAGATCTACATAAATAAGTTGTAGATCTACATTTATAAGTTGTAAACCTACATGCATATGGTGTAGGTCTACCATAATATGTTGTAGATCTACTAGTGCATGCCCGTGTCTGTCGGTACTGCAGCGGGCCGCCTTCGGCAATAAGACACCCCTCGGGCATCACCATCCCCACCCACACCATCGTATTCGGTGGCAACACCTGACCGACTTCGACGGCAACACTGGCCTACAGCGGCCCCGCCCGGATGGACCGACAACCCCGACACCACCAACAGCGGCCACTGTTGGGGCATTCGCTGCCACCTAAGCAGCCGCCTTCGGCGGTAACATCCAGCTCCTATGGTCCCACCCCGGTGGACCAACAACCTCAGCAAAACCACCGGTCAAAGTAAGAACATCCTCATATATCAAAATTAGTATTTGAAAAACTTTATTCGAACTATCAAAAAAAATTATTTTAAATTAAACCGTCTCATTTATCCCAGAGCAATTTAACAAAAAAATAAAATAGAATTAGAGGACAATAACAACCCAACAAACACCATCACAACAAAGCAAGAATTTTGCATGCAATTAGCAAATAGACCCCACTGTAGCTTATATGAAGAAAACCTTTGATTTATAGCAGGAACTCTGGGTAGATTGAGGTTGCACCCCTAGCATACACATCCGTGGGCATCTCATGGCGGCACAAAGTGAATGAATTTCAAAGCAAAAGCCAAGCCAAGATAAAGTCTGCTAGTCTGTATAGTGATGTGGACTTTTGGCTGTAGGGCTTGTAATGTTACTTGATGAAATAGTAGTGTAACATTTCAACATTTAATATGTGCTTTAGATGAGTAAATGATGCAAGAAACCAAGGACCCATCATCATTTAATGTGTGTTTTATATGAGTAAATGATGCAAGTAAATGTGGTGGACCCAACACATTTTTCTATTGTGTATTTAATATAGGGCAAAAGTATTTAAAATCTACAACATATTAAGGTAGACCTACACCATATTAAGGTAGACCTACACCATATGCATGTAGGTCTACAACTTATTTATGTACATATTTAAGACTATAACTCATACTAAGGTAGACCTACACCATATGCATGTAGGTCTCAATGTCAATAGGTGATCTTAGATTCAAGATGGACCCAGTGGGAGTGAACTGAGTGACCGGATGCTAGCGTAGTTTGGACCTAGCGACAGCGGCAGTGAACTTGGTCCCTCAATCGGAGGTTATGGTGGTGATGGTGCATCACGGGCTAATGATGATGAGTTCAATGGGACGAGTGAAAAAGAGTTGACTTTGATGAGCGAAAATAAGTGATTTTGTCTTATCTATGACATAAAAAATGTAAATTTATATAAATAATTCAAGCTTTGGTGTGTTTTCTACAAACAATTCAAGCAAATATGCATGCAAAACTATAAGACTTTAATTTGAAGTTTCGAAATTTTGAATTTTTCCTCAAAATTTCATTTTTGACCCTGACCGAAACCAGGCACGAAATCGAATTCATAAACCATGACGACAAATAAAGCTATATGTGCATAGAAAACATGCACACGCACGCACACACACACATGTGTAATCAATTGTTTGGTATAGTTAACATCTTACCAATTAACTGAAGTTATTGAACTCAGTATTTAGATATGCAAACTAGAGTTACCAAAAATGGCATTGCACAATTTTATCCCTTGTAGGTACAAAAAAGCGACGTGATGATGACGTGTCGTTCTTTACATGCTTGAACCGTACGAGATTACAGTCGCGCTCCAGGGTCAAAAGTGCGGGTATAGTGAATCAGGGGATTGTGAGAGGAATCACCTTTGGTCCTCAGATCCTCGATCCTCTTCAGGAATTTTCTTCTGAGGGACTTTCGGATAGATTGCCCAATATGAGAGTTTACAATCGTAGGGGTTTGGAGAGAGAGAGAGAGAGAGAGAACGAGGGGACTTTATCATTTTGGCCTCAGATATCCCTTTGGCATCGCTTTGGCCTTAATTTTGGCTTCAACTTGGCTTTCACTTTGCTTTGGATTTAGCGCATGAACGTTGAAGAAAAGAGACTAGTGGTGCTTTCACTGCTTTGATCCTTCAGGGCTTGGAGCTTTTATCGAATAGGGCTTTGCTTTGCTCATCGTTCTTCATGTTCTTCCGCTCTGGAGCTTGCTTTGCTTTGGCTTTAATTTGGCTTCGACTTCGACTTTGGTTTTGCTTTTCTTCACTTCGGCTTCGTCTCTGACTTGGCGTCTGTAGGCCTATCAATTTGGCCCTTTGGAGAATGTACCCTACCCGGCCCGACCCTCCAAAGCCCTCTAAAGCCATGCCCGCCAAGGGCCTGAAGGCTGGGTCGGGCCTAGTTTTCATAAGCCCTCCAAGATGAGGGCCAGGCCAAGTAAACCTATGGCCCGGCCCTCCATATACATAAATTACAAATTTACAATATATATATATATATATATATATATATATATATAAAATTCTTATTAAGGGGCTAAATCAACGACCAAATGGAACTAACCAATAATTAATCGATCATTCACTGTAATCCTATAGGAATTAGAGTTATAAAGTTTGAATATATTAGTATTAGAAGTATTATATAACATTCATAAGACTTATAATACTTTTTAAGCTGCATTATCAGTCTCAAGCATAAAAGCCTAAAGGCACTGGCATAAGAGTAGTTTAGGGAGAAAAAAAAAGTTTAGGGAGAAAAAAAAAAGTTTTAACTCTTCCTTAATGACCTAACTGAAGAAATAGATATGTTGAAAATCCTTATCTTAGTGATATCAACTTGGTCCTTGATCGGCCCTGGCCTAGCCCTGGCCCTTGAAGGATCAAGCTAGGGCCCATCATTTTCTAGCCCTAAAGGGCTAGGACAGGGTTAGGGCCTACCTTCTAAAACAAAGGGCCGGGCTCGATTTGACCCCAACCCTACCCTAGCCCTACCCTTTGACAGACCTAGGCATCTGCTTTGCTTTGGCTTTGGTGCTTGAACTTTAACGAAGAGAGACTTGCGGTACTTTTGATCCTTCCGAGCTTCGCACGCCATAGGCTAGGATCTGCGTTGTTTTGCACTTTGTTCTTCGTGTTCGTCGGCTCTGGCAGGTGCTTTGCTTCTGCTTCACTTTGACTTCAGTTTCAACTTTGGCTTCGCTTTGGCTTTGACTTGAGTGCCGGCAGAGATAAATCCTTAGGGTCTTCTTCCTCTCCTCACTTTCTTCTTCGTGCAAGGATCATAACTTTGATTTGAATGGAGACTAGTGTAGAGTCTCCACAAACTTCTTCTACACGCTTTCTTCTTCGTGCGTGAATCGAAGCCTTGATCTTCAAATGAACTTTCATAGATCCTCAATCATCAAGTGTGAGGGAGCGTCTTCTTCTTAACATCACTTCCTCTCTTGCTTTTCTCCGATCCTTTGATGACAACCGGTGTAGGGTCTCTGGATCTTTGTTCTCCAAATTTTCTTCTTCGTGGACAGAACAAAGCTTTAGATCTTCAAGTGCATAGATCTCCATGAAGGGTTTATACGTGTTCGAGCAGGGATTCTCTAATTTCAAAGATATACTCGCACAAACCTCTAAAGGAACTTCCATCTCCAAGCGTGGTATCCTTCTTCTTGGCAGAGCTTCGCCTCTTGCTTTTCTGATCTGGAACCTCTTCCCCTTGGTCTCTTATTTAAAGGCAAAGAAAAGTGGTTAGAGGGTGTTTTCATTATTTTGCACCCCTCTCCCTCATAACTATCGGGATTTGTTTCCTTATCTTCTCTTGGTGGTTATGGCCTTGATTTGATTCAGGCCACTTCCATTTGTGGCTTGAGCACATTTTGTGCACTTCAGTCATAGATGGTCGGGTCTCATATTTTGATCGTCGGATTCAACACAGATCCACGTGTGGATAGACGTCCGCATACCACCTTTCTTTCCTTTTTTCTTCTTTCCTTTTTCTTTTTCTTTTCTTTTTTTTCTTCCTTTTTCTTTCTTTTCCCATGCTGGCTGACCCTGCTTGTCATTAGGGCCGGTCAGGGTACCAGGGCCGGCCAGCCCTGGTATTTTGGTTGGTTGGCCCTAGTGTCGAGGCCAGCCAAGCCTTTCGTCCGAGCGAGGCGTTGGATAGCGTAGAGGTTCTTTTTTTTTTTTTTTTTTTTTTTTTGGGGGGGGGGGGGGGGCGGGGGGGGTTGTTTACACTTGGTTTTCCGTTTCATCTTCCGGAAAGCTCAAGTGCCTTTGACATGCATGTGTCAACGAGCGGGTCTTATGTTTTCACCGTCGGGACATTGACATGTCGGACTTGTTTTTCTTTTCTTTTCTTTTCCTTTTCTTTCTTCTTTTTTCTATCTTTTCCTTCTCTATTTCTTTCTCCCTTTTCTTCTCCATGGCCAGCCCTGCTTGGCACTAGGGCCGGCCCCTTTATTGGGTTGGTTTGGTATGTCGTCTGAATTTGCCTTCATGTGAGGACTTCAGTTGGCGTCGAGGTCACGCGAGAACTTGAGTTGACGACAAGGTCACGTGAGGACTTGAGTTGGTGTCAACATCACTAGGACTTGAGTTGACGTCGAGGTCATGTGAGGACTTGAGTTGACGTCAAGGTCACGTGAGGATTTCAGTTGTCATCATGTCGAGGTCACGTGAGGGCTTGAGTTGACATCATGTCGAGGTCACATGAGTTGTTGAGTTGTCGTCAAGGTCACGTGAGAACTTGAGTTGAAGTCGAGGTCACATGAGGACTTGAGTTAACGTGGAGGTCACGTAAAGACTTGAGTTGACATTGAGGCCATGTGAGGACTTGAGTTGTTGTCGAGGTCATGTGAGGACTTGAGTTGTCGTCATGTCGAGATCACCACGTGAGGACTTGAGTTGACGTCCTGTCGAGGCCAAGTGAGGACTTGAGTTGACGTCCTGCTAAGGTCACGTGAGGACTCGAGTTGATGTTGAGGTCACGTGAGGACTTTAGTTGGCGTCTTGTCGAGGTCACGTGAGAACTTGAGTTTGATGGTTTGACTATGGCATTTTTCGATGACTACATCCCTATATTTCATATGATCAATAAAATTGCAGATTTATAAGATTTATAAATTTTGTATCTAAGTAATACAACTACAAAATTTATTTCATATTAAACATAGATGATAGAACACATTTCTCTACTAGATTTGTGTGACTTTATATTCCTATTTAGAAACTTTATCTATTTAATATTATGTAGTTTCAATTATTATATGTGCCAAAATTAATGTGTTGATGTCAATTAAGCTCATAGAATAATCACATAAATACCATGTACTTATAACGAGTCCTGCAACAACAGAAAAGATACCAATTTTTTTATGACTTAATATCTCTCTGCTATTGTGTTTTTAGTAAGATTTAGAAAATTTTACCCTTCAGGTTTTAATTCTATTTCTCGTAATAATTTCTATCATTTAAATATATATCTTGTTCGTGAATAACAAATTACAAAGTAAAAAAATAAATGTAATCTGCTCACAGAAGGGTTCCTATTATCTTGTACAATTATGAAATTTTGTTATAATTCTTGAAAGCAAATTCAATTCTTACAAGCTGCATATATCTAAAAAAGTAAAAAACTGATCACCTTTGTGCTACATGAATAAATTATAACTGTTGAATTATATTGGCAAACAATCTCTGTAAACTGTACATATTCTCACCCTCGAATGCACGCACACGAACACACACACACACACAGACACAATAGAGAGACATGATTTTCCCTTCGCATAATGTACTTATTCTGTTAGGAGCGCTCCGCTTGCTAAAAATAATAGGCATGTTTGTATTGCAGGAAAACTAAGTCAATGACTATTAACTCCAGTAACTTACCCGTTTCCCTCCTTTCATTCTTTACCATTACCACCCTTGCCTTACAAGATCATAATTGAAGACAGTTTACTTTAAAGTTTACAGATCCAAGAGAACACCAAAGATCATCATGGGAGAGATGAACATGGTTTGCACAATTACATAAAGGTATGCTTCTACTCTTTTCCTGTTTCCTTTATTTCTTCCCATCCTATTGCAGCAATCTGTTGCAGAATTCTTTTCCTATCTCCTTTGTTTCTTCCCATCCTTTTGTAGCAATCTGTTGCAGAATTATTTTCCTGTTTCTCCCATACTAAAAGTGATACACTTTGATTACCAAAATTAGGTCAACTCTAAACACATTCTAAAAAGGAAGTCTCTTCACAAAAATAGGGAGCGGTGTGTAGCTACAATAGCCATCGACATCACCAAAATAAGTTGACAATTGCAAAACTGTGACAGGTATAGGAAACCATATGTTGCAAAAGTTTTCAAGCAGATTTCATTTAACTGTAGGACAACTGCAAGGAGGTCATGGAAAAATTAACTTTGGAACTCGTGAAAAATGATAATGTGATGTTTAAATGGAATCCCGATAAGCAGAAAATATATTGAATGAATGCACAAACAAAATTTTCATAGTAACTCACAACAGAAAATCCACTACGAGTCAAGTCATCCAATGTCTGGCGCAGGTTCTGCAAAAGAGTTATTTATAAAAAAAGTTCAAAACAAGCAATTGCGGTTAAAAAGGGTAAATTGTGCACAACTTAGAAGATGTGATGGTTACATCAATGATTATCTAGCAACCATGAAATGCAGTCCTGGCCTCCTTAATCAGATAAAACAGTAAACATCAAAGAAGAATTTGTAACGAAACAAATGACAGTGCCCAAATCTCGCAAACATAAATCTTAAAGGCTTCCTGCTTTTGAGATTCTTAAGACCTTTCAGGGCAAGGAATTTAAATAAAAGATAGCCTTTTTTTTTAGAAACTAAGATAGCATTATTTGGAGTTCACAGTTACCAGCGTAAAAGAGATAGAGTACAGGGACTTTTCTGCAATGAGAAACATGCGTAACACTGTTAACAATAGGTCAAGAAATGAGTTTAAATCGATGACCAACTGAACCTCCATTTGACTGTCTGGGCTTTGTGGAGACAGTCACAGCAACAAAAAAAATCATCTTAAGCAGAAATTCTTCCTGGTTAGTCTGATATGTGGATAAAATCAATTTCCATGTAGCAAATAAACAGAACCAACACGACTCCATTATTCAGAAAATCTCATATAGAACTTTACAGAAAGCATGTGCTTTGAATCAAGCACATCCAATTTTTTAAGCACTTGATCAACTGACGATAAAGAAAAAATCTGATCAAAATGTAAATTGCATACCATAACAGGACAGCCAGCTCTTGGAATACTATCTGAACGCAAACCGCCAAAAGGATTTAAACCCGCATGCTCAACAAGAAGACAAGCATCAAATCCAATGGCTTCATAAAAATCCCCAACCTGAAAAATAGAACGGAAAAAAAAAAACAACACATAGTAAACATATCGTGTAACTTATATAAAAAGAGAAAAAACAACTATGCCACTCAACATTAAGCATCCTACAGATTTAAGGGGGGAGATCCTACCATATTAAAACAATCATACAAAAAACATGAAAAATCATATCAAACCAAGTATAATTATTATAGAAACGGTTGCACAAGTTATCTGAGTTACCAGAAAAACCAATTGTAGGTACAATAGAAGGACCATTATATTACTGCATTTATCTTATGGCAGATGTTGTTGGCATCGAGGATCTTACATCCAGACATATTTTGGATCAAGAACATAATACGAAACTGCTACTCTGCAACAGTTTTCATACATGTCAAAATTGCACTAGTTCAAGAAATAATAATGGTTACTTTTGGAGAAGGCCCTGCAGAATGAAAAGCTACTACAAATCAATTCTCAACAGATATTTCGGTATATTTGGAGTGTAGTGAACCCAGATCCTACAAAGAGATGGTAATCATGGTATCTATAACAAAATATATGATAAGTATTTGTAAGATGAAAATTGAATAATTTCATTGATACGAAGCCCCCTCAACAGGTCATGGGAGGTTTCCAATCTAAAAGCAAATTAAATACAATCAAATTTAAAACAATAGCAATTAGACTCTAGCTCGTTAGAATACGCTGCCCAACAATCCAAAGACACATTTAGACCCATATAATCATGTTGAAGACCAAGATTTATTTACTGTATTAGTAGAGGTATGATTTATAATGCCTAGCTCTTGAACGATAACAGCATCCACTAGATCCTCAACAAAAGTAATCATTCCCTCAGAAGTGCAAAGGTATGTGTAATGCATTTTTAAGGTATATGAGATGTAACTTCAATAGTTATACAGAAGCTATTGGTTGCCAGTAAGCAATTTAGTAAATAATACTGATACTTGGATCCAGCTCCTTGGTTTATAATGTGTCAGGAGATGAAATCAGTTTTGAATGTCTAGTTGTTCCTTTTATGCTCTCCACGTCTAGCTTAATCTAGGTAGGTGCTCCTTAATTGCTGGAGCTCAAACTAATTGACCCATAAGGTAGGTCTCCCTGCTCAACCGGGCATCATGGTTTTATCTCAAGTCCAGCTCTAGCCCAAAGTTACCCGCACAAGTAATTTGGCACCTATGAATGAGGGTTGATGTCTAGCTCATAACCTGTTTTGTTTTCAAATTTTGTCTGGGTAATAGTTGATGCACAAACAGACCTATATAGATAGGAATTACAGGATAAGGCATGTTGGTCAAGGGTAAGGTAAAGGTAAATTTCCAAATTTTGAGTTCGGAAAACCTGGAAGATTATTATGGGGTCAATTTTAGAGAACAAATTTGTCTGAATGTATGACCACCATTCCAGAACCCATTCATCATGGTAGTCGACTAGTAGTAGGCAGTAGTGGCGGTTAAATAGATAGTGATATTGATCATGGAGGCTGTAAACTTGTAATTGGCTATGGTGAATGGTAGTGGCACTGCCAATTGCAGAGATTAATGGTGGTGTTGGCATAGTTCTGGGAGCCTGGTCATAGCACGATGAAGCGAAACTGATGCAGACGAGCCTACTACGTGCAGTTTTTCTACAGCTGATCGTGTATTTTCATCCTCTCCGGAGATCCAGGAAGCCGATCGTCGATCCGTCTGCATCAGTGGAAAGCTCAATCGAAGCCCGACAACTTTGGTTTTTACTTTATTTCGATCCGACCAACGGATCTTTAGTTATTTACATTTTTATTTCTGGTTTGGGTAGGTGCGAGCCATGTTCGCATCCGGTTCGAGCCACAGATGCCGAACTGACTCGTTTCTGTGTTTACTTTTTAGCCGTAGGATCTTAAGTTAGGATACATCTCAATGGATGAGATTCGAAGGGAAATCAAAACCCTAAATCCTAGACAACCGAACCCCTCACCCGGCCGGACCCTTGCGCGCGTCCCTCTCTCTCTCTCCTCTCGCACGGCCTTTCTCTCTCCTCCCGCGTCCGTCTCTCTCTCTCTACCCGCGCGGACCATCTCTCCCCTTCTTTCCTTTTTTGTTTTCTTAGTTGTTTTCCCTATAAATCTACAAACCCTAATTGATGAAAGGGAGATGAATATGAAATTGAAACCCTAAGCGGAGAAGCATGTGCGCTTGCTCGTTGTATCTCTTCCGACAAATCTTCCTTGCTTCTGATCCTTTTCTTCCTTCGCACGCTTCTACCCCGTCGCCTCGCTATTCGTCTACGGCTTCACGGAAGATCGACTTGGAGTTTCTTCGTCTTCAAGATCATCGTCTCGGCTTCTTCACCCCGTCTTCTGGACCACGCCTCCCCTTCCGCGCCTTTCCTCTGCAACAACGGAGTTCCCGTCAGCCGCCGGCATTGGCCAAAGCACGGTTTGAAATCATCCCTCGATAATTTTCATGTGATAACCCTTATCTTCCAACCGGCCTTATTGCTGAAATTATATTAGGGTTTCCAAATCGTTGGTTTTTTCCGAGAATCTCATCCATTAGGATTTATCGTTAGATCTTTGATTGTTCTATGAAACTTGGGCTTATTATTTGAGATTGTGTTATTCATTACTGCTGGAATTCAGTTACAATAATCTGAAATTAAGTTTCATTTGTCAGTTTTATTATTTCGTGGAATTAAATCTGCATGGGAATGAATGGTTGTTGAATCGTGATTGTAAACTTGCTGAAATCTGATTTTTATATGCTGAAATCTGATTTTTATGTTTTAAATTCTGCACTTGGACTTATTTAAGCATACGCATCCCATCAGAAACACAAGAAACGGGTTGCAGCAAAGACAAGCGATGATGGATATGTTGTCGTTCCAATGTTTCCTGGTTGCATATGCCAAGTAGTGTGGTATAGCAATCTCAGATGCCGTTTTGCCAGATCGTTGTGGTCCATGCTTAAGAGTCGTCTGGGGATCAGAGGTCATCCGGGTTCCTTGCGCTCCCTGTGGACGCTTTGGCGTAAGAGGAGGGTTAAGAAGGATCTTTTCAAGGCTTGGGACCTCTTGGTGATTGGCCTCTGCTGGAGTATTTGGAGGGAGCGGAACTCGAGAGTCTTCTCCAATAAGGAGCTGCATATTGCGTCTGTTTGGACCAACTTTGTATCCTTGGTCTCTAGCTGGTCTCCAGGGTTCTCTGTGAAGAGCTCTGGGAAGATTAGCCCCATTCTTAGTCTCTTGTAACTTCCTTTTGCTCTTTTAATTAAGCTTGAGGTATGCTCAACCCCATCCTCTCCAGCTCGGGGAGGAATTTCTCAAAAAAAAAAAAAAAAGATATGTTGATTTACAATGACTAAGACAAATAAAGGATTGAGGAGTGTTGCAGTTGTAACATTTGAGGGCGAAAATACCTAAGATGGTATTGGGCATGTACAATGTAAAACAGAGGTGGCCACGAAGGGTTTCAGATTGAAGTAGAAGATCCAAGGAGGAGGGGAAGGCCTAGAATAACATTGACGGAAGTTGTTAGACAAGATATGGAACATCCCTTAGCAGAAAAGAATGGCGAGCAAGAATTCATAAATACAATCCCAAATAGATGGGACATGGCATGATGGTTATGGTTATGGTTATAAAAAAATTTAAGGGCATGAAGGTTGACTCAAAAATCTTGATTTAATGATTCGTTGTCATCTAAAAAATCAAATAACGCTTCCTATCTCCCTTGGTTCACATATTATTGTTATCTATCAAGTATCAACCCATATACTGTCCATTATCTCTCTTAATGGAAAAATTACTTTTAAACCCAACTCAGTGGTAACAACACGTTCTAAACATTTTGATGGGACCAAAAGGCCTAAAGGAAGTGAACAAACCTACAGTATCTAACCATGAACCGCAACATCTTAAACATCTGAAAATATTAGCCAATAAGCTACAGCATAAATTCGATAAAGGTCAAGTTTTTAACTGTACTAAATCATATTACACCGATTTTCAAATCAGTTGATAGAGGTTTTAGAAGTTGTTGATTTTTCGCGAGCATAATCAGTTTGCCTTAAACAGCACATTCACAAAAAATAGCACATTCTAAAGCCTCTAGACTTACCATATATGGTCTTTAAATTAATGATTAAAACAGACGGTTAATAAAGTCTTTTAGATTTAAAGTACTTAGAAGCTTTAGAATGTGCTGATTATTGGTGGATGAGCTATCAAAGACAATGTGATTATGCTTAGAAAAAAACTTCTTCTAAAACTTCTTTCTAAAGAGGTTTCAAAAGTAGTCTTTTTGTGAGCATAATCACCTTACCTTAGATAGCACATCCACAAAAGTCAGCACAAAAAGCCTCTAAGTACATCAAATCTAAAAGGATTTATCGACCTTCCGTTTTAATCGTTAATTTGAAGAGCACATTTGATCAGCATAGAGGCTTCAGAATGTGCTGATTTTCTATAGATGTGCTATATAAGACAAGGTGATTATGCTCACAAAAAATCAAAATTTCTGAAATCTCTATCTAATGATTTGAAAATCGGTGTAAAAATTGAGTGCAAAAACAGTGTCCCCCAATCCTGACTCTATGCTATATATATATATATATATATATATATATATATATATATATATATATATATATATATATATATATATATATATATATATATATATATATAAAAATAAACATGGGAGGGATAGCAGGTAGTTTGGGGAGATAGTTTACGGCCCGGATTCATCTAGAGGGGAGGATAAACATGAAGGGCTAGGATTCAACCCCCCTTCAAATTTGAATTCAAATTTACCCCCCCACTTTCTTTCCCCCATCCTCTCAAATTTGAATTCAAACAAACAAGACAGAAAAAGAGCACCTCGAAATCCAGAGCAGCTTTTATGGTTTGATGGCAAACCAAATCAGCTGTCAAGTACTAACGGAAAGAGCGGAGAGCATTTTTGCTACCAGATTGATTTGCCGCACTTCCTTACGGCCCAGTCATGGCCTACCACGTTGTCCAACAGAAAGGCATAATGGGAAAGTGAAATCCAGTAGCAACTGCACTTGCCCATTATGCCTTTCTATTGGACAACGTGGCAGGCCACATTGGGTCGTAAGCAAGTGCAGCAAAGCAATCGGTACGTAGCAAAAATGGTCTCTAAAGAGCACCTCGAATACCATCTCATATCTTTCCCTTCACCTTTCTCCGCCTTCCCCTTGGCTCGGGCAGATCTTCGCACACCTCTCTTCTCTACCCATCGACCACAACTACAGTGAGATCACCGCCACGCAGGAGGGCCTCCTCCGCAACGACTCCTTCATCAATGACTCCCAGCACTCCGCCTTTCTCTCCTCCCCTCCGACAGCCTCGCCCGGCCACCGTCCACTACCACCGCCTCCATCCTCATCACTCTCTGACAGCCTCTCCTCGCTCGTCTCCTTCACAGCCCACAGATCTGCGACGACGACCTCCGCCTAGGGCGAGGGCTTCCTCGAGGAGAACATGGGGAAATCTTTGGCCACGAAGTAGCGTGGTCCACCCGGAGTGCAGCCTTCTGACGGCTTCCTTCGAGGCCCTCCCAATAGGGAATCCCCACAGTGGACACCATTAGGAACCATAATACAGCCTCAATAGCTGTTCCGAGACAACCAAAGTTACTGGCAACGATCTGAAATGTACCGGAGGAGAGAATCATCGGTACCAGTTCTACTACTGCATCTTCTGGTGAGGGTCCAGCATTTCCAGCCAATCTTCCGGTGAGGGTCTAGCTCTCTCTTGGCCTCATCATCATCTCTCTCTCTCTAAAAGTCGCCCCCACCCCCAACAACCCGTCTCACTCTCTCTAAAAATCGCCCGCTTCTATCCAAGAAGAGGAAGCCAATTTGGGCATGCATCGATGAAATCAGAGATGGTGGTGACCTGGGGCTTGCAGCAGTTGGGGGTGATCTCGAGTTCTCCGATGGAATATTTCTAGATTTTTGATGGGTTCCCCCCTCGATTCTAGCTTGGTGTTAGATATGCTCCTCTCTATCTCTCACCCGGTTTTATTTTCCTTCTATTTTATACAGGACGTGCTGAGTGGGTGGTGCGGGCGACAAGGCTCCATCGGCCGATGAATCGTACCCTCCCTCGATGAGCATGGCACCACCGGCCATTGAATCACACCAAGTCCCAGCCAGCAGTCACCCCAATACAGTGAATCGCACTTGCCCCTGAACGGCATGGCACCACCGGCCATTGAATCGCACCAAGTCTTAGTCGACAGGTACCCCAATACAATGAATCACATTATCCCTCAACTCTGGCTTGGATATGCTCCTCTTGTTCAAGCCTAAGTTCAGAGAGACTAGTCGGGGTTGACTTGATGGCTAGGAAGCATGGACACTTCCCCAGGCCTCCCGTACCCGTGTCGGACACGTGTTGGACACCGACACTCGTCGGACACTCGCCGGACACGCACCGGGCACGCATGTGTCGTGTCCTACGTGCTTCCGGAAGCCGGACACTCCTCGGACACTCGGGACACTGCGGGTTGACGGACTGTTCGATATAGGGTCGGGTTACAAGCTGTGGTGATTCAGTTTTGGCTTCAACCTATCTGATCCTCTGAGATAATAACCTTAGAGAATCAGATAGGTTGAAGCCAAAACTGAATCGCAATCGTTCTTTTGCATGCCATTTGAGCCTGAGTGTGATTCACTTGTCAGGATGGTTATGATGAACGGTTACGATTCAGGCTTGGCTTTAACTTATCTTATCCTCTGAGATTTCAGATAGGTTGAAGTCAAAACTGAAACACAACCGTTATTTTTCATACCATTTAGAGCTGCCTGCGATTCACCGATCGGGCTGGATGTAACTAACGATAGCGATCCAGTATGCATTAAATTTTCATTTTAGTTATTTTCTATGAGGTTTGTTTGGTTATTGAAATATATATGAATTGCAAACACACATAAAATATAAATTTAAAAATAGTAATTTATTTTGCTGTGTCCCTGCCGTACCCGTGTCTTTTTTACGATTTGTCGTGTCGGCGAACCTGTGTCATGTCGTACCCGTGTCCCCGTACCAGTGTCAGTGCTTCGTAGCTTAATGGTAATCAAGCACTCAATATGATGTGATGGTGTGCCTATGTGTCATGGGGTAAACGGTTAACCAAGAAGACAACTACTATGTGTTCAAGTACGCAGCAAAAAAAAAAATAAAAACGAAAACAAAAATCAGCACACATGTGATGTACTACGTGATCGGTTAGAGAGTGACATTTAAGGAGAAAGATTGAACAGTATCGGAAACAATCATCGATAAACATGATGAAATAGTTATTCCCTCCTCTCGTTGTGTAACATTTAAAGTCGCACACATCTGATTGGATCAAGTCTAGGATTCTAGGCAATGCTCTACATTCTTAAAGGGCTTCCTAGCATAATTAGCCTCTACGCATATGCCAAACTTTTCATCCAGAGATGGAACACATTTAGGTACACTACCTAAGTCAATTAGACTCTTAAGAGATTTAGAGTTGACGTGACCTAATCTCGCATGCCACAAATTAATAACTCAGATAAGTAAGCAAAAGATGATGCTTTATTATCATTGAAAGAGGTTACATGCAGTTAGAATAAATAAACCCTCGTCGAGGTAGCCCTTACCGACCCACTCTTAGTCAGAACAAATTTGTCCGGCTCGAAGACAAGTTTGTAGCCCTTCTTGCTCAACATCGCTCACGAGACCAAATTCTTCCAGATGTCTGGAATATGCAGCACCTCCTTCAGCATCAGAAGGTTCCCGTAGGTGAACTTCAGGACCACGGTTCCTTACCCAACGACTCAAGCTACCAAGGAGTTACCCATATACAACGTTTCTCCTTCTACTGCGAGCGTGTAGGTGGAGAAAAAACTTTTCGACCCGCAGATATGTTGGGTAGCTCCCGTGTCCACCCACCAGTCCGCCTAAGAAGCACTGACACTGGTACGGGGATACGGTTACGACACGACACGGGTACGCCGACACAGCAAATCCTAAAAAAAGAGGACACGGGTACAGCAGGGACATGGCAAAATAAATTAATAGTTTTTATTTATATTTTTTTATGTGTTCATAATTCATATATATTTCAATAACCGAAAAAATCTCATAAAAAACAACTAAAATGAAAATTTAATGCATACTGAATCGCAACCATTAGTTACACCCAGCCCGATTAGTGAATCACATACAGCCCTAAATGGCATGGAAAAGAACGACTGTGTTTCAGCTTTGGATTCAACCTATCTGAAAACTCAGAGGATCAGATAGGTTAAAGCCAAAACTAAATTGTAACCGTCCGTTACAACCAGCCTGACAAGTGAATTATACTCAGGCCCATATGACATGCAAAAGAACGACTGCGATTCAGTTTTGGCTTCAACCTATCTAATCCTCTAAGACAACTTGTGACCCGACCCTATATCAAACAACCCGTCAACCCGCCGTGTCCGGTGCGTCCAGCGAGTGTCCGACAAGTGTCCGATCGTGTCTGGCTCCTGGAAGCACGTGGGACACGGCACATGCATGTCCGGTGCGTGTCCAACGAGTGTCCGGCGAGTGTCGGTGTCCGACACGAGTACGGGAGGCCTGGAGAAGTGTCCGTGCTTCCTAGCAGTCCGCAAGGTTGCTGACTAGATTGACCTCCGTCACCACTGCCAAGAAGTAGCCACTCTGAGCCATTTTTGCTTCGGAATTGTTCTTGGGCCGATTTGCTATGTTGAAGCGGCACTCCTTAGCAATGTGGCCTGACTTTTCGCATACGAAGCAGTCTCCCTTCGACTTCTTAAACTGGGGCTTGGAGAACTTGTTCATCTCGTAGGGCTTAGAAGTTTGAGCTTTCTTCTTGGAAGACTTCCCCTCCAAGAAGTGTTGGCCTTGCCTTTCAGCTTATAGGCTCGCTCCCTCTGCTCTGACACTCGGTTGTCCTCTATACGGATTCGAACTACAAGGTCTTCCATGGTCATCTCCTTCCGCTTATGCTTCAGACTATTTTTGTACTCCTTCCACGAGGGCGGAAGTTTTCCGATGATAGTAGCCACTTAGAATCCCTCGCAAATGTTGTAGCCCTCTACTAGGACTTTGTGGATGATGATTTGAATCTTCTCGAGTTGAGAGACTACAGATTTATCATCCTCTATCTTAAACTCCAGTAGTTTTCCCACTACGAGCTTCTTTGACCTAGTGTCTTCCATAGCATACTTTTCTAAGGAGTTCCACAAATTCTTGGAGGACTTGCAAGTGAATTAGATATCATATAGCTTCGGGATCAAACAGTTTAGGATGTAGTTTCTACTTTCTACATAGATTATCTTTCTTCTCCCAGTCATCTATATCGAACTGATTCGAGGAACCATCTGCTCCTATAGTAAGGATAGCCTTCTCTGGGCTAATAAGGTCGATAACTTTAAGTTTAAGGGCGGTTGGATAGAACTGAATTTCATCTATAATCGCGTAAATTTTTACCATCAAATGGTTCAGGTTTCTCACTATATTTGCTAGCGTTCCCCTCCATCTCGGAAGCCACGGCTAGGTTTAGAAAGTAGTTTGCTTTCAGATTTTTAGGTTCTACCCTAGTATAGCATGCAGTGGAGATAAACAACAAGGTTATATAATGGTTGATGGGAATCCAAAGGTTAAATCTACAGACAGAGATACAAAGTCAGAAAGAAGATAGATAGAACTTGTCAGTTGTGTCAAGGCTTGTGCTTGCATAATGCCATAAAAGCAAATTCGCCATCTTTGTGGTAATTGAGGCCTCCGGCGATAGCTCCCCGCCGTCCCTGGTGTACAACGACGTTGGACTCCTCAGCAATGAAGGGAACCCGTGGGACTCTCAGTGTACTCCAGACAAAACAAGATAGAGATAAAAGGAGAGAAAGATTGAACTGTGTTGATGTCTATCAAGTGGTATCCTTGGACCCTCTTATATAAGTGTCCTCCAGGCTCCATCAACAGTTACAAGAGGGTAAAGCAGCGAGTTATGAGAGACGTTACACATTACAGGCTCTCTTGCAACGTTCGGTGACGGACGTATTGACTCACACGTTATAGGCCCTCTTACAACATTCGATAACGGCCGCATTTAATCCTCGTACGTTACAGACTTAACTCCTCTGCTTGGGTAACCAACAGATCCAAAACTGAAGAGAAAAAATTAAATAAGGGCCAAAAAGAACCCCATAGCCCGAAGCCTATTCGCGGCCACGCAGACCGCGACCTGAGCATGTGCTCGTGATCGGCATGCCCGAGTGCGTGCGTGTGATGGGCCAAGCCTTGGCTCTTGTGATGTTACAAGGCCCTAAGGGGGTAGTTGATGCAGACGAGCCTACTACGTGCAGATTTGCTACAGCTGATGGCGTATTTTCATCCGCGCCGGAGATCCAGGAAGCCGATCGTTGATCCGTCTGCATCAGTGGAAAGCTCAATCGAAGCCCTACAACTTTGGTTTTTACTCTATTTCGATCCGACCAACGGATCTTTAGTTATTTACATATTTATTTCTGGTTTGGGTAGGTGCGAGCCATGTTCGCATCCGGTTCGAGCCACAGATGCCGAACTGACTCGTTTCTGTGTTTACTTTTTAGCCGTGGGATCCTAAGTTAGGATAGATCTCAATGGATGAGATTTGAAGGAAATCAAAGAAACCCAAACCCTAACCTAAATCCCAACCGGCCGGCCCCCTATCTCTCTCCCGCGGACACACCCGGCTCCCCCTCTCTCACCCGCGCGTCCCTCTCTCTCTCTACCCGACCGGCCCCTCTCTCTCTTTCTTTCCTTTCTTGTTTTCCTTGTTTGTTTCCCCTATAAGTTCTAAAACCCTAATTGAGAAAAGGGAGAAGAATATGAATTGAAACCCTAGAACGGAGAAGCGTTGCGCTTGTTCGGTGTATCCCTTCCGAAGAATTCCTCTTTGCTTCCAGTCTTTTCTTCCTTCCGCAAGCTTCTATCCCGTCGCCTTACCATTCGTCTACGGCTTCGCGGAAGATCGACGCGGAGTTTCTTCGTCTTCAAAGATCAATCGTCTCGGCTTCTTCACCCCTTCTTCTGGACCACGCCTCCCCTTCCGCGCCTTTCATCTGCATCAACGGAGTTCCCGTCAGCCGCCGGCATTAACCAACGCACGGTTTGGATTATCCTCTGATACTTTTCATGTAATATTTTCCTTTTCCTTAACCGGCCTTATTGCTGATTTCATATTAGGGTTCCTAATATTTGTTTTCCGAGAATCTCATCCATTAGAGTTTATCGGTAGATCTTTGGTTGTTCTTGAAACATTGGCTTATTACTTTGAGATTGTTATTGCTATCATTGCTGGAATTCAGTTATTATAATCTGAAATTAATGTTCATCTTGTCAATTTTATTATTTCGTTGAATTAAATTTGATTGGGAATGAATGGATGATGAATCATGGTTATAGGCTTTGCTGAAATTTGTTTATAACCTACTGAAATCTGATTGTGTTTTAAATTCTGCACTTGGGATTATTTAAGCATACGCATCCCATCAAGTTGGTATCAGAGCGCACTAGTCGTCGCGTCCTTACGCAACGGCTGGTCCTCTCGCATCATCGCATGTTTGCTGAAATTTTTTTTTTTATTTTCCTTCTTTCATTTTAGTTAGTGCCTTGCATTAATTAGTAACACGCATCGCGTGATCGCATACATTTTAGGACCATCCCTTTCTCTCTTGAGTGAATCGATAGCATCTACTAGACAATCCATAATGGCTGGATCTTCTCCACCCCGTACTTGGCAAGATGCCTTCATGAGGCAACAAAAGCACATGGATAGGCTTCAGACCCAGATAGAAACCTTGACCTTAGCCTTCCATAATTCCCAAAATCCACCTCGACCCCATCGAGAACACAGGACTAGAGCGTCTCCAGAGCGTAGTGAGTTAGACCTAGAGTCCGGAGGTGACAGCGTCAGTTCCTCAGACGGGACTGATAGGCGAAGTAGACGGACTCATAGGAGATCGAAATCCCATTGGGGCTGGGATCAGGGCATCAAGATAGAAATTCCTGAGTTTGAGGGTAGGATGGATCCCGAAGAGTTTCTAGAGTGGACCGAGCGAATCGACCAATACTTTGAGTGGAAGGAAATCCCCCGCGACAAACAAGTCAAGTTTGTCAGCCTTAAACTAAAAGGTGATGCACTGATTTGGTGGAAACAGTTGCAGACCACTAGGGGTAGAAAAGGAAAAGAGAAAATTTCCACGTGGACACATATGCGAGGAAAAATGCAACAAAAGTTCCTCCCTTCTGATTTCAAGCAGAATGTGTTCCAGAAATTTCAAAACCTGCGACAAGAGCACAAATCTGTAGATGATTACACCAATGAATTCTACAAGCTCCAAGCTCGCAATAATCTGCATGAAGATGAAGAGCAGAGCGTCGCTAGGTACGTTAATGGTCTTAAGCCTTCAATTCATGAGGTAGTGTCCCTTCACGACTTGTATCAGGTCAGTGATGCGCACCGTCGGGCTAAGAAAGTCGAGTCTCACCACTCTCGATCTGCGTCCCGACGATATGACAACACTAGGGCACCATCCGGATCTGTGAGTAGACCACTCCCGGGACCTTCACCCGTAGCTGGCACAGTTCCTATACCCACTGAGAAGGGTAAAGGAGTTTTAGGACCCAACCCGAGCCAGATAAAGTGTTTCAAATGCAACCAGCCGGGTCACAAGTCAGCCAATTGCCCTCGCCGTCAATTCAATCCACAGACAAATCTGGCGGGTAATGACGAGGATAGTCCCGAGCCTGAGGGCGAGCACTTCAATGAGTTAGTCTTGGAGGGCGATGACATGACTGCGCCACTATTGGTTATTCACCAGTCTCCATCACCCCAAGCACCTAAAGCGCTACTTCCCCACGAGCTCTGTGGAGGACCCCCTAAGCCACACTGCAAGAACCAAAGGTTCGAGTTGTTCCGAACAGTCTGCAATGTCAATGGCATGGACCTTTGCGTCTTGATCGATGGAGGTTGCACCACCAATCTGATCAATGAAAGGGTAGTTAGGAGCAAGAAATGGAAAGTTAAACCATTGGCTCACCCTTACAAAACATCCTGGCTAGACAACACCACGAGCAAGCTGGTAACTCATTGTTGTTTGGCAAAGTTGTCCATTGGGCTACAATATCGAGATGAGATCTGGTGCGATGTCCTTCCGTTAGAGGTTGCTGATGTTATATTAGGGCGTCCATGGCAGTTCGACCGAGATGTACAACATCACGGAAGAGCCAACACCTATACCTTCCTTAAGGACGGCATCAATGTCACCCTATGGCCTACATGTTTTAGGAGGCACCGATCCCACGCACCTCAAGCCCTTCTGAGTCAGAGTCCGTCCGTGCCACCATTCGCTGAAAGTTTAGTTGGGTGTTCATCTGATTTACTAAAATTTGATAAGGGATTAGACAACATTTTGCATTCCATTGCATGCACATCGCATTTAGAGTCTGTAGGCATTCATGACACTCGCATTCATCATTTGCCTAACATTTCTACAATCATAGACCAATCATATGTGCATCCATATCATCCAAGTGTTGAGTTTAACCTTAAAGACGACTTTGGCATGTTTGATCACTTTTCGATGCAAAATACTTATAAATCATGTTTTCAGATTTCAGACAACCCATCATCTTTAATTTTTCGAAATCATAACAAGTGGCATGATGAGTTCTTTAATTTCTTATTTTATTCACTGCATCCCGACAATGATTGCATCACATATCTTCGTCGTCTTCTAGAATCCACTTGTTTTGCACCGTGTGCAGGCCAATTTGAGCAACACATAATGCACCCGCAACCCAGGGCCTTTCAAATACACCATTGCCTATCGCGCAAGCCGATGACCCGCAGCACATTATGCTCCCGCGGCCTTTCTTTTTACATGTCATTTGAATTTTATGTCAACCCAAACTCCTATTATCACATGAAATTATCTGAGTATTTTGACAATCTTATCGTGCCGCGGAGGATGTTGGTTTTGGCTTTCAGGTCTTCGCTTGGCGTCAAGGGGCAGGGGATACGAGATGAAGTTGCTACGTACTTGAGGCGGATTACTTGGCCACCGGACCCGAGAGAGCAGTCAGAGCAGATTCAGCGGTTGCAGTTACTACCAGGAGAGCCCCGCCGAATCCAGGACCTTGCTCGACAGGAGTCGAGTTCTTTTGAGTCCGGGGGACCTGATGCAGACGAGCCTACTACGTGCAGATTTGCTACAGCTGATGGCGTATTTTCATCCGCGCCGGAGATCCAGGAAGCCGATCGTCGATCCGTCTGCATCAGTGGAATGCTCAATCGAAGCCCTACAACTTTGGTTTTTACTCTATTTCGATCCGACCAACGGATCTTTAGTTATTTACATTTTTATTTCTGGTTTGGGTAGGTGCGAGCCATGTTCGCATCCGGTTCGAGCCACAGATGCCGAACTGACTCGTTTCTGTGTTTACTTTTTAGTCGTAGGATCCTAAGTTAGGATAGATCTCAATGGATGAGATTCGAAGGAAATCAAAGAAACCCAAACCCTAACCTAAACCCCAACCGGCCGGCCCCCTATCTCTCTCCCGCGGACACACCCGGCTCCCCCTCTCTCACCCGCGCGTCCCTCTCTCTCTCTCTACCCGACCGGCCCCTCTCTCTCTTTCTTTCCTTTCTTGTTTCCCTTGTTTGTTTCCCCTATAAGTGCTAAAACCCTAATTGAGAAAAGGGAGAAGAATATGAATTGAAACCCTAGAACGGAGAAGCGTTGCGCTTGTTCGGTGTATCCCTTCCGAAGAATTCCTCTTTGCTTCCAGTCTTTTCTTCCTTCCGCAAGCTTCTATCCCGTCGCCTCACCATTCGTCTACGGCTTCGCGGAAGATCGACGCGGAGTTTCTTCGTCTTCAAAGATCAATCGTCTCGGCTTCTTCACCCCTTCTTCTGGACCACGCCTCCCCTTCCGCGCCTTTCATCTGCATCAACGGAGTTCCCGTCAGCCGCCGGCATTGACCAACGCACGGTTTGGATTATCCTCTGATACTTTTCATGTGATATTTTTCTTTTCCTTAACCGGCCTTATTGGTGATTTCATATTAGGGTTCCTAATATTTGTTTTCCGAGAATCTCATCCATTAGGGTTTATCGGTAGATCTTTGGTTGTTCTTGAAACATTGGCTTATTACTTTGAGATTGTTATTGCTATCATTGCTGGAATTCAGTTATTATAATCTGAAATTAATGTTCATCTTGTCAATTTTATTATTTCGTTGAATTAAATTTGATTGGGAATGAATGGATGATGAATCATGGTTATAGGCTTTGCTGAAATTTGTTTATAACATACTGAAATCTGATTTTGTGTTTTAAATTCTGCACTTGGGATTATTTAAGCATACGCATCCCATCAGTAGTACTATTAAACATGCAACTCTTGTTCTCCACCCAATCATTATGGGACTAAACTCAAAACCACAATTTTCATTCTCCAAAGAAAAACAAAAATTTTATAACATAAGTTATGGTTGTCATTTGCTCCAATTTACCCTAGTTTTTAATCTTTTAGGAAAGCTATGATATATGGTAGGATGTATTAGAGTTGGATTGAGGTTTGAGCTAATATCTAATAAGCTCTCATAAATAAAGAGCATAGGGATCATGCTTAGGTCAGGTTCAGAGAGTTAATGACGTGTTAGACAGGTCTAAGTACTTGAAAAATCTATCAAGAGGTATACTAGACCAAAGTGCGATAGGATACGTAGACTTCAAGTGTTGGATACCATACCACAACTTAAAATTTTCAAACGCTAAAAAGCACGGGATAAGAACGATCAAGAGAAATGAAAAACTTGTCGGTGGAAAATCCTTTTACTAAGATGCAATATACTTCTCTCCAAATAGTGACTCCTTCTAACTGAACCTACTGCGAACACTCGTAAATTTTAGTTCGTTAAGATAGCAAGGTCCACTCGCCTCTCAAGGGTTTCAAAATATTCTTACGAGCTGAATCATACAAGGCCCTATAACGATGCATAGCAAAAAGTAAGAGCACACAGCGATATTTTTACAAAGAAACCGTTTTCGGAAAAAGCCTCGTCAACATACCGGATGGAAAACAATCCACTAAGCAAACAGGTCCAGGAACAAAGGATAATATCCTGAACATCTACGGAGACTACTGTGAGCTACACTACTAAACACTTATCGACTCAATATCTCCAGCTCTTGCACTATGCACTTTGTCATTGGTTGTCCTTCGTTTGATACTCACAAACGGCTCTAGATGTTTATCCAAGTAACAACGTAGACCTCCTAATCGCAACTAGGAAGACACCAAAATAACACTCCCTTAGCAAAGAACGAGCGCACCCAAAGGCTTGTTGGACTCCAATCACAGTACCTGTAAAAGGGATTTCTTTGCAGGTGCGACTTCCTTTGGAAGCCAAAGGAATTGCTACCTCTAGTCCCACGAGGCTATTTACTAAGGGTAATTGATGCTAGAAGATCGGTACCCTCTAGTGTCCTACAAGCACCTTTTCCAATCACTTCGAAGAGCCCACAACAATGGGGTCGTGTAAGGTTTCAGTAAATGAAAAATCAATTGAAGAATAGAAGAAAGGTCATTACCAACATGAAGTTCTGTCAAGCACAAGGCTTGGCTCAAGGAGGAATACCCGAATCAATGTAGGAGATTAAATCTGAAATTTCCTCGATGAGAAGAGGAATTGATCCACAGGCAAACAGCAAAGAGAGATCTATGGGTTTTTGTTTGATGGAAATCAAAGACACCCCTCAGAATCTCTACCCTCCTCACCAGCCACTACAAATTCGTTCTTCAATCAATGGCCGCTGTAGTGGTTTGCAAAACTCTCCGAAAATGTCTATCAATACCTAAGATAAGCCCCGTAAGGCTATCCACACATCTACCCATCCGACGGTAGAGAAAAGCTTAAAAAATGGCTAAAACCCGCGGCCTGGAGCCAATGCAGTTTGGACGGCTGTCCAGACAACTCTGGCTAGTCTGTTCTAATGGATGTTCAGACACCAAACTCATAACATCTCTGAGTCAGCCGAAGCAGTCCAAAAGACCGTCCAGGCTGCCTATGTAATTTGGCCACTAGTTGTCCAGAGACTATATATAGTGCAGACCTGGCCTTACATGTCCGGACAACCGTCTGGATCGGATTTTATTTTATAACTGTCCATACAGCATCCAAATCAGTCTAGGCCATTCATAACATTTAGTAGGATCCCAAGTGTCCGGGTAAACTATCTTTGTACCGATTGTCCGAACAGCTATCCGGACAGGACCTATGCCACCTCGAAACGTAGAGGGTTCTAAGTGTTGGGCCTCCTATAAGCCACTATGTGTAATACAAGTACATAAATAAGCAGATGCACCGAGAACTACCAGTGGGAATTTTGGCTATGGCTAAGGTGTGCAGTGGTACACATACAATGAGTATGTGTGGTAACAATTGTGCATTGCCAACTAGCCCATCTCCAGGCATAATCAAAGGTCTACACACACAAGTCCAAAACAGGAAATGTGAAACAAGATAAACATTTCGAATCGGTTTCAAAAAGCATAGATTAGAAGACGTAAAAACAAACTACATACCGATAGCACAAAACCGGACAAAACTTCTCTCACACTCTGGGCTATATCTTACCCCCCCAAAAAAAAAATCATAATAATCATAATCAAAATAAATAAATAAGCAACTAGGAAACAAACCTTGGGTTGCTGTCAACTTAGTCTGGTCTTCAATTGATCCTATATTACACTTATATATGCTTGTGTTGTGTTACTTTGACCAGAACACCTAGGACTCATTACAACTCGATATGACCTACAATATTTTGTGCTTACAAATTATGACAAGATGGTGAACTCTTAGCGCTAATAGTATTATGAGTCAAGGGTTGTGATCCTCATAGTAGATTTTCCACAGTTTATTCAAGAGGTCGAAGTCCAAGCCTCTTATCTTCTTCTTCTAATATCTATCTCTTCCTCTCTCCCTATTTTGTTCTCTTCGTAAATGTTTCTCCCTCTTCTATGATTATTTGGTATTTGAGCTCTCTTCCTTGAGGATTCTAGTATGTTATTTGGGTATTGATTTCTCAATCTTGAGGTTGTACCGTTGTGATACATTATACCCTCATGCATCAAAATTTGGATTGGGGAAAAAGAAAAATCACTGGTAAAGAATATAACATATCACTGCTTACTCTAGGTCCTTGGGCTATCAATCACCACAATAGAAAAACCATGATTCAGGACATAAACGGTTCATTCTTATGAATTTGTTCATACCCAAGTCAAACTTCAAATGTGTTACTAGCGATTGAACAAAAAACATATTCAATGATAATAGATTTTCAATGTGACTCAATAATCATAAGACCATATGAGTTCGATAGTATTTGTTAGTGCAATAAGTCAGTATCGATCTTCTTATAATATTCAGATAAAAGAGCTTAATTATGAAGCCATTTCATATTAGTTCAACTTATAAAAATGATAAGGTTTTCCTAGTGTACCTATCTATATTTGGAGCTTATCGCGTTGTTCGATGGTTCAGCGTAACACGAACTGCTTCTATGAACAGTTTGGATTTTGGCGTATATGAACCAAAACACACCAAAAGACGAAATGTGCCCCCGAACCGGATCCGGTTTCACTAAATTGGATCTGATTTGCTCAAACTAAACCACAACATACCTGATTCGTCCGAACTTGTCCAAAATGGGGCATTATTTCGTTTGGAACTAGTGGTCATAGTGGGGTCGGCATGGTTTTCTAAACAGTTAACAGAGAGAAGCAATTCTCAAGAGATTCGAGAGAAAAGTGAAATGGCCAAGATGACCCCAACGGCGTGTGAAGGCGCAAAGGCATGCAATGTGGCGTTGGATGCCCGGGCCAGCCTCCGGAGTCTTTACATCCCATGCGGATGGCTCCAATATCCAGCTTCCTATGATCATTTCCCTTTTCTAATGTGATCCTTGGACACTATTCCCTCGTTTCTGTCTTTATCCATTTTCTCCCGCAAGCTCTTCCCTACCTCTTGTGATCCCTACGCTTTTTCTCCCATGACTCCCTCCTCCCCATCTCCATCAGACCTCCCCTTCTTCAATGGCGACGAGAAACTGTTGGTTTAATATTAAACCTTGCTCAAATCACATATAGAAGATCAAGTAAGACCAATCTTTGTTATCAATAAATGCAATTTTTCCTTAGATTATGATAAATCTACTCATTCTATTTCTACTTGAAATCTTGTTCATCATTGTTAGAAAGTCTTAGAGGAAAGTGATTGTCGTTTCCTATTTGGCTCAAATTTTAGTAACTAGACTCGTTGGTTGTATTTAACTACCAAAAATAGATCGTACTTGTAGAACTAGATCAATATCAACATCTATGTGTGTTGGTTTTATTGTTATGACAAGTCCATTATATATAATCATTATTTTCAATTGGACTTGATTCTTGACGATTATATTAGATTTTTGATGCAATATAAGTGATGTTGAATTCTTTGGTCAAATCACACCCGAATCAATCGAATCCAAACTAAATATTTGATTCTTTTTTTTTCTTTTTTCAATATTTTTGGCCAAAACATTCTAACCTAAATTGGTTTGCTTGTTCACCATGTCCAAACTCAAATGCACACCTGAATTCTCAAACCTTAGATAATATTTATAGTTAATGATTGTGGAGCTTTGTTTGGATCACATTGCATTGTAAATACAGTGATACAATTTTCGGCCCTCATGGTCCACGTATTGTATACTACATACTGTAATTTTGTTGTAAAAATAGGAAGAAACAAAGGGTCTAACTATAGGTTTCATTCATCAGGATGTTACTCAACACCTGTCATTTATTGATCGTTTGCAGTTTTTGTTCTCAATGTTGATGGGACTAGGTGATGCATCATGCATTTTTCAGGAACATTGAGTGCATCATGTGATTATTGGTCTAATTGATGCAGGACACTAAAGGGATCCTACAAAAATCATTGGTTCTCTCTCTAAATGAATAATTTGGGTTTTGGAAGGTGTAGAATTTTAATATAGAGAAGGGGTATTTCTATTTTTTTACTAAGTTCAGAATTTAATATTGGGATGAAACTATAAGGATCAGTAGGTCTAGATATGGAGATGTTATGATCAAAATTTTGCAGAATTCCGACAAATATCCGAAAAGTTATGGATGAGACATGGTGTAGGTTTTTAGAAAATTTAACACAGAATTTTGTTCGCAGCAACCAGGAAAAGCCCTGCTTTTGAAAGATCGGGGTGTCGGATCAAAGTGAAATTTTGTAGATATGTTGATTTATATGTTGATCTACGATTAAAATTTCACCACGATTATAAATATGGATGCTGAGTTATAACAGGTTTTATGGTCAGCTGTAGGTATATCCAGGTTTGGGTTGTAGGATTATGATCGGGCAATGAATTCTCAATGGTTTCAAAAAGCAAGCAGATTTTTATCATGGATCGAAAGAAAATTCAGCAAAGAGATAACGGAAAGAAAATATTGTTGGCAACTTGGTGTCACACCATACTTCGAGGAGTCGCACCCTACCTCTCGAATCACACAAGAGAAGAAAGATTTTGCAAACTTTATTTTTCATTCATTAAAAGGTAATAATTATCCCCATAAAACCATAATATGAGCCTTTAAATAGGCACACAAAGAGATAAACATAAAGAGAGAGAGATAGAGACTAAGAAATAGAGAGGAGAGATAAGAGATAAGAGAAGAGAGAGAGATCTTTTTGATCGGGTGGACCACGCATGAACAGTAGCAGAGCCGACTGTAATGTTGAAAAGAGAAGTGTCACTCTCTTTCTTCCATTCCCGTTTTGCCCCTTCTGTAGCCAATGACAAAGTGAGCTCGAGGCTGACTCAAACACGAGCCATAACATGTCCTGTAACTGTTGGAATTGAATCCTATTACCAGATCACAGCGGAAGCAAAAGATAGATCCGAGGATCTCATGGTGTATGTTTCATTATAATCTATCTTTCAAACAATCTACATGCGAATCTATGATCCTAGCATATGTGCGGACACCCTAGAGGCATACTACGATCTACGGAAGACATGAATGCATCTAGTTAGGTATTTAGAATCATCATACATTATCGATCTTTGATCCGAAGATAACGGAACAATGATGAACCGCACGTGAATCAAGAGGGAATCTGTCGGATAGCACCTTATCCTTTGCGAAGGGAGGAATCCACGACGTCCTATCTCTGAGTGCAAGGACGACACGTCGACGAAGGATGGAACGTAGCGAAGTCGATGGAGTGCCTCGAATACCTCCTCTTTCTCTTTCTCTTCTTCTTCCTTCTCCTTTCCTTCCTCCTTTCTTCCTCTTTCTTCTTCCTCCTTTTTCTTGGCCGAAACCACAGAGGAGAGAGGGGGGGGGGGGGGTCGGATTTCTGAAGGGGAGGGAGAGAAAATTAGAGTTTTTCCCTCCCCCTCTTCTTGTGCCTTTATAGACCGGTCCCCAAGTGGCTTACACTTGCGTAAACTACTTTGTGGCCGGCCCTATGATGGCCACAAAAGAGGGGGAGCGGATTTCTCCAAGGGGATAAGGCCATAGAATAGGGTTTCCCTTATCTCCATGACACCTTGGACGAAAACGTCATTTTGTCGGCATACCGCTGATAGAGAGATAGAATGAGGTACGCTAGTCGGAATCGAGTTCCGTCAGCGCCTATGAGCTCCTGGAATTATTCCACTCATTTTAATATCCATATTCAATATGTTCTGAGCCATATTTCAATATCGACCAAAATACCCCTATGACCCCTTAACACATGTGAATTAGGTTCTTAGGTTTCGGACTTGCGCTCCATCACACTACTTCGCATCTAACGTGTCCAACTAGGTCGGGGAACAATTACTATATGCAACGACAGGGTGGAACCTTCAGGTTTCAGGATCTCTAGCTCCAACCGGATCCCTGATTAACTGTTTCGGTGACACACCGAATGTTTCACTAATCAGCCCTAATCCGATTAACCCGCGCAGCAACCCAGAGTCCGACTCGAGTTGAACTCTAGTGATCCTAAACTTATGTTACTCCCTTGTAACCCTGTTCTCTACTATACTCTGATAATCTTTAGTCCCTTCTATTACTAGTGCCATGATTCGACTCGGGCGGTGGGGAGCACCGTCAGATCCCGATCGATCATCTTACTAAGATTTGATGACTTGTCATCTATAACACCACACACCTTCTGGTGCTATGCCTAGTATCCAGAACGTCGTCAGTCATACTGACAACAACCATGCCTAGATTAATTGTGTGGACAGATTGACTCATCAAAACGCACCCATCCAACATTGGACATCGAATAACATGTAGGGATTGCATGCCACTCTAGCGCCAGTCGGGTAACCCAACGTACCGTGGTATTGGATTTTGGTAGGTCTGCACACATTGACACATCAAAGCACCACATAACTGGTTGGCTCAGTGTACATGGTCCCTCAAGGTTAAAGACAGATTATCTATAGTAGCAAGACGGTTTATGCACCAGTGTCTGAATCACTGAACTGTGCACCGTCTTGGTTCCTGTTCAACAAGATCATCGTGTTTGGTCAGGTTAATGAAAATCCCACGTTCCCGTGGTGAAGACTTCACCACATCCTCTAATTGCCAACAGCTTATTCTCGGTGAAGCGAACTGCATCACCAAAGCTGTGAACTAGTTCTAGGTATACACAAAACCAGTCCACTGGTCTCCCAAGCATGGAACCATCATGTGCCTCAGTGGCCTACTGTGTTCCCTAAGGTCCTTTATTATATATGAATTAACATACACCAAAGTAGTATTCTAATTAAAACAATAACCAAAATCATTTTTATCAATGTTAATACAGAAAATCCATGCTCAGGCCACACGAGCAACAACAATAACACCCAAACAACTAAAATATGATCCATGTGGCTAATTACAAGAAATAAGACAAAAATAAATTTTGAAGGACACTCCGTCTAGCAAAACCCATATCTTTGAATTGTTGGCGCCCTCAGAATTCAGATTCGACAGTCCCAATCACTAATACATTAGGACTTCACTATTTAGTCGCATTTTAGGGCATAATGTATTTTTTTAGTTGATTTTGATTTAATTCTATCTTTATATTGATAGATAATTTATACTCATCTTACCAAACACAAAAAAGGGAGATGAAACATAAATAAAAGGATGGACGGAGTTCTAGGAATATATGAAGCCTCATTGTGGTCATTCAGAATATGATAAATGTTCTATCAATAATAATCAAAGAGATCTTTTGAGGGAAGATCATATGTAATACAATATGTAACAACCAAATGATTCTAATTGACATACTCTGCACAGTAAAACTTCACGGGGAAACCTCGACTTAAATTGCAATAATTCCAAATTTAGAGTTCCTTCTTTCAAGCTGCATAAGAAATTAAAAAAGAATTCATTATAATCCTTCATATGACAGAGCCATCAACAGATAATCTAAAAGAACCATAACCATTAAATAATCCCAATATTATAACGGTAAATGGTGCACCAAAAAAAAGCTCAATATCGTTATAATCTCAATATTATAACGATATGAACCAGATTGGTAGTTCAGTTTCACCTAAGAAAAAGGCTAGATCATCGGAGTAAGCCAAAAGCTCTATTATAATGTTCAGTACTGCACGATGAATAAGTTGTACCATCTTATGGCCCAAAATGTGCAAGCAACAATAAAGACGACTTATAACAAACCAATAATAGGAAGTAATATAAAATACTTCTTGTGCGACACAAAAAGAACAAGTCGGAGGCCACAAATGCACGTGAACCATGTATTTACATATTACACAAATATAAATGATGGGGACATCGAGCAGCGCCCATGGCACGTGTACCAGCGCAGGAGGCGCCACCTGAGCCTATGGCTCTGATCAGACAGCCTGCACCATCATGGATGTTTTCAGTTGTTTTTGTTTCTGCATTGTGTTATTTAATCCCACCTCGACTTTCAGGGGTTTTCGTTTGTTATCGCAGGCCTTTATATAGGCCTGCCCATGGATCATGTAATGGCACTGAATAATGAAATGAAAATTTGTTTCTCCACTTTTGTGTTGAGTGACAACAGGGTGAGGTGTGTGAAACCCGATCCCAAACCCTAGGTGTGTGAAACCCTAGGTGGGTACTAGGCGTGTGAAACCCTAGCACAACCCTTACCTCATCCCCTTCCTTCCCCTCCGTCGGCCACCAGCCCCGCCTCCCCTTCCTTCCCATCCGCCGGCCACCCGCCCCTGCCCCTGTCCTTGTGCAGCCGGCCCCCGACACCACCCCTCCCGTCCGATTCCCCCACACCCTGCCCCTGTCCCGCGCATTCCCCACCGGTCACCGCCCTCCTCTCCCGTGCGGCAGCCCCACCCCCCCTTGGCCTCTTGTGGCTGGCCCGATCCGGCCACCCCACTCGGCGCCGCCGGCCCGATCCGACCCCGACCTCCCTCCCCTGCCTGCTGTTCCCCCCACCCGACCGGCCTGCCCCCATCACCGGCGCCACCACCCCACCCCGATCCCCTTCCCTTCTCTCCCACTCGACCGGCCAGCCCCACCACCGGCGCCACCACAACCACCGAAACCCCTTACCACCACTCCGAGCCCTCCCTCCACCCTACCCGACCGGCCTCACCCCGATCCCCCTCCCTCCCTCTGCCGGCCACCATCCCGAGCCCCTCCCTCCACCCCTACCCGACCGACCTCACCCCACCACTTCCCCTTCCCTCCTTGCAGCCCACCCGAACACCTCCATGCCCTTTCTCACCTGATTCACTCACACCCCTTTCGGCTTCGCACCTCCGGCACCCTCGGCATGCGTACAGGGCCGGACCCAATGGGGATCACGGTATGATCCGGGACACGGACGGGTACCTCGACATCAACTCCCCCTTCATCGGACGAAAGGGAGAGCGTGGAGGAGCACGTGGCTTGTGACGTTGGCGTTCCCGCACCGCCATTACAACCCTCAGTAGGTACGTCTCTTTCCAGTAGGGTATTTCCGGTAATTCTACTAATCGGATCTCCAGTATATTATCTGTGCCGACGGCTGTCCACCATCGTGAGGTTGTGCGTCCCCACCTGCCTGTTAAGGTCATTAGTATTTGATATTGCGGGACGGACTCGTGCCGTTTAATTTAAGCATTATTTATTGTAATCCTTAGAACTGAGATCGAATTGCCTGATGCGAGTAGTTTCTGTTAAAACCCATTATTCCCTGCTGATGGTTTGAATAAACTTCCTACCTGAAACTTTTAATTCGTAGCGAAACATTGCTAGGTCAATTAAACTACTGATTTCCTGCCCAACCGCATTTCGTTTCGCATCATTTTGGTATCAGAGCATGGTTGTAGGTAGGAACTGTCATGCATTAGTTGTACTGCATCTCGAAAAATTTTCTTTTAACTTTTGCATTTGATTGCCATATTTCACAAATAAAAAAATAAAAAAAAAAATTCAGCATGCATCATGTTGTGAGTTTGTCTTTGCATGCCAACCCTTGAGGTAGGTCCTATCTGTTAGGAGAGTCGAGTGAGTCAGACAATATGGATCCTGATGTCTTAACTAGGGCACTTGCCGAGTTAGCCCAGGGAATAGCAACTATGAACCAGAACCTCACCGCTTGTCAGCGTGACACCAATGGCCATTTTGACCGTTTGGACCAAGCTCCACCGCTAGCTCCACCACCCCTAGGCACTCAAGATTTTCGGCCACCTTGGCAGAACAATCAAAATCCGGGTACACAGTATCTCCGGAGCATCAGGTTAGAGGTGCCCTCTTTCGATGGTAGGCACGATCCCCAATTCTTTTTGGACTGGCTCCAGTCCATGGACCAATACTTTGCCTGGTACCCTTTAACCGAACCGCGAAAAGTGCAATTCGCTGCCATGAAGCTTAGTGGACCCGCCAGCCAATACTGGACTAATTTAGAAGCCTTGAGAGCCGCCAAAACTCAGGACCCCATTGATACTTGGGTCGCCATGAAAAATGAGCTAAAAGGCAGGTATATGCCCCCATCATATCGAGCCCACCTATTGGACCAGTGGCACCAATTCACCCAAGGCAACAAATCAACCAGGGACTATGTCACCAAATTCGACGAGTTCCTAACTCGCTGCAATGTCCTCAGAATGGAAACCCCTGCCCAGGTCCTGGCACGTTTTCGATCAGGTTTGAGAGAAGACCTGAGAAGTGAGCTCCTTGCCCGAGATGTTACAGAATTGGAAAGAGCCTATGCCTTAGTTCAGAACCTCGATAGCATTAGGTCCAACCATTTCCATCGGGATCAAGATTCCCGAAGCAAAGTCCCCCGGCCTTTCTCGGATAGCTACCTAAGTCGGCCCTACCCCAACGAATCCCAACCAAGAGCCGACTCCACCAGTAGAAGCAATGAGAGAGACAACCATGACAAGGTCCCTGAGAAAGACTTCTCCAAAGTTAGTCCCCTCATCACGTGTTGTAAATGCCAAGGCTACGGACATGTGGCCGCAAATTGTGCAAGCCATGTCAAAGTCAACATCATTGATGGCAATCTCATTGAAGTGATAGAGGCTAAAGAGGAGGAACTCGTCTATCAAGCTGAAGAAGAAGATGGAGACTTTGATGATGATGACGAAGCCATCTTGACTTCCCTTAAACCAATGTCATCTCCCTCCATGTCAGTTGTTAGGTGCGCCCTGTCTCAACCCAAGGACAAGAAGGTCAAACTGGGTCCCTGCCAACCTAAGAGTAATCAGGCCGAACAGCAATCAACTCTAACTAAAAAGATTTTCAAGGAACATGATTCGGTCCTAATCTTCGTAGACCGATTTTCTGAGGTGACCCATTTCCTCCCTTGTTCTAAGACATCCGATGGCGTCATAAAGTTACACGGATTGCCTGAAATCATGCCCAACAAGGGTGTCAAGATCCCCAGTTTTTGTTGGAAAATCCCATGGCCCAAGCTGAGCACTAGGCTTCAGTTCTCCACTACCTTCCATTCCCAGACCAATGACCAGACTGAAGTTGTCAATAGGAGTCCGGGAAACCATGTACGTACCTTGATGGGTGAACACGTTAACACTTGGGATCTGAAACTGTCAGTAGCCGAGTTTGCATGTAGGTCCACAGGTATGAGTCCTCATGAAGTCGTGCATGGTTTCAAACCTAGGCAACCAGTCGATCTTATTCCCATATTTGAGCATCATAGAATTTCCGCGTCGGCATCTGCTTTTGCATCTCATGTGCATGAACTACATAAGGAAATCAGTAAAAAAATTGAACAGAGCAATGCGAACTATAAATTAAGGGCCGATGCCCGGAAGCGAGTTCAGACTTTCAGTATGGGAGTTTATGTGATGGTCCGGGTTCGTCCGGAACGACTTCCTTCGGGAGCCGTTAAGAAACTACATGCACGCAGTGCAGGTCCTTTTCGGGTTCTAAAAGATATAAATGATAATGCTTATTTTATTGTACTACCCGAGGGTGTTGGCATCAGTCCCACCTTCAATATTAAAGATCTAGTGGCTTATAATGGCCCATATTTTAACCCTGGAAATCCACTGATGGTTGAGCCTACCCTGGACCCTACCCCTGAGTGCCCCCCCTACCCCCACTCCCAGAAATATCCCCACCATATACAGCAAAAGGCATTGATAATATTCTGGATGACGAGATTGTCTCGGCAAGACGACAGTGGAATCCGGCGGTACCTGGTTTGCTGGAAAGGAAGGCCCCATTCTGAGGACGCGTGGATTGAGCATCAGGGACCCCAGCAGATGGACCCAGACCTGCTGGAGCTATACGAGAGCCGCACCGAGCCTTACTCGACGGAGTCGAGCTCTCTCCCACCCCGGGAGAATGATGGGGACATCGAGCAGCGCCCATGGCACGTGTACCAGCGCAGGAGGCGCCACCTGAGCCTATGGCTCTGATCAGACAGCCTGCACCATCATGGATGTTTTCAGTTGTTTTTGTTTCTGCATTGTGTTATTTAGTCCCACCTCGACTTTCAGGGGTTTTCGTTTGTTATCGCAGGCCTTTATATAGGCCTGCCCATGGATCATGTAATGGCACTGAATAATGAAATGAAAATTTGTTTCTCCACTTTTGTGTTGAGTGACAACAGGGTGAGGTGTGTGAAACCCGATCCCAAACCCTAGGTGTGTGAAACCCTAGGTGGGTACTAGGCGTGTGAAACCCTAGCACAACCCTTACCTCATCCCCTTCCTTCCCCTCCGTCGGCCACCAGCCCCGCCTCCCCTTCCTTCCCATCCGCCGGCCACCCGCCCCTGCCCCTGTCCTTGTGCAGCCGGCCCCCGACACCACCCCTCCCGTCCGATTCCCCCACACCCTGCCCCTGTCCCGCGCATTCCCCACCGGTCACCGCCCTCCTCTCCCGTGCGGCAGCCCCACCCCCCCTTGGCCTCTTGTGGCTGGCCCGATCCGGCCACCCCACTCGGCGCCGCCGGCCCGATCCGACCCCGACCTCCCTCCCCTGCCTGCTGTTCCCCCCACCCGACCGGCCTGCCCCCATCACCGGCGCCACCACCCCACCCCGATCCCCTTCCCTTCTCTCCCACTCGACCGGCCAGCCCCACCACCGGCGCCACCACAACCACCGAAACCCCTTACCACCACTCCGAGCCCTCTCCCATATTTGAGCATCATAGAATTTCCGCGTCGGCATCTGCTTTTGCATCTCATGTGCATGAACTACATAAGGAAATCAGTAAAAAAATTGAACAGAGCAATGCGAACTATAAATTAAGGGCCGATGCCCGGAAGCGAGTTCAGACTTTCAGTATGGGAGTTTATGTGATGGTCCGGGTTCGTCCGGAACGACTTCCTTCGGGAGCCGTTAAGAAACTACATGCACGCAGTGCAGGTCCTTTTCGGGTTCTAAAAGATATAAATGATAATGCTTATTTTATTGTACTACCCGAGGGTGTTGGCATCAGTCCCACCTTCAATATTAAAGATCTAGTGGCTTATAATGGCCCATATTTTAACCCTGGAAATCCACTGATGGTTGAGCCTACCCTGGACCCTACCCCTGAGTGCCCCCCCTACCCCCACTCCCAGAAATATCCCCACCATATACAGCAAAAGGCATTGATAATATTCTGGATGACGAGATTGTCTCGGCAAGACGACAGTGGAATCCGGCGGTACCTGGTTTGCTGGAAAGGAAGGCCCCATTCTGAGGACGCGTGGATTGAGCATCAGGGACCCCAGCAGATGGACCCAGACCTGCTGGAGCTATACGAGAGCCGCACCGAGCCTTACTCGACGGAGTCGAGCTCTCTCCCACCCCGGGAGAATGATGGGGACATCGAGCAGCGCCCATGGCACGTGTACCAGCGCAGGAGGCGCCACCTGAGCCTATGGCTCTGATCAGACAGCCTGCACCATCATGGATGTTTTCAGTTGTTTTTGTTTCTGCATTGTGTTATTTAATCCCACCTCGACTTTCAGGGGTTTTCGTTTGTTATCGCAGGCCTTTATATAGGTCTGCCCATGGATCATGTAATGGCACTGAATAATGAAATGAAAATTTGTTTCTCCACTTTTGTGTTGAGTGACAACAGGGTGAGGTGTGTGAAACCCGATCCCAAACCCTAGGTGTGTGAAACCCTAGGTGGGTATTAGGCGTGTGAAACCCTAGCCCAACCCTTACCTCATCCCCTTCCTTCCCATCCGTCGGCCACCAGCCCCGCCTCCCCTTCCTTCCCATCCGCCGGCCACCCGCCCCTGCCCCTGTCCCTGTGCAGCCGGCCCCCGACACCACCCCTCCCGTCCGATTCCCCCACACCCTGCCCCTGTCCCGCGCATTCCCCACCGGTCACCGCCCTCCTCTCCCGTGCGGCAGCCCCACCCCCCCTTGGCCTCTTGTGGCTGGCCCGATCCAGCCACCCCACTCGGCGCCGCCGGCCCGATCCGACCCCGACCTCCCTCCCCTGCCTGCTGTTCCCCCCACCCGACCGGCCTGCCCCCATCACCGGCGCCACCACCCCACCCCGATCCCCTTCCCTTCTCTCCCACTCGACCGGCCAGCCCCACCACCGGCGCCACCACAACCACCGAAACCCCTTACCACCACTCCGAGCCCTCCCTCCACCCTACCCGACCGGCCTCACCCCGATCCCCCTCCCTCCCTCTGCCGGCCACCATCCCGAGACCCTCCCTCCACCCCTACCCGACCGGCCTCACCCCACCACTTCCCCTTCCCTCCTTGCAGCCCACCCGAACACCTCCATGCCCTTTCTCACCTGATTCACTCACACCCCTTTCGGCTTCGCACCTCCGGCACCCTCGGCATGCGTGCAGGGCCGGACCCAATGGGGATCACGGTATGATCCCGGACACGGACGGGTACCTCGACATCAACTCCCCCTTCATCGGACGAAAGGGAGAGCGTGGAGGAGCACGTGGCTTGTGACGTTGGCGTTCCCGCACCGCCATTACAACCCTCAGTAGGTGTCTCTTTCCAGTAGGGTATTTCCGGTAATTCTACTAATCGGATCTCCAGTATATTATCTGTGCCGACGGCTGTCCACCATCGTGAGGTTGTGCGTCCCCACCTGCCTGTTAAGGTCATTAGTATTTGATATTGCGGGACGGACTCGTGCCGTTTAATTTAAGCATTATTTATTGTAATCCTTAGAACTGAGATCGAATTGCCTGATGCGAGTAGTTTCTGTTAAAACCCATTATTCCCTGCTGATAGTTTGAATAAACTTCCTACCTGAAACTTTTAATTCGTAGCGAAACATTGCTAGGTCAATTAAACTACTGATTTCCTGCCCAACCGCATTTCGTTTCGCATCAATAAATGTCTTTAAATCTTTTTTAATTTATATATAGAGGTTATGATTCTCCAACAAGGCGTAAATTGCATTTTCTCCTATATGAGTAGCAAAAGCAAAAAAGTTAGGAAAACCCAATCTTGACAAGTATCCATACAACCTATATGTATGCCATAAAATACTTGGGAAGCGCGGAATGTAAGGAGCAAGAAGTAATATACTCGAAAATGGGAGATTGAGGAACAACAAGAAATCATTTTGATCATGTGTTGATGGCAGCTACTATAACTCGAGTCCAAAGGAGCAGGAGACTTGTCTCTTCGAGCTTAGTCGCATCAAGAAACGTGCTAAACTTCTTCCTTATGATATCAATGGAATATTTGGAGTGGAACTGTGCGAATGATGTGCCTTGCCTTACTAAAGAAATGGACTTGGGAAAAAAGTTTTCAGAGGCGAATGCATAAGGCAGGGAATTTTAACTGTCAAGAGGCAAGGAGTAACCCCCACGAATTTTTAACTTATAAAATCTAAAACTACAGGCAATTTATTAAAAGTACTATAAAAATAGTAAAAATAGCAAATAACATTCATACTAGGCCCACAAACATACTTTGATTCAATAAAAAACATTAATAATGTAAGCAAATCCATTAATTAAAATAAGAAACTAAACATACCTAGTAGTTGAGAAGAAGCAAAAACGAAAGAGGAAGAAGCGGAAGGGGTGGACGAAGAGGATGAAAACAAAAAAAGAAGACTCATTGCGGAGTGCGAATGCAGAGGGGCTATCGAACAAAGAACAGTTGGAATTATCAATACCAAATGACCGCAAAGGGCTGTTGCTTGGTCGATAACGTCCCACGGTGAGATATTGTACTGGGGATATCTAAATTGTATGGTCAGAGTCCTAGTGAGGCTTCTGAAACCGGATGACCACAGACACAATGGTAATCGAGAGGAAGGGAAGCCCTCGTGCTCGAGCTGAATGGTCACAGAGGGGCTAACAAAGTCAGTTGCTCGTAGTCGCAGTGTGGTTTCTGGAGAGGAGGGGTACGCTGGTAGTCTTTGTCGAAAGCTAGAGGAATGGGGGGCCGGGTCGGGATATGACATAGTGAATGGATAGTTGGGGAGATAAGCGACAGCCAAGATTTATTCTTAGGGGGGGATAAGTGGTGGCCAGGACGTCTTTAGAGGGTTATGATAAGTGCAATTCAGCTGGGTTGAGGGAGAAAGAAATATATGTTTTGGGGGGTTTTTTATAAAAAAAATCTATATAATAAGGGCTAGGATTGCTTAGGAGGGATAATTCAAAAAGAAATGGGGCCCACCTCCTTTATGTTGACAACTGTTTAATTTAAAAAGAGAGATAAAAACCTGCCCCTAAAAGCAACATGCATTTGTCGCATGCATCTCTGTTTGGCTGCCCTGCCACGTGTTCATCCTCACATGGGGTGGTAAAATAAAGGACAGTTGTTTTAAAGGGAAAAAAAAAACGACAACTGCAAATGGGTAGCCTCGCACAAGTTCTGAGGCGCTTCTCTCCTTAGCCCTCTCCTCTTTCCCCTCAGGCAAAGCAAACAAGGTGAATCACATACCAGCGAGCCAGTGTTGCCAAAGCATCGCCTAGGCCTTTTCAGGCCCGGTCACCTAGGCCACAGCCTAGGCGGGCGGCCTTTTTTACTTTTTTTTATTTTTCTCTTCTTTTTGTTTTCTTTTTTGATTTATGTATGATCCACATACTTAACTAACATTTCCTATGTATTTTTTCTTACCTATAAATCTATGTCTCCTAAGTTAGAGTTGGTATCATGTTCATTTTACTAGGGTTAATGTTATTTTTTGCTTATGGAATTTTTTTTCTCTTTGAATTATCTTTCTATATCCATGTGATTTATCCTCTTTAGTGCTTCTATTTCTCCAATTTTAGGGTTGTGCTAAAATTTTTTGATTTGTTTATTACGCTTGCTTTGTTTCATAATGAATGTTAGGGACCAAGGATTTTTAATGTTCTAATAAGAATATAACTTTTTAATAGTAACATAATTTGATTCATTGAAATATATGATTTTACGTATTCGCATTTCAGTGATTTAGCTTAACAATGATTACATGAATATTCTTTTTAGATACGAATGTTTGATTTTGGTTGTTTGATTAATTTCATATGAAGTTTTTAATTGTATTATGTTATTATTTTTTCAAATCTAAATATTATCCCACATATATATATTTAAATATTTTATAAAAAAATTGTCGCCTAAGCACCGCCTAAGCCATGCCTCGCCTAGGCAGGCCTGACCGCCTTGACAATACTGCGACGAGCACTCCACCAAGCCAACAGGCATCACCAAGAGGTGATTCGCACTCAGTCCCGGTCAACAAGTGGCGCCGACCAGTGAATTGCACACAATCCAGATCGACAGGCACCCCCATCCCCTAGTTGACGCATCCCTCTCCTCTTTCCTCTCCGGCAAAGCAATACACACAATCCCTGCCAGTAACCAAAGAATCGCTATCTACAGCAGTGGGTGAACGAAGAATTGACCTCCCCACCGCCACCCCCTCCCCCATCCTCCACCTTCACCTCCAAGCCCCAGCCCAACCCCGACTGGCAAGCACTCCAACGAACCCAATCTTGACCAGCAAGCAACTAGAGCAGGTGAATCGCACCTAGCCCAGCCGGTAGGCACCTAGAGTAGGTGAATCGCACCCAGCCGAGACCAGTAGACATCCCGACGGATTCCCGTGCACAGTTTTTATTAGCATCTAGAGAGAACTTACAACTGTGGAAATGTTAATCTAGCCAAACGAAGTTAATCGCTGAGGCAGAGTGTCGTGAGTCGTGACAACTCGAAAGTTGGCATGTCCAATTGAAGGTGAAGGAACGAATGAGGAGTTGATTGTAGGTCCAACCCAATAAATTTGAAGTGGTGTAGCTCGACTTGTGGCTGAAGCTTCACAAGTGTCACAGCTAGAGAAATAGATTCCACATGAAGTGCTGACTCTACTTGAGATGTATCTGAAGGTAAGAGCTCATCAAGGGGTGGAGTCTCAGGACGTATAGGGGAAGGTAGAGGCTCTTTTGGTGATGGAAACTTTATGTCATGTGCTTTGCAGCGGAGTTCGTGTTCGATCTCATCCAACACATCTAGAACAAATGCAAAATCTGAACTTGATTGGGGAAAAGGATGATGTTGCGGAGGGGTAGAAGGTGATCAAGAAGAGTTTCAACATAGAAGGAGGGACGAATATTTAGGTAGAAGGTAGTAACAAAGAGAAGACTCTCTTTAGAGTTTTTGCTTTTCAAAATCTGATCTAAGGAGCTGCATATTTCTCATTGTTTTTATATGAAAGAGAAAGATAGGTCTTCATCTTGAGTCGTCGGATCGAAAGTGAGATGATGGGGGGAGAGGGGAGCAATACAAGGGGAAAAATAGGGACAATGGGGCAAAGAAACAACATGAAAAAAGGGAAAGAGGGGCAGGCATCCTTTTTCACGCACGAGTAGACCGCACGATAGACTCGGGATGCGTGCCCGCATGGGACGTCCAATAGGGTGGTGGCTACAGTTGGATAAGCGGCCTCTTGTGGTTCCTTTGATCCCATCCATTAATTATCTGCATTAATCCAATGATTATTATTCAAAACACTTAAGTCACTTAAGTTAATCGACTTAATGAATTGGTTAGGCCAACTCAATAAATCGGGTGTACACAACCCATATATCATAGGCTAGCAGAAAATATAAATGTTCACAACTTTTGATCCAGTCGTTTGATCGACGCAAAACCGGATTCTATTTAAAAGTAAATAAAAATGCAATGCTTATTAAATAGAAAATCAACAACCGATTGCCTTTGACTTCCACGCATAGCAGTTAGAATCTTTTAGCTGCATGGAAAATGGTGATGATGTGAGAAGCTATCTGCATCAATATCTTTTGTTACAACTTCCATCAATGTTATTTTAGGTATTGCCTTCCCTGTCCCTTCCACAGTAATCTGAGACCTCCTTATAGGTGCCACCACTGCTCAATTGGTTAACTCCAAAATTTGTTCTCCAATTTGTCCTCAATTGGTTAACTCCAAAATTTCCTCTAATGCACTCATTCCTAATTCTATCCCTCCAAAATTTTCCTCGCATCCAAATCAACATTCACATTGCTACCACACTCATCTTTTGTGTATGAGTTCTCTTACTGGGCTAGCATTCTGGACCACATAACATTGTGGCCTTATCCTTGTCTTGTAAATATTTACCCTTAAGCTCTAAAGTCATGCATCGATCGTATAGTACTTCTGAAACTCCTCTCCACTACATCCAACTCTAACTATATTGGGGATATCATCATCTATCTCTCCGTTCTCGGCAATTTATTTGACGAGATGTTTTGAAAGTCAAGACCGGTGAAGGCCCGCAAGTGATATGACTCGTGACAAAATTCATGACATTAGTTTTATATGAAGGTACCAAATGTTGTGGGAAAATGGAAGGGCATTAAAGCGGCATGTGCTAACAGCATGCAACGAAGTACTCCCAACACATGCAAGAAAGCATGCATGTGCCCACGCAAAATATCTCAGAGAAAATAAAAACAACAAAACAGCCTCTCTCATGGCAATGACTATCAACAAGAAATCATAGACATGTTCGTTCTTGGAAGATTTCGAAGGTTTGTGATGACCTTTAATATCATACTCTCAAAACTTCATGCATGTAGAAAAGTGTCCCCGTCATGCTAAATGTCATGAATTTAGAAAGGCACAATATGAGAAAAAGAATTGGAAATTTAAGAAATTATTTGTGTTGTCCTTTTTTTGGAGGGATATTTGTGTTGTCCTTGCTTAGACAAAATTAGGAGTTAAAATTTAGTCGACAACCATAAGGACATAGGAGACTCATCCACCATCAGGGGTAATATAGTTGGCATTTGGAGGATTTGTGCACTGGATTGATGATGAGGTTACATTATCGTTTCTCCAATAACCTATAATCCGGTGCTTCTGAAAGTTTGCAAGAAAAAAGATACATTTTACTACATATGATGCAGCGGGGCACTTCGGAATGAAAATCGCCAAACATAGTTGGTTGCAGATGGACAAGTATACGTGCAGCAATACATTCAATCGCCCAAAAAAATATTGCTTTTGGCCTTAATGTGCAAAAAGAGCAAGACAAAATGCATGCCAGCCTTCTCAGCCATAGGGATAAAATCATAAAAAGAATCACTCAATTGCCAAAATGACAAATTCAGAAAAAGTATCTTGCGAGCTAAAACATGAACAGCCATGGTACATAGAAGTGAACTCGAGAGCTAAAACAAGGAGTATATTGCGAATTTAGATAGGAGAGTTTATTTACCTCCCGTTTTTCAAGCTGACATCCAGTCCTAATAAATTTGAATATATAAGCCTCTTAACCAGCTGAACAGATGAGGGCTTTCTGCACAATTGCATCTTCTGAAATAACGAAGGTAACTGTGAAGGGCAGAAGACATATTCCAAAACTATAAAAAATATTAACAGTTTTAACCTTACACACACCTCTTTCCACCACAAAATATGAGAAAAACTGTCTTCTTCGCAGTGAATTTTTGGCTTGTTCTGTCTTTTACTGGCCATAGGAACCCCTTTAAAAACTTTGTTTGATTTAAAATAATATTTTCTTTTTATCAGCCTGCAATAGCATCTAGGAAGATATGAGCCGCATTAAGCCTTCTAAATGTACTAAATAAAGGTCACTTATGAACCTCGATAGCGAACGAACTGGAATTTAGCTTAACTTCATGGATAAATAAGTATATCATTGCTGTTCATAAGTGCAGGGATTGGGCATTAAAAAGGCCACTTAGAAACAAACAAATCAAGTATTTATGGATCTAGCTAATATTCTGCGCTTACACTTAGCTGGTGTGTACTTTTTTAAATTATCACCACTTCAGCATGCCAAGCAACGACAAGAAAGGTTAAGAAAAAAGATTGCCTTTCCTCACAAAATTAGCAATATACATGTATCTTTTGATCTGAACAGTACATAAAGGGCCAATTTTTAAATGTAACAAAAATAATATGTGCATATTGGAGATGCTTCCCTATATAAAGAAGACAAGCCATGTCTTCTGACAACAAGGAAATCTGCAGAGTAGAATTCAGACCATGTTCCATGCCCTCCTGTGAATATTGGTGGAGTCATATACAGAAGATAGGCCATGCTGTCTGACAATAAAGAAACGTGCAGAGCAGAATTCACATTATGCACACTCTCATACTTCCACACCAACTTTTAGTCACTTCATTATCTTTTCCTTTTAATTTTACATTCTCTAGCTTTACTGACATTGATAGACATCATGGTGTCAAAACTCTACCACTAAAGCTTCTATTGTCCATTACTCCATCATAATTTCCACGGCACAAAAGTTGCAAGAGAAAGTCTTATCGAGCCAAATTTAATGAAGAAAACGTTTTGCAGACCATGAGGAATCATTTCGTAAGTTCTAAATCCCCAAACGTCTCCAACTTGGCTCATTCCTCTCATATCTAGGTCGAAATGTTGTTTTAGTTCAGCTCTTTTCCAATATTTTTCGTCACAGAGATGAATGCAATTCCCGTCAACTAAACTCACTTCTTCTCGAGGGGAAATTTGGAGGGTTTTCCCTTGTTGCATGAGTTTAAACTACATAACCACTAAGGTAGGTCTCCCAACCTGCCAACTAGCACTATGAAGAAGAGTAGGCAAAGGCGTTGTGCTACTAAGAAGAGGGGTGATGTACTTCTCTACGAAGGCGGAGCAGAGGCAGAGGCGTTGACGGAGCTACAAGTAATGTTTGCGAATCATGGAAGATAGTCAATAACATAGGTTACATTTCAGATCGGATTGGGTTGAATCCCCTAAAGGTATTGGATATCCACACTAAAAGAACCAACGAGTCGGATCCACAATATATAAACTAAATCGGAATTGTCCGATCAAATATCATTCAAGGGTTAAGAATCTTAAGATGGAAGGAGACTTGGGGTTATCATTCACCTCCTCCTGCAACCTCTGAAGCGGTGAACTTGATGACCTTCATCAGAGATGACAACTTCGGCGACCATCAACAGAGACAGCAAACTCGAGGCAGAAGAAGTACAGGGGGAGAGGAAACTCCAATGGCTCTGCTATGTTCCTGCAGATGACGCAAACTTAGTGACTTTGACAGAAGCGGATACATTCAATCTCGTGGTGCCGGAGGAAGTAGAGGAGATGGCAACTAAAAAAATCTAGCTCCTAGATGATGAGCCAAAAATTGGAAGAGCCCTAAAATCCTAGTTCCTTTTGATTGAGGAGCCAGAAAAGAAGAGGCCAATAGGGTGAGCGACAGGCCAGGAAGGAGGAGGCGACGACAACAAGCAAGTGCTATGAATACCATGAAACTTGTGGAACAAGTAGAAATCATCTCATTAGGGCATTAGCCAAGAAATATATACAAAGAGATGAAGTAGTCATCAACATGGTGAACATATGACACAAAGAGTGAAAAGAAAAGGAAAAACCTATACAAGGAATATACAACAATACATTCTCTCACAATATTTATAGAAGGCACTACAACTTCTCCCATGTTTCATATGTTTCCCTTGCCACCTTCACTCAAGCTATCAATTTCACCATCACCAAATGACACAACATATCTCAGAAACATAATCAGAAAGGGTGGGTAACTTCATGAAATACACCGGGCACGAACGAAAGGTGCCTCACTCAACGATAAATCATGACCCATCAAGCCACTACACGATTCAACTCGCCATGTGGGGCAAATATGGGTGCATAAAATATTCGCCCCCACCCGGCACCTAGCCAAAGCTTCGACAATGCCCAAAGGGGGAACTAAAGAGGGGGTTCTCCACCCCGCAAAACTAAACCGGATTCAGACATGAGTCCCCGAGTGGTGGGAGAGAAGAGGCACAAGGGAAGGGGCACTCTAACAAACGGCCAAGCTCATACCATGACACGCCAGCAAGCTATGACACACAAGAGGACTTGCTCAGCGCGAAGGTTAAGACATGGCCAACAGCGCTGCACACTTGGCCTACCAAAAGATGCCACGTGGGAGGTCCCATGGCAAGGCCTAGAGTCAAAGAGGGAGTTGACGTGCGGCATTCTTATTCAAAAGGGCAAACAAACACGCTCTAAAGAGTTCATGGGGTGACATGTGGATAGATCAGTGGCACGAGCTCCGGCACCAACCCATGAGCGACAATTATCAATGAAAGACATGCCAACCTAATAAGCAATGGGAACACACCATGTGGGTTGACACGTGTCATGTAATAAAAGGCTTTAATCTTCAAGTTTCCAGTATAAAATAGGAGCTGGGGGCACAAAGGATGCTAATCTTTTGCACATTTGGTGTAAGAAGAATATTGTCATTCTAGTGAAAGAGTCATCAAACCCATACTCTCTCTCTCTCTCTCTCTCTCTCTCTCTCTCTCTCTCTCTCTCTCTCTCTCTCTCTCTCTCTCTCTTCAAGAACAGGAAGAAAAATCTAGAGGCACCCAGATTTCAATCGAAGTTAAAAGGTGTTTGTCGAGTACCCAAACGCCATAGGGAATGACAACCCTCGATATTCCACCCGACGCTCGACTCACAGCTCGAGACAGAGAAGGGAAGGAGGAGTTCCGGGTCGCTAGTTCCAGGGCGAAGCAGCTGACCCTAGTTGTGGGAGTCGTCTTCCAAGAAACTACCCCCACATAATCAAAATTCAAACCTTATATTTTGCACTTTGTTCAACGATTCTAACTCCACCCCTTCACACCACCGCCTTTCACACAAGCTGCATAGATATAGTTTCAAGATCATGCTAAATTATCAGATTCCCAGTATGTCAGGCCGTCGTTATCTCCCAAGTCGCAATCTTTGGACATGGCCATCCATGCATGCACTCAAAGCTAGAAGCCCTTCTACCGCTTGTCTCAAATTTCATGAGTGAAGTCTACCAGCCTAAAAGAATGGCATACCATGGCTAACCAAAGACGAAATTTTCTACCTACAACTAAAAAATCTCCCATCAACACCCTCCTAGAGAAATCATCAGAGAGTCCGAAGAAAAATTCCAGTAATCATCATAAACTCCACCAAGTACAGCATGAATGGTAAAATGACAACGGGAACAATGAGAAAGCTGAACAGATTGGCTACATCCAGAAATTCAGACATAATACATGAAAAAAGAAAGATTGTTTGACTCAAACTTACTGGGTTGACGGCGATTTGTTTAACCTCCGAATTGTGCAGGGTCCGATTAAGCCCGCCAGCGATAGCCAGCGGGGCGAGGGCGCCATGAGGGAGCTGGTAACAAACCGATGCATTCTTGGGGAGGGAATGCGGTTTAGGGTTTTCAGTTGGCAAGGTGAGAGAGAGAGGGTGAGACGGGGCGAAGGTTTAGGGTTTTCCTCTCTCTCTCTCTCTCACACACTTGTATCTTCCCGCCAGAAACGAGAAGGCGAGGAGACGAGGGCTTCAGGGTTTAAAAATCTACCGAGCTGAGCAGAATCGGAGAGCGCTTACATGGTTGGTAGCCAGTGAAGCATTTCTTTTTGGGTAAATTAATTAAGGGTCCAAAGTATGACCCAATACAATAAAAAATTTATAAAAAATTTAAAACTAAGTCTATGATCGTCGTTAGTGAACGATAAAAATATAAAATAATATTAATATCACAGAAAAAACTGAGAGTATTTAATATGACATGAAAAGTAAACATTAAAAAAAAAAAAAAATCAAAGTTATTGTAGCTACTTTAGTAACTCCAAATTTTTTTTGTTTTGTAGTGAAGTTCTTTCATGTATTTCATTACAGGACTTTTTTTTTTCAATATTAGTATAGATGCTATGAGAAAATTAAAATACGCTTTAGATAATGTTCAATACGTTTTTAGTAATATAAAATATATATTTAGTCATTAAAAATATGTTTTTGATAACATACAAATAAAGCAATAATTATAGCAGCTACAGTAACTCTGAAGCCACATGAAAAAAAATTATTGTAGGATGATTTTTTTGAAGTTAGTGTAGATGTTATGGGAAACTATTGTACGAAATATATTTGGAAACTATACTATCCTTTTTTTAATTTGGGTGTTTGTGATTATAATGCCCTTTTTTAAATTTGGGTATCATTTTCCCTGCTTCACCTTGATCTCCTCGCACCCCAGTCTCCAAACTCCTGATCCGGTTGATATACACCATTCCAACCTTCTCGCCCCCTGATCAACGCCCGGCAACATTAGGGCTATAGATTTTTCATCTGATAGTGCAGTTGCAACACTCTGACAAGCCTCATTTTTTCTCTCATTTGAGGTGTGGTTGTCTCCAATAATTTTATCTTTTTCATGATTTAAGAGCGATTATTGGTCATTTTTTGTTTAATCCTTGGTATGAAATCCTCCTTTACTGTCAAATATTTTTCGATGACCGTGAGATTACTATGTGATTTTCTCATGATTTAGGGGTGATTGTCTGGTTTTTATCCTTTGTTTGAAATTCTCCCAACAAACTGTGAAATTTTTGCCAAACACTATGAGATTACTGTGATTTTAAAAAATTAAATTTATTTTTCCCAATCGCATACCATTGGCTTTGCCCACTATGCTTCCTTCAGCGAGAGGCTTCACAGTTCCAACTCGAGTAGTGCGCGTCGCGACCCGACCCTGGACCTCAAGTACGTCGCCCGATTGAAGCACCAGTGCCGGAATAAGAGGAGGAACGATACGGTGGTGCCGATAGGGGTGGGACTTGGGCGGGTTGAAGGGTCTGCCCATGCCCAACTCTACTTGCACAAACCTTAACCCGTTTAGCCCGTGGAACCCGGGGAAGCCCAACCCGTGCTTGCCCATTCTAGCTGCTCGGGTTCCTCGGATCGCTCGGGTTGCCCAATTTACAAAATAATGGGCAGGTTGAGCGGGTTGCCCAATTAGAAATGCTTGTGCACATAAATAGATGAAAAAAAACCCAATAGATTTTTGAATTGGACAAAAAAAATCTTGCTGAAAAAAAACCCAACAAATTTTTGAATTGGATAAAAAAAATCTTTGAATTGCATAACGAGACAGTCTTTGATTTCCATAAAAAAAAAAAAAAAACTATCAAAGCATTCAACCTTAGTGTGTCACTTCCTCGGGTTCCTCGGGTTGGGAAGAATGGTGCCCAAACTCGTCCAAATTGAAATCGGGTTGATCTTTTTTTGTCCAAACCCGTCCCAGCTTTTAACTAGCTTTGCCCATGTTTGTCCATTGTTCGGGTTGGCCGAGTCAGGTTCGGGGTCAGAGCCGCCCAAGTCCCACCCCTAGGTGCCGATGGATCCCCGAAGCCCGAACTTGTTAAACACCAGCTACTACAGCAACATCATGGCCAAGCGGCTAGCTTGCTCTTGTCGGACCAAACCTTAAAGTCAACCCCCACTGCCGCGGCTCAGGTGAGGCAGAATTTTGCCAATCTGCCTCTATTCCACTCGAATTTTTGAGCGGCCATGGTGATTGAAGATGGGCCACATTGGAGTCCTTACTGGGCGCAATGGAGAGGGTGATTTACTGATACATAAGTCGTGCATGCTTTCATCTGTTTACCAGAAAGAGGAAATTAATACCCACCAGGGGATCGGAGAGTTGGCAAAGCAACTGATGCTTTGGTGATGAGGTTGTGGGTTCAACTCTTCCTCCCCTCGATTTACTCAGGAGTGAAGTCACTACAAGAAATAGGTTTTTTACCGACGGAAATTTCTATTACCGTCGGTAATAATATATATTTTACCGACGGTAATAATATTTTCCGTCGGTAATAATACTTTGATTTTTTTAATTTTTTTTTCATATTTATTACCGACAGTTATATATTATCCGTCGGTAATATACCTTTACCGACGGAAAATATTACGTCCGTCGGTAATATATGTTATTACCGACAGTAATATAAAAGTCCGTCGCTAATAATATATTTTATATTTTGCTAATTTTTTTTGTTTATTTTTACCGACGGTAACTATATATCCGTCGGTATAACTAATATTACCGACGGTAAAGGTTTATTCCATCGGTAATATTAATACATAAATTTTAATTTTTTTTTAGCATTTTAATTACCGACAGAAAAAGAGTAATTGTCGGTATAAAACTACTTTTTACCGACGGAATATATATTGTCCGTCGGTAAAAACCCTGCGATTTTATAACTCCCCGATCCCCCTTTCTGTTTCGATCTAAATACCCCCCCCCCCCCCCTCTCTCTCTCTCTCGATCTAATTCCCCCCCCCCCCTCTCTCTCTCGATCTAATTCCCCCCCCCCCCCTCCCCGGCCTTCCTCCCCTCCCTCACGTGCCTCCGGCCGGCCACCCCTCTCCTCCCTTGCGCCTCCGGCCACCCCTCCTCTCTCTCGTGCCTCCGGTCACCCCTCCCCTCCCCTTCCGCGCGCCACCGACCAGCGACGCTGCTCGACGTCCCCTCCGCCGGAGCCACTGCTCCTCCTCCTCCTCCTCGAGGCCTCCCTCTCCATCTCCGGTGAGCTCCTCCTCCTCCTCCCTCTCCCCCTTAGTTTATTTTGTTTCAAATCGCATTCTAAAGTTTGAAATGTTAGCACAATACCCCTTTTGTCATCTACTTAATTCCCTCATTTGGTAATTTTTATCTTATCAAAATTGAATTGAATGGGGGCAAAATGTAGTTTTTAGACACCATAATTTGCGATATTAACTAAGGTCCCTACAAGTATATATTCGTCTTTAGAATGAGTATATATTCGTCTGAAAGTGTATATTAGAAAGAGTATACATTCATTTTCAGAAAGTGTATATATTTGTTAGGGTTTAAGGTTTAGGGTTTAGCATGGGGTTTAGGTTAGGTTTAGGGTTTATGTTAGGGTTTAGGGTGGGGTTTAGGTTAGGTTTAGGGTTGAGGTTAGGTTTAGGGTTTAAGTTTTGGATTAGGGTTAGGTTTAGGGTTGAGGTTAGGTTTAGGGTTTAAGTTTTGGATTAGGGTTAGGTTTAGGGTTTAAGTTTTGGATTAAGTTTAGGTTTATGGTTTAGGTTTAGGTTAGGGTTTAGAGATTAGGTTTAGGTTTAGATTAGGGTTAGGGTTAGGTTTAGGTTAGGGTTAGGTTTAGGTTAGGGTTAGGTTTAGGGTTTAGGTTTAGGATTAGGGTTAGGGTTAGGTTTAGGTTAGGGTTATGTTTAGGGTTTAGGTTTAGGATTAGGGTTAGGGTTAGGTTTAGTGTTTAGGTTTAGGGTTTAGGTTTAGAGTTAGGTTTACGGTTTAGGTTTAGGTTTAGGTAAGGGTTTATATTAGGTTTAGGTAAGGGTTTATACCCTTTTGTCAACTACTTAATTTCCTTATTTGATCCTTTTTATCTGATTAAAACTGAATTGCATGGGGGAAAATATAGTTTTTAAAATTAGTAGCTCACGAACAAGTTCGGTAAATACTTAGTCTCTAAATTAGTCAATCCGATAACAAAATCTTAAATATCTACTAAATACTCATTCGTAAGTCGGAAATACAAAAAACCATATGAGTACGAATTATCGAATGCGATCCGATGACGATCCGATCGAATCCAAACCAACTTGAAAATGTGAAACTCGAAAACTTATGATTTTCAAATACTTAGAAAGAGTATATTCGTCTTCAGAAAGTCTATATTAGAAAAGAGTATACATTCATTTTCAGAAAGTCTATATATTTGTTAGGGTTTAAGGTTTAGGGTTTAGCATGGGTTTAGGTTAGGTTTAGGGTTTATGTTAGGGTTTAGGGTGGGGTTTAGGTTAGGTTTAGGGTTGAGGTTAGGTTTAGGGTTTAAGTTTTGGATTAGGGTTAGTTTTAGGGTTTAAGTTTTGGATTAGGGTTAGGTTTATGGTTTAGGTTTAGGTTAGGGTTTAGAGTTTAGGTTTAGGTTTAGGATTAGGGTTAGGGTTAGATTTAGGTTAGGGTTATGTTTAATAAACGAGCCAAGCTTAAGCAGACCAAAGCTCAGCTCGTTTGGGCTCGCGAATATGCTTGTTTAGGGCGATGATGATAATATTAATACGGACGATGGCGATGACATGCAGGGTGTGATACATGATTTGCAAGGTGACATAGGCACGGATGCCGAGTCTAGTACCAATCGAAGGATGAAAAATGTATCTGCAAAGGTTCTCCTATACTTCCCGCTTAGGGACAGGTTTCAGAGGTTGTTTATGTCATCGAAGACTGCTGATCCGGTATGTTGTAACTAAAACATGCTCTAACTAAAGATTATGAACCAAGTTATTTATAGCTATTACTTTGATTGTTACCCAGAGAGCTTTTAGTCGCCTTCTATCGATCGATGCGGCAAAGGCCTCATAGAATCATATTCTACAGGTGGAACATTGCTTACTATTTTTTTTCTCACTATTGTGATTATGCCTCCCATGTGGAAGCTTCTCTTAACATGTGTCTACATATCACAGGGACGGTGTTAGCGAAGGGCAATTCAATCATGTCCTGCTCTATGAAATGGATGCGATTCGAAAGGTAAGTATTTGTTTCATTGCTTACATCTAGTAAGCAAGCAAATGGTCTCTCTCTCTCTCATGGTAATGATGTAGCCTCTGTTTTTCTTTTAAATGATAGAATTTTGTTTTTTAATCATGCTAGGTGTGTGCCTCGTTGGAAGAGGGATATCTCCCTCATGTGACATTTGTAGTGGACACAACAATATGCCACCCAACGGAGTTCGATTTCTATCTCTGCAGTTATGCTGGCATACAGGTAAACTTTGACTGAAGCTTTGTAAGTGTAAATTATTTTAAATTCACTCATGCAATTGGTACTTTTTACGATTATACAAAGAGAATATAGTAGAAAGATGTAATGGAGAGTGTAGAGTGTATATATGCAGTAAGAATGTAGTAGAGAGCATTATATAGAGAATATATTATAGAAAATATAGTAGAGAGGAAATATTATTCAGAATATAGTAGAGAATGTTATAGGGACAATGTTATGTAGAGAATTTATTATAGGGAGAATGCCATAGAGAGTATTGTTTTGCTACAATCACTCTCTACAATATTCTCTATATGATTTTTCAACGCGTAGACGCTAACTTATGATTTTTCAACGCGTAGACTCTAAATTTGTCAATAGGAGCGTAAATTGTTAAAATATCCAATTAGAACTCGCTCATAAGTTCGAAATACGAAAAAATATCCAATCGGTCAATCGGAGCGTAAATTGTTAAAATATCCAATTAGAACTCGCTCGTAAGTCTGAAATACGAAAAAAACTCCAAGTTCGGATTATCGGATATCGATCCGATGATGATCCGATCGAATCCAAACCTATTTCAAATCCGAAACACGCTAACTTATGATTTTTCAACGCTTAGAATCTAAATCGGTCAATCGGAGTGTAAATTGTTAAAATATCCAATTAGAACTCGCTCGCAAGTCCGAAATACAAAAAAATTCGAAGTTCGAATTATCGGATACTGATCCGATGACGATCCGATCGAATCCAAACCTATTTCAAATCCGAAACACACTAACTTATGATTTTTCAACGCTTAGACGCTAAATGGGTCAATCGAAGCGTAAATTGTTAAAATATCCAATTAGAACTCGCTCGCAAGTCCGAAATATGAAAAAATTCCAAGTTCGGATTATCGGATACCGATCCGACGATGATCCGATCGAATCCAAACCTATTTCAAATCCGAAACACGCTAACTTATGATTTTTCAACGCTTAGACTCTAAATCGGTCAATCAGAGCGTAAATTGTAAAAATATCCAATTAGAACTCGCTCACAAGTCCGAAATACGAAAAAATTCCAAGTAAAAATTATCGGATACTGATCCGATCGAATCCAAACCTATTTCAAATTCGAAACACGCTAACTTATTATTTTTCAACGCTTAGACTCAAAATCGGTCAATCGGAGCGTAAATTGTTAAAATATCCAATTAGAACTCGCTCGCAAGTCCGAAATACAGAAAAATTCCAAGTACGAATTATCGGATGCCGATCCGATAACGATCCGATCGAATCCAAACCTATTTCAAATCCAAATACGCTCACTTATGATTTTTCAACGCTTAGACTCTAAATGGGTCAATTGGAGCGTAAATTATTAAAATATCCAATTAGAATTTGCTCACAAGTTCGAAATACGGAAAATTCCAAGTACGAATTATCGGATACCGATCAGATGATGATCCGATCGAATCCAAACCTATTTCAAATCCGAAACACGCTAACTTATGATTTTCTATACTTAGACTCTCAATCGATCAATCGGAGTATAAATTGTTAAAATATCCAATTAGAACTCGCTCGCACGCCCGAAATACGGAAAAATTCAAAGTACGAATTATCGGATGCCAATCCGATCGAATCCAAACCTATTTCAAATCCGAAACACGCTATCTTATGATTTTTCAATGCTTAGTATCTAAATCGATCAATCGGAGCGTAAATTGTTAAAATATCCAATTAGAACTTGATCGCAAGTGCGAAATACATAAAAGTTCCAAGTACAAATTATCGGATGCCGATCTGATGACGATCCGATCGAATCCAAACCTATTTCAAATCGAAACACACTAACTTATGATTTTTCAACGCTTAGACTCTAAATGGGTCAATCAGAGTGTAAATTGTTAAAATATCCAATTAGAACTCGCTCGCAAGTTCAAAATACGGAGAAATTCTAAGTACAAATTATCGGATACCGATCCGATGATGATCCGATCAAATCCAAACCTATTCAAATCCAAAACACACTAACTTATGAGTTTTCAATGCTTAGATTCTAAATCGGCCAATTAGAGCGTAAATTGTTAAAATATCCAATTAGAACTCGCTCGCAAGTCCGAAATATAGAAGAATTCCAAGTACGAATTATCCGATCCGATCGAATCCAAACCTATTTCAAATCCGAGACATGCTAACTTATGATTTTTCAACGCTTAGACTCTAAATCGGTCAATCGGAGTATAAATTATTAAAATATCCAATTAGAACTCGCTCGCAAGTCCGAAATATGAAAAAATTCCAAGTATGAATTATCGGATGACGATTCGATCGAATCCAAACCTATTTCAAATCCGAAACACACTAACTTATGATTTTTCAACGCTTAGACTCTAAATGGGTCAATCGGAGCGTGAATTGTTAAAATATCCAATTAGAACTCGCTTGCAAGTTCGAAATATGGAAAAATTCCAAGTACGAATTATCGGATGCCGATCCGATCGAATCCAAACCTATTGCAAGTTCGAAATTATTAAAATATCCAATTAGAACTCGCTCGCAAGTCCGAAATATGGAAAAATTCCAAGTATGAATTATCGGATGACGATTCGATCGAATCCAAACCTATTTCAAATCCGAAACACACTAACTTATGATTTTTCAACGCTTAGACTCTAAATAGGTCAATCGGAGCGTAAATTGTTAAAATATCCAATTAGAACTCGCTCGTAAGTCCGAAATACGGAAAAATTCAAAGTACAAATTATCGGATGCCGATCCGATGACGATCCGATTGAATCCAAACCTATTTTAAATCTGAAACACGCTAACTTATGATTTTTCAACGCTTAGACTCTAAATCGGTCAATTGGAGTGTAAATTATTAAAATATCTAATTAGAACTCGCTCGCAAGTCCGAAATACGAAATAATTCCAATTATCAATTATCGGATAACGATTTGATCGAATCCAAACCAATTTTAAATCTGAAACACGCTAACTTATGATTTTTCAACGCTTAGACTCTAAATGGATGAATCGGAGCGTAAATTGTTAAAATATCCAATTAGAACTCGCTCGCAAGTCTGAAATACGAAATAATTCTAAGTACGAATTATCGGATGCCGATCCGATGACGATCCGATCGAATCCAAACCAATTTCAAATCCGAAACTCACTAACTTTTGATTTTTCAACGCTTAGACTCTCAACTATAGATATAAACTATTTTTTTAACAAATACATGTTAATTGCAGGATGTGCAGTGTCAGGGGATGAAAGCACCAACGTTGGTGCCGGGCGACGTGGGGTGGTTGAGCTAGGGCACGCAGCCTACCTCAGTTTTGGATTATGTAAAAATAATTTTGTAATAAATATGTGGTCAATTTTTGGTCTTGTCTATAATTGTCTGGTATTGTGGTAATATTTGATAAATTGCTGTAATAGTTGATTTAATCAATTATGGTAATATTTGAATATATTGTGGTATTATTTGATAAATTGCGGTATTATTTGATAAATTATGGTAATAGTTGATTTAGTCGATTATGGTACTATTTGAATATATTATGGTATTGTTATAAATAACAGGAATTAAAAAACATTATTTAAGTAATTTTTTTAAAAAAAATCATGTTTTTTTGCCGACGGAATTTATCACTTCCGTCGGTAATAAGCTATTTTATTTTTTTAAATAATTTGTATATTGGCGACGGAATTTATAACGTCCGTCGGTAATAACCTTATATATTGCCGATGGAGAGTAATATTCCGTCGGCAAAAATCTTATATATTGCCGACGGACGGTAATATTCCGTCGACAAAAATCTTTTATATTTATAATTAAATATTTGTATATTACCGACGGACACAAAATATCCGTCGGTATTAATTATTAATACCGACGGATATTTTTTGTCCGTCGCCGATTTTTCCCGACGCCTTTTTTCCCGATAGACTAGCGAAGGAAATGACTTCCGTCGCGATAAATCTTTACCGACGAAAAACTAACTTTACCGACGGATATTGTCCGTCGGTAAAAACTATTTTTTTTATAGTGAGTGGAAATTGCCGAGTGGGTCGGGCTTCACTCCCGGAGGGATTAGTCCGAGCCTGAAGTGGGTCATTGCCCGAAAGGTTTCGGGACACCCGCCGATGTCAAAAAAAAAAAAAGAGGAAATTAATATTTCTACTATATTTTGGGTTTACCATAGTATATTAATATAGCTATGCAAACTATCAACGTAATATAATTTCTATATATTGTGTTTATTAACATGTTAGATACCCTCGCACCCCAAAACCTGGATCGTAAACGGAGGCCCATATGTGGCATATTAAGCGAGTGATGTATGTCTTCCTCACCGATGTAGGACTATCCATTAACACTCTCCCTCACACGGAGCATGTGTGGCAAGGATCCTCCCAAATGGAGCACGCGTGAAAAAACACGATCAGTGGGGAGCATATGGGGGAGGATTTCAGCCGCCGTACGTAACCCTTTTCCAACAGCCGATTAAAGGATTGAATCTTTGAGGTGTGGCACTATGGGATTCATAGCTATCGTGTGCTTAGCTGTCACACATACATTGTAGTAATAGAGAGACACAAAGAAGGATAAAAAGAGAGAGAGAGAGAATCTGGTAACGAAGTTTGGCCAAAGCCTACGTCTCCGTGTGGTAAGATGCAACCTTTGAATTCACTAAATCTGAGAAAGTAGAGCTACTCTCGACAAGCCGAGATGTATGCTCATTACAAGTAGACAGAAGGTGGAGATGGCTTGAGAGTCTGAAGATCAGAAGGCTCTGGAATCTCTGGAAAACAGAAAGTGGAGTTGGAAATAATGAAATTGGATCTGGATTGTTTACAGGGTTGGCTATTTATAGAGGTTCGGGAATATCCGAGAAAAAATCTAGGGAATATTTTAGGGATATTCCTGGGAATACCCAGGGTTTGGAAAATTATCTGGGAATGTTTACTAGACCTCGAATAGGTACCGTGTGCCCTAGGCAGGACTGTGGATCCCACTATCATCTTTGTTGGCCCCAGGCAGGGTTGCGGGTCCCATTATCGTCTTTATGGGCCCCATGTAGGGCTGTGGGTCCCACTGTCGGGCGTTAGCTAGATTTTGCACCCACAGTTATCCCCTCCCATCTAAACAGGTGCTAACCTAGCTGGCTGGGACTCCGTGGTGCAAAACTACTTTGTTGATGTCGAAGTGTCTTGACGAGTGTTTGGAAAGAATCTGTCGACCCCTTACCAAGGGCCGACCATAAGTTTATCTGCCGACCTGTTGTCCGGGGCCGACCGTCGCGTCTGTCGACCCCTTACCAAGGGCCAACCAAGAATTTATCTACCGACCCGTTGTCCAGGGTCGACCCTAAACCCATGCTTCGAACGTAGCAACGGAATCTGGATATCGAACGATGGCCTCTGTTGTCATCCCATTGAAGTGTCCGATCGTCGTGCCTGTCTGCTCCCTGCTAAGGGTCGTTTAGGCTATGTTACTGAAAGTGATCGCTTCCAGACTTGGATGTCGATCTTCTATCTTTGATGTGAGATCCACCATGAGTTTGAGCTGAACTGATTTCAAATCCATCACTTCGTATGCCTAAATAACCTGGGCATGTGTCTTGCAAAGAATCTGTCGACCCCCTGCCAAGGACCGACCAGGGTCTTATCGACCAGCCCATTATTTAGGGCCAACCGAGGCGTCTGCCGACCGCCTGCCAAGTTAGATATATGCATTGTTAGCTCATTAAGTGGTTTGATGTATGCATTGTAACATTTTATCGGTGCTTGATCTGTAGAACGCTTACAAGTTAGAGGTGTTGTATATTAGCATATCAAGCTTTGTATTGTTCTTTTATGTGCTCAGAACGCTCATTGCTTATCTTGAACTTGCTAGAATTGATGAGGTCTACAGCTTGTAAAAACCTATAATTTAGTTGTATATGGTTGATAGCTTAGGATTGCATTAGGTACGTACCTTAGTACGTGTTCTAATTACAGAATAGAGAGTCATACTATATGGTAGTCCACTTGAGTAGGAGACTTAATGGACTGGTCCCATGTAACCAAAATACGTTCGCAGCTCTGATTAGGGTTGATTGCCCAATCAGGATAAGCTGTTGGGATGACAGAGCATGGGTGTTCCACCATGGCCATCACTAGGTACAGTGTCTGTGGCCGAACGGAACCAACACGGTGCACAGATTGATAAGCTGACACCGGTGCACTAAGTTGTATTTCTGCTTAGAGTAAAACAGCCCTAAACCCTGAGGAACCACGACTAATGGGCTAACTAGCTAAGTGGTGTTTTGGCGTACATGTGTACGGGTTCGGTTGCGTAACCCAAAACTATGGTATGCTGGATTACCTGGTTAGTGTCGCATCAGCGTGCCACTCTTACAGGCCATCCACATCCTAATGAGAGGTGTGTTCCTTGGTCTGACCTACGTCATATTAAACCCAGGCCTGGTGGTCATCAGTTGGATTGTTGACCGGATCTGGTTACTCGGCAGGGTAATAGGAGGTACAACGTACGTGGTCAACCTAGAAGAAACCAAGTCATATGAGCACTCGAGTTTAACGGTTCTCCACCGCTCGAGTCGCTTCATGGCACCAAGTGGAGGGACAGCAGGTTTACCACTACTAAGTGGAGAGCAGGGGTATGCAGAGAACATAATAAGTCCTCAGAAATTGGGGTGCAGCCTACGTCATACTCTGGGAGGTTACGCGGGTTAACTCAAACTCAGAGAATCAATGGTATACTTGGGTAGTGTGTCGATCGAGACCAAGTTGGAAGCCATGAATCCCGGTCTCTGAAGGTTTCATCTTATCGACATTATGTACGATTCTTGAATCATCTCCTTATTTCACATAAAGCAGTTAGAGGAAGTAATCGGTCCAACCCTAATATGCTTCATGAGTGCATCGTACTAATGCACGGTAGATTCGTATGTGCGTGTGTGTGCTAAGGGGGAAACCTCGGAGTAGTACAAAGACACACGTAATCAAACCCTTACATTCAGTGGGCCCATCCTCAAGTGGGGCCCACCCGGCCCCCTTCTAGAAATCCGAACCCCTTAAGGGGTGGCCGGCCATGCAAGAAAGAAAAGAAAAGAAAAGAAAAGAAAGAAAAGAAGAAAAAGGAAAGAAGAATCGCCATGCGGGGGGGTTGCGTATGACATCTACATAAGCATAGATCCTATGCCGATCCCTCGATCCGACAGACAAGAAATAAAGCCGGGTCGCCATCGAATTTATGTGCAAGATTCAAATTAATTCAAAAGGGATTGAGCCATAACTACTCCGCCAGAAAAGGAAAGCAAATAAAGGTTTATTCCCCTCTTCAATGGAAGAATAAATTTGGGGTAGTTATGGGAGAGATATTAAAGGGATTCAAATAAATCTTTCCATATCTCTCCCCTCCCCCCTTCACCTATAAATAGAGGGGGAGGGGGAAGGCTCAAAAGGTCGGATGGCCAGAAGCGAAGAAGCTCTGCAGAGGAGGAGACTCGCCCTTCATTGACCCAAGGCTTCACGAGGCATGAGCAAGCCTATCCCTTCAGGACCGACTTAGTCCATCGAAAGTTCTCATCAACGTGAAGACCCTTGCACAAGAAGATCATCCCTTCAACTCCGTGCACGAAGAAGAAAGCTCGGAGAAGAAAAAACCTTCAACTCCGTGCATGAAGAAGAAAGCTCGGAGAAGAAGAACCCTTCGACTCCGAAAACGCCAGAAGTAAAGGCCGAAGAAGAAGATCAGAGCGGCACTACCCCGTCAGCTCCAACAAGCCTTCAACTCCGATCAAGCCCAAAAGCCCGGAGAAGAAGACCGAAGCGTCATCACCCCGTCGGCTCCAACAAGTTTTCAACTCCGATTAAGCCCAAAAGCCCTGAGAAGAAGACCAAAGCGTCATCACCCCATCGCCTTTGACAAACGCCCGCTCCATCCATGAAGAAGAAAGCTTGGAGAGGAACACCCGAGGCATCGCTACACCCGTCATCTTCAAAACAAAGCCGACGCTACAACCGCTACACGGAAATCGGTGCTACCCCCGCCGCCTTCAAAAGGAGCCTTCAAAAGGAATGTGGATTAGGCTATCCAGTCTTATGGATTTGAACAGAACGTGAATGAACCATGTGTTTATAAAAGAAGCGATAAGACTACAGTAGTTTTTCTGGTACTTTACATGGACGATATCCTGCTCATTAGAAACGATGTTGGAATATTGTCTACAGTGAATGTATGGTTATCCTCTCAATTTGACATGAAAGACCTGGGTGAAGCGAGTTATGTTCTGGGGATCAAGGTAACTCGAGATCGCCAGAACAAGACTCTCTCGCTGTCACAGTCAGCCTATATAGATACTATCTTGGTCATATTCAGTATGCACAACTCCAAGAAGGGACTGGTTCCATTCAGACATGGAATAAAATTATCCAAGGATCGGGGTCCTAAGACTCCTGAGGAGAGGGCAGAGATGCAGAAGATACCTTATACTTCGGCTATAGGGAGTCTGATATATGCTATGCAGTGCACGAGACCAGATATATGCTATACAGTTGGCATGATGGGCAGGTATCAGTCAAATCCGGGTCCAGGGCACTGGACTGCTGTGAAAACTATACTCAAGTATCTCTGTAGGACAAGAGATTATGAGTTAGTTTACTCTTCACAGGAACTGATGCCGATTGGGTATACAGATTCTGACTTTGCATCAGATCCGGAATCCAGGAGATCGACGTCGGGGTTTGTGTTTTCATTGGGAGGAGGAGCTGTCAGTTGGAGGAGCGTGAAGTAGGGATGCATCGCGGATTCAACGACAGAGGCTGAGTACGTTGCGGCATGCGAAGCAGCCAAAGAGGCGGTATGGCTCAAGAAGTTCCTCACGGACTTAGGATGTGTACCAGGAGCTCAAGATCCTATTGTCTTTTACTACGACAATAGTGGAGCGGTAGCACAATCCAAGGAGCCAAGATATTACCAGAAGAGTAAGCATATCGAGAGAAAATACTACATTATTCGGGACTTGCAGAAGCGAGGGGAGGTTGCAATGACTCAGAGGGCGTCTGCAGATAACAAGGCGGACCCTTTCACAAAGGCGTTACCGACCAAGGCTTTTGAGAAGCACGTGGATACCATGGGAGTTAAGACTGTTGCTCCCCGCTAGGCCAAGTGGGAGATTGTTGTATCGTGTGTCTTGAGCGTGGATTTTCTGTATTAACATTAATAAAGATGACTTTGGTTATTGCTTTAATTAGAATACTACTTTGGTATATGTTAATACACATGTAATAAAGGACCCTAGGGAACACAGTAAGCCATTGAGACGCATGGTGGATCCATGCTTGGGAGACCCAGTAGACCAGTTGTGTGTAGACCTAGAACTAGTTCACAGCTTAGGTGATGCTGGTCGCTTCACCGAGAACAAGCTGTTGGCAGGTAGAGAATGTAATGAAGTCTCCACCACGAAAACGTGGGATTCCCATTCACCTGACCAAGCATGATGATCGTGTTGAACAGGAACCAAGATGGTGCACAGTTCATTGATTCAGACACTGGTGTATAAACCGTCTTACTACTATAGATAATCTGTCCTTAACCCTGAGGGACCATGTATACTGGGCCAACCAGTTGTGTGGTGCTTTGATGTGCCAATGTGTGCGGACCATCCATAGTCCAATACCATGGTACGTTGGGTTACCCGGCTTGTGCTTGAGTGACATGTAATCCCTACAGGTTATCCGACGTCCAGTGTTGGATGGGCGCGTTTTGATGAGTCATTGAGCTTATATCTGTCGGCTTCCCTTCTACCACGGATGGCATTCGAGGACATCAAGTTGAGGGACCTCAACATCCCAAAGGGGCTCAAAATTTGGATCCTAGTGCTTGTGATCCACCATGACTAGAGGAGATATGGGGTGAGGACGTGAACGAGTTAAACCCTGAGAGGTTTGCCACGAGGTCCTTCGCACTCAACCACTACTTAATTCCTCCCCTTCGCGCTTGGGCCCCAGAACTGTGTCGGCCAGGCCTACATCTTTTTATTCTTCTTTTAGTAAATTATAGTTGGAACATTGTGGCAAAACCTGAAACAATGTAATGTTTATATTTTACAATATCAAATATGCTGTAATTGATAATTTGTACTCTAATTTTGAGCTCTAGTATGTATGGATGGTGTGATATATATATATATATATATATATATATATATATATATATATATATATATATATATATATATATATATATATATATATATATATATATATATATATATATATATATAGAGAGAGAGAGAGAGAGAGAGAGAGAGAGAGAGAGGGGCATGCTATAATGTGGCATGCGGTAAATGCGGCACCACATAGTAGCCGTTTGATGCACCGCTGCGTGCATCACATGCATGCAACGCGTGCATCAGACGGCTGCGGTGCAGTGCCGCATGTACCGCATGCCGCATTATAGCATGCCTATATATATATATATATATATATATATATATATATATATATATATATATATATATATATATATATATATATATATATATATATATATATATAGGCATCCGTAACTCTTATAAGCGTTAGATATGTTTATGATTAAATATTTTGACACTAATAATCGTTACTAATAACTGTTATTAAACTTTGTAACATTTATAAGTGTTACAAAGCAGACAAATTTATGGAAATCCGTTACAAAAGAAACTCGTACGGTTATAATCGTTTCTAAAACTATTTTTGTAACGGTTATAAGTGTTACAAATGTTTGTAATGCCATATTAGTAACGGTTTTTTTTGTGTTACTAAAAATCTTTGTAACAATTATAAGCATTACAAATTAAACCCTCATTTTGGTGTAGTGATGAGCATATTCTGCAATTCTTCCTTTAACTTGTAGCCTCCTCTGTTGGTCCTCCTGATGTAGGTATCCCACATCCTCTTCCAAGTTGTCCCAAAAATTGGATCTCTGCTGCTAGTACCTCCTTAGTCCTCTTAACGCTGAAGAAATAGTGCCTTAACCAATATTTTATTTTTTATTTTATCTGCTTGAGATTTATAGCCAATATGGTATTCCTATGCCAATGCCATCTTTCTTGGATGAGCTCCAAGAAGTCCCTTCTCTTCAGTCACATCTTCTCAAACTTGAAACTCCTAGCCCATTGTTGGTTGATCCCTAGATGTCATACGATCGAGCAATAATTTGATTGAACCTTGGCCAGGGCTCTACAGCGACACATCGGGAAACGTTCTTCCAATTCCAAAAAGACCAAGAAGTGATCCATCTTAGCTAGAATAGGTTGTTAGTTGCGTGTTGGACCACGTGTATCTTCTATCTGCTATAGGGAGGTTCACAAGGTCTAGTTGTTGTATAAGGTCATTGAAAGTTTGAGCCTATCTGGTATGATCCAAGCCTCCACTCCTCTCTAGAACAAATCTTGTACAATTGAAATATCCACAGTTCGATCTCGTCGACTCTCTAATCTTGGGACACAAATACCGAAGCCCGAGTTCTAAAACTCGTCTTGATTCCATTGTTGTTGTAGACCTTCTTAGCAAGAGTGGTCTTGCCATTGCCGGCGGTGCTGGCTATAGAGAGAACACATACATCGTTGTGTGATGGTGTCATCCAATACTCTATCCATTATCCAATTTACACGAGAGTCAAGGCCCAAGACAACTATGTCGTCGTCGGGGCGAGAAGAGATCGATTCGCCTCCTAGCCTACAGACCCTTGTCCGCAAAGCTACTTGATTCCCCTGTGTTGGTCTGATGAGGTAGGTTAGTGAGGACGTACTTCTCCCTATTGGCCTTGATCGATATGCTCGATCGATTTTGGCCCTGAGATCCTTGATCCTGGCACCATAACATTATGGCGGGGCATCAGTTTGAAAGGGCGATGCTCCCCATGGCTCCTCCGATCCTCCTCTGTAGTCACGCCTGAGGATCGATCTCGAGCATAATGGTGTTGAGGATGTCCTTCGCCTGATAAGCTACCACCCTGACCCAATTCTTGACCATCTCGTCTCCGTTCCTCCGATTGGCATCAACGACTTTGAGGAACAATGCCATCGACCGCATCCCCGACACCAACCAATCCATTTGATGATGAACTCCATATAGGAAAGCGGCTTCTTGCAAGAGGGGGTCGCTCAGCTTCACCAACAATGGAATCAAGGCAAGTTCACAAACAGGCTCGGTATGAACTCATTCGATATACTTGTTTATTAAACAAGCCAAGCTCAAACAGATCGGCCAAGCTCGGCTTAGCTAGATTACTAATCTAGCCAAGCCCAAGCTTGAACAACCAAGCTTTTAACCAAACCAAGCTCGAACAGACCAAAGCTCGGCTTGGCTCGTTCGCAGTCTTACAACCAATTATATTGTCATTCTCTATTATCACTCAATTTTGTGCCACTTTAGTGAATCTTTTGTGTATATCATAATTCAGAGAATAAGAGAGTTACTAAGCAATTGATGCTTTGGTGAGGAGGTTGTGAGTTCAATATAATCCTCCCCCACCCCCTTCGAGTTACCTATGAATGCATAGGGAAACTTTCTAGTGGGTCGACGGTGTGTATTTCCGGAGGGATTTGTCCGAGTCGGAAGCGGGACCATTACCCGAAAGGTTTCGGGACACCCTCTGATGTCAAAAAAGAAAAAGAAAAAAGAAATACAACAAGTTAGAAATAGATGAAAAAGATAATTAAAGATAAACTTTGCAAGATTACTAGTCATTCTTTATGTATATAGATGTTTGAGCTTTTATACACATTATATAAGATGCCATGGTTGGAAGGGATAGCACAGTAAAAAAATCCCCCACTGTTAGAAAAAATTAATACACTTGCTTAGAGTGAGAAAATTACAAGTAGATGATGAGATCGATCGATCGCTTGATATTACATTGTTTCTGCCTGCCCCTGCCACCTCTTCCCTTGTGGGGCAGTACGAGAGGGAGAAAGAAGAATGGCCTTGACCGAGAGGCTGCCGGACTTAGTAGCCTTGGTAGATGGGCGGCGGCGGCGATGCATAGGTCAATCCAAGGGTCGGAGGGAGGATTACGTAGTCTGGGGATGGCGGGGGAGGAGAGGCGGTTGGCAGTGGTGGCGGTGAGAATTGAACAGGGGGAGGTGGAGAGAAGACGGGTGGTGGTGGGGAAGGAACCTGAGGTGGCGGGGGAGAGAGCACTGGGGGTGGGGGCGAGTTGACCGGTGGTGGTGGAGGAGATGCGAGTGGTGGTGGAGGTGGCGAGTGCACCGGTGGGGGAGGTGAGTGGACTGGAGGAGGTGGTGAATGGACCGGAGGAGGTGGCGAGTACACCGGCGGGGGTGGTGAATGGACCGGAGGAGGTGGCGAGTGGACTGGAGGGGGTGGTGAATGGACCGGAGGAGGTGGTGAGTGGACTGGAGGGGGTGGTGAATGGACCGGAGGAGGTGGCGACAACAATGGTGGGGGTGGTGAATGGACCGGAGGAGGTGGCGAGAACACCGGTGGGGGTGGTGAATAGACCGGAGGAGGTGGCGAGAACACCGGTGGGGGTGGTGAATGGACCGGAGGAGGTGGCGAGAACGCCGGTGGGGGTGGTGAATGGACCGGAGGAGGTGGCGAGAACACCGGTGGGGGTGGTGAATGGACTGGAGGAGGTGGTGAGTAGACCGGTGGGGGTGGCGAATGGACTGGAGGAGGTGGCGAGTAGACTGGTGGTGGAGGCGAATGGACCGGAGGAGGTGGCGAGTAGACCGGTGGGGGAGGCAAGTAGACTGGCGGCGGTGGTGGCGGTGAGCTCAATGGCGTTGGCGGTGGCGGTGACTGAACAGGAGGTGGTGGTGGTGGTGGTGACTGAACAGGTGGTGGTGGTTGGTGGGTTGGAGTTATTGGCGACACGGCCTCTGGTGGGGGTGGTGACTGGACAGGTAGCAGTGGTGGGTGAACCCGTGTCACTGGCGACGGCAAGCTCTTTGGTGGTGGTGGTGACTGAACAGGTGGCGGTGGTGGATGAACCCGTGTCACTGGCGACGGCAAGCTCTTTGGTGGTGGTGGTGGTGGGTGAACCTGTGTCACTGGCGATGGCAAGCTCTTTGGTGGTGGTGGTGACTGAACAGGTGGCGGTGGTGTGTGAACCGATATCACTGGTGACGGCAAGCTCTTTGGTGGTGGTGGTGACTGAACAGGTGGTGGTGGTGGTGTCACTGGCGATATGCTTTTTGGTGGCGGTGGTGGGTGAACCTGTGTCACTGGCGACGGCAAGCTCTTTGGTGGTGGTGGTGACTGAACAGGTGGCGGTGGTGAGTGAACCGGTGTCACTGGCGACGGCGAGCTCTTTGGAGGTGGTGGTGATTGAACAGGCGGTGGTGGTGAGTGAACTGGTGCCACTGGCGTCGGCAAGTTCTTTGGTGGTGGTGGTGTCACCGGCACCGGAGTTGGTTTTGCGGTCGGTGTCTCCGGTTTCGGAGATGGCTTGGGGGATGGTTGCGGTGGATTCAACGGGGCTGGGCTTGGGGTGGTACGTCCATGGGACGGTCTCGAGGGGCTAGGCGAAGACCCGCACTTGGATTTACCGCAGTCCACTGGGCGGTTCACCACCCGAACGCACTCCCTCGCCGTCTTCTGCCTCGGCCTCTCCGGCAGGCAATTGCTGGCGTCGTCGTAGACGACATGCGAGCTGGACGACGGCACACACTCCTTGGCCTCACCCTTGAAGAAGTTGTACGAGAAGGTGAAGTTGACGAGGCTCGGCAGCTGGCAGATGGCCGCCGGCACGACGCCGGTGAGGATGTTGTGCGCGACATCCAACTGCTCCACCTTGCCAAGCCCGGCGAAGCTCTTGGGCAGCACCCCCGTCAAAGAGTTGGAAGCGGCGTCGAACACTGTTACATTGCCTAGCAGCCCGATCTCCATCGGCAGGCAGCCGGCGAGGCCGTTGTTCAAGAGGATCATCTCGTCTAAGGTAGCTCCCATCTTTCCTATGCTGCTCGGGATGCACCCACCCAGCTTGTTGTTGGCTAGGACGGCGACTGACACCGTCGAGTTGCCCAGATTCTCAGGGATGTGGGAGCTGAACCGGTTGTCGTTGACGAACAGGGCATCGAGCTCCTTGTCGAACAGCGCCGGCGGGAGGGGCCCCTCGAAGTCATTGAACCGGATGTCGAGGTACTTGAGAGCCGGCAGGCCGAGGACCACCTCCGGGAACGGCCCGACGAAGCGGTTGTTGCTGACGTCGAACTCGTGGAGGAGGTTGAGGTGGGAGATGCTCTTGGGGATGATGCCGCAGAAGCGGTTGGAGTTGATGTGGAAGAGGGCGGTGTCGGTGAGGAGGCCAAGCTCGACGGGGAGGTAACCGGCAATGTCCGCTCCGTTGAGGTCGACGCCTGCGACGACGTCAAGGGATGGGTCGTCGAGGGCGTCGGCGCAGAATACGCCGTTGTAGGAGCAGATGTCGGGGCCGTCCCAGTTGCCGGTGAAGTTGAAGGGGTCGGAGTAGATGGCCTTCTTCCAGGCCTGGAGGGCGATGTAGGCGCGCTTGAGGCGGGGGTTCTTGATCTTGATGCCGACGTGGATGTCGAGCTCGAAGCCGTTGGCGAGCTCGCCGTTCTCCTGGAGGGTGAGGAGCTGGCGGCGGGCGATGGAGGCAGCCTCGGCGTCGGAGAGAGCTATGGAGGGTAAGAAGAGAGAGGGGGAAAGGAAGAGGAGCAGGAGGAGGAGGAGGAGGGAACGGCCAAAGGCCTCCATGTTGGGCTGGCTGTGGGGCTGCACAACCCTTGGAGAGCCCAAGGTTGCGCTATATTGGAGAACCGGGGGAGGAGCAGGGGGGGGTTGTTATAAGGGGACGGGCTAGGTTTCAGGAGCCCGCGTGGACGGATGGTTGGCTGGCTTTTGTGTTGGCGGGTACAAACTGATGGCGGGGCCATGGGTGGACCGGAGGAAGACCCGCGCACGGAGCACTGCGGAGGCTTCGATCGGCTGGTAATGTTCAGCACATCATGCGTACCCTACAACCGCGGGGCCCACTGCACCCAGAGCTCCTACCAGCACGCTCTGAGTGCTGGGGGCATGGTACGCAGGATGTGCTGAAAATTCTCCCCTGGGTCGGAGTCCGATCGTTGAAAATTTGAATCTCTACCGGCCACCGAGAGAACCCCAGGGGCTCCCATCATAAGGGCATTCGCATTTTTTTTTCTTGAGGTCCTTTTGGGTATAGCCCCTTGACATATTAGTAATGGTAAATTGCACTTACCCCCCTGAAGTTTTGACCAAAAACACTTAGACATATTAGTAATGGTAAATTGCACTTTACCCCCCTGAAGTTTTGACACTTAACACCCCTATAGTTATTAATAAACTATATTCTGCCCCTTCAATTCAGTTTTTATTAGATAGAGATTACCAAGATAAGAAATTTATTAGGTGACAAAAGAGGTATTGTGCTAACATTTCAAACTATAGGGGCGGATTTGGAACAAAAAAACTTCACGAGGGTTAAGTGATTTTGGGCTAAACTTCAAGGGGGTAAAGTGTAATTTATCCTATTATTTAATTTTCATACTACTATCCCTTCAGTACTGATTCTGGTGTCATTCTTATATAAAAAATAATGGGGGGACGTAAATGTGCCTAAGGTCTCTGGCAATAGAACGGTTGGGTGTTTGGACGGGCAACATATGGGTTTAGCCTAAGGCCCTTACAAAAGATCTGTTTTGGTGAAAAGGGCTGGCAAAATGATTAAAATATCCTGACCCCTGTCCTCCTCTTTCTCCATATTCTTCCAACCAGCGGTGATGAGGTGAGTGCAAGCAAAGGTGGCGGAGGCGGGAGATATTAGTTATGGCCAAGGCGGGCGCAAGCAGCAGAAGTGGCGACAGCAGGCGCGACCTCAAGTTGTAGATGTTTGCCGCCACCCCGACAATACGTGGCAAGCAGCGGAGACGAGATGGAACAGGGGACGGAAGGATCAGGTTTAGGATTTATAGGTCTAGGGTTCATTTCATAGCGTATAGATCTTAGAGGTTCAGTTTAGTTTTAGTTTAGAATGGAGTGGTATGAAACCTAAATTTGAAAGACAGTGAGAGGTATTTTAGTCTATTTTTATCTAGACAATTTGTTGTCCTTCAGGCTAGTTGATCTTTTGACCAGGGACCTATCACTAAGTCCCCAAAAAATTTGGTACTACTGAAAATGTGTTACGAGGAAGAGAAGAAGGGAGGCACGGTGGTTCTTGAATAGTTTCTCTCATTTGTATTAGTAATGTACTTATAGGCTTGGGTTAGAGGTGCATGGGTCAATATAAGTGGGCAGCTACTTGCATAGGCCTCATAGCTGCCGTAGGTTGCCACACCCTATAACACTCCCTATTGGAAGCCCACTTTCAAAATATTGTCTTACTAAAATCTTATAAGAAAAATCCAATTAGGACAAAACCTTTAGCGAAGGAAAAAGTGTAAAATGTGTTTTTCGGGAACAGGTTTTTCTGGAACAACAAGTTCTTTAGAAACTTATTTTTTTGGAATCTTTGTGGGTGCGACTTATGATGTCTCGTTAAAACCTTTAGATAGAAAAAACAATGGAAAAAAAAAATCTTCGCAGAAAAAATAGTAGTGCGCAAAAACATTCTCCTTGATGTCTTATCTGCATTTGCAGGATGATCTCCCTCACCTTTACTCCTACTTAATTACTATTACATGCATGGCTTACACCATCTTTCAATAAAAATATATTCTCTCCCCCTAATACATTGAGAAGCTACTTCCCACCCATTTTTATATACATATTTACTCGAAAACTTTGCACTTGGCATGATTTCAAAGATTGAAAAATAAACCCTAGCCTCTTGTTGAACTTTTTCGTGAGATTCCTTTCAACAATCTTCTCGGCTTCTCGTCTACTTCATCTATTCGAAAGCTTCTACCTCACCACCTACACTTCTTTTGGTTCCAACGAATGATTAACATTGGATAGCTTCTTTCTTGAGGCCGTAATCATCTCGGATTCTTCAACTCTTCTTCTAGACCGCACTCCCTCCTTCGCCTCTTCATTCTACAACATCAAAGTTTCTATTAGCATCATACATTGACCAAGGCATGGTTTGATTCATCTATCAATATTTTCATGTAATAACCGTCTCTCTTCTGTGGCCTACTTGTTGATTATGGTTGGGCATACATCGTTATTGGCTTCTAATGAATCTTATATATTAGATTGTCTCATCTTTAGATCCATATTTTGTTCGAGACTATTGCTATCTGTTTTAGATATCATTAAGTGTTTTCATTACTTGAATTTATCTATAAAATATGGAAGTACATGTTTACATTTTTCTGGTGACCTTTGTTTAAGAAAACTTGATTGGTTCATGTTTGGTAGTGCTTAGCCCTTTTTTTTTGGCATCGTGGCACAATGACGTGGCTAGTTGCTTGGTGAGTTGGAAGACGAAGCGGCTTACTAGAAGGCGAAGGGTTGCTCTTTGTTTTTAAATCCAGCCTACCCTTTTTATCTTCTGACTCCACATTTCCCTCCTTTACGTTTCTCGACACATCAGATATTTCGATTCTATATATAGGATCTCGGTGAAAACTCAATTTTCACCGTTTTGAGAAATCCAGAGCTTTAGCGCTTGCTGATTGTTATCTGCCTTTAAGTTTTCTTCAAAAAGTGTTAGAGCATTCGATGGCGTTTGAGGGTGCATCTGCTCCGTCTGTCCCTTCTGATGGTGGAAAGCTTAGAATCAAGATGGTATCTTCGAAGAGCATGGGCTTTGGCTCGAAGGTGTCGGATGCAGCCTCGGTGGGACTGAGTGCTCCCATTGGGACTATCAAAGGGATGAAGAGGCACAAGGACACAATATTCCTTACATCCCCCAACAAAGCCCCTCACTATCCCGAAGATGTTGTTCGTCCTCGAGCCTCTAATGCCACTATCAAAGGAGAGTATGGTTGGATTGGAGGTTGGTTTCCAGACTGTTGCAGAGAGGCGCGAGAGCTAGGCTTTCATGGTGAGGAAGTTTAGGGAGAAGGAGCTAAGGCCAAAGATCGCCAAGATCCAGAGTACTTTCGGCCTCGATCCCTGCAAGATCTTCATTGTTGTGCCAAGCAAGGAGAAGATTTTGGGCACTATTATCTCGGTTGGCCAGATGAAATGTGACATGAGGCTTCCACTGTCACCATTTGCCGCCAGGCCCCTCAACACCTCAGAGCTGGCACCGGGGTAGATAAGCGACAACGCTTGGTGCATCATATATGTCTTATGCTGGATAGCGTTTGACTACCGGGAGGAGCTCAGAGCATGCTACTTTGAGATCCCCGAAGGCGAGATGCTTTTGATTGAATTGGGGTACTTCTTCTTCCACTATAAGTAGATATTATGGAAGGACAGACCCTTTGCCCATCTTGTGGGGGAGTTTGCTTTTCGCCCGATCGAAGAGACCTTCTAGTCTGACAAGAACTACACCCACTGGATGATCTTGGTATCGGGAGAGTGGACTCCCTTGCATTTCCCTTCGATGGCGTGGATTGATCGAGCTCTCCTTCGAAGTGATGCGCTACCAGGTGAGGGGTGATCGAACCTACACCCCTGAGCAAACCGCCTCTTTCGACAACCTCTTCCTCAAGTTAACTTGCGGCAGTTGTTCGTGGAAGCAGTTCATATTTTGCCCTGTTCGTTAGGGCCTGGCCAACCTAATACACAAGTCCAAGGATCGGTATGAGCACAACGACATGGTGTACTATGAGTACGAGGAGGATTGTGCTTTAGAGGCCCTTCCTCTGACTCTTATGGTCGAGAGGCCAAGGAAGGTGGTGGTACTAAGGAAATTCCCCACCAAGAGGGCACCCCCTCGGAGAGGATATTCATGAACTGCAAGCAGATGGCTCGTGGATGGAAGCCTCCGGTGAAGGTGCTGAAAGAGGCACTTGTCAATACGCACTTAACTCCCGATGGCACCTCGTCGACCCAGTCGAGGAGGGCTCTTTTATTGAGGAGTCCGAGGAGAGTGGGGCAGAGGGGGGGTTCAAGGGCGAGGGAGGATAAGTCCTTGGATGTGTTGATTGCCGAGGCAGTGACGGTGCCTCAGACTTTGTCTTCGAGTGCCAAGGGTATATCCTTGGGCTTATTGAGTGACATGGCGGCGACGCCTGCCTCAGACTTTGTCTCTGAGCGCAAAGGCTATCTCCTTGTACTTGTTGAGTGCCGAGGCGGCAACGCCTGTGTCAGACTTTTGAGTGCCAAGGCTGTCTTCTTGGACATGTTGATTGCCAAGGCATTGGCGGTGTCTGCCTCAGACTTTGTCTTTAACTGGCAAGGTTGTATCCTTGGACTTATTGAGTGCCGAGGTGGCGATGTATGCATTGGACTTTGTTTTTGAGGCCAAGGGTATGTCCTTGGGTTTATTGAGGGCCAAGGCGGCGACGCCTACCTCAGACTTTGTCATCGAGTGCCAAGGCAGTCTCTTTGGACTTGTTGATTATCGAGGCATTGGCGGTGCCTCAGACTGTCTTCGAGTACCAAGGGTATGACCTTGGACTTATTGAATATCGAGACGGTGACGCCTGCCTTGGACTTATTGAATATCGAGACGGTGACGCTTGCCTTGGACTTTGTCTTTGAGTGACATGGCTATTTCCTTGGACTTGTTAAGTACTGAGACAACGATAGTGTCTTGGACATTGTCTTCAAGTGCTAAGGGTATGTCCTTGGACTTATTAAGTGTCGAGGCGACGATGCCTGCCTCCCTCGGACTTTGTCTTTGAGTGCCAAGGCTGTTTCCTTGGACTTGTTGATTACCGAGGTATTGGCGATGCCTCAGACTTTATCTTTGAGTGCCAAGGGTGTGTCCTTGGACTTATTAAGTGCCGAGGTGGAGATGCCTGCCTCGGAATTTATCTTTGAGTGCCAAGGCTGTCTCCTTGGACTTGTTGATTGCTGAGGCATTGGTTGTGTCTCGGATTTTGTCTTCAAGTGCCAATGGTGTGTCCTTGGGCTTATTGGGTGCCGGGGTGGTGACGCCTGCCTTGGATTTTATCTTTGAGTGTCAAGGCTGTCTTTTTGGACTTATTGAGTATCGATGCTGTGATGCTTGCCTCGGACTTTGTCTCTGAGTGCCAAAGTTGTCTCCTTGGACTTGTCGATCAATGAAAGTCAGAATTTGGGGTACTTAGCACAGTGCCTTTATATACTAGTTGGCCTAGGCGAAGCATTGTTTTAGTCGAACCAGCGTCGAGGCACATAGCTTCGTACCCTTGTAGGTTAGTCAGCTGTGTCACAACCCGAACCGAACTAATTGTGACGAGGCACAGAGCATGTGTTCTTACGTAACACGGGAGCATGTGTGACGCCAATGATTTGGAGTACTTGGAGTAGCACCTTAGTGCTGGTTGACCTAGGCGAAGAGCCGTTTTAGTGGAACCAATATCGGGACACGTAACTTTGTACTGTGGCAGGTTTGAGTGCCTTGGCGGTGATGCCTACCTCAGACTTTATCTTTGAGTACCGAAGCGGTCTCCTTGAACTTGTTGAGTACCGAGGTAGTGACAGTACCTCAGACTTTGTCTTCGAGTGCCACTGGTATATCCTTGGACTTATTAAGTGCCAAGGCGGCGACGCCTGCTTTCGGACTTTGTCTTTGATTGCCAAGGGTATGTCCTCGGACTTTATCGGTTGATTCTTTGGGAAATCTGCAATGCTAGAGGATGCTTGAGCATTGACTATCACCAACCCTCGATTGTTGATTAAATCTTTAGTCAATATGCAATACCTGAGGATTGGTTGTCTCTAACCCTCTATTTTTTATTGAATCTTCGGGCAACTTGCAATGCCGAAGATACTCAAGGGTTGGCTGTCTCCAATCCTTTATTGTTGATTGAATCTTCAGACAATCTGCAATGACGGAGGATGCTTGAGGATTGGCCATCTCTAACCCTCGATTGTTGATTGAATCTTTGGGCAATCTATAATACTGAGGGATACTCGATGATTGGCTCTCCAACCCTCGATGTTGATTGAATCTTCAGACAATCTGTAATGCCTAAGGATGCTCGAGGATTGGTTGTCTCCAACCCTTGATGTTGATTGAATCTTCAGGCAATCTACAATGCTTGAGGATGCTCGAGGATTGACTGTCTCTAACCCTCGATTGTTGATTGAATCTTTGGGCAATCTGCAATGCTGGAGGATGCTTAAGGATTGGCTGTCTCCAATCCTCGATTATTGATTGAATCTTCGGGCAATCTGTAATACCGGAGGATGCTTGAGGATTGGTTCTCTCCAACCCTCGATAGTCGATTGAATATTCAGGCAATCTGCAATGCCTGAGGATGCCCGAGGGTTGGTTATCTCCAATCTTTTGATTGTTGAAGTCTTCGGGTGATGTATTTCATTCCAAATAGCACTCATGATGAAGAGATCGGAGGATGATGTGGAATTGAGAGGTTTGAGATACTGAGCCGACTCATCGATTAACTCCCAGACTGTCTATTTAGGAGGGATGGACGATTGTTCTCTCGAAGGAGGTTCAAGGTATCAAGAGGCCGGTGTCGACGATGGATTGTCTAGAAGGAGCTGAGAATGGGTCACGTGACTGATGTACGTTTGCTCTATCGTTGATACTGGCGGTTGACGTTGGAAGGTTCACCTCCACTTCGATGGCTATCTGCCGGATAGTCTCTTTCCACCATGAGAGTAGCATTCTGCATAATGAGGGTATGAAGTTGGAAGTCCTCTACCTATATTTGTTATGTCGCAGGAGGGTCTGCGACAAGAGAGATGTGCGCTTTCCCAGACATTGAGGAGTAGCATCAATGAACTGGGGAGATTGTCAAGGTTAAGCCTGAGCGGCGCAGTCAGCCGAACGATGACTCCTCATAGGGTGTTTGAACATCTTGATGTAGATAACTTACCTTCGGCTGATCCACGGGTCATGTTTTTGCTATTCAGGTATAGCGATGGAGACAGACAGTCGCTCGAACTAGTCGGTAGTTGCAGCATGATCGATAGGAGCTTGGAAACTTTGAGGCCGCAGCTTGACTGGGCTGATCCCATATACGGTGCCAAACTGTGGGGGGGGGGATTATGACTGTTGTACGGTTTTCCACAAATAGTCGATTGATTGTGGACTTCGAGAGTGGTGCACTGTAGAGTGCTGAGTTGTCACGCAAACACTATTAAGTAAAGGGAGAGATAGAGAAAGAGAGAGGATGTAGTGATGATGTAACATCCACCCCAAATACACAAGATATTGTTTGCTTTGCTCGTGCCCGCACGAGAACTTCCCAGGGGATCACCCATCCTGGTACTACTCTCTCCTGAGCACACTAAACTACGGAGTTCTTACGAAATCCGTAGCGGCACACGGTTTTAAAATGCGTCTTCTATGTTTGGGAGGGGAAATTATAAGTAGCTCAGGATCTCTTTCTCTCCAGGCGATGTGGGGCTAACTCGTGGCCTTGTACACTTCACCTCACCTCACCTCATCCATCTTGACATCCCACCTCAGGAGTCTCGACTCTTAGCTATTGGCTATTGGATCTTGGTCGTCACAATCCACCCCCCTTAGGGCTACACATCCATGTGTAGGGTTAGACCCCCCCATTGCGAGGAGAATCGGCTATGATACCATTTTGTAACATCCACCCCAAACACAGAAGATATTGTCCGCTTTGCCCGTGCCCGAGAACTTCCCAGGGGGTCACCCATCCTGGTACTACTATCGCCCGAGCATGCTTAACTACGGAGTTCTTACGAAATCTGTAGCGGCGCACGATTTTAAAACACGACTTCTATGTTTGGGAGGGAAAATTATAAGTAGCTCAGGATCTCCTTCTCTTTAGGCGATGTGGGGCTAACTCGTGGCCTTCTACACCTCACCTTATCCATCTTGGCATCCCAGCTTCAGGAGTCTTGGCCCTTGGCTATTGGATTTTGGTCGTCACAGATGAAGTTCAACCAAAGCCCATGTCTCTGTGTGGTAAGACGCAACCTTTGAATCTATTAAGTTTAAAAGAATAGAGCTACTCTCGACAGGTCGAGGAGTGCTTATATAAGTATACAGAGGGTAGGTCTTGACTAGAGTCTGATTACCAGAAGGCTCGAGGAGCTTTGAGAAACAAAAAATAGAATTGAGAAAAATGAATTCCAATCTGGATTATTTACAGGATCTGCAATTTTAGACCTTTGGGAATATCTAGGGTTTAAGTAAATACCCAGGATAATTTTCCAGACTTTAGATAATTCCTGTGGACCTAAGACAGGGCTGGCGGGTCGACGCCCACCGATGTCCACATGGACCCCAGGCAGGGTTGGTGGGTCCCACTTGTTGGAATTGGGTTTCGCTAATCAGAGTCGCAGCAGAAGCAAAAAGAAAGATCCGAAGATCATACGGTGTATGTTTTATTACAATTCATGAAACAAAACAATCTACATGCAAATCTATGATCTTAGCATATGTGCGGACACCCTAGAGGCATACTACGATCTATGAAAGACATGCATGCATCTACTTAGATGTTTAGATTCATCATACCTTATGGATCTATGATCCGGAGATTACGGAACGATGAAGAACCGCACTTGAATCGCAAGGGAAACTGTCGGATAGCACCTTGTCCTTTGCGAATTGAAGAATCCTCGAAATCCCGTCTCTGAGTGCAGGGATTACGAGCCGACGGAGGCTAGGAATCCGTTGCGAAGACGATTGCGAGCCGCAATATTTTCTCCTCCTCTTTCTCCTTTCTTTCTTCTCCTTCCTTCCTCTTCCTTCTCCCTTCTTCTTCCTCTCTTTTCCTTGGCCGAAACCACAAAGGAGGAGGACTAGGGGTTGGATTTTTGGAGGAGAGGGAGTAGTACCATAGGGTCGGCCCTCCCTCTCCCTATTTCTTATATAGGGCCGGTCTCCCATGGCTCCAAGGAGCCTAGGGCCGGCCCCTAGATGGATAGGATAGAGAGGGGGCGGTTTTTAGGTTTATCCGATGTCTATCGTGAAGCCTGGACGAAAACGCCCTTCACGAAAAGCGAAAAACTGAAAGAGAGACTGAGTGAGGTGCGCTACTCAGAATCGAGTTTCGTCAGTGCCTATGAGCTCCTGAAATTATTCCGCTCAATCTAAGATCCATATTCAATATGTTCTGAGCCATATTTTAGTATTTACCAAAATACCCCTACAGCCCGTAACATATGTGAATTAGGTTCTTTGGCTCCGGGCTTGCGCTCCATCACGCTACTTCGCATCCAACATATCCAACTAGGTCGGGGAACAATTCCTATACGCAACGACAGGGTGGAACCTTCAGGGTTCGGGATCTCTAGCTCCAACCGGATCCCTGATTAACTGTTCCGGTGACACACCGAAAGTTCCGTTAATCAGCCCTAATCCGATTAACCCGCGTAGCCACCCAGAGTGCAACGCGAGTTGAACTCTATTGATCCTAAACTTATGTTACTCCCTCGTAACCCTGTTCTCTACTATACTCCGATAATCCTTATCCCCCTCCTATTACTGGTGCCATGATACGACTCGGGCGGTGGGGAGCACCGTCAGATCCCGATCGATCATCTGACTAGGGTTTGATGACTTGTTATCTATAACACCACACACCTTCCGGTGCTATGCCTAGCATCCGGAACATCGTCAGTCATACTGACAACCACCAGGCCTGGGTTAACTGTGTGGACAGATTGACTCATCAAAACGCACCCATCCAACACTGGACGTCGGATAACCTGTAGGGATTACATGTCACTCAAGCGCCAGCCGGGTAACCCAACGTATCGTGGTATTGGACTATGGAAGGTTCGCACACGTTGGCACATCAAAGCACCACTCAACTGGTTAGCCCAGTGAGCATGGTCCCTCAGGGTTAAGGACAGATTATCTATAATAGTAAGACGGTTTCTGCACCAGTGTCTGAATCACTGAACTGTGCACCGTCTTGGTTCCTGTTCAACACGATCATCGTGCTTGGTTAGGTAAATGAGAATCTCACGTTCCCGTGGTGGAGACTTCACCACATCCTCTACCTGCCAACAGCTTATGCTCGGTGAAGCGACCAGCATCACCAAAGCTGTGAACTAGCTCTAGGTCTACACAGAACTGGTCCACTGGGTCTCCCAAACATGGATTCTCCATGCGCCTCAGTGGCCTACTGTGTTCCCTAGGGTCCTTTTATTATATGAGTATTATCATACACCAGAGTTGTAACATCCGCCCCAAACACACAAGATATTGTCCGCTTTGCCCGTGCCCGCACGAGAACTTCCCAGGGAGGTCACCCATCCTGGTACTACTCTCGCCCGAGCACGCTTAACTACGGAGTTCTTACGAAATCCGTAGCGGCGCACGGTTTTAAAACGCGTCTTCTATGTTTGGGAGGGGAAATTATATAAGTAGCTCAGGATCTCCTTCTCTCTAGGCGATGTGGGGCTAACTCATGGCCTTGTACACCTCACCTCACCTCACCTCACCTCATCCATCTTGGCATTCCCGCCTCAGGAGTCTTGGCTCTTGGCTATTGGCCTATTGGATCTTGGTCGTCACAATCCACCCCCCTTAGGGCTACACGTCCTCGTGTAGGGTTAGACCCCTCGCATCCCGAGGAGAACCGGCTCTGATACCATTTTGTAACATCCGCCCCAAACACACAAGATATTGTCCGCTTTGCCCGTGCCCGCACGAGAACTTCCCAGGGAGGTCACCCATCCTGGTACTACTCTCGCCCGAGCACGCTTAACTACGGAGTTCTTACGAAATCCGTAGCGGCGCACGGTTTTAAAACGCGTCTTCTATGTTTGGGAGGGGAAATTATATAAGTAGCTCAGGATCTCCTTCTCTCCAGGCGATGTGGGGCTAACTCATGGCCTTGTACACCTCACCTCACCTCACCTCACCTCATCCATCTTGGCATTCCCGCCTCAGGAGTCTTGGCTCTTGGCTATTGGCCTATTGGATCTTGGTCGTCACAAGAGTAGTATTCTAATTAAAGCAATAACCAAAGTCATCTTTATTAATGTTAATATAGAAAATCCACGCTAAAGACACACGAGCTACAACAATCTCCCACTTGGCCTAGCGGGGAACAACAGTCTTAACACCCATGGCATCCACGTGCTTCTCAAAAGCCTTGGTCGGTAACGCCTTTGTGAAAGGATCCGCCATGTTATCTGCAGACGCCACCTGAGTCACTGCTACCTCCCCTTGCTTCTGCAAGTCCCGGATTATGTAGTATTTCCGCTCGATATGCTTGCTCTTCTGGTGATATCTTGGCTCCTTGGATTGTGCTACCGCTCCACTATTGTTGCAGTAAAGGACAATAGGATCTTGAGCTCCCGGTACGCATCCTAAGTCCGTGAGGAACTTCTTGAGCCACACCGCCTCCTTAGCTGCTTTGCACGCCGTAACGTACTCAACCTCTGTCGTCAAATCCGTGATGCATCCCTGCTTCACGCTCCTCCAACTGACAGCTTCTCCTCCTAATAAAAACACAAACCCTGACGTCGATCTCCTGGATTCCGGAACTGACGCAAAGTCAGAATCCGTATATCCAATCAGCATCAGTTCCTGTGAAGAGTAAACTAACTCATAATATCTCGTCCTACAGAGATACTTGAGTATACTTTTCACAGCAGTCTAATGCCCTGGACCCGGATTTGACTGAAACCTGCCCATCATGCTTACTGCATAGCATATATCTGGTCTCATGCACTGCATGGCATACATCAGACTCCCTAATGCCGAAGCATAAGGTATCTTCTGTATCTCTGCCCTCTCCTCAAGAGTCTTAGGACCCTGATCCTTGGACAACTTCATTCCATGTCTGAATGGAACCAGTCCCTTCTTGGAGTTGTGCATACTGAATCTGACCAAGATAGTATCTATGTAGGCTGACTATGACAGCGATAGAATCTTGTTCTGGCGATCTCGAGTTACCTTAATCCCAAGAACATAACTGGCTTCACCCAGGTCTTTCATGTCAAATTGAGAGGATAACCACACCTTCACTGTAGACAACGTTCCAACATCGTTTCTGATGAGCAGGATATCGTCCACGTAAAGCACTAGAAAAACTACTGCAGTCTTATCGCTCCTTTTATAAACACATGGTTCATCCACGTTCTATTCAAATCCATAAGACTGGATAGCCTGATCAAAACACATGTTCCAACTTCTGGATGCTTGCTTCAGTCCATAAATGGACCTTTGCAACTTGCACACCAGACCTTCCTGACCTTTTTGCGACAAAGCCTGGAGGCTGAGACATGTAGATGTCTTCTTCTAAATCCCCGTTAAGGAATGCGGTCTTGACGTCCATTTGCCAGATCTCCCAATCATAATGGGCTGCAATGGACAAGAGGATCCGGATAGACTTAAGCATAGCCACTGGCGAAAAGGTTTCGTCATAGTCGATCCCTTCTCGCTGGGTATAACCCTTAGCGACTAGTCTAGCTTTGTAAGTCTCAACGGTACCATCCGAGCCTCTTTTCCTTTTGTACACCCACTTACACCCAACATGTTTAATGTTGTGAGGTGGTGTTACAAGTGTCCAGACCGAATTTTGGGACATCGATGTCAGTTCTGCCTTCATGGATTCCTGCCATACTGCATGGTCAGTGGATACCATCGCTTCGTCATAGTTCAGAGGATCATTCTCCTGAAACTCTGGATCAACCATAAAGGCTTCTCCAATGTATCTATCAGGAGCACTTGTGGTCCTCCCACTGCGACGAACCTGCGGTGGTTCCATAGGAGTCGATTCTACAGTACCGTTAATCTTAGTGGTATCGGCTCCCACTACGTTTTATGTCTGCGCACTCCCATCAGTACTAAGCAATTCTTCAAGAACTACTTTACTGGTGGGCTTATGGTCTATTAAATAATCATGCTCCAGGAATACGGTGTTCGTCGAGACGACAACCTTTCTATCCTCAGGATCATAAAATAAACCACCATTTGTCCCTTTTTTTTTTGGATACCCAACGAACAGACATACCTTTGTTTTTGACTCCATCTTATCTCGCTTGTCCTTCCGCACATGTGCTGGACAACCCCAAATCCTAAAGTGATGTAGGCTTGGCTTTCGCTTCAACCACAGCTCCCAAGGAGTTAGGGGTACTGACTTTGATGGAATAAAGTTCAAAGTATATGCTGCCGTCTCTAGGGCATATCCCCAAAAACTAGGTGGCAATGTTGCATAACTCATCATAGTCCGAACCATGTCTAACAAAGTTTGGTTTCTCCTCTCAGATACGCCGTTCTGTTGTGGTGTCCCTGGTGCAGTCAACTGGGATACGATCCCATGCTCACGCAGGTACCCAATAAATTCATCCGATAGGTATTCGCCTCCTCGATCCGATCGAAGAGACTTGATACTTTTACCCGTCTGCTTTTATGCTTCAGCTCTGAACTCCTTGAACTTATCAAAGGATTCAGACTTCCGCCGCATTAGGTATATGTATCCAAACCTCGAGTGATCATCCATGAAGGTGATGAAATACTCGAAGCCTCCTATGGCACGAACACTTATGGGCCCACATATATCAGTGTGTATCAACTCCAATACCTCCTTAGATCTGCTACCTTTGGCTCGGAAAGACCTTTTAGTCATCTTTCCTTCCAGGCAAGACTCACACGTCGGTAGCCTTTCTGAAACATTTAGACTTAAGAGTCCTACCTTAACCAACCTGTGAATCCTGTCTGAGGCTATGTGTCCAAGCCTTAGATGCCAAAGGAGTGTTGGATTATCTGAGGGATTTTTCCTTTTAGATGAATTAATCACACAAGCTTCAGTTATGTTATCCTGCTTATGATTGGAGTTAATTACATAGAGATCATTCTGTATCTTTCCCTTACAAACAAAGGAACCATTCAATTTAATTGACACACCAGAAGCATCAAATAAAACTGAAAAACCTTCATTATTCAATAAGGAAATAAAAATTAAATTACGTCTCAAGGACGGTACATAAAGTATGTCTCTAAGTAATAAACTTCTTCCATCAAGGAACTGCAAGATGACATCTCCAACTGCTTCAGCCTCTGCCACGGCCTCAGTTCCCATGCTTAGGATTATCTCTCTATCACCCAGTTTTCTTGTCTCCTTGAACCCCTGCAAATTATTGCAAGCATGGTTAATGGAACCAGAATCCACAATCCATGAAACTGGAGAACAACTGGATGCTACAAGGGATTCCACTATGTGGATTTGAGATATACCTGTCTCAGCCTTCTTGGGAGCCGTGCGGTAGTCGCCCTTCCAGTGCCCCTTCTTGCCGCATCGGAAACATTTTCCTTTGGGCTTCACCGGACCATTCTGCTTGGGAACCTGCAACTGCACCTAGCCCATCTTCACGGGCTTCTTAGACTTTGTTTTTTGAAACTTGCCCTTGGCTTTCAGAGAAGAATTTCGCTCCACGTTTAGGGATTGGGCTCCTGCCTTCATCCCGTCCTCTGCCGCCTGGAGCGCCGCTAGGAGCTCTGTGTTAGACATCTCCAACCGGTTAAGGTTGAAGTTGGTAACGAAGCCCTCAAACGCTCCTGACAGAGAAGCGAGGAAAATGTCGGTCTGGATCTCTGCATCCAAGATGACATTGAAGGAACCAAGCTCGTTCACATAGCCAAACAACTTCAACATATGATCCCAAACTAAAGTCCCCTCTGCCATTTTCGTGGACACCAATTTCTTGATGGTCAGGTAACAAGTTACCCGACTACGACCCTCGAACATTTCCTTCAGGTAGAGCATCATGTCTGAAGCAAAGGCCATGTCTTCGACTTGCTTCTGAAGGACGGTCTGCAAGGATGCCATAATGTAGCACTTGCACATCTCATCAGCATCTAGCTAGTCTTTCCATTCCTTTAACTGGGCCTCAGTTGCACTTGGTCCCGGCATGGCCGGTTGAGGGTACTTAGGGCAATTGTGTGTTTTCCAACCCTTAGGACGAGCATTAGGTTACGCTTCCAGTCCTCGTAGTTTGGTCCCGTAAGTTTGTTATCATTAAGTATGGAGGCAAGAGGGTCGAGCTTGGTCATGATTTCTGTAAACAATGGTTTAAAGCAATAGTTAGGGTCTACTACAATCTATTTTATGAAATTTAGAAATAAATAATGTCTACTCCACCCGCTATGTCTTCACCACGTCAAGTGGAGACATCCAGGAATCTAAATTCCCTGGGCTGGAGCACTGAGACTATCGGCCCTGAATTGGAGACATCATCTCGGTGAGAGCATGCAACCGCTTCTGTCAACGGGGTTTTTACGACCCAGTCTTCATCAGAATTACCCATGGTAAACTGAAAGACATCCCAGTCTCCATTTGGCCAGCTTTATGTGACCCGCGTGCGCAGCAACAACGGCTTCACACAAGCTTTCGGATGCTTCCCACAAATCTAGGTGGTGTCGGCAGGGGGGTTCATAGGCTCCCGCGGTGTAGGATAAAACCGTCACCCACTGCCACCGGCATCCTCCATGTCCCGAAGGAAACCATTAGGCGAACCAGCATGGAAGAAAACACAGCTCTCACCCGGTGGGAATATCGAACTGCGTACCTCCCACCCAAACCCTTAGCCGGTTGATTGTGGAGGCCAGGGGCTACCCTTTGGAGGGAACCTCTTACACATCCCTTCTTTATGAGGTTTTATGCATATCTAGAAAGGTCACGACCTCCTAGACTTAGACCCTGGTCTACCATGGTCCCACTAGGATTATAAACCTTCCCGCAAAGCATTAGTATCCTCGAAAAATATCATAGTCCCTACCTTGAATACTCAGCTTTCACCTTTCTTGCAAGGATCACATTATATAGATTCCAAGGATCCCGATACTTCACTAGTTTGTCCATAATCCTAAGATCTGGAGCCTAGCCTAAGGTCAACGTGGAATGGACTCCTACTACGATAACGCCTCGTTCACAATTTGATGCCTGATGTCATAGTAGACCTCATCTCATTACAGGTTTCGATGCTGGCCAAATAGGGACATCCGACCACCTCCGCCGGACCTCAACCTAATGGTGGCATAACCAAATCGTGATGAGTTCATACTACCATCAAACGTCATCTAGAAACGGGTATCACACAGTGAAATCCTAACCTAACTTGGTCGCTAGGACCATGTGGGGAAAGGGCATCCCACTAGGGTTATCATACTTCTTATGGACACATTAGTTAATTATCACTAAACAAATCTAACACTGCGTCTATCTCGGTGCACAATACTTGGCTACCTGAACTACCACGAGGGCGGTTACCACCTTTTCTTTTAGCTAGCCACCGGATTCACACGTGTTAGAAGCATATAGAGACACCGATGAATCCATAATTTTAGTACTAACCCTAAGCCTTATCTAGAGACTAACTCACAAGCAAGAATGATAATCACATTATCACCGGGGTTCTCTAAATACTGAATAAAGAGAAACAACAGAGAAAGCATCCAAACTGAATCAAGTCCAGGGTCCGACCCCTGAACCTGAATAGTACAGCCAAGATATCCTGCTCTTCCGTTCTGCACGATCTCTGACGATGATCCCCTTCATCGCCAACGTGCACGCTTTCACCGGGTCTTTGCACGCCATGGTACCGCTTGCCCGAACCATGGATGTCGCATCATCTCCTTCTTCCTGTGACCGAAAAACTAACACGCTCCGAGCAAGTGCTCGTTCGTGTACAATTTTGCTAGAAAGTAAAGAAGACAATCATAGAAACATGGCCAGGGAACCGAGGATGGTCAACCCCCACCCTCGCCCATCTAGAGCCTTACAAATCCACAATAATAATCAATGCAAAATAAAATCTGGGGTCCGACCCCCGGATGCATACAATCACAGATTACTAATCAGCGCGACACCTGCAAAAAGACGATACATAGCACAATCCATATGCATGATCTACGCCGAACCCCGACGAAAACATATGCCATCATATATTCACATGATGTTTTCACGAATTCATACATGAAACATACACCAAACCTGGCTCTGATACCAATTGTTAGAATTGGATCCATGTATCAGAGTCGCAGCGGAAGCAAAAAGAAAGATCCGAAGATCATACGGTGTATGTTTCATTACAATTCGTGATACAAAACAATCTACATGCAAATCTATGATCTTAGCATATGTGCGGACACCCTAGAGGCATACTACGATCTACGGAAGACATGCTTGCATCTACTTAGATGTTTAGATTCATCATACCTTATAGATCTATGATCCGGAGATTACGGAACGATGAAGAACCGCACTTGAATCGCAAGGGAAACTGTCGGATAGCACCTTGTCCTTTGCGAATTGAAGAATCCTCGAAATCCCATCTCTGAGTACAGGGATTACGAGCCGACGGAGGAATCCGTTGTGAAGACGATGGCGAGCCGCGAGATTTTCTCCTCCTCTTTCTCCTTTCTTCCCTCTCCTTCCTTCCTCTTCCTTCTCCCTCCTTCCTCTTCCTTCTCTCTTCTTCTTCCTCTCTTTTCCTTGGCCGAAACCACAAAGGAGGAGGACTAGGGGTCGGATTTTTGGAGGAGAGGGAGTTGTACCATAGGGCCGGCCCTCCCTCTCCCTATTTCTTATATAGGGCCGGTCTCCCATGGATCCAAGGAGCCTAGGGCCGGCCCCTAGATGGATAGGATAGAGAGGGGGCGGTTTTTAGGTTTATCCGATGTCTATCGTGAAGCCTGGACGAAAACGCCCTTCACGAAAAGCGGAAAACTGAAAAAGAGACTGAGTGAGGTGCGTTACTCGGAATCGAGTTCCGTCAGTGCCTATGAGCTCCTGGAATTATTCCACTCAATCTAAGATCCATATTCAATATGTTCTGAGCTATATTTCAGTATTTACCAAAATACCCCTACGGCTCGTAACACATGTGAATTAGGTTCTTTGGCTCCGGACTTGCGCTCCATCACGCTACTTCGCATCCAACGTATCCAACTAGGTCGGGGAACAATTCCTATACGCAACGACAGGATGGAACCTTCAAGGTTTGGGATCTCTAGCTCTAACCGGATCCCTGATTAACTGTTCCGGTGACACACCGAAAGTTTCGTTAATCAGCCCTAATCCGATTAACCCGCGTAGCCACCCAGAGTGCGACGCGAGTTGAACTCTAGTGATCCTAAACTTATGTTACTCCCTCGTAACCCTGTTCTCTACTATACTCCGATAATCCTTATCCTTTATATTACTGGTGCCATGATACGACTCGGGCGGTGGGGAGCACCGTCAGATCTCGATCGATCATCTGACTAGGGTTTGATGACTTGTCATCTATAACACCACACACCTTCTGGTGCTATGCCTAGCATCCGGAACATCGTCAGTTATACTGACAACCACCAGGCCTGGGTTAACTGTGTGGACAGATTGACTCATCAAAACGCACCCATCCAACACTGGATGTTGGATAACCTGTAGGGATTACATGTCACTCAAGCGCCAGCCGGGTAACCCAACGTACCGTGGTATTGGACTATGGAAGGTCCGCACACGTTGGCACATCAAAGCACCACTCAACTGGTTGGCCCAGTGAGCATGGTCCCTCAGGGTTAAGGACATATTATCTATAGTAGTAAGACGGTTTCTGCACCAGTGTCTGAATCACTGAACTGTGCACCGTCTTGGTTCCTGTTCAACACGATCATCGTGCTTGGTCAGGTAAATGGGAATCCCACGTTCCCGTGGTGGAGACTTCACCACATCCTCTACCTGCCAACAGCTTATGCTCGGTGAAGCGACCAGCATCACCAAAGCTGTGAACTAGTTCTAGGTCTACACAGAACTGGTCCACTGGGTCTCCCAAGCATGGATCCTCCATGCGCCTCAGTGGCCTACTGTGTTCCCTAGGGTCCTTTTATTATATGAGTATTATCATACACCAGAGTAGTATTCTAATTAAAGCAATAACCAAAGTCATCTTTATTAATGTTAATACAGAAAATCCACGCTAAGGACACACGAGCTACAACACCACTATCATCTTTATGGGCCCTAGACAGGGTTGACGGGTCCCACTGTAGTCTTCGTGTGCCCCATGTAGGGCTGGGAATTAGGGGTGCAACTCAGGTCGGGTTGGTTTGTGTATGATCCAAACCGGAACTGACCCGAACCAAATCAGGTTTGTTCGGGTCGGTTCTCGGGTCTGATTTAAACTAGGGGTGCAACTTGGGTCATATTGAAACTATAAGGTGCAATGGGTCTGATTTAAACTAATGGCCGAGTTGAACCATGGAATGCAATGGGTCTAATTTAAACTAATGGCCTAGTTGAACCATGGGGTGCAATGGGTCCGATGTAAGCTAGTGGCCTAGTTTAAACTAATGGCTGAGTTGCACCCCTAGTTTAAACTAATGGCCGAGTTGCACCTAGTTACACCTCTAGTATAAGGATCCGGGTCGGGTTGGTTCGGGTTTACCCGAGCCCTAACCCATAACCGACCCGATTTAGTCGGGTCAAGATATATCGGAACCAAACCAACCCGAAATTTAAAAATACCTGAACCAAACCGACCCATTTAGTTCGGGTTGGTTTGGTTCTCGGGTTTACCCGACCGAAGTTGCACCCCTACTAGCAAGTGCCACTATCAGGCATTAGCCAGATTTTGCACCCATAGGTCGCTCTGCCAGACCAGCGCACCAACCGGAGGAACAACCACGCCATCGAAGGACTACTCCATCAGGGAATCCTCCAATCACCCTTCCCTCGGAGCTGGAGGACTCATTCTCACCCAAAGTTCAATTGCCTGACAGGAGATCCGATGTTGTATGTTCTGGCATTCAAGCAATTCTTAACACCCCATGAGTATGACAATCAATTGTTGTGCTACACTTTTACAAGAAGCCTATATGATGTCTCTCGATTGGTATCACAAACTCCCATCGGGTTCTATAGTTCAGTTCGGGGTTCTGGTCGATCTCTTCATTCAACACTACCGGCTGAACCTCAAGCCGGAAAAAGAAGTTGGATTCATTATACAGGCTCGAATGGGAATAGATGAAACCCTCTGAAGCTTCACCTGGATGTTTTAGAATGAGCATGAAGTGCTCTCCAGATTACATCTCGACGATGAGACAATCATATTGTCCTTTCATAATACATTACGGTATGACCTCTACATCTACAACAACTTCATCCAGAAACCCCCAGTCACCCGTTGAGTGATGTTCGGTCGCATTCAACAATATATTGAGGTGGAAGACAATTAGGTTAACCACAAGGGCCATGAAACCAAGAGACGTTTGCCCGAGAAGGAGTCACCAAAGCGAACGGCTAGAGCTCACAACTCTCAAGCCAAGGAAGGTAAATCATCCAAACGATATCAAGTTAGGGTCAGGGATCCCCTAGTCCCTAGAGATTCAAGTTTACAGACAAAAATATGTTGATAGATCAAATATTTGAGTAGATTCAACATGAAGACTTCCTAAAAAAACCGAACTCTATTCCGTCAGACACTAAGCACATGCATGACAAGTCAATCTACTGTGACTTCCACCGGTGCAATGGCCACCCCATGGTGAGATGCTTCCAACTTAAGTACCAACTTGACGATCTCTTGTAGGAGTGACACCTTCAGGATTTCAATGGAGATGGAAGATCTGATCAACGTTCCTCCCATACTCCCAAGGGGAAGAAATTGTGTTGAATCTGCGAGGTCGTTTGCTTATTGACTCCGATACGAGTTCAAGCAGAGGTCTATGGCATCCATGAAAACATCTATAATCAAACTCCAACTAGAAAGAAAGTCGATTGACAAGTGTAACGTGCGCACAATGTCTAAATATATGCTTGCCAACGGCAAAGAATCTTGGATCAAGAAGCCCATCAAAGGCTTGCCTTGGCCAATGATCATCTTTACCGACCAAGATCATCACGGAGTCCGCATTAGGACCCCTTGGTCCTCTGACTCATTATCTATGGGAACTACGTCAACCAAATATTGATCGACATCAAAAGATCCATCGACATCATATTCTCCGACTGCTTCAAGTGGCTTGGACTCAAGTATGAGAGTTTGGACGTCATCCCCACCATTATCATCAGGTTCAACGGTGAGCAAAACATGACCGTAGGAGAGGCAAGGTTCACCATTGATCTAGTGTTGACCTTACTTCAGTTTTAGACATCAATGCGGACGTAGGAAGTGCTACCAAAGACATGTAGGTGTGCCAAACTCATTGTTTTGCTTATCCACTCCTTTTATGGGTCTGCATCACCTAATAGAACTGATGGACCTCGATTGATTAGGTAGGTAATTGTATTCACTTCATCGACCCAAAACTTCCTTGGCATGCCAGAATGGATCCATGTGCTCCTTACGCGCTCCATAATGGTCCTATTCATCCTCTAAGTCATACTGTTTTGCTAAGGTGTGTACGGAATTGTCTTATTCCTTTGTATGCCATTCGAGATACAATAGTCTTTGAACTGCTTGCTGCAGTATACTCCTCCATTATCTGATCGAAAGAACTTTAACATGTTCCATGTCTCATTTTCTGCAAGGGCTTTCTACTTCTTGAAAGTATCAAATACAATAGACTTGTATTTTAGAAAATACACCCACATCTTTCTAGTGCTATCATCTACAAAAGTAACGAAGTAAGTAGAACCACCTAAGGATGATAATTGAATCGCCCCGCAGACATCCGTATGGACTAGATCCATCTTCTCTGCTCTTCTTGTTTTCCCATCCTTCACGAAAGTGTTCATCTATTTTTTGACAATACAATCTTCGTACAACTCTAGATCAACAGACTTAAGACCTGGCAGCTTTACTTCCGGAAAAAGGGTACTTCATTCCAGTCTCGCTCATGTGGCCTAACAAATAGTGCCATATCTTTGAGTCTTCATTTGTAGAGGCCACCGAGATGATGTTGTTCTAACCCCGACATGAAATAGAGAGTTCCCTTCTTCTTGCCACGTGTTGTGGTCATGGATCCCTTTGTGATCTTTCATGAATCAACGATGAAATGCCATGTACCCCTCCTTAGCTAGCTGGCCAATAGAATTCAAATTCCTCTTCAAACTTGGAACATGTCTCACGTTCTTGAAATAAAATACTAGACCATTTGGTAGGTTTATTTAGATATCTCCCTTCCCAACAATATTGAATCGCGCGCCCACCATCTCCAAGATACATCATTCCGAAATCTCCCCACATATAGTTGCATAGGATTTCCTGATTAGATGTTGCATGAAAGGACGCACCTGAGTCAATCACTTACACCTCCTATCTAGTATCCATTGATAGGATCAACGCATCATCCTACACAACTTCTGTGACATTTGCAGCTGCTTCTGTATTGCTCGGACTGGATTTATGGTTCTTTAGAAATCTGCATCTTCTTCTAATGTGCCCTATCTTGACGCAATTCTAGCACAAGTTCGACCCTCGTTGGTTTTCGCCTTGCTGGCCTTTGCCGTGAGGACAATTTGATTTGGTTCTCCCGCAGACCTACCATGAGTCTTCCCTCTATAGGGACCTTTGGTTTGTTCTCCCTGTACTCTCCATGTTTAGAACGCTTCCCGATAATTCTCGTAATGTCTTTCTTTGAGCTTCTTTGCTTAACAAAAGTCCTACAATATCCTCGTAGTTTAGAGTGCTCGATCCTGAAGAGTTTATGATGGCCATCAAAAAGCCCGATCCAACTGTCCGGGAGGGAGGATAGAATTAGAAGGACTCGGATCTCCTTATCAAAATTGATCTTCATTGAAGTCAATTTGCTCGTCAACATAATGAATTCGTTCAAGTGTTCCGCTACACTTCCTCCTTCTTTCAACCTTAGATTGAACTACTTCTTCATCAGAAAAACCTTATTCGAAGTATAAGGTTTTTTGTACATCTTCTTCAAGGCCTTCATCAATCTTTCTGTAGTTGTTTCATTCGACATATTAAAGGCTACAGAAAAAGCCTGGGATAACCAGATCGTACCTAGGGCTTCTATGTCGAGAACAACCCACTCCGTATTGCTTATCTCCTTCGACTTGTTTGCATGTCCTCCGAGCGGTAGGTATAGATCTTTCAGATAATCTTCGATCTTTCCACTGAACCCAGTGATCTGATACTAGTTTTTGTGAATTTCTACACAGCCTAGGATCTAGCAATCAAAGAAAGAGCACGCGATAGATATTATGTGTGCAGAAAAGTAAAGGAGACAACATACCGATTTACCCCGGTTCGACAAATCTTGCATACATCCAGCCTTAGGATCTGCGCTTTCACTATCTTGAGAACTGTGATTGGAAGGAACAAGGCTCCTTCTCGATATTACAGGGGAATCACTCACACCATAAATCTCTCAAGTTTTCTCTCCTCTCCGCCGCTTCTTGCTGATAGAAAATTGCTCCCTTTTTTTTCTCCATTCGTCTTACAATGATGATGACTAATAAAGCCTTTTATACCAAACCCTAGCAGTAATCCCATCTGGGCAACTTGGGCCGTGCGCGCCCGGGCACCACTGTAAATTCACCCAGGTGTTGCCTCCTATTGCTTGGGGTTCCCGAGTCCAGTGCCGATTCGTCCAAGTGCCCTGTAAGTTCACCCGGGGGGCCTGAGTTTGCAGGTCGATTCCCAGATCCTGCATAGTATTCGACCAGGCGCCTGACTCTACAGGTCGGCTCCTACACTGCATAAAGTTTGTCCGGTACCACTATAAGTTCACCCGAGCACCGGACAGATCGGACTCCATATCCTATCAACGCCCACCAAGTGTTTAGTGAAAAGCCACACTTGGAAATCTAGTTTCCGAACAGCCCCAACGACATCCAAGGACACTCGCAGCCACCCGCGGTGCGGGGACGATGCTTGTGGCCACCCGCAGCACGATGACAACGGTCTTCAGCGACCCTAATGTTGATGACGCCCTAGACGACATCACTCCAACCGACCCTTGTCGAGGCCTAGTCCGAGTAACCGTTACTTGTCAAGAGAGGGGTCTGCAAATGGAAAAAGACCAGTTGATGGGTCGAGAGACCTATCTACTCCTTAGGCAATTTAAACTCATACAACCACTCAGCATCTCCCTAATTAATTGCATTCTCACAATTTAAACTATATTAACATATAATGTGCCAAGTAAAAATGAAACTCATTTTCTCTGCAAAAAAAAAAAAAAAAAACCCTATAGGACTCTTCCATCCATGCCATCAAGAAGACCAGACCAGATTCCCTTCGTTGGTGGCAATTGCACGACAAAAGCACTCCAAGATGGGTAACCAACACCACTGCCACGGACGCGGCCATCCATGCGTAGAGAGAGATACCTTCAAACATGAATGAAATAATTAGACATTCTGATAGAAACTATACTAACAAGTGCAAACAGTGCCACTAACAATATCAGACTAAATTGGCGCATAGCTGTATTTGAACTTTCATATCATTTTTGGAAAGCCATATAAATTTTAGGGGGAGTTTGAATTAGGTACACTTAATAACGTTCCATTAACTGTAGGTACCAGCAAAACTTTCCTATGAAGAGAGATCCACGATTCAAGTTTTATTGCAATAGATCCAACGGCTAGTAAAACGA